>CM024638.1:33226279-34426279 GCA_014182715.1 Eucalyptus cloeziana
GCACGTGGGGTGAGGGAAAGAGAGAGGAGAGAGAAGAAGAGATAAGAAGGAAGAAAAAAAGAATTTGGCTTGGGGGGGTATTCGCACGGATGGGGAGGGGAGAGGAGAGAGAGAGAGAGAGAGGAAAGAGAAAGGAAAGAGAGAGAAAAAGAAAAGAAAAAGAAAGAAAAGACAAAGGGGAAGAAAATAAAAGAAAAATAAAATAATAATAATCAAATAGTAAAATAATTTTACTATTCTAATTATTCCGATTATTTCCTTTTCTCTTTTTATTTTCTTCCAAATCTCGAATTTCCTTCCAACAATTTCTATTCGAAATTTCGAGGCGCCAATAAATTGACGAGACGATGAGACGAATGTCACAAAAATAAGAATTATGACGCGTAAAATTCAATTCAAATCAAGTTCAATTTCGTGGTTAAAAACAATCGGACGCGATTTTAGTCAATCCAACCAATTAAGCGAGCTTTCGGGATTTTGGCCGCGGATACATCCATTAACGGCTTCACTCAATGGGTTGGTTAACTCGTGAGTGATCATCTAAGAGAAATAGGGCCGAGGGCACGTCGATTTTAAAAACTCATTTCGCTTTGTCGAAATGTGTCGAATTTTCGGGATGTCACACCCAAGGTCACCAAATGAAGCTAGGCCTTGCCTAGATCTAGTAGCCCCTGCCAAATCTAGCCAAGGCCCTAAGGCTCCACTCACCATCACCCCCACAATCGTCGGCCCTTTTCAACAATGGCAAAGCAGCAAAGTTCCTTCCTGCCACTTAATTTTTTTTTAGATTTAGCTTTTTTTTAATCTAATTAAATAAAATTTCAGTTAAAAATCAAATTCGGACAAAAACAACGTAATTTTAATCTTATCCTTCATATTTTAATCACATCAACGCTACGCTCAAAAGAAAGTAATTAACAAAAAGTCACGTCAACATTTTTTATTTGCCAAATTGGACAAAGTTAAAAACGATTAAATTATACTTTTGAAAGTTCTAACTCAATTACGCTTCCTTAATGTTTTTAGAACTTTTGGTACACTTATTGTTGGATATTTCAGCAGTTTTGAAATATTTACAATAATAGTTTTGATAAAAGTTATGATAGCGTTGAAAACCATCATTATTTTTAACGATCACATAACGGTTTCTTAATGGTCGTATAACGGCATTTTAATCGTTTTGTAACGTTTAATTTATTTTTCAAATAAATCCTCCATTATTTTATAACGGCTCTTTTAATCTGATTTTATTTTGTCGAATATAAGATCTCATAAGATACTGATACGTTCACACATATTTCATTTTCTTTTTCTTGGGTTATACACAAAAGTTTTATTTCCTTTCTAATATTCACGCGGAGTATAGAAGAATGTCTGTTGTATGTTGGGAGGATAGCCGCGAGAAGCCTTTCACACCGAGTTTCCGTCTTTCAGGCGGAATTATCCTTAAGGGCAGTATTTGCACACTTCAGACATTTCATTTTATTTTCTAATCTTTTGTAATGTATTTCAATAATTATTATTATTTTATGTATTCTAATACTTTTTCCAACACTTATCTCTAGTTCTTATTTTGCAAGATAACGATTCAAGAGACTCATTTTATCGATGAGTGCATTAACGAAAATGATGTAAAATAATTTGGATGGTTTATGGATTATCTAATTTCGACAGTGCACTACTATCTCCACTTGAAATTCGGTTCACGTATATCTAGCCATTTGATTAATCAAGTAAAGGTGGCTCCCAAATATTTGTACTCTCTAGCCCACGTGTCAAATTCAAAGTTGAGGGACTTGTTTAGTTGAATAGTCTCGAAACCAACCAGGCTTTCTCTAGTATTATTAATAAAGAAAAATTCACAAATTATCCATGATTTTTCTATGTATCCTGGATAAATATTTCAAAGACTAATTAATCGAGTATCTTATCTTTAAATCTCTAATAGTCTACTTTCACTTTAGATCCAACTAATACAAAATATATGTGGACTATCTCGTTTATGTCTTTACTGACATGAGTAGCATCACAGCTCAATCATTACTACCACCTGCAGAGTGATAGCAAGTCCATAATCACATCTAATTTTTGCAGCTTGTTGAGTAAACTAAGCTAAACTTGTAAAATTACATATTAATGATTCTTCTTGCAAAATTATTATACCCTGACTGAGATTTATATCTTACTTACATGATCCACATATAAACTTTTTTTTTTTTGTTCCACAATTCAAACTTGACGGATAGGAAAATCATATCAACAAATTTCATTAACTTGAATTAACGAAAGTATGAAATTAAATATTTTTCATATAATCTAGGGATTGGATTAAATATTTACTAATATTTCATGGACCATTTTTTTTTTCTTGATCAAATTTATGGATCGGCTTTGAATAAATTAAAAGTTCAGGGACGACGTTACATATTGAACTAAAATTCATAAATTATTTATCATTTTTCCCTTCAAATAAAGGTATCAACAGATCTCTAAATAATGTCAATTTAGTCTATTGGTCTATTGTAGGAACTCTATGGTAGGATTTTTTTAACCAATGTTTATTAAATGCCAGTTGTTGTAACCAAAAGAAAATGTCACTCTGTAGTTGGTAGCAGCATGGAGTTACTTTAACAAGGCATAGGAGTGCCGAACCTCCTTGATTTCAGAAGTATCTTTTCAAGAAGAGTTTGTTCATGAATGTTGACAAAAGTGACTGGTGAGAGGTGGCTCATTAGTTTGGCCTGATAATCTCACCCGTCTATGCTTCATCGAAATGTGATTGGTTGGTCTCCAAAAAGTACAAATACTGTGGTCACGAACATGATGTCTATCAATAATACCCTCCAAGTATTGATGTTTTGCAACGCAGACAAAACCTCTCCTCTCTCTTCCGTTTGTGCATTGGGCGGAAGTGGCTTGTTTTTTTAGGAGTTAGTTTCTGCACATGTTTGGATTAGTGGGGTATGTTAGTGGGTCTTTGTTGTTGTTGTTGTTGTTCTGTGTTATTTTCTTGCAAAGTGATTTGGATGATTTGCCTATTTAATAGGCTTATGTTCTGTTGAATATTGTGACAGAGTTATAGCAACAACTCTCTTGTGTGTTTTTCTTCTCTAAGTCTATTCGAGTAAATTTCAACAATACCACTACTATCACTACTATTCACGAAACATGCATGCGTATATATAGTTGAGTCAGAAGCAATGTATTAAATTCCTACCGTTGAGTAGGGCGAGAGGCATATATGAGGAAGTCATCCCTCACATGCTTGGATGAAATGCGTTCGACCACATGGCTTTTTCTTGAGCTGGAGGAGAAGATGGATTGCTGAAATCTGATGAGACACTCTTCTCTCTCTGTTTTTTTTTTTTTTTTTTTTTGAAGGGTATTTATAGGCAAGGAACGGCTTAGCAATTCTAGTAATTGCACGGTCATTTTGGGATTTTTCGTCTCCCAAAAATAACAATTCGTGCCAAATGCGAGTGGCCAAGGTCATGCACCTGAGTACGGCTGATTTTTAGTAAATGCATTATTGTCGGGTTCTATCGGGCAGGTCGATGGACGGCGTTTAACATGTGTACCGTACATGAATTTGGAAAGACTCTTTAACCTGCGAATTCATGCTGTGTTTTGCTTCTTCACCTTCATTTTTCCTATCAGAATTTGGTCTTCCTTTGTAAGTGGGCTTTCATTCCGTGCTAATAGTAGATCTCACTCTCTTCTTTCCATACTCCATACCGATCAAATCAATTGGTTTTATAACCATACCATTCTAAATTGCATCCTTTGAAATTCGGAATGAAAATAGCTCATCAAAAAGCTTGATTAATCCTTTTTGGACAGATACATTATACACTTCATTTCATTCTTCAATGAAAAAACCATTCTTACTATAAGCTTTAATTTTAACCCAACTGTCGTACGTATCCCACATCTTGTGCCACTCATTAACACGGTACACCTGCATAGATGCATGATCTTTTGAACAATGGGTCCAGTTTTCTAATGTCCGGCTGATGAACTTCTAGTTCACTAATTGCATATCATAACTACTGCACTGGGTCTATGAGCACCGAATGTACGTAATCTTTCAGTGCAATATGAGGATTGGTATAATGATCTCCACCATCCTTGTACAACACATCCATCACTCGCGAGAGGTTGAGAATTCCCACGAGAAGTGGCATTGCAACAGCAGTCGGGCGAAGACACTCCTCATTGATGTCCTTCCACGAGTCATTCACTTGCTTGCGAAGGTTGTTTTCCGCTTCTTGTTCTGTGAGACCATATTGCTTCATGTAACATTGCACGGCCGAGTCCACATGTCCTCTTGATTGTTCAAACTGTAAAGATATGTATAACACATTTAAACAAGACCGTCTATATTCCATAGAAGTTGGGTTGGGTCTATATCTTCATGGAACACTTGCAAGAACAAAAAGTACCTTATGTGTCATAAAATCATCCATGAGCCTGCAGATGATTGTTGAAGCCTTGAGGATCTTTGGGTCGTTGAACAACCAATCTAGATCGTCTTTTGTGACGATATCAGGCATTCCCACAAAGGACGTGACAGCTAACAATGGGTAATCACTTGTTACTAGCAACGGACATGTACTCATCCATGGTGGGCTTGTGCTGTTGGTGCAGCCATTTTTGCTTCAGCAAAATAGTATCTCGCCTGCCTCTTCATCTGAGAATGCAAAAGATTATATTTCCATCAATCGAGAATGACAGCACTAAGATTGTAGAATATAGTAGAGGTGGTACAATCTTACTGCTTCTACCGCATAGCAGAGGCAGTATGATTTTCCTGCGCATGCCAGTATTTCTTCAATTTCGACGTAGATATTGATAAGTGCTTTGTAAAACACTTGCATGTACTCTGGAAGTTCATGTATGCAATCAATGTCCCACCTGAATTATGAGATATTATAAGATAGGGTATAAACTACGTGATAATTTTAAACTTCAGATCGCACAAGGATATGGGAATCACCATATTACTATATGAGAACTATGAAAAGGTTGATCAATCAAACTCCATCTTCTTTTGACATAGAGTTACTGATCAGATACGTTTTGCCACATCATACAAGTAGTGGTGAAAACATAATGTACGTAAAGTAAGACGCATTTTGCTGCAAACCAAAAGGCAGAAAAGCGAATTTAACCTTTGAATTGGTAGCTTGAGTAAAGAGCTCTAGCTCTTCATAGGTGCCATAGACATCATATATGTCATCAAGAACTGAAGTCACTGCGATCACTTTGGTCATCATTCTTCTAGCAACCGCTAATTCTGGGCTCAAAATGAACTCCCAGAATCCAAAAGTATCCTTCCACGAGCCTGTCTCTTGCAAATGGTAACTTCCTCTTGAAGTCTAAACCCGTCCACCACCTACATGTAAAATGGCATTATTCATATAAATCTTCCGTAGAGTGTAAACTCAAACTATTTAATCATGTGATTTCATAGTTGATGAACCTTGTAAAATCAAATAACTCCTTCTGGTGTTGCTTCTGCAAGCGGTTGAAATCTAACTTGGCTAGTGATAGCAGGACTTCATTATGTGAAGGTTCTGCTTCGTACATGGAGATGTATCGTCTGGCCTCGAGCCTCGGCACCCCTTGACGAATTGTTTGCTTTAAGGCATGATGGACTTGTGTTGCGAGAGGAGAGCTTAGTTGCTCCTTAACGGATTCGAGATGGGTTAAACTGAAAGAAAGCGCTTGATCCAGAACATCTTCTCCATGCACACTCAAATGGCTAGCTTCGTACAAACTTAGTAGTCCCCTTACGTCACTTGCATGTTTCTCACTGAACTTTCCACTGGGGTCCTTGAACTTGTTGAAGATGTCTGCTCATAGATCACAGTGAAATAAGGATTTCTATTGTAAACATCTCTGTTAGACAGAGATTCTTCACCAGCAACAATGACAACCAACTTCAAACGATGGTTGAAGCCACTTGTAGTTATTATTTTTTTTTTATCTCTTGCCAAGGACAGTCCCTATAACAATTGTTCCTCGTGATATGAAAACCATGTGACCTATCATTTAGTGTGTATTAAGTGAACTATATGTAGAAATCACTCTCTGTATCTCTAGCATTTTCCTAAAAGAAACAGTCGCAAACTAGTTGTATTCTAGGTTTCTAGGGATATCCGACATATTTGGTCAAGAACGTGAAGTATGCCACAAGTTTAACATATTTATGAAGTTCCTTAAGCTCAGAATTTTGCCTAGTAGGAGTAATATTTAGGTGCGTTATACTTTTATCGGATTGTGGCTTTGGGGTTACAGTGCAATAACTTGGGTAGGTCGTCCGTAACTTCAGGTGATTGATTGTCGAATGGCCTCGATCCACAGTAGAGAAAGGCAAAGGGATAGATTTTGGACAATAGGAAAAGATCAAAGTATATAGATCATCAATTTTGTGGCTGAGTACTAAAAACAAAAGAAGGCGACTCACCAGATGAAACTCGGTAGTTTGTTGTCGCAACAATCGGAAGGGAGAGCAGCCGTGTAGAGGTCATCGATATCCCTGTCTCCATTGTTGCAAACGAAACATGTCTCACTAAGTTGTTTCAACACGTGATCAATGTCACTTGCGCAGCGGTGGGCAATGCCCATAATCGTTGTATTTGATCAATCATGTCCAGTTTCAGGGACGGCTTGTCGGCATCAGCGCATAGCATTCTCTTCACCTCGTCATCCAGCTTCTGGATTTCTTGTTCCACATGCTGATCATGGCCATTTTCCTACACATAACACAGAAAAACATATGTCAATTTCTCTCTGGTACTGAGTGCATGAGAAGTTCACTGGCCCGTAAGGAAGGACAAGAGGGGCTTTCTATTGGTGTAAATTTCTCTCTGATGTGAAAGTGTTAAAAGTGATCCATTTTTGGAAAGTTCTAGACTACACCAGACTACACATGCTTAAGATTCTCATATGTTGGAGAAATTTCTAGTACTATGTAGGCAGCAAGTGTACGTGTGAAGGAAGAAAAGCCAGCTTGGCTGAATAAAGTCAACAAAAGTGGCAAGGAGCTACAGAGAATAGAAAAATGGAGAATAAGGGAGAAGCAAGTCGCAACAAGCAGGAGTCAAGAAGAAGCTTGTAATTTTATATTAATTTTGTACTCAAAATCGGTAGAGGAAGGCGGTGACTCATGCCTATAAATAGGCGTTGTGGATGTATGTTCTATGTAGCAGAAAAAAATTAGAAATATTCCTTCCTTTGTAATACCTACTATCATGATAAAAGTCCTATTTTTTTATCCATACTCTTTACTGTTGTAGTCCACTTATATCCACCCATATTTCACACATACACACGAGAAAATATTAGGTGGTCCGAGATCGCCACGTCGCACGATCCCTGGCCCACTCACTTCGGCGCCATGTGTGAGGAGGGGACAAACCGGAATCGGGCCCACCTCTTATGCTCTCTCTCCTCTTTCTCTTTTATCCCCTCCCCTCACACGTGGCGCCGCGTGAGTGGTCCGGGACCACGCTGACGTGTCCCGACCACCCAATATCTTCTCCATACACACTTGCACACACACTTCCACAAAAAATCTAACAAAGGACTGCAGTGGACCGGGCCAAAATCGATATCTTTGTGCATCACACCGCAGCACGTGGATATTTTACTTTGCTCTCACTCGCGCAAGGGCTCTCTCTCTCTCTCTGCTTGATGTTAAAGTCAATTGTGGAGCTCAAGCGGTCTCATGATCTCTCCCGGCCAGTGAGAGGCTGCCTCCTCCTCAGATCCGGAGCCAATGCCTCCAGATCTATAACCTCAACCTCCATGGCCATGGAGGGCGGCGGCTCCGACGACGCTCCCTCCCGACGACGGCCTCTCTTTCTACTCCATGGCCTCTTCACTCTCCAACGACGGCTGAGCTTTGTCCGACAACAAGATGCTCCCTCCCGACGACAGCCTCTATCTCTACTCCACGGCCGTCAGACAAAGCGTGGCCGTCGTCGGAGAGCGAAGAGGCCGTGGAGTAGAGAGAGAGGCCGTCGTCGATAGGGAGCGTCGCCGTCATCGGTGGGAGCGCAGCCCTCATCGGAGAGGCTATTTGGGAGACAACGTCGTCGGGTTAGGAAAGAGGGGAGAGAGTGAGAAGAGAGAGGAGAGAGAAATGACCCGCTGAGTAAAGAAAGAGAGAAGAGAGAGCAGAGCGCGAGAGCGCTGGTTTGAAGTTGGCCGACGTGGCGGGCCCGAGGACACGTGTCGACGTGTGAATGGCTCAAAATAAAATTGTCGATATTTTCTCATGAGCCAAAATAGAGTTCTTTCCGGGATAATCGGAGCGTTGCTGTGCGACATCAAGTTGCGGTGTGCATGAGAGAGGAGCGTGTGAGAGAGGAGAGGGAATTTGAAGTTGGTACGAAGGGGACTAGAGTTACGTGGACAAGTACGGGATTTTTATGGCAAAAAAAGTACGGGATAGTCCAAATAATCATAAATTGTAACTAATTATCATCTAGGTATGGTCTGGAGAGGACGTGGGTATTGAATTCTTGAATGCATAAGGTAAAAAAAGAAAGAAATAGAGAAAGAAAGATGGTAAATATGAGATAACTAAGAGTGTTTATTGAAATTGTGCACCAAGATATTCACAAAGATGTTATTGATGATGATAATTCTCACATTCCTTGTTTACAAGATTTGTTTGGATTTCATGTCGTTTCTTTTCACCTTACATCAAAGGGCTTTCTCACCTTTACTCAATATTTTCACTTTTTTTTAGCACAAATTTTAAATTTATAATGAGAATGTCAGAATTTCCTTGGTCATTATAGAGTAACAAAGTGAAGAACCAAGTTTAAGCACGAGAGGAAGCTTTGTATTATTCCAGATGAAGTGCATAAAAGGAAATTTATTTTCGAGTGCTATACCACTACTATTCACGAAATATGTATACATATATATAGTTGAGTAAGAAGCAATGTATTAAATTCTAACCATTGAGCAAGAGCGAGAGGCATATTTGAGGAAGTAATCCCCCCATATGCTTGGATGAAAATTTGCTGAATGGCGTTCAACCACATGGCTTTTATCTTGAGTTGCAAGAGAAGATGGAGTTGCTGAAATCGGAAGAGACATTCCTTTCTTTTATGGCTTTCTCTAATGAGAGATAGAGAGCACGAGTGGCTTTTCTATAAGTGCCAAAGACATTATTGATGGGTATTTATAGGCAAGGAACGGCTCAGGCTCCGTATGGTAACACTTGTGCTCTTTTTACTCTCCGCAATAGAAAAATAACTAAAATTCGTTTGATAATATCAATTAATTTTTCTACTCCCTATAATAATAAAGTGATTGGGAATAGATTTAACGTAAAACAAAAAGAAGTAGTTTTAGCTTATCCTCGAAACATTTGTAAAAATAAGTTATTTTTATTTTTATTTTTTCTTTTCTTCTTCTTCCCTCGCTGCTCGCAGCCGTTTCTTTTCCTAGAACGATTTACAGAAATAAGTTAATTTTTTTTTCTAGGCAGTGAGCGCGAAAAAGAAAAAGATAAGAAAAAAAGAAAAAAAAATTTAAAAAAATTATACATTACAAAAGAAATTGTAGATTATACTAAACGTATTCATATTATTTTTCTATCTCGAGAATAAAAATTTTGTGTAGCTAATAAACGCATTTTTTTACTCAAAATTATTTTATGAATCAGAAATAGAAAAAAATCATTTTTAAAAGAAATGAAATAAAAATATTATCAAACACACCCTTAATAATTTTAGTAATTGTACTGTTATTTTCGGACTCGTCGTTTCCCAAAATAACGATTTGTGCCAAATGCTAGTGGCCCAGGTTTTTTTTTCTTTTTCTTTTTGTTAAAATAGTGGCCCAGGTTATGCTTTGATGTTGTGGGGTTCTATCGGGCCGGTTGATGTACGGCGTTTAACTTTCAGAAAGGCTGTGATGTTGGAGATACCTTTCAAGCTGTGTTTTGCTTCTCCACCGTTCATATGCCAATCAGAATCTAGTCTTCCTTGTCTTCGCTTGCTGCGTGCTAGAAGAGTCCGTTCTGGATTATCTCTATTATCGTACCATGGTCAACTTCTGACCTGAGTGGTGTGAGTGTTGTGCCAATACCTTCTCGCCATCACGGCCCCATGCGGTGCTACCGCCTCGTTAAGAATGGAAGTATCTTCCGCGGTGCGTAGTTCCTGATTTGATTCTGAATTAGACTTGAAGATCGTTATTGTGAACGGGTGCAGTACTTGTGGTCCGCATCCGCGCCCAACCTTATCTAGTCCCACCTAGGCAGTAGTACATCATTTTATGTGGGTGTGGATTGGCCTTGTCGTTCTCGGTCAAGTCATTCACCAATTCCTTCCTCTTTCTATTTCACGGTGTGTTCTTAGTTCATCACATTTGGACCATCCCGCCTCTCAAAGCACTCGAGAAAGCTACCTCTAAATTAGCAATTTCGCATCTTCTGATTGATTTTCACACATTGCTTTTAGATAGTTTGGTCATGTTTGATAACATTTTTATTTCTTTATTTTTTTTGTTCTTTTATTCCTTGAAACAGAAAAAGAACAAAAATCTTTGTAATAATGTCAGCTAATATTTCTATTCCTCAAAACAGATTAGTAGCAAGGGAATAAATGGAATAGAAACACGAAGTATTATTTAAAAAAAAAAAACCTACTTATTTGTTCCCGAAAATACAAAAAATGTCATTTTAGAAAAATAAGCTCAACATAATCTAATGTTCGTCTTTATACAATTGACACAGGTTCCAGTCTCCTAACCCGATCCAAGTTCCAATTTTTTGAAATAAAAAATAAAATAAAATACAACCAAAAATTAAAAAAAAAAATTAGGAAAAAATTTAGAAATTAGATTTTGAGTAGTTTTACTAAATTTTAATGTTAATTTCAATTTAGAATTAGTTTAGCATAAAAATGTGAAAATATTTTGATGAAAATTGGATTCAAAATTGAAAAGCTTTTAGGGCTTTACTATATGGAATGTTAGCGACTACATCACTTGTGGGAATGGGCGATGTGGTCACTAAACATGCTCTTGAATGGTCGGTCGGTGATTGCAAGATTGTGAAGGCTACACAAACCATATGTAGGCTCATGGATGACATTGCCTCTCACCAGGTATAATAAAACATAATTATCCTCCAGAAATATGATACAGTTTGATCGACCACCATTTAATCTAGAAACACCAATGTTGTTTGCATACAGTTTGAGCAAAAGAGGGGGCACGTAGTATCTGCAGTGGAGTTGCTCATGAAATACCACGGCGTCTCGGAGCAAGAAGCTGGGGAGGAACTCCGTAAAGGAGTCATTGATTCATGGAAGGACACCAATGAAGAGTTTCTTCGTCCAACCGCGGTCCCAATGCGGATTATCACACGAATGCTCAATTTCTCACGGGTGATGGATGTGTTATATAGTGATGGAGACAATTACACCCATTCTAAAACAAAGCTCAAAGATTATGTGACGTTGCTCTTCGTTAGTCCCTTGCTGATGTGAAGTTTGGACCAAACGTTGTCAAACCAATTTGGTCATTGCAAATCAATAGTCTATAGGTTATGCCTTGGAAATCCTATTTTTCCTAATGTATGAGGGACAATATTATTACCATTATGTAGTTTCAGATTGACGTGTGTGATAAAACTCATAAATAAACTATGCATATGTTGCTAAGTTTGCAAAGTTTAGTGTAACGTGTAATTGAAATATTTTAATAATTCCTAACTCTTGGGAAAATTATCCAGAAAGTCCTAAACTTATTTTACAGTGGCCAATTCGGTTAAAGACTTTTCAGTCTTAATTTAAGATGCTAAACTTTTTAACACTTGTCAATTTAGTCATAAACATTTTAATTATATCAATTTAGTTTCAAAACTAATTTGTCAATTTAATTCTAAATATTTTAACGATTTTCCAATTAAGTTTGTTTAGCTAATAGTTGTCGAAAATCACCGACATTGACCATATTTGTAATTTTTTTTTAATGTTTTTGATATTTTCCTTCTTTTCTTTTTTTTTTCTTTTTTTTTTTCCTTATTTCTTTTCGGCAATTGCCAGCCACAAGCGAGGGTCACCCTCACCATATGGGTGAGCTCGCTCCTCACCCAACCCCCACTAGCGGCCACTGGACGCGATGGTCTCGCCGGAAAACCTACCAAACGAGAGAAAATCGCTGGTCTCTCCCGAATTTCTCTATGAACGCCGGGACTTGCCGAGGCGCCGGTAAGTAGCTGGACACGGCTGAGCTGTAGTGAGGCAGGAGGATGAGCGTGACGACCTGCTGGACGACTCGCAGGAGCCGTTGGGCGCAGCCGCGTGTACGCTGGAGGTTTTGGCTTCGCTACAAGAACTCGCTGGGCGCACTAGAAAGCCAGGAGATTTCACGGCGTCGTTATTTATATTTGGAAGGACACCAGGAGGCCTCGACTCGCCGGGAAACAGCCGGATTCTTTACTGGTGCAGATCAGGTGCGAGGTGAGGAGCGGGCGAAGGAGTTCGGCGGCAAAACCCGAGCTGAACCGCAGGACTGTTTCTAGGAGATCACTGGAGGGTGCTGTTCCGGCGTCGGGACTGCTAGAGTTGCTGCTGGTCGGTGGCTGAAGCATGCTGATCACTTCACTGGGATTTGCTCGAACTATTGCTATGGTGAAGAGCGGCGGTGAAGGCGAGTCACGGCCGTAGGGGCAGCTTGGCAGCATGAGGTTCCAGCCTAGAGGGTTGCTGATGCGGGCGGGGCGTCAGCAGCAGCAGCAGGAGGGATGGCGTGACCCTGGTGGACGGCTCTCGGTGGTCGCGGGCTCGTCGGGGCTGGCTCCTTGGGCTGACGCCAGAGTCGCGGATGCTGATGCTTCATTGGAGTCAACGGAGAAAAGGAAGGACTTGTCGAGGCTGTTGTTTCAAGGCTCCTCGCCAGAGCTCATCGCCGGCCTTCAAGGCTTCCGATCAAGGGCCAAGCCGTGGACTGTTCTCCGCTCATTCGTTGTTCAATATCGGGCCAAAGCTGTAGTTCATCATTGGCAGAAATCCAAATCCAGAACTCTTGATAGTCGTTCAAAGCTGTAGAATCGCAGAGGTCGTTGAACTCTTCAGGTTCATAAGGGAAAGATTCGATGAGATCATGGTCGAATTCCAAAAGAGTTTGAAGATAGAATGTAAAGGAAGAAAATCGAATAGGTGTATCCAAAGGTGAACGACTTAGCAATCGATATACGAAAGGGAAATGATGAGAATGTCTAGAGTTTGCTAAAGAGTAATGTGGAAGGTCACGAGAATATTTACTGAATAAGCAAAGAAAATAAAGAGCCAGCCATACTTGCAAGAGCCAAAATGGACCAGACAACATACCATCTTTGGATTTCATTGAAAGAGATGCATGAGTAAACCCCTATATAACGAAGCCAAAACAAGTGGACCCAGAGCAAACCATTTACCCACTGCAAGATCCGAGGCAATGTGTAGATGGTCCCTTGAAACTTTAAGAGTTAAAGAATACATATTTCGATAGTCAATACGTTTAGTGGAGTCAATGGGACCAAAAATGCGGCAGAATCAATCAAGGAATTTCCCATGAGTAAGGACACTCTTAGAAATATAAGGTACTTCCAACGGTTCCAAATTTTCTGTAGGAATGCCATTTAGCGCAAAGCCAGCTATCGTAAAGATATCTAAAAGAGTGACAGTTTTGGGTCCCCAAGAGAAAAAGAAGCAATTGGTTGATTGGGATAGAAACATATTGCAAAACCCAATAGTCCCTTGTTCAGATCATGGGACAACATACTAACCTCAAGTGTTGTCTCTATCCTTGCTTTTTTCCAAGCAAGCTTAACTCACAGATAATCCTTCATCCGTAAGTACGATGAGTGGAATTCCACTTCAAACAACGGAAAGCCACGAAATCGGAAGGGCGCCGAAGTCCAGATGTCCATCGAGAAGAGTGCTGAATAGGAAGTATCTCTTCGCGTTTCATTGGTAAACAAGGCTTGAGAGATGGCGGGATGTGTTGATGGTCTAAAAGGCAAGGCCCAAGGAGTAGGCGTTCGTGATGTTCTTCCATAACACTCTAAAGAGTCCAAAACGACAATTATCAGCGTCCTCACTTTGTTCTGGATCATCAAAATTAGCAATGTAACTATCTGGGTGAAATTTGGAGGTATTGGATGCAATGGAAGATGCTGAAGTAGACGCAGAAAACGAGATGCAAAAGGTTTTAGGGTTTAAGGAAGAAGACAAAAGGAGTATTGAAAGGGAGTCTCTAATGTTTATAATAGGGTTGAAGACGATGGTTCGAAATCGCAGGAATCAATTATCTACAAAAATTCGAAAGGACGCATCGAAATAATACAGGAAGTAATGATCTATATTGGCCATGCATAGGAAAAGAAGCGTTTAAAGAAAGAAAGGCATGATTGTCACCTGGAGGAACCGCACATAAGACAAGATATTTTCTTTAAAATAAATAAATTTCAAATTTACTTCTTTCAAAATGGGACATATGTTAATATTCAATATTAATCGTACTATTACCTGTTGATCACGAGTGCAAAAAACATGATGGAAGTCAAACGAAATTACACATGTGCATCAATAGGATTGTAATATATGGTTAACTATCGATGAGCCAGAGGATGAGGATTCAAGGATCGAGAGCAAAGCGAGAAGCCTCCACGTGGTCAATTGTTAAAATAAAACAGAAGATATTAAGTGGCTACCCAAATGATGCCGGTGGTAAGTTTTGGACAAAAACATTCGAAATATACAAAGAAGCATCAAAGGTGGGCACGGTTGAAGAGCGGTTAACATCCAAGAATTTAGGTGTGAAGTCATTCTTGATAAATTAGGACACGATCAAGACAGTTGTAAAAGGAATGAGCGGATTGATTACGAACAAGAAGGAACGTGCTTAAGGTTGGAAGCCGTTATCAATAACTGAGTGGTGGTTACCAAGCTCCTGTAAAAATACCACCAATCATCCAACAAGAACCCCTGAACAACACATCAAATGTTATTTCCTTATTGTATTTTAGTTTTCCCTAGCTGTTGTGTTTAGATTTCCGTCTTTGATTAAATTTCAGCAAGTGTCTATATCTTAGCGCGCCATTGTTGATTAAATTCCGACATTGTATTCCTAGTCCAACGACGTTGATTATATTTCGACATCGTGTCATCTATCCAAGTGCATTGTCACCGATTAAGTTCCGACATTTTATCAAATTATCTTAAAGCTATACTATTGATTAGATTCCATCATATAGTTCAAATTGGGTCTCGGAGTTAGTAAGTCAATTATTGGGATTGTATAGTGCTGTTTGTAATTGGAAATTCAATCTTTAAATTGCATTTGATATCTCTATTCGGAATTAGCACATAATCTCCGTCCTTTTTAAACAAAAGCCCAGAATAACACTCGGTGAAAGATGTTTCATTGCGAAATCAAAACCGGCAAAATAGCACTACTGCTGAAGATGCCTAGGGTTGCTAGATGGAGACTGCAGAGGTAGCCGGAGGAGTCGCTGGGACAAGTCTGGCCGCGCAAGAACAGCAGCAAGTGGCACAGCGTGGACTAGCGATCGACGGCTGCGAACGCGGTGTCGGTTGGAGCACCGCGAGAGGGCCGCGGTTGCGGCTGGCGTCCGTGGGTCTTTGTCGCAAACCCCTCAAAACCTGTACGGCACAACTCAAGATTTTCTCCATTAGCTTTCTTTTCTTTTCTGTTTTCCTTTGTCATGAAAACGTGCGAACGCCCTTTTTTGTCCTTTCTTCCTTCTGCTTCTTTTGTGAACTGTCTCAGAAAGCTTTTCTCCATTTGCTTTCTCATGAAAACATGTGCCGGTAAAACATGGCTTCAAATTGGATAGAATAATGAAGTCAGATTTTTAGAGTAATCAAGTCGGACTTTAAGGCGTGATATCACTTTCTTTAAGGATTTATTTGTTCCACAAAATTGCTAATATTCACTGGCAAATTTCCTCTATGATACAACAAAGTCTCAAATGAGAATACTAGATAGCAATTCTAGTATTTCTCCAAAGTCTCTCATGAGAAATAATTAGAAACAATGGCTATAGTTTCTTTTGAAAGAAAAAAAAATAAAAGAAAATGCTAGTTTGATCTCAAAACAAACGTACTTATTTTTGTTTTTTGAATAGAGGCAACTCTTCAAAAGTTGCAAAAAGAACAAAGACAACATTTCGAGAAAAGTTGCAAAATGAATAAGTATCTCAAAGGTTACGTTGAAAATACATAAAAATTTGGAATTAAATAAATAATAAATAATAAATAACTGTAACTTTTTAAATGAATAATCACACTATTTCAACAAGACTTTATAGTTAATTTTTATTGGAATAAATCCGAATTTTCAATAAATAAAAATAATGATCGTTGGTTAGTGTCAAATCTCATTCACGCATGTGCACTCATATCTTTTCGATGTGAGACAAGGCATATCTTCATTTGTTTTATAAACAAACTACCAACAACATGCAGACCTCTTTTATTTTGCTTCCTTTCTTTTGCTTCTTTTGCGTAAACGTGGATGGAGACCAAAGAGGAAGAGAGGAACAGACCCCCTTGCGTCAGTCCATGGAGAAAAGAGCTTAGCTTCTGTCCTTTTCCTTCGACTCCACCCTTTTGTCTCTGCCCTACTCGGAATTGTAGCCGACCTCTCCTTTTCCTTTTGGGCGTATAAGGGGCAGGCAAGAGAGAGACCCCTCGTTTGTCTTTTGTGGCCATGGCATGGGATTCATGAATGTATCAGCCGTAGATTCAATTAATGCGATGCACATACTAAATGTAATATAAAATGGAAATCATGGGCATGATATTTTTGTCTAGGGATTAGATCAACCTCTTATTTTTTTTATGAAATAAAAAATTAAATATGATAGTCAAAATTTAAGTGTCACTACTTCTACAAAACACAAAAATGATTAACATCACAGAAATTGTAAATGCCAGTCATAATCAAAGGTGGAGAAGAGTGTCTTGATGACATGCTTGCTTTCAATTAAATCCACGTTAAATCTTAGTGTAGACCTTGTTAAATCATAGGTTTACCACCCTATCGCTAGTTTGTTAGTGTTAGGATAACTAAGATATCGGTGATAAAAAAAAAAAAAAAAAAACTTCTTTTATCTTCCCTCCGCAATCTTTATAACTGAAAAAATAAATCATTCCAAAAGATTTTAGAAAGATGTGAAATAAAATGCCGGATAACTTAACTTTTTTTATTGGATTTCTTAAGGGTTTCAAGTGCTCCATGTCAGATGATAGCCGAACTTTAATTATCACTTTACCCAAAAAAAAATCAAAGGAAAAAAGGAAAAAGGAAAGAGTAAAATGCAAAGTAAAATCACTGCCTAGTGCACCTAGCTTTTCGGAAGGAAATTTTTAGAATGTAATTAAAGCCCCGTTTCTTCCCAAGCATCTCATGGCTTTTAAAATACTTCTATAAAATAACCACTCGGGGTTCGCCCCAGTGGCCACCCTTCCAACATGGAAGGGGAGGTGAGGGGTTAAATCCCCACCTTCTCGGGGGGATGGGGTGGGGACGCGTAAGTTTCAAGAGTGGGTTTTCCCACGCCCGCAAGAGCGGGGCAAAAAGTCCGAGAGAGAGTGTAGAATAAGAATAGAGTAGATCCGACCAAAAAAAAAAATACTTCTATAAAATCACTTGCTAATAAATGTTAATTAATATTTTCAACAATATTCCCGTACCATGATATGGCTTAAAGGAACCGTAAAACGTAGTATTTCATCAAACCTTTTCGAAGTTTTCAATAATTTTAACATTGTTTGCTATCCTCAATTAATTTTAATCAAACCATTTTGTTTATAAATTTTAGGAATAACTGTATTGAAGTCCTAAAATGTATCATGAAAGTGTAATTGAATTCTAAAATTTTTAAAAAGTACAATAAAATTTTAAAACCTGTTAAATTTTTCTAATCAACTCTTCTTGTTAACTCCACCCAATTTGGCTAATGGAAAATACTAACGTGACTTTTTTATTATTTTCACGTGGCACTGATGTGGCTAAAACAAAGTCCTTTTTATCCAAATCTGATTTTTTACCCAAATTTTTTTTAAAAATTAGATTAAAAATGAGTTAAATAAATAAATAAAGAGGAAGTAAGGAAACCAAGCAAGGGCTTGTAGAACCCCTACCACCATTGTCCCACCATCATCGGCCCTTGCAATGGCCATCAGCATGCACCGAGCCTCAACTTGTGGCCAATGACCCTCGCCGACAGCAAGTGAGAGCCATTTCGCCCAAGGTCAATAAACCTAGCTAGCCCTTGCCTAGATCTAGTAGCCCCTAGCCAAATCTAGCCAAGGCCCTAAGGCTCCCACTCACCATAACCCCCATAATCGTCGGCCCTTTTCAACAATGGCAAAGCAGCAAGGTTCCTTCCTTCCACTTAATTTTTTTTTTTTTTTAGATTTAGCTTTTTTTAATCTAATTAAATAAAATTTCAGTTAAAAAAATCAAATTCGGACAAAAACAACGTAATTTTAATCTTATCCTTCATATTTTAATCACATCAACGCTACGTCAAAAAGAAAGTAATTAACAAAAAGTCACGTCAACATTTTTTATTTGCCAAATTGGACAAAGTTAACGAAACGATTAAATTATACTTTTGAAAGTTCTAACTCAATTACGCTTCCTTAATAAGTTTTAGAACTTTTGGTACACTTATTGTTGGATATTTCAGCAGTTTTGAAATATTTACAATAATAGCTTTGATAAAAGTTATGATAGCATTGAAAACCATCATTATTTTTAACAATCACATAACGGCTTCTTAACGGTCATATAACGACATTTTAATCGTTTTGTAACGTTTAATTTATTTTTCAAATAAATCCTCCATTATTTTACAACGGCTCTTTTAACGACTCTATTTTGTCTGAATATAAGATCTCATAAGATACAATATGTTCACACATATTTCCTTTTCTTTTTGCTGGGTTATACACAAAAGTTGTTCTGTTTCCTTCTAATATTCAATGCGGAGTATAGAAGAAGGTCTGTTGTATCTTGGGAGGATAGCTGCCGAAGCTTTTCACACCGAGTTTCGTACTCCGAGGGGCGGAATTATCCTTAAGGACAGTGTTTGCACGCTTCAGACATTTCATTTTATTTTCTAATCTTTTGTAATGTATTTCCAATAATTATTATTATTTTATGTATTCTAATACTTTTTCCAACACTTATCTCTAATTCTTATTTTGCAAGATAATGATTCAAGAGACTCATTTTTATCGATGAGTGCATTAACGAAAATGACGTAAAATAATTTGGATGGTTTATGGATTATCTAATTTCGACAGGTGCACTACTCTCTCCACTTGAAATTCGGTTCACGTATATCTAGCCATTTGATTAATCAAGTAAAGGTGGCTCCCAAATATTTGTACTCTCTAGCCCACGTGTCAAATTCAAAGTTGAGGGACTTGTTTAGTTGAATAGTCTCGAAACCAACCAGGCTTTCTCTAGTATTATTAATAAAGAAAAATTCACAAATTATCCCGTGATTTTTCTATGTATCCTGGATAAATATTTCAAAGACTAATTAATCGAGTATCTTATCTTTAAATCTCTAATAGTCTACTTTCACTTTAGATCCAACCAATACAAAATATATGTGGACTATCTCGTTTATGTCTTTACTGACATGAGTAGCATCACAGCTCAATCATTACTACCACCTGCGAGTGATAGCAAGTCCATAATCACATCTAATTTTGCAGCTTGTTGAGTAAACTAAGCTAAACTTGTAAAATTACATATTAATGATTCTTCTTGCAAAATTATTATACCCTGACTGAGATTTATATCTTACTTACATGATCCACATATAAACTTTTTTTTTTTTTTTGTTCCACAATTCAAACTTGACGGATAGGAAAATCATATCAACAAATTTCATTAACTTGAATTAACGAAAGGATGAAATTAAATATTTTTCATATAATCTAGGGATTGGATTAAATATTTACTAATATTTCATGGACCATTTTTTTTTTTTTTGATCAAATTTATGGATCACTTTGAATAAATTAAAAGTCTAAGGACGACATTCTATATTGAACTAAAATTCATAAATTATTTATCTCATTTTCCCTTCAAATAAAGGTATCAACAGATCTCTCTAAATAATGTCAATTTAGTCTATTGGTCTATTGTAGGAACTCTATGGTAGGATTTTTTAACCAATGTTTATTAAATGCCAGTTGTTGTAACCAAAAGAAAAATGTCACTCTGTAGTTGGTAGCAGCATGGAGTTACTTTAACAAGGCATAGGAGTGCCGAACCTCCTTGATTTCAGAAGTATCTTTTCAAGAAGAGTTTGTTCATGAATGTTGACAAAAGTGAATGGTGAGAGGTGGCTCATTAGTTTGGCCTGATAATCTCACCCGTCTATGCTTCATCGAAATGTGATTGGTTGGTCTCAAAAAAAGTACAAATACTGTGGTCACGAACACGATGTCTATAAATAATACCCTCCAAGTATTGATGTTTTGCAACGCAGACAAAACCTCTCCTCTCTCTTCCGTTTGTGCATTGGGCGGAAGTGTTTTTAGGAGTTAGTTTCTGCACATGTTTGGATTAGTGGGGTATGTTAGTGGGTCTTTGTTGTTGTTGTTGTTATTCTGTGTTATTTTCTTGCAAAGTGATTTGGATGATTTGCCTATTTAATAGGCTTATGTTCTGTTGAATATTGTGACAGAGTTATAGCAACAACTCTCTTGTGTATTTTTCTTCTCTAAGTCTATTCGAGTAAATTTCAACAATACCACTACTATCACTACTATTCACGAAACATGCATGCGTATATATAGTTGAGTCAGAAGCAATGTATTAAATTCCTACCGTTGAGTAGGAGCGAGAGGCATATATGAGGAAGTCATCCCTCACATGCTTGGATGAAATGCGTTCGACCACATGGCTTTTTTCTTGAGCTGGAGGAGAAGATGGATTGCTGAAATCTGATGAGACACTCTTCTCTCTCTCTGTTTTTTTTTTTTTTTTTTTTTGAAGGGTATTTATAGGCAAGGAACGGCTTAGCAATTCTAGTAATTGCACGGTCATTTTGGGATTTTTCGTCTCCCAAAATAACAATTCGTGCCAAATGCGAGTGGCCAAGGTCATGCACCTGAGTACGGCTGATTTTTAGTAAATGCATTATTGTCGGGTTCTATCGGGCAGGTCGATGGACGGCGTTTAACATGTGTACCGTACAGGAATTTGGAAAGACTCTTTAACCTGCGAATTCATGCTGTGTTTTGCTTCTTCACCTTCATTTTCCTATCAGAATTTGGTCTTCCTTTGCGGTCGCTTGCTGCGGACGAGAAGGTTCTACATATTTTCTATTATTACAGTGCGCAGTAATTTTTTTTAACTGAGTGACGAGTGTCATGCCCATGCCTTTTCGCTTTCACGGCCTCATAAAGTGCTGCCACCTCGTTAAGAATGGAGATTCCTACCGCGTTGTGTGGTTCCTGATTTGATTCTGAGTTAAAACATGAAGATGTTTCTGTGAACTTGTGCACTTGTGGTCTACATCCACGCCCAACATACCTGGTCTAACCAGGGCAGTAGCACTTCATTTCATGTGGATGTGGATTGGCCTCGCCGTTCTTGGTCAGGTCATTCACAACTTCCTCCCTCTAACTCTTTCGTGGCGTGTTCTTAGCTCATCACGTTCGGACCATCCTGCCTCTCAAAGCACTCAAGAAAGCTGCCTCTAAATTATCAATTTCTAGCCTTCCAATTGATTTTCACGTTGATTTTAGACAGTAGAATTTTGGAAAGACTCTTTAACCTGCGAATGGTGCAGACTGTCAGACATATCATGAATGCTGTGTTTCGCTTCTCCACCATTATTTTCCTATCAGAATTTGGTCTTCCTCGTTTTCGCTTGCTGCGGACAAGAAGGTTCTACATATTTTCTGTTATTACAGTGCGGTCAACTACTAACTGAGTTCCGACCAAGGTCCAAAAAAAAAAAAAAAAAACACTACTAACTGAGTGATGTGAGCGTTGTCCCCATACCTTTTCGCTTTTACGGCCCATGCGATGCTGCAACCTCGTTAAGAATGGAGATATCTACCGAGTTGTGTGGTTCCTGATTTGATTCTGAATTAAAACGTGAAGATCGTTCCTGTGAACGTGTGCAGCGCTTGTGGTCCACATCCGCACCCAACCTCACGTAGTTTATCCAAGGCAGTGGTACTTCATTTTATGTGGGTGTGGATTGGCCTCGTTGTTCTTGGTCAGGTCACTCGCAAGTTCCTCCCTTTTTCTATTTCGCAGTGTGCTTTTAGCTCATCACATTCGGACCATCCCGCCTCTCAACGCACTCGAGAAAGCTACCTACCTCTAAATTAGTAGTTTCGCATCTTCCAATTGATTTTCACAATTCTTTTAGACAGTAAAATACCAGTTAAGAGTGCCAAACTCTGGAAAGCTCATTTGAATGTGTTGAGAGCTACAGTTACATGGACCATATAGGCCTAGAGGCCATCGTAACCGTGGAAGAAGCCGGATCGCTATCTCAAATGTGGGATTCTCCTGTTGCACTAAAAATGAATTCTACATGGCCAAGTCCCTGTAGGTGGGCTTTCATTCCGTGCTAATAGTAGATCTCATTCTCTTCTTTCCATACTCCATACCGATCAAATCAATTGGTTTTATAACCATACCATTCTAAATCGCATCCTTTGAAATTCGGAATGAAAATAGCTCATCAAAAGCTTGATTAATCCTTTTTGGACAGATACATTATACACTTCATTTCATTCTTCAATGAAAAAACCATTCTTAGTAAAAGCTTTAATTTTAACCCAACTGTCGTACGTATCCTACATCTTGTTGCCACTCATTAACACAGTACACCTGCATAGGTGCATCATCTTTTGAACAATGGGTCCAGTTTTCTAATGTCCGGCTGATGAACTTCTAGTTCACTAATTGCATATCATAACTACTGCACTGGGTCTATGAGCACGGAATGTATGTAATCTTTCAGTGCAATATGAGGATTGGTATAATGATCTCCACCATCCTTGTACAACACATCCATCACTCGCGAGAGGTTGAGAATTCCCACGAGAAGTGGCATTGCAACAGCAGTCGGGTGAAGACACTCCTCATTGATGTCCTTCCACGAGTCATTCACTTGCTTGCGAAGGTTGTTTTCCGCTTCTTGTTCTGTGAGACCATATTGCTTCATGTAACATTGCACGGCCGAGTCCACATGTCCTCTTGATTGTTCAAACTGCAAAGATATGTATAACAAGACATTTAAAAAAGACCGTCTATATTCCATAGGAGTTGGGTTGGGTCTATATCTTCATGGAACACTTGCAAGAACAAAAAGTACCTTATGTGTCGCCAAATCATCCATGAGCCTGCAGATGATTGTTGAAGCCTTGAGGATCTTTGGGTCGTTGAACAACCAATCTAGATCGTCTTTTGTGACGATATCAGGCATTCCCACAAAGGACGTGACAGCTAACAATGGGTAACCACTTGATACTAGCGCAACGGACATGTACTCATCCATGGTGGGCTTGTGCTGTTGGTGCAGCCATTTTGCTTCAGCAAAATAGTATCTCGCCTGCCTCTTCATCTGAGAATGCAAAAGATTATATTTCCATCAATCGAGAATGACAGCACTAAGATTGTAGAATATAGTAGAGGTGGTACAATCTTACTGCTTCTACCGCATAGCAGAGGCAGTATGATTTTCCTGCGCATGCCAGTATTTCTTCAATTTCAACATAGATATTGATAAGTGCTTTGTAAAACACTTGCATGTACTCTGGAAGTTCATGTATGCAATCAATGTCCCACCTGAAATTATGAGATATTATAAGATAGGGTATAAACTACGTGATAATTTTAAACTTCAGATCGCACAAGGATTTGGGAATCACCATATTACTATATGAGAACTATGAAAAGGTTGATCAATCAAACTCCATCTTCTTTTGACATAGAGTTACTGATCAGATACGTTTTGCCACATCATACAAGTAGTGGTGAAACATAATGTACGTAAAGTAAGACGCACATGCTGCAAACCAAAAGGCAGAAAAGCGAATTTAACCTTTGAATTGCTTGAGTAAAGAGCTCTAGCTCTTCATAGGTGCCATAGACATCATATATGTCATCAAGAACTGAAGTCACTGCGATCACTTTGGTCATCATTCTTCTAGCAACCGCTAATTCGGGCTCAAAATGAACTCCCAGAATCCAAAAGTATCCTTCCACGAGCCTGTCTCTTGCAAATGGTAACTTCCTCTTGAAGTCTAAACCCGTCCACCACCTACATGTAAAATGGCATTATTCATATAAATCTTCCGTAGAGTGTAAACTCAAACTATTTAATCATGTGATTTCATAGTTGATGAACCTTGTAATATCAAATAACTCCTTCTGGTGTTGCTTCTGCAAGCGGTTGAAATCTAACTTGGCTAGTGATAGCAGGACTTCATTATGTGAATGTTCTGCTTCGTACATGGAGATGTATCGTCTGGCCTCGAGCCTCAGCACCCCTTGATGAATTGTTTGCTTTAAGGCATGATGGACTTGTGTTGCGAGAGGAGGGCTTAGTTGCTCCTTAACGGATTCGAGATGGGTTAAACTGAAAGAAAGCGCTTGATCCAGAACATCTTCTCCATGCACACTCAAATGGCTAGCTTCGTACAAACTTAGTAGTCCCCTTACGTCACTTTCATGTTTCTCACTGAACTTTCCACTGGGGTCCTTGAACTTGTTGAAGATGTCTGCTCATAGATCACAGTGAAATAAGGATTTCCATTGTAAACATCTCTGTTAGACAGAGATTCTTCACGAGCAACAATAACAACCAACTTACAAACGATGGTTGAAGCCACTTGTAGTTATTATTTTTATCTCTTGCCAAGGACAGTCCCTATAACAATTGTTCCTCATGATATGAAAACCATGTGACCTATCATTTAGTGTGTATTAAGTGAACCATATGTAGAAATCACTCTCTGTATCTCTAGCATTTTTCTAAAATAAACAGTCGCAAACTTGTTGTATTCTAGGGTTTTCTAGGGATATCCGGCATATTTGGTCAAGAACGTGAAGTATGCCACAAGTTTAACACATTTATGAAGTTCCTTACGGTCAGAATTTTGCCTAGTAGGAGTACTATTTAGGTGCGTTATACTTTTATCGGATTGTGTCTTTGGGCTTCTGTTGTGCAATAACTTGGGCAGGTCGTCTGTAACTTCAGGTGATTGATTGTCGAATGACCTCGATCCACGGTAGAGAAAGGCAAAGGGGATAGATTTTGGACAATAGGAAAAGATCAAAGTATATAGATCATCAATTTTGTGGCTGAGTATTAAAAACAAAAGAAGGCGACTCACCAGATGAAACTCGGTAGCCTTGTT
Organism: Eucalyptus cloeziana; assembly: GCA_014182715.1. Lineage (NCBI taxonomy): Eukaryota > Viridiplantae > Streptophyta > Magnoliopsida > Myrtales > Myrtaceae > Eucalyptus > Eucalyptus cloeziana. Next base: position 33,251,737 of record CM024638.1, read on the forward strand.
GTCGCAACAATCGGAAGAGGAGAGCAGCCGTGTAGAGGTCATCGATATCCCTGTCTCCATTGTTGCAAACGAAACATGTCTCACTAAGTTGTTTCAACACGTGATCAATGTCACTTCCGAAGCGGTGTACAATGCCTAATCGTTGTATTTGATCAATCATGTCCAGTTTCAGGGACGGCTTGTCAGCATCAGCGCATAGCATTCTCTTCACCTCGTCATCCAGCTTCTGAATTTCTTGTTCCGCATGCTGATCATGGCCATTTTCCTACACATGACAGAAAAACATATGTCAATTTCTCTTACTGAGTGCATGAGAAGTTCACTGGCCCGTAAGGAAGGACGAGAGGGGCTTTCTATTGGTGTCGATTTCTCTCTGATACAAAAGACTGCAGTGGACCGGGCCAAAATCGATATCTTTGTGCGTCACACCGCAGCACGTGGATATTTTACTTTGCTCTCACTCGCGCAAGGGCTCTCTCTCTCTCTCTCTCTGCTTGATGTTAAAGTCAATTGTGGAGCTCAAGCGGTCTCATGATCTCTCCCGGCCAGTGAGAGGCTGCCTCCTCCTCAGATCCGGAGCCAATGCCTCCAGATCTATAACCTCAACCTCCATGGCCATGGAGGGCGGCGGCTCCTCTATGGCCATGAGACTCAACCGTGACGTCAATATCTCAACAGCTATAGAGGAGTCGCTGATATCATGGTGGCGGAGCGCAGAGAGAGAAAGAGAGACCAGCCTGGAGATGATGAGGACGATGCCAGACGGTGGAGCGACTCAGACATGTGGCCAAGGCTCAGCCTGGAGGCGGCGGCGGCAACTTCACTGGTGGCGAGAGAACAGGGAGAGGCAGCATCTAGTTGCTGTCAGGAGGAGGATCGGAGGGAGAGCTCGAGGGAGTGGGAGGTCTGGTGGGGTTTGGAATTGGTACGGTGAGGACTAGAGTTAGATGAACACATCTCTTCATCCTATGGTGAGGAAATCGGATGTGACTACAAGAAGTGACGAATGATCTTTAGGCATGGAATTGAATTCTCGTTGCTAAGGGCAAGGGAGGCTTTAACAAAATAGAGTTCTTTCCGGGATAATCGGAGCGTTGCTGTGCGACATCGAGTTGCGGTGGAGAAGATATTGGGTGGTTCGGGACTGCCACGTCAGCGTGGTCCCGGACCACTCACGCGGCGACACGTGTGAGTGAGGGGGATTAAAAAGAGAGAGGAGAGAGAGCGTCATAGAGGTGGACCCGATTCCAGGTGGACCCAGTTCCAATCCTTTGTCCCCTCTCCTCACACGTGTCGCCGCGTGAGTGGTTCGGGACCACGCTGACGTGGCGGTCCCGGACCACCCAATATTTTCTCGTTGCTATGTGCATGAGAGAGGAGCGTGTGAGAGAGGAAGGAGAGGGGGAATTTGAAGTTGGTACGATGAGGACTAGAGTTACGTGGACAAGTACGGGATTTTTTATGGTAAAAAAGTACGGGATAGTCCAAATAATCATAAACTGTAACTCATTATCATCTAGGTATGGTCTGGAGAGGACGTGGGTATTGAATTCTTGAATGCATAAGGTAAAAAAAGAAAGAAATAGAGAAAGAAAGATGATAAATATGGGATAACTAAGAGTGTTTATTGAAATTGTGCACTAGGATATTCACAAAGATGTTATTGATAATGATAATTCTCACATTCCTTGTTTATGAGATTTCGTTTCTTTTCACCTTACATCAAAGGGCTCTCTCACCTTTACCCAATATTTTCACTCTTTTTTAGCACAAATTTTAAATTTATAATGAGAATGTCAGAATTTCCTTGGTCATTATAGAGTAACAAAGTGAAGAACCAAGTTTAAGCACGAGAGGAAGCTTTGTATTATTCCAGATGAAATGCATAAAAGGAAATTTATTTTCACGTGCTATACCACTACTATTCACGAAATATGTATACATATATATAGTTGAGTAAGAAGCAATGTATTAAATTCTAACCATTGAGCAAGAGCGAGAGGCATATTTGAGGAAGTAATCCCCCCATATGCTTGGATGAAAATTTGCTGAATGGCGTTCAACCACATGGCTTTTATCTTGAGTTGCAAGAGAAGATGGAGTTGCTGAAATCGGAAGAGACATTCCTTTCTTTTATGGCTTTCTCTAATGAGAGATAGAGAGCACAAGGGGCTTTTCTATGAGTGCCAAAGACATTATTGATGGGTATTTATAGGCAAGGAACGGCTTAGGCTCCATATGATAACACTTGTGCTCTTTTACTCTCCGCAGTAGAAAAATAACTAAAATCCGTTTGATAATATCAATTAATTTTTCTACTCCCCGTAATAATAAAGTGATTGGGGAATAGATTTGGAACAGAAACAAAAAGTAAAAAAAAGTAGTTTCTTATTCTAGAGAACAATTTGTAAAAATAAGTTTTTTTTCTTCTTTCTCGCCGCTTGCCGCCCATTTCTTGTTCCTAACAATTTCTAAATAAGTTAATTTTTTCTTTCTAGGCGATGAGCGGCGAAAAAGAAAAGATAACACAAAAGAAAAAAATTAAAAAAATTATACATTACAAAAGAAATTGTAGATTATACTAAACGTATTTGTATTCTTTTTATATTTCGAGAATAAAAATTTTGTATAGATAATAAACACGTTCTTTTACTCAAAATTATTTTAAGAATCAAAAATAAAAAAAAATTATTTTTAAAAGAAAATGAAATAAAAATATTATCAAACACACTCTTAATAATTTTAGTAATTGTACTATTATTTTCGGATTCATCATTTTCCAAAATAACGATTTATGCCAAATGCTAGCGGCCCAGATTTTTCTTTTTCTTTTTGGTCAAAATAGAGGCCTAGGTTATGCACATGAGTATGTGGGGTTCTATCGGGCCGGTTGATGTACGACGTTTAACACGTGTACCGTATAGAATTTCGGAAAGGCTTTTCAACCTGCGAACGGTGGAGGCTGTTGGAGATACCTTTCAAACTGTGTTTTGCTTCTCCACCGTTCATTTGCCAATCAGAATCTAGTCTTCCTTGTCTTCGCTTGCTGCGTGCTCGTTCTGCATTATCTCTATTATCGTACCATGGTCAACTTCTGACCTGAGTGGTGTGAGTGTTGTGCCAATACCTTCTCGCCATCACGGCCCCATGCGGTGCTACCGCCTCGTTAAGAATGGAAGTATCTTCCGCGGTGTGTGGTCCCTGATTTGACGTGAAGACGTTCCTGTGAACGCGTGCAGCACTTGTGGTCCGCATCCGCGCCCAACCTTACCTAGTCCCACCTAGGCAGAAGTATATCATTTTATGTGGGTGTGGATTGGCCTTGTCGTTCTCGGACAGGTCATCCTCAATTCGCGGCGTGTTTTTAGCTCATCACATTTGGACCATCCCGCCTCTCAAAGCACTCGAGAAAGCTACCTCTAAATTAGCAATTTCGCATCTTCTGATTGATTTTCACATCGCTTTTAGACAGTTTGGTCCTATTTGACAACATTTTTATTTCTTTATTTTTCTGTTCTTTTATTCCTTGAAACAGAAAAAGAACAAAAATCTATTTAATAATGTCAGCTAATTTTTTTATTCCTCAAAACAGATTAGTAGCAGGAATAAATTGGAATAGAAACACGAAGTATAAAAAATAAATAAATAAACCTACTTATTTGTTCCCAAAAACACAAAAATGTCATTTTAGAAAATAAGCTCAACATAATCTAATGTTCGTCTTTATACAATCGACACAAGGTTCAGTCTCCTAACCCGATCCGAGTTCCCATTTTTCTAAATAAAAAATAAAATAAAATACAATAAAAAAATTAGGAAAAATTGAGAAATTAGATTTTGAGTAGTTTTACTAAATTTTAATGTTAATTTCAATTTAGAATTAGTTTAGCATAAAAAATGTAAAAATATTTTGATGAAAATTGGATACAAAATTGAAAAGCTTTTAGGGCTTTACTATATGGATTTTTAACTGTCGTTTTTTTAGAGATAATGCTGGATTGCGAAAGCTTGGTGACTCCAAGCAACTTTTGCTTTTCTTCTCAAAAGGTCTATACACCTATTTATTGTAATGCTTAAGATTTACTATCAATCTCCTCATATTGTGAGTTGTAAACCAACGAGACTTTCCGTTACCATTTCCAAGGAGAAAGTATAAAAAAAGTCATAAACCTATTATATTGGTACCAATTAACTCCTAAACATTTTTGCATTGGTACCAATTCAGTCCATTTAGCCAATTTTGGCCAGCTGGCACTAATGCCCAGGGCCATTGGTGAGGTGGCTTCACTCGGATATGGGCGAGGCCATGGTGGCCATCGCCAAGCCAGAGGCTCGCCGGCCACTGGCGAGGGCCGTGATGGCCTCGCCAATCACAGGCAAGGCTAGGGCAAGGCTGACCTTGCCCAGATCCGGGCAAAGCCACCTCGCCTGCAGCCCTGGGCAAGGGCCGCAACCTCGGTGAGGGCCAGTGGTCGGTGAGCCTCTGGCCTGGCGATGGCTGCTGGCGAGGCTACCTTCACTAGTCGCGGGCAAGGCCACCTTCACTTGAGGCAAAGCCAAGGCGAGGTTGGCCTCACCCAAATCTGGGTGCCGCCTCACTAGTGGCCCTAGGTGAGGCAGGGCGAGGGCCTCGGCCCTCGTTGGCCACCACAAGGACATCCAAGGAGGAACAAAGGGAGAAAAGAAAATTGACAAAAAGATAAAATTAATAAACAATTCGCACAAAATAAAACAATTATTTAAGAAATTGCCACGTTAGCGTCTGGCCATCAGCATGCATCCACGTCAGTGCCGACTGGCTAAAATTGGTCAGATGGACTGAATTGGTACCAATACGAAAATGTTTAGGACTAAATTAATTCAATTAAAAAGTTGAGGACTGAATTGGTACAAATATAATAAGTTTAAGACTTTTTTTCGTACTTTTCCCCATTTCAACCATTTATCTTTAACTAACTATTATATTGGTTTTCTTAGGTCATTTTAGAATATCTTGATCAATTAAATCATTACAAAATTCCAGTATTATCTAAACATGAAATGTTATGTCTCTTTATAATTAAAAAAAAAAAAAAAAATTGGGGTTAGAAATTTTTTAGGATCGTACTAAATGCATTTTTGTTCTTTCTCTATTTCGAAAATCTAAATTTTGTACAGGTATCGAATGCATTCTTTTGCTCAGAAACTTGTCCAAAGAGAACTATTTTTTAACATAAATTGTTCTCGAAAATAAAATGTTATCAAACACACCTTAAATACCAGTCAAGAGGCCAAACTCTAGAAATTTCATTTAAATGTGTCGACAGCTACGGTTATGGGGACTATATAGGTCCCGAGGCCATCGTAGCCATGGAAGAAGCTGGGTCCCTATCTCAAATGTGGGATTCCTTTGTTACACTAATAATGAATTCTACATGGCCAAAGCTTTCGTATTGCCCTTTAGTAGCATCGCTTTCTCTGAATTAAAATCACAATGAATGACACTAGAGGAAGATGACTTTTAAGTATGTGGCCGAGAAAAAAGATGTGTTTGCACACTGGCCCTTGTAATTGTTACAAAAATAGATGTTTGATCAATCTCTCCTCCGCTTCGCCCTCGACCTCCACCTTGATAGTGACCTTGGTCTCGACCTCAACTACAATCTTGATTAGTCTCTCGAATTTGCACAAGATCTCTACTCTGCTCCTTCTCATCTCCGATGGTCAACCAAGTTTATGACAATCAAGAGTCCCCTACGAATCAGAGATGCACAAACGTGAATCGAAAATTATCAACCATGGATTAAATGCGTTAAAATCCTTAAAAGTTACCAATAGGTTAGGTTATACTAAAATCGCGTTCGATCGATTTTAACCACGAAATCAATTTATTTTCGGGAATCGAACATTCGAAACGTGTCATGATTCATTTTAAGGACGCCGTCTCATCTTTTGGAGAAATTTCGTCGAGTCCAGAATTTTTGCAAAAAATCAATTTTGGACAAAAAGAAATTATGGAAATTCGTATGGGCTGCTCTAAGGGGTTTATTGGCTGCCAAAATTGCTTTGTTTGGAAAGAAATGAGAGGAAATTAGCCATTGGAAAGAGCCTTGACTTCTTGGCTGAAGACTTTGAGGCCAAATGCACTTGAGTGCACGAATGTTTCCCTTGGATTCCCATTGGCCCTCACCTTGATGTAGTTTTCCCCCTCTCTCCCTCCTTATTCTCTCTCTCCCTCCTTGTGCGTGAACTTCAGCCAGCCGAACCCCACCCCTTCTTCTTCTTCTTCTTCTTCTTCTTCTTCTTCTTCTTCTTCATTTCCATTTCCCTTGGTGCCGCAAGCCTTTAGCAGCCAGCCAACCCACGCTACCGTCTTCAGTCTAGCACCGCACCACCTTCAGCTTGTCATCGCCAACCCGTGTTCGCCCAGAAACCCCTGTCTTGAGCTGCCGCCCACCTCAACTCAACTCTGTCTTGTTAGGGAAATCCCCTTATAATGTTTTGAAGATGACAAAATAAATCAAAGGCTACTAACGTGATTAATTGTTGAGTAACAGATTATGCAAATGACAGAATATGTAAAAGATATTATCCAAAGTTTATTCTGAAAATTTCCAGACTTATGTGTCAAAGTTTGAAGATTGATAGACTTTAGTGTCAAAGTCTATTCTACATCAGAAGTCTACCAACTCTAACAAATTCTAGACTGAACGTGAATGAAGAACCAGGAAGACGGCTACATCTTTGAAACTAAACTTATTCAGATTGTGTTCAAACCTTAAGGTTAAATCTGTTCAAAAGCAAATTATGCTCAAACTCAGATTGTAAAGTCTATTACTCTCAGACTTTACATTCAGAACGAGACCATATAACATAAGCCCTAAATGTATAACAGTTAGTGATCTGATTTGGATTCTAAATCAAGATTGATTTGATTAACTCAATCTAATTGATTGACAATTGGATCTTGAAGACAAGAATTTTCTATACATAGAAGCTTTACTTATGGAAACCAAGATTCTGTTTGTATGGGCGATCAGAATCAATTTGGAATTCTACTTCTATTACTCAACGGCTACCAAATCTTCTAGATACAGATTCGTCCAATGAGTAGATTGGAAGACGATCCTCGAGATACTGTCCAACGGCTAGTTTGGAAGTAGATGAGTATTTAAGGAGATCAATGACCAATGAGCAAGTAAGAGACAGAGCGTAGAATTTATAATTCCAAAGTCTGAGCGACCTTCGGTCATACACTTGTCTTTGGTGAGTTTAAACGTTTGTGATCATGAGAGAAATACCAAAAGAGTGACTTAGTGAGATAATGTGATCTACTACTAAGTGTTTGCACTCAAAGTTGTAATCTCTTGTTAATTGCTAGTGGAATCCAGCCAAGAAGGTTATTAACGTGGGAGAGTGGATGTAGACTTGATCTAAGCCGAACCACTATAAACTTTGTGTTCTTATTCTCTTTCCTGAATCTCTTTATTTTGTTTGTAGTTCTATTTAATTGCTAAAGTCTGAACTTGCTCAAAATCTGTTGTTCTTCAAACTCAGTTTCAAAAACAAAATATTTTACTATGTTTAGTGAAAAATTTTCTTCACACTTATTCACCCCCCTCTAGGTTCATACTAGCAATTTCACGTTTGACGCCCTCCACAATCCACACCACCTCACGCCCCCATCGTCAAACCACCAGCTCAACCAGCCCTATCCGTCCGCCAGCCACCCGCCAACTTCATCCAACCGCCTCAGCCAGCCCACTCGACCACCCGACCAGCTTAGCCCTTCCACAGAACCGCCCCTTTAGCCGTGAGCTTGCTGGGCTGATTTCAGCCCTGGTCGAGCCTCCATTGGAGAAACGGTTGTCTCGGGATCTCATCGCCGTCACCGTGAACTCGTTGCCGTTGAATTCTAGTGAGTTGGCTCCTTAATCCCGAATTTGGTGGTTAATTACACTTAGTAGGTTATGTTAGTATTAATTAGTGATTAATGGTTAATCTAGTTAGAGTAACTAGTTAGTTAGGATTGGTTAGTTTAGTTAGGTTAGTTTGGTCAGGTGGTTAGTTTAGTTAGTTAGCCTACCCTAGGTTAGATTAGTTAACTTGGGTTGGTTAGTTAACCATGGTTAGGATAATTAACTATGGTTAGGTTAATTAACCATGATTAGTTTAATTAAGTTGGATTAATTTAATTAATCGTAATTTATTTAATTAATCGTAATTAGCGTAAATAGTGACGGGATAGCCGTTTCATGAAATTTTACGCTAATTCTCGTGGTTGAATTTATATGTGGAATTGATTGCTTATTTGTGTATTTGAGTACTTGGTGATCATTATGGATTATTATTGCAAAATTTGATTTTTATGGTATTTAAATAGAAAAAATACCGAGTGTCGATTTTTTACGCCAAATTTTTATGTATTATATAAAATTGTGGAATTTTGAAATGAGAGCGTACCACGTTTATTGGTTCAATTTAAATACGTGACCACACACGATTATTTTACCGAGATTTTTAATACGAATGAAAATTAGCCAAGTTCATTATTTGAAAACGAGGCATTTGAACACGAAGCATGGTGTCCTTAGTTAACCTAAATTTACGCGAGGTAGTGAGCCCGTCCTGATGCGTTTATGCGGGACGATGCTTGATTAAGTTCGGATGCCCCATGTCAACAGATGCCGGTCGCAGTGGAGACTAGGCCGATGCTCCTTTATGGAATGCCATCTTAATGCGTTTACGCGGGACGATGACGTGCTCGATGGGGCGAAACAACACCCGGTTATGCCAGATGACTGCCAACTGTTGAGTTGGCCATGACCAATGGGTCGTAATAATTGGAACACGCCTGAGTGGTTGTGATGGCTGCGCCTGATTATGGGGCAAAATTGTTTGGCACGGAATGAGACGTGTCATAACGGTTTTACCTTATAATCGACACCCATGTGATTATTTGAAAGATAAATTGAGGTATTTCTGTTATTAAATACGTTTGATGTATGCATATGATATATGTGACGCACTAATATATAGGAACGTGTTGAGGCAAGGTAAGTTGGCGCCTGTATAGGCTGCCTCTGAGTGAATTTGCGTCCTAATCGAGGTTTAAGGTATTGATTCACCGAGATTTATCTCACTCTGTAGTGGTTAACCCTTTTTCAGGGTCGTAGCGTGAAGATTTGCCGAGTGCGGATGTGGTGGGCACATGATGCGACACCTTTTGGCTGGCCCTATCACTAGTGGAGTGTAGGTTACCTAGGACTTTCTTTTGAGACCGACTTGTGAATATAAACTCCTAGGTTAACCGGGTATGTTTATAAAGTGTGGTTTGTGAAAAAGCGTTAGCATGTTTTACTATCCCTGTGTTTGATGGTTGTCCGGGTGTTTATTTAACGCTTCCGCGTGTGCTTAATTGAAAGATAAAAAGAAAGGGTCGGTGACGTGTCTTGAGAACGTCGCATTTTAGTCGACCATCGAGGGATGTCCGCATGCTCGGGGTTCGAGGCGTGACACGTGGACAATTTTTAATAATATTATAATATATATTTTTTAATTTTCTTTTCTTTTCTCTTTTTTTTTCTTTTATTCTTTTTTGTTTTTTTTTTTTCTCTTTTTCCCTTCACCAATCATCACTAGGCCTCATTAATGGCTAGCAGCGGTTGCCACCCTCATGAACCTTGGGCGAGGGACATCTATGCCTAAACTAGCGAGGGGCTACCCTCGCTTAGCCAGTCGAGGGTGGCCCTCACTTAGGTGGGCGAGTGTAGACTGCCTTCGCTTGGGCAAGGGATTGCCACCCTCGCCAAGGCAAAGGCTACCCTCACCAGCCTAAGCCTGGGCAACCCTTGCCCAAGGCCGATAAAGGTGGCCCTAGCTTGAGGCTAGTAGTCGGCAACCTCTATCAGCCATCGATGAGGCTTGATAGTGGTTGGCGAAGAGAAAAGGGAAAAACAAAGAAGAAGAAAAAAAGGAAAATATAAATAATTGAAAAAAATTAAAATATTATTAAAATTGTCCATGTTAGCTCGATCGTGCCACATAGGAAAGCCAATGTCCTCTTCACGATTTGCGGCCAAAATTAGTTCGATGTACTCAATTGGCAAAACATGGAAATGTTTTAGAACTCAATTGGCAAAATTGAAATACTTAGAGTTGAACTGGGAAAATTACAATAGTTTTAGGACTTTTTGAACGATTTCCCCCAAGTACTAGAGAGAGTAGGATGAATTGATCATAAAGGAACAACTTTTCAATACAAGGATTCTACTCTGCCTTTGCCTCTTGTTCTCCCATTTTTCTTTTTTTCTTTTGTGTGCTGTCAATGGATTAGGGAGTTTCATTGGCAAAACATATCTCATGCAAGAGTTAATTTTTACACATGACTTGATTGCAATTCGAAACATAATTTTTACTTATCATTTAAGAGTATCTAAGTCGTGACCATTTGATACTCCAATTTATTTTGTGATGTACTAAAACAATGGTGTGGTCACCGAACTAATTGACTTAGAAATAAACATCCCAATAGCTAAGTTTCTCTCAAATTTCCACCCCAAAGTAAGGGATGTACATTTGCTGACCAAGGCCCATGATGAACTATACGCAATCATAGCCATTGAAATTTGTGGAATTTGAGTGAAAATCACGTGACTGACAACTTTGGTTGGCTCCAGTCCATGCTGCTTGTGATTGGACCGTGTCTAAGATAAGAATTTCCACCCCAAAATACACGCCACATCAACATTAATAGTGGCTCCTACATTGTTATCAATAATTATTTAAGAGAAGAGAATTGGACGTGAAAACAAGTAATTGTTTTATATGAAAAGAAGTGATTATTGACATGAAGAGAAGTGATTATTGAGCATAAAAAATGGTGATGGTTCCAATAAGGTACTTATTTTCGAGAGATGTGTTGTTTTTCTATTATCACATATTGTTTTCTTTAAAAAAAAAAAACTTTCTCTTCTTCATAATACTCTATTGTTCATATTTCTCTCTTCTTATCTTTTATCACAAAAGTTTAATAACACATTCAAGATGAAATTCTAAAAGGAAATTAGAAGAAAAATAAGAGAAAGGGAAAATGAAAAGAAAAAAAAAAAATGAAATAGATACATAAATATTTGAAAAAAAGTTAGAATATTATTAAAATTATTTACGTCAGTGCCAACCATATCATGTAGAACAACCAACGTCCATGTTAGCAATTTTCGACCAAAATTAGCTAGATGGACTCAATTGGTAAAATTGAAATATTTATGACTAATTGACAAAAGTGTAATATGTTGTAATTTTTTGGACAATTTTTCCTAGTTACCGATCCAAAGTACCTCACATATATAAAATAATTGCAAGAAGTGTGGAAAAATTAGATGAAAACTGGAGCTTCATCTAGCTTGCTAGCATACAGTAAAGGAAATCACTACTAGTCCATTGATGCATTAAACGATGAAGCATCATGGAAGCCCCCCGAACAGTATGTCAAAGCTCTTCCAATTGCAATGGCATCGTTAATGAAATTGTTGATGCTTTCAATTGCTGGAGCACATCATTCCTTCTCGATGATCTCGGCTATACTTGGTCCTCTGACAAACCTCTGAAACTTTGAATCGTTTCAGGATGATATCCACTCATCACGTCCAAGGAACTGAAAAGAACCTACGTAGAATCATTTGCATAGGTAAAATGTAAAAACAGAACAGGTTACAGAAACGAGTTTTTTTTTTTTGTCGAAAGTAGATAGTTCATTCGATTATCGAACATAACAAGTCTTACAAGACAACAATGGGGAAAATTCCGAACATAAAATTTCCAAAAGAGGTAAAGGAGGGGTGGTCAACCAATTTAGAGGAAGTTTGTTGGCACGATGAGTCCTTGCTAGCCAGTCCGCTGCTCTATTTACTTCTCGGGGACAATAAACCACCATAACATTTCTGCACGTTGCTAGTTCTTCTCTGCATTTTTGCACAATTTCGCTTAAGTTCCAAGGAGGCTCGGCCCGGCCCATTACCAGGTCCACGACAGGTAAACAATCACTTTCACAAGTCCACTTAAGTATTTGACTTCGAGTTCCTCCCACGTGCCGCGTCTGAAGCCCTTTCAAGTACAGGATCCCGTGCAACAGAGACTCAGCTTCAGCGTGTTGTGAAGAGGAAACCCTAGAATTGAAGACAAAGCCCTCGACGACTTGCCTAGATGAATCGTGCACAATTCCGGCGACAGAGCAGATAAAATCGCTTGGAACCCATGACGCATCGACATTCATCTCCATCTCCCTTTGTTCCGGTGGGTTCCAGCAAGCAGGTATACTGCGATTTGGGGGTTTTGAGTTCCGTTTCATCTGCCATCTGCTGAAGGTGATGTGCTGTTCATGTGCTAGATCCAGTAGATCGGCTGGTTGTGGGCATTTTGCTCTGAAGATCCGGTTGTTTCGAGCCTTCCAAATATTCCAGAGGACCATTCTTGGGAGCTCTTGTGCAGGTAAGTCACTGTTAGCGTTGAATACTCCCATCAGCCATTGATCAAAGCGCTTTATGTGGCTTGTGGTGTTGACGCCCTTGAATCGTTGGTCCTCCCAGATCTCTTTGATCCATTTGCACAATAGAAAAAGATGTTTTGTGGTTTCTATTCTCGAGTAGCATAACGGGCATAACGGGTCGGGTATTATTTTTCTTTTGTAGAGATTTTCTCTCGTGGGAATGGCATTTTGACGAGGGCTCCGGAGGAAAGTTTGGATTTTCGGGGTACGGTAAGGCTCCGATTTGAGTCCATAAAGTTCGTGGGGGCTTGAAGGAACAGGATGCCCTGTTTTGGTTTGTGCTTAGAGTTGTTGGGTAAGCTCTGTTGTAGCCGCTCTTTACGAAAAATACTTCCCGGCCTTGTTTCCTGTCCATACTAAACTGTCCGGCTTAGGGTTCTAACTCAGGGGGATCGCTAAAATCTCATTAGCGATGTTTGCATAAAAAAGATGTTGTATTTTCTGTTGTTCCCAAGCTCTAGAGTCTGCATTGATCAATTCTGACACCAAGATAGGTTCTTGTTGATTTGCTGGTCCTCCAATAACCCCCTGCTCTAACCACTTGTCTTCCTGAATTTTAATAGATTTTCCATCCCCCACTGACCATTTAATATCTGCTTCTATTGTGTCTCTTCCAAGCAACAGGCTCTGCTAACCTCATGATGGCCGTTGGCCCTTACGAGCTGTCTAGAGATCACCATTTGAGAAGTAGACTCCTTTCAGAACTCTGCTCCACAGGGCTATTGGAGAATTGGATAATCTCCAGACTTGCTTACCAAGCATTGCACGATTGAAAGTTAGCAAATCTTTAAACCCCAACCCTCCTTCATCCTTTTGAGTTTTTAAAACTTCCCAGTTTTTCCAATGTGTCCCTCGCTGAGAATCTCCTTTCTGCCACCAAAATGATGCAATTCTTCTTTCTATCGTTCAACAGATAGACATTGGCAGCTTGAAGATGGACATTGCGTAAGTAGGAATGGCCTGCACAACACTTTTAATCAGAATCTTCTTCCCTGCTTTGGTGAGGAGCTTTTCTTTCCAGCCCTCTAACTTTGAATTTACTTACGTTTAACATTTTCGAAAAAGAAACTTAAAAGGTCCTCTCACCTTGTGACTTTGATGTTGCAGCGGATGAAGGCAGATTCTACATCTTCAAAACAATATCTGAAACCATGGCTTGAAAAGTGAGTTGTGAGGCGACTCAGGAATATGGTCATGGCCTTTAATTTTTCAGTGCCAATGTTTGACCCAAGTGGTCCTGTAAAGAACATAATTTGAACTTTCGTTTTCATCTGGGAAAGTGGCTGCCAATCAAGGTGCAGCTTTTAATTCAAGCATCTATGCAATATTGGAAGAACAGCGCGGCCAATGAACAAGTAAGCTAACATTGGTTGTACTACTAAGACTATGAAGTTTGTCAATTTACTCCTCCTCATAAAGAAAAAACTTGAGTATATTTCTAATGACGGGTAAATATCAATTCACGGTTTTGATGCAGAAACCTTCAAATACTTCTCCATCCTTGATTCTTGAAGTGCACCTCTTTAAGAGGGTGCTGGCATAAATCCACTTCTGCAAACAAACAAGCTTCTTGATTAGGAAAGAATGATGAATTTTTGCTGATCACCTTCTTGTTACTATCTGCGCAAAATTTCCTTGCGTTTACAAAGTTCACACTGATGGTCTGCTCAATACCAGTCTCGTCATCATCATAGCCATCTAAATCACTGTGAACTGATTCTGCGGACCACCTTCAAGATCGTTGCTTCTTTTAAGGGACAAAAGCTTGGTTAGCTCTTCTGTGGCTTTCGATCTTTTGTGAAAACGGATTTCTGCTTGAGATTTTGGTTTTCCCGGCTAACCCTGAAATCAGTTTTCCCAAAAGTCCCATTTGCAAGTAATCCATGCTGCAAGTCGGTGAACTCTTTTCATTGTTCTATATTAACCTGATCTGAACCATTAAGGTTTAAACATGACATTAAATTCCGCCAATGCAAGAGATGACATGAAGTTCATGTATATCTACGTAATTTGGTATACTCTCAACAAAACTCTTGCTCTCCAGAAATGGAATAAGGATGAATTCCACTGAATTCCTCCAAATTATGAAGTATGTTGATTGGAAAAGTAGGCACTTTTTATAATGACACAAAAGTTGTAGGCTCCGAGTAGACTCCTGGTCATTGCAATCAAGATCATGTAGTCATGTAAGGAAATGAGAAGCACGTTCACTGGCCATAGAAGCCGCCATTCACAGCGCAATTGGCAAGTGCAATGTACATATGGCAACATGGCATTCGCCAGTGGAGAGAAACAGATCAATGAAAGGCCTTTGATTCCACCCTAATGAGAGTATGGTAAGCTTCTTAACTTTCTCATCTTTTGTGATGTACATAATGAGTTAAGTATTATTATTTAGAAAGACATGCCAAAATAGTGCTTCCGATTCACGGGCTACTAGAACTGCTTAGGCTTAAGGAGTAGACGACTACTGTCTCGCGTTCAGCTTGTTCTGCATCCAGCTGAGCAAATGAATCCTTGTATTTGTGTTCGAGAGAGCAGAGTTTGGACAAAATTCATCACTGCCACAGGTATTTATACTTTCATCTCAAATGAGAGGATTGTGGAGTTTCTGGGATGGAGGCGCTGAAGGTGACTGAGTTACCTAATTGCGGCCCATTCTTGCCAAATGACTCACGAAAATAAATTGGATAAAGTCAAATTATAGGAGACGTGACGAACAGAACCAATAAAAGCGTCCGACTTGAGATGCCAAGATGATATGGATGCTTGATACAGCTTGCTTGACAGGCCTTTTTAGTCATCGGATGTGGAGCATCAAAGCTCTCATCCATGCAAGGGAAGGGAAGACCACTTGGGGTCGAAACCAAGGAATGTCGCTCCGAGGATTTTAACCGATCTTTGACCCCGTTGGCTGGTAGGGATAGTGATTTAGGAAAACAGAAAGAGAAACCAAAGGTCATAATATATTGCATTACTTGGTAAGTCATTAGGCAAATGCCTGCGGTGTTATGCGGACCAGCTGCTTTTTCTCACATACTCCTGCTCTCACCAGCATGCTTTTGTAATATGTACTTCCAGCAACTTCATTTTGACAATCTGTCAGCTATTTAGCCCTCTTTCCTTCCTTTGTGTTTTCGTAGAATGTCCAATTTTGTCAAGATAAGACTGTGGTAACCTTTTCTTACAAGGTGATGTTAGAAATAAAAATCAAATTGCGGAAGCCAGATCGATTATAAACAAACCTCCAGCCATTGTTCTTGTAATCACGTTCGTCTGAAAACCTGAAATCAACAAATATTTGGCATACACTACTAACGCAATTCACTCTCATACTGATGGTGTATTCTAAATGAGAGAGTTTGTGTTAGACCTTGTCATCACCCGTCAGAAATGAATGTACGTTCCTATTTATACACCGTCTCCCATCAAGACGATTACTAAATGGGCGGTTGTCACGAAAGGGTACGAAGCGTGGAAACACTTCATGTTGAATAGTCGCAACCTTTAGAGAAAGTGTGGGTCCAAAAGCATGGGATCACACAAAAATAAATAACATTCTCCCACTTGATCCCATCATTTTCATCATACGAATTATCCAACTAATTCCACGAAAACTTTATGCTTAAAGAAAAGAAACAAAACACATGGATCATGGCGACATGTCCTCTAAGGGTGAGTAATATCTTCCATGTATCACAATGCATCTTATTTCTTTAATGTCAGCCTATATGTGACAACATATCTTAATGAATAAACCCCATGTTTATTCCAAAACCAAGGATAAATGTTATTCTCATAAACAACAAAATGTGTACACTAAAATTGAGAATCAACATTACAATTGAATAAGAGTTTCATACAACAGAAATCGTCCATATGACGACAAATTACAGTATGGGACCTACTCCCATACTAGTCACATAATCCTTATACTTCATTGGTAGCATGCCTTTAGTTAAAGGATCAGCTATCATCAATTCAGTGCTAACGTGTTCAATGACCACTTTATTCCCTTAACACGTTCCCTTATGGCTAAATACTTAATGTCGATATGCTTACTTCGACTGCCACTTTTGGCATTTTTAGTCATAAAAACCGTAGTTGAATTGTCACAATATATTCTTAATGGCCTAGAAATAGAATCAACAATTCTAAGCCCAAAGAATGAAACTCTTCAACCATACACCATGCGAGGTAGCCTCAAAACAAGAAACGAACTCAGCCTCCATAGTGGAAGTAGCAGTCAAAGTCTGCTTGGCACTTCTCCATGACACGGCTCCGCTAGCTAACATAAAAATGTATCCAAATGTTGATTTTCGTGAATCAACGCAGCCCGCGAAGTCCGCATCCGAATAACCGACCACTTCCAGTTTGTCAGTCCGTCTATACATAAGCATGTAGTCTTTGGTACCTTGAAGGTATCTCATGACTTTCTTTGCAGCTCTCCAGTGGTCTAAACCTGAATTACTCTGATATCTTCCCAACATTCCCACAACAAAAGCGATGTCAAGTCGAGTGCAAACCTGAGCATACATCAAACTTCCGATAGCAGAAGCATATGGGATGTTGTACATTTGTTCCCTTTCTAAATCGTTCTTCGAGCATTGGTTCAAATTGAACCTGTCACCCTTCACAATGGGTGCTATACTTGGTGAACAATCTTTCATCCGGAATCTCTCTAGGACTTTATTGATATAGGTTTCTTGAGATAGTCCTAAAATACCTCGAGGTTTATCTCTATGGATCTTAATGCCAATGACATAAGATACCTCACCCATATCCTTCATATCAAAACTCTTAGAGAGAAATTGTTTCACCTCATGTAGCAACCCCTTATCATTGGTTGCAAGTAGAATATCATCCACATATAGCACAAGGAAACAAATTTTGCTCCCACTGACCTTCTGGTATATACATTGATCCATGGCATTCTCTACAAAACCGAATGAAGAAATGACATCATGGAACTTTAAGTACCATTGACGGGAGGCTTGTTTCAGGCCATATATAGATTTCTTAAGCTTGCACACCAAATGCTCACCTTTACTAGAGGGGAATCCTTCAGGTTGTTTCATGTAAACCTCCTCCTCTAGTTCTCCATTGAGGAACGCCGTTTTCACATCCATCCGATGTAATTCCATATCAAAATGGGCAACCAATGCCAAAACAATACGAAGAGAATCTTTCTTAGATACGGGAGAAAAGTCCGTATAATCGATTCCTTCCTTTTGAGTGAATCCTTTGGCAACGAGTCTAGCTTTATATCTTTCAATGTTACCTAATGAATCCTTCTTAGTTTTGAAGACCCATTTACAACCAATGGCCTTCACACCATCGTAACTCAACCAAATCCCAGACTTCGTTAGATACCATAGAACTCATTTCTTCCTTCATGGCATTGTACCACAAATTGGATTTATCACTGTCCATGACTTGTGAAAACATTTCAGATCATTCTCGGCTCAATATTGTAGTCGACTCTTGTAAATACACAATATAATCACTAGGAATAGCCGATTTCTTTATTCTAGCGAGATCTTCTCAATGTTGCATCAACATTCTCTTGAGGAGCGTGTTGCTCAACTGGTTGTTCAACAGTTTCTGGTAATTGCTGAACAACTGGATCTACTAGATCAGTATCGACAGGTTGTGGAACTTCAACGATTGGTTGTTCAATAGTTGGCTAAACTGAAGGGGCATTTTGAGCAACAACCAACCTTAAACTTGAGGTGGAAGGTTGAGTATCTGTATGATCTTTCTTAGGATCAAGGTCCTTCAATTGATCACTCCCACTAATCAAGTCATTTTCAAGAAATTTAGCGTTTCTTGATTCCACAATCCTAGTGGTATGAGATGGACAATAAAACCTGTATCCCTTAGACCTTTCGACATATCCAATGAAATACCCACTTATGGTCCTTGGGTCCAACTTCTTTTCTTGTGGATTGTAAACTCTCACTTCAGACGGGCATCCCCAAACGCGCACATGATGCAAACTCGGTTCCCAACCCTTAAATAACTCAAAAGGTGTCTTTGGGACAGCCTTGGTCGGAACTCGGTTTAATATGTATACTGCCGTCTTAAGTGCTTCAGTCCACAAGGATTTAGGAAGTTTGGAGCTGCTAAGCATACTACGCACCATGTCCAATAAGGTCCGGTTTCTTCTTTCCGCTACGCCGTTTTGGCCCGGAGAACCAGGCATAGTATATTGGGCAACTATTCCATGCTCTTGAAGAAACCTTGCAAATGGACCAGGTGCTTGTCCATCTTCAGTGTATCTACCATAGAATTCTTCACCTCTATCTGATCTCACGATCTTAATTTGCTTACCGCATTGTTTCTCTACTTCCGCCTTAAATACCTTAAAGGCATCTAATGCTTCATACTTATTATGAATCAAATAGAGATACATGTAACGTGAGTAATCATCTATGAAAGAGATGAAGTATTTCGACCACATGAGTCCATATCCGGACTACAAATATCCATATGTATGATTTCTAATATTTCTGTACTCCTCTTGGCACCTTTCTTAGACTTGTTGGTCTGCTTTCCCTTTATGCAATCCACACAAGTATCACAATCAGTAAAATCTAAAGTACCGAGTACTCCATCATTTACTAATCGCTTAATTCTTTCTATGGAGATATGTCCCAATCTCTGATGCCATAACATAGAAGAATGTTCTTTTACAACACATTGTTTCATACCAGCTTTATCATGAACATGCATCGCATTATAATAGGCATTGTCTTGTAAATTAATTCGAAAAAGACCATCAGACAAAATACCACTCCCAACAATTTCAGATTTAAATGATAAACAGAAGTTTAAATCTGAAAAGTTAAAAGAGTATCCCAAAGGTACAATTCTTGAAACTGAAATTAAATTTCTAGAAAAACTAAGAACATAAAAGGTCTTTTCCAAATTCAAAACAAAGCCACTATTGAGAACTAGTCTACATGTCCCAATAGCTTCCACATGCGAACGCATCTTGTTTCCTAAATAGATGCTTTGTTCACTTCCTACTGGCTTCTTGTGGTTTTGAAAACCCTGCAAGGAATTCGAAATATGGATTGTAGATCCATAATCAATCCACCAAGTGTTGTGACTTACATCAGTCATATTAGATTCATAACAAACACAAGAGATTGGATTACCTTTCTTCTCGAGCCAGGCCTTAAATTTGACACAATCCTTCTTTATATGCCCCTTCCGTTTCGTAAGAAACATTTGGATTCTTTCTTAATGTCAGCTTGGGGAGGTATTTTACCCTTTCCCTTATACTTGCCATGGCTCTTATTCTTTCCTTGTGTTGCCAAATGAGCACTTTCTCCCAATTCCATAATCAGTCTTTCTTCCTCTTGAACACACATGGTCATGAGTTCATTAATTGACCATTTATTCTTATGTGTGTTGTAAGAGATCTTGAAAGGTGCATATTGTTGTGGGAGAGTGTTCAGAATATAATACACAAGAAAATATTCAGATATCTCAACCTCAAGTTTCTTAAGCTGAGCTGCAATGTCCCTCATTTGCATGATGTGCTCACGCACACCTTTAACACTAGTAAGCTTCAATGATGAAAACTTCATAATCAGGGTCATGGCATGCGCCTTCTCAGAACTCTAAAACTGCGCATCTATGGCCTCCAATAAAGCCTTAGCATTGCTATGTTGAGCAACCGAACTACGAATACTAGGAGATATTTTAGCTCTTATAAACATTGCACAAATGCGGTTGGACCGCTCCCATTGGTTATAAAGAGCTATCTCAGCTGAAGTACTCGAATCAGTAGGAGCAGGTGGTTCGTCTTTCCTTATAGCATAGTCAATGTCCATCCACCCCAATTGAAGAAGAACCGTCTCCTTCCAAACTTTATAGTTCTCACCATTCGGTATGGGAACATCAAACTTAAATTCGAGAAATTCACAGATTGCGAAACCGCATATCAAATAATTATGCTTATGTCACAAAATTTGAGGCAAATATACATAAATCATGTTTAACCAATGTAAACATGTCATAATATGAATCACATAACATAAAAACTACATGTGGGCTAAGTTTTTAATTTAAATAGATTCATAATTACATCATGAAGAAACTACCATATTATATACCTTTTCTTAATCCCTGTGGGTAAATTAAGAAAAATAATATGATATTTCATCCTAATTAATCATATTAATACAATGAAAGTTCCTGTGGGATAAAATTCATCATATTAATATAATTAATTACAATTAATGTCCATTTCTAAATATGATCCGGAAGCTCTTAATATATAATTTTATTAATTAAAGATGTTGTGGCTACTCTCTAATTAATTAAATATATGAATCATTGGACATTTAATTTCATGCATAAAATACTCATAAAAATGCATGAAATGACATAATAAATAAATACATCAAGGGCAGAACAGTAAATAAATAAATCGGCCAAGGGCAAAAATGCAAAAACACGAAAATTTTAGGCAAAATCGGAAAAAGAAGCCGCGGAAGAGGGGACGACAGGCGCGTGCTCGGCAGGCGCCAGAATCCGCACGGGCGCGTGCCGTGCATGCGAGCGGTTCACCGCGCAGGCGCGTGCGTTGCACGCGCCTACAACTGCCGCGGGCTGTCCGCGCGCGTGGGCCCCATGCGCCAGCGGTTGACGCGCGCGTGGATCCCACGCGCGCAACGGTTACTGCGCGCGTCGGGCGCGTGGCGCGTGGGCTTCACGCGCCTGCAAATCCACGCAGCGCGCGCGTGGGCTCCACGCGCCTTCTTCCTCACGCCCAGAACGAATTTCTTCGTCCTTTTTCACCATTCCACCGCGGTTTCGCCGGCCGTTTCTTCTTCGGCAGCCCATCCCAGACACAAATAAATAATGGGTTTTGAAGAGCATGCCGGCACAACCACATGGGTTCAAATTTCAGCGAAAATGATGAACAAATTAGCCCCAAATCAAACGAAAAACTCCAAAAACGCAAATCTTCAACCACCGTGAGTTCCGCCGCCCGATTAGCCTCCGGCGAACACCAATATGCCGAAATAACTCATGGCTAATATCCCTTATGGCGGTGCGACCATACTGGTCCGAAATCAAGGGGTGGTCGTCGGAATTTGCCCGGAATTGGCGATTTTCTCTCTTGGCCTCAAAATCCGAAGTTACTGTTCATGTTCTCAAAGCCCGAAAATACACCCAAAAAATCGAAAAAAAACAAGGCAGAGGCATAAACACGCTTCTGATACCAAATGTTAGAAATAAAAATCAAATTGCGAAAGCCAGATTGATTATAGACAAACCTCTAGCCATTGTTCTTGTAATCACGTTCGTCTGAAAACCTGAAATCAACAAATATTGGGCATACACTACTAACGCAATTCACTCTTGTACTGATGGTGTATTCTAAATGAGAGAGTTTGTGTTAGACATTGTCATCACCCGTCAGAAATGAACATACGTTCCTATTTATACACCGTCTCACGATTACTAAATGGGCGGTTGTCACGAAAGGGTACGAAGCATGGAAACACTTCATGTTGAATAGTCGCAACCTTTAGAGAAAGTGTGGGTCCAAAAGCATGGGATCACACAAAAATAAATAACAGGTGAAACCTAAAATTGAGAAGCTCAGAGTTTTTTTTTTTTTTGTCCCTACTCTATTTCATCTTACACTCGATTTCATTGTAAACCATGGTGCATTTATGTAATATACAATTTTCTATGAAAGGAAACCACTCGATAGCATCAACCACGTTAGATCAAACATAAAAATGAAAACCTAAAAAAATACTAAAGTAATTGACAATATTAATGCAGAATACTTGCTTATACGTAATTATGATTATAACATATTACAAGCATGTTAGGTTACATTATATTCAGTGAGCCAAATAAAAGTTTCACCAAAGATCATATTCCATGCAGCACCACATTATGAACATAGACACGTGTGTCATGCCACCTGACGGAACCTTACGAATTCACATGCAAGTGCCGATACATAAGAAATTACACTTTTATTTTTAATTTGTTGTAGTTTTTATTTTTTTGCTTATTAACTTAATCAATCAATCAATCATTATTCAATAAAGATAATTGATTAGTAATGGCCTCTGTATATATCCCATGGATAAGGAAGAAAATTTATATATATATATATATATATATATATATTGCAAATATTTTTCAGATATGTAAGGAAGAGACTTTATACACAAACATATATATGTACGTATTGCAAACTTTTAACCAATACCAAAGAAATAGGAATGCGTGCTTCTTTATCTTGGATTAAAAGATTTCACATCTTAATTATTCAAGATATATAATTAATGAGTAATGATCTCTTTATGTATTACGCTATCAAATTTCAAAATATTTTATTAAAAACATCAATGCTAAATAAATAATTAAGCTTGGTTTATTCTAATTAATGTAAGGGAAGGGGAAGGGATTGCAGTTTCGTGATACCGTGACTCGACCACGAAACTCCCTTCTGTTAGACTAAATATAAACTTAAAACTCGGTGATCCCGATTTATCAATAACAGATAAATTCATACAGAATTCGGGATCGAATTGCAGAAACGTAAAGATCAACATACCTCCGGCCATTGATGAAATTTGCAAAAGTAGAAAATCCAAAACCTTCAAGGATCCACGTAGCACGATTGATCTGCAATATGGGGAACACCAGATTTGTACGTCCTATTCTACTAATCAATATCCCTCAAACCTGGTGTGGTTTTTGTAGTGATTAGAGTTTGACCTAGACGATCTGACATTTTTATTCCGTTTATTACATTACCAATATCTTCCATCAAGACCATTATGGTAATATATTAATAAGCAAATATCACGTAACACGCATGAGTAATAAATTGGGCAATAAATCGGAATTTATTGGGAATACAATATTGGGATCATATTTAGAATAATAAAAATATATTACATATTATAACACCTTCTGCCCAACTTTCCGATTATTTATGTCTAGACCGTTAATGAATTGTTCATGCTTTCAATTGCTGTAGTATACAGCCCTTACCGACGTTGCTGGCTGTTATCGGATGCTCTGCCGAACCTCTTGTAAAGCAAATAGTTTCGGTATGATCTTAGACTTATATCTTTATGAAACTAAGATGTACACGCATAGATACATATGGATATGTAAATACTTACAAATAGTCTAGAGAAACGAGTTTGTCTTATGACATTTTTGGAGAATGAAACTATGAGGATCCTCTCACCCTGTGATTTTAAGGCGGCAGTTGGATGAGGTAGTTCTACATCTCCAAAAAGATATCTCAAACCAAGGGTTGACGGATCAATTGGTCAGCTAACTGTTTTAGGATTTTGCTATTCGCCATGCATATCCGGCTATGTTTGATTTAGGAACGTGAACGTGTCGTTACATCTCTTTTTTTTTGTCATTCCTATTCTATTCCTACTCTAATTCTCACTCTCAGACTTTTGTCCTGCCTCCTTGCAGGGTGTGGGAGTCGAAACCCACTCATGAAACTAATTCGTCCCCACCTCAACCCCTCCTGAGAAGGTGGGGAATTCGAACCCCCCACCTCCCCCTTCCAAGTTAGAAAGGTGAACACTGTTTGTCGTTACATCTTCACTGAACATATTTGACCCAAGTGGTTCCCTGAATGTAGGACTTATGTTCGTCTAGGAAAGTTGCTGCCAAACAAGACAGCTTTTGGCTAAAACATTTATACAGCGCACTGGAAGTGGCAGCACCACAATGAGCAAGTAAGCCAAGAGTGGCTGTACTACTAAGACTACGAAATCCGTTGATTCACTCCTTGTATTGCAACTCCTTACAGTCAGAATGTGTTTTGACCAATTTTCTGATATCTTCCCCGTTGTTTTTTCCTCTACCAATTATGGCAGTGGTTTATGCCAAAGCATTTCTTAATCAATGATGCTCGAGATGCATTTCAGGGATAGATTTTCTTGTGAATTATTGTACTCAAAAGATGCACCATGAAAAAGGAAGGTTAGCTATCTAAATTTTTTTGTTTCCAATGATACTTTGTGCTGAGAATAAAACAGCACAAAATTATGATAATAAAATGAGTACACGGATAAACGACCTCATTCTTATCTGATGGTACAAGATAGGGCTTTGCAAGAATCTCCAACTAAATATTACATCTGGAAGCCAACTCAAACCGCAACTTAGACAGACATGAAACTGGATCATGAGTGGGGGAGGCTATGTTTTGGAAAGTAAACTGGTGTACAAGGTTGTGGTACAGACTAACGAGTTCTACAATATCCATAATTCACGAATTTCTAATGACAGTAAAGTTCAATTCACGATTTTAATGCTGGAACCTTCAAATATTGATTAAAGAAAAGCTCAACCATGTACGGACCTTCCGCATCCTTGATTTATGAATTGCACCTCTCAAAGTGTGCGCTGGCATGAATCCACTTCTGTAGACAAACATCTTCTTGATAAGGAAAGATAATTACTCTTTCGCCAATCGTTCTTGTTCCTATCTCCACAAATTTCCTTGCATCTACAAAGTATCGCACTGATGGTCCGCTCAATATCAATCTCGTCATCATCGTAGTCATCTCAAAACTCGAGGTCCACCTCCAAACTCGAGGGACAGTTGAGGAGTCTATCCAGCGGGAGGTCCATGATTTGTTTTCTGTTTCGCTGGTTGTTTTAAGGGACAAAAGCTTGGTTAACTCTTTCTGCAGCTTTGTAGGATGAAATTGATTCTCCTAGAGATCTTGGTTTTCCCTGCTTCCCCTGAAATCACTTTTCCCAAAAGTAATCCATGCGGCGGTCAATGAACTCTTCTCAAGGTTCTAGTTTCATCTAATCAATGTGGTCAACTCACAATAAAACCCATGTCCTAGAAGTGGAATAAAGAACAGATTCCCCTTAATTCCTCCAAAATATAAATCTAGTGGATTGGAAAAGTAGGCACCTTGTACAATGGTATAAAAGTTGTAAGCTCTGGGTAGATTCCTAGCTACTACAATCAAGATCGTCCAATCATGTAAGGAAATGATAAGCGCGTTCACTAACCGTGAAAGTATCCATTCACAGTGCATTTCCGTAAGCAAGTCTAGTGTACACATGGTAGCATGCTAACATCGCGTTTGCGAGTGGAGAGAAACAGATCGATGAAAGTCCTTCAATTCTACCCTAATGAGAGTGTGGTTCGTTCTTAGCTTTCTCAGCTTTTGCGATGCACAGTACAAAGTCAAGAATCATCCATTACAAAGACATGCCCAAATAGTACTTATGGTGACAGGTTGCTGAAAACTGCATCGGCTTTACGAGTATGCTCCTCCTATCTCATCGCAACCTGTGTTTGTACCTTCATCTTGAGTCAGAGGATCGTGGAGTTTCTGGGAGGGAGGTGCTGAAGGTGACTGAGGTGTAGATAAGATTAGTTAACGTGGTTCAAAATGGCCGATGTAGGCATTTATAATTGGATACAATGAGCTCGTGGAAACCAGCTGAACAGCTTTTCTTGGTGGTTCCGGGTACCTGAACGCGGGCCCTCTCTCGCCACTTGACTCTCCTATGAAAATATATTGGATAAAGTCAATCCAAGGAATGTCACTTGACATATTGGAACGGAAGATCGAAGGCGTTAGAAACCGAGGAATGTTACTTCAGGGATTTTAACCAGTGTTTGACCCCAGATTGGCCTATACATTTTACAACCAATCAAGCAAGTTATTCAGCACCTATTAGCTTTGAAATTTGAGCGAATGAGGAGCCATCCCAACATGTACAAGACGATTCAATTGTCTTTCTTTCATTAAGATTCACGAATAAGCATGAAAAGCTAAGCTGTTTAAGCTGATCATGCATAGAGATTTAGAACTCCCTCTTGGATCGAGACTGCAGACAACTTACATGCACATCTTTCAAACCTGTCACTCAGCGAACCATATTCATGATGTGCATGCTTCCGAAGCCAAAAGATCTTCAGGTCTTGCAAAGAGAGAACTATCTGCAATTTGCCATGATAACACGAACCGCACAAGGCAAGGCTCCCGTTTCAGAAACAGATCTATGCTGGCAGAAATCAACACTAGCAGAACACAACGACCTTGAAGTCCTCATCTTAGAGAAAGAATCATTTCATATCTTCATTGAATTTTGAAGCCATACGGTCAGATCAATGTAGTCCTTTTCTCATCCCAGGACCAAATAATCATAATAATATAACTAACTAAAAATCACATATGGTTGGCACAGTAGGAAAGCTGGTCTTGTATCCTAGCTCATCAGGCGCTCCACGAGCTTGTCTTCAGTTTAGAAAAGTCTCAGCCCGCAAGACATGGGTGTCGGCTATTTTGGCAGAAAACTGTCAATGTGAATTGGTGTAGCATTCTAATTCCCATGAAAGGAAAGAACCTTCATAGTCCGAGCGTGAAGCAATTACCATATTGAAGATACCTTACTGGAGAGTGCTTGATTTGGTAGTTCATACAAACCATGGGGGAAAGCTCCCAAAATTCCTTTCACTCGTTAAACTAGCGATGGAACTAACACTCTTTAGTTCCACAAACCTGTACTAGTTGCTGTATGATATGAGGTCCATTATAGTCCTACTTTCTCTATATAACTTCCTCTGTAAGACCATGAGAGAGATTCTTAAAAGCGTCATTTTACACTAAAATATATATACATGGAAAGATTATACAAATCAAGCTCCAAGATTTCAGTGCCCCTGCTTCTTCATTGCAGCACCGGTGAAGCTTTAATCTGTCATGCAACTATCAGAGCGAACATAATCTAAGCGTAGATTCGAAGAAAGAAGATGAAGCCTTGGTTCATCTTGCCAGGATTCAGGAGATCGTTTCTCATGCATTAATGAGAGTGCCTGCTGCTCCAGCCATTGCATTTATCCTGACGTTTGCATACAGAAGAAAGGTCATCGAGAGCTTCTAGTACTTGTAGACATGATCTTCGTACATGTGGGTTGTCATGTTCAATGACTGCAGCATCGCTTCTCCTTTTTTGTTGAAGCTGAATACAGAAATCCCGCCATTATTAATATCTGTTGCTCGAAACCTGAAAAAGTGGCAAAAGAAAGTCAAACAGATATATTACAGAGAAAATCTGGCAGTTGTAGAATGACATCCATGAGTTTCATAGACTTTGATGAAGAGCGAGTCAAGGCTATTGCCATTTGCCATAAAGAAATGCAAAACCATCCTTGGATCTTCGCAGATATACAAGAATTGTAGACAGAGGCATTGCACCAAGCCAAGGTAACAATTCTCAGGAAAAAAAATAAAAAAATTCGCTCATGAGCATTCCTTTTGGACTTTTCATGATGATTGAATACACCAACAACATTTTTTAAAGAACAATCCAAGAACTGCTTAATAATCATAATCCTGCACCTACCTCTCTGGCCCTAGACCAAGAGCTACACATATCAGTGCCCTCAACAGTGATTTGTGGGTCACAATCAGAAAATCTTTCCCCTGGAAAAACAGAAAAAGGAGGAAGATGAGTGGCAATGCAACTCTCAGCAACAAAATATCTCATGATGAGTAGAGAACTAACAGGTGATAGCAAGATCTCCTTCCAAGCCTCTCTTGCTGTCCCCCACAATTCCCTTATAGGGTAAACACCATACACGCAAAAGTTTGATGGATCCTCCCTCCATGTTGTATACTCCTTTGGATATATCTTCCGAGCATCAACTGCCTCCAAATTCTGAGTTTCATTTAGCATACAGGCATATAACAAAAGCTAAAGGTAAAATTTATGAGTGGAAACGAAGTTTATGGCTCAATGAACTTGAAATTTGAATGCTTCAGGAACTTAGCACAGATAAAGCAGTGAAAAGCACGACAAATTTATGTCAACAACAGCTAACATAGGAAGCATTATTGAGATTTGAGCCGCCTGAATCAGAAGAAGACAAGAACTGACCATTTTTCATTCCTTCAAGGTAGAATAGATGGGCCTCCTTCAGTGAATCCAGGAAAATCAATGGCTCTTCCCTTCCTTGCCATAGGACTTCCGCAGTAGTCTGCATCAACACTCAAAATTGATTGCTGATAAAAGGATGACTAAGTACTAGTTTGACCATCTTGATTATCATTTCCAAACCTTCGCACGGGATATTGGACTTGAGAAACACTGATCAAAGTGCATCTCTGACAAGGCTTGTCTGCACCGCTCAGCTTGCTTCACCCCAGTCTCTGTTAGCACAGAAAGATTTGAGCTTCCCTGTGTTTCATGTATGGGAAGATTATTAGCTGAAGATTTACTCTAAAATTATCACAAGTGAAGAAAATATATGGTAAAATGACAAGATTTGTCAGGTCACAAACAATCCAAGCGACAGGAAGTGAACTATCTTTCCCCAGTAAAAAGTCAATCAACTTAATCAGATAACAGCCAAACCTGGACTCTGCCTTCTTCATTCCAAGAACTAAGACCATGCCTAACAATAGTGACCCTCTTTGACAAATCCAGCATCTTCCCAGTAAGTGATGTCGTTGCTCTGGAAAAATCATACGCACCACCAGTCACGGAAGCACCGTTTTCAAGTCTCTCTGTGGAGGAGGTGTGGGTTAAATTACGACCAACTCGAGTTGAAACGTCCATCGAGAAGTAATCAGCAAGATGGCTACTGCAGATCTCTCTTGGTCACCAATAAATTGAAGATATTCCACAATAAAAGATGCTTTCTAGCTGAAGTAATGATCAAAACTGACGCATCGCCAAACCAGCCAAATTATACTTTCATGGTTTCTTTTGCCAAATTAAAGTTATGATAAAAGCCCATGACTCCAGATGGATAAACATAGACTTCGTCCAAGCATAAAGAATTTCTCTTTTTCTTTTCTCTATAATTTCGAAACATAAGATCAGTCATCAACTGTATTGCAGGAATTGCAGACCAATGGCGCTCTATAATTCTTCCCACATTACTCTCCCAACAAATCACTCTTCACCTACCAGTTTGCATATAAACCTCACTAGTTTTACATCTCGCTACGCTTGCGCTTCGTCTATCATTCGTTTCACATCAGACGAACGTGGTTTCGCAAATCAACTGGCATTCCCAATCAGACAGTCGCATCCGACAGACAACCCAAAAGACTTCAGTGAAATCAGTCACTGCATGTCTACTCTACTCTTTACTCATGACAAACGCCACACATTCAGAAAGACACGTTAGAAGAAGAAGAAGATGGAGAAGAAGAGTCGTCACCCTCGGTTAAAGGCGGCGCGGGGCTTGCCTCGCACCGCACCGCCGGAACGGCCGAGCTGCGGCGGCGGTGGAGCTCCGGTGGCCTCTGGACGCCGACCCCGAACCTCGACGACCTCGAGGAGGAGGTCGCGAACGGAGGGCTCGCCAGGGCGGTGATGACTCCCGGGACCATCCTTTTCCGGCGACGAGCGTCTTCGATCGACGACTTCCGATGCGGGGAGAGAGAGCTCCGACACGTCTTTCAGCGATGCGGGACTGCTTTCCGGACAACGAATGTTGTCCTCACAAGTCTCGCGGCTTTGTCGTCGTGGAAGGATATGCCCTGTCAGATACTCGTGCTGGCGAGATTTTTATGACGTGGTCCGGGGCTAATGAGAACCTCGTCGTTAGTGATTCCCAAGCTTTTTGTAATTTGTCTCATTAGATAGTTTTTCACCAATTGAAAAATACTTCAATTATCAATAATAATATATATCTGAATATTTTCGTTCATTCATTTTGATAAGCGGTGTAAGCAATTGCTTTTTGAAAAATATTTTTCAATTTATTATTTTTCTTTTTATTTTGCAATTGAATTTTTCTTGCTAAATATACAAATAGAAATACTAACGTGAATTGGTATATCAACGTCAAGTTAGCGCTGATTGGACTAATTGAAAATAATATGGATTTGTTTGTGGCGTTTATGATGATGACAATGGTCAAAATATTAAGAAATAATAATCTAAAACTGTCGTAGGAATAGAGAGAGAAAAGGGAGATGGGTGGGGAGCCGCCGGTCGGGCATGGCTGCCCAAGGACTGCCGGCCTAGCTGGCCTCGCTTGGGCACTGCCGGCCTAGCTGGCCTCTGGCGACACGGGGCGGGAGTGCCGCCGCCGCCTTTCGATTCGGAGAGAGAGAGAGAGAGAGAGAGAGTATAACTTATTCATTCGCAGATGCTCTTCAGTTTGCTGGGGAAAGGGTCACGTCGGAGAAGCGTGCGTCCGGCGATGAGGGTATTGAACGTCGTCCGATGAGGAGTGAGGGGGCATTTTGAGACGGTGTTGTGTGGTACAAGAAGCAATTTGAGAAAATGCTGTTCAGGGAGAACTTGAATGTGGTCAATATGGGGAATATACGAAAATTTCATTCAATTATGTCTGTCTTTTCTAAAGAGTTTATTCAAGAAATTCAAACGGTCAGTCAAAGGAAGCCAAGTTCTTCTACCAAAAAGAACACAAGCTAAATCGTTAGGCCTCTTTGGGTCCCATTATTTTGCTGAAAACTTTTTGCCGGAGACCTCTTTCTCATTTTTGGCATAGCTTAGAAAAATGAGTAAAAATAATCATTTCATAATCAATGAAAAATGCATGTTAAATTTATAAAAATGATTTTCTCTTTTACAAATAATATAATTTTTCAAAATACTCTATGCTAGTCCAAAAACCTCAAATCTTGGGCACAAGGACCCCAATTATTGTGCCCAAGTCCATAGAGATTAGGCTTGAGACTTCAATTAAGTCGGGTTCTTAAAGTGGCTATGCGTGGGTACTAATCTCTCGTGCACAAGTTATTGGTGCTTGGACTTAGGTCTAGAAAAGCTAGGCTCAATCTCAAGCTCAAGTCTCTTGAGATTGAACCTTGGACCTCAATGTCTGTGCCTGGATCCACAAATGCCCTGGCCATATCCCGTTACCTAGCTCTTGTGTCCAAATTATTTGCACCCCCAGATCCATCGAGGCTAAGCCCAATAATTCCTTAGCTATCGGGCCTCGCTTCATAAAGGTTGGGCCCCAAACTTGAGTCCCCGTGCCTAGGTCTCCGGTGATCATGCTTGAGTACCTTGCTCTCATGCCCAAAGCTAGCAAAACTCGAGCTTGGAAGGTTACTCGACCTAGGTCTTTGAGCCTTGAATGCAAGACCTTGGTGAAAACTTGAGACTTTTTTTCTCAAATACATTTGAGGAGTTTCTTTTGTGACCAACGTTAGGCAATAATTTCCATATTATTTGCGAAATGCAACCAAACATAGGAAAAATGACCATTTACATTGAAAATAAATTTCTTTGAAAATATTTTCCTACAAAGTTAATTTTCAGTTAAATATAGGGAGCTTATTATATCAAGTATAATTGATTTATGGATACTAAGAATTGATGTTTCAAACAATGTTATGCATTGTTAAATATACGACAACAGATGTTGTAACAACAAAAAGAAAAATAATAAATCTTCTTAAATAGTCATCATCTATCATACGAGGAAAAAATAAAGAAAAAATAAGTTAGCTTATGTTACACAACAACATATAAAAGTGAATCATCTTTTTTTTTTTTTTTTTGTAGGTGCTTATGTCAACCATAACGGAAAAAGTGTTTGATAAAATGTCACAAGGGATAAAAAGGTAAGGAAAATCTAATTCAACAAAACACTTTTTAAATTTCAAGGATATAACACTCGTAATTCTTATATTACCCGAACAGTACATTTCTTAGCAGAAAAATGAAAATTGGAAAATAATTTATATTTTATCTGTAGATTTTTCTCAACACGCCTTCTCGAAAAATAATTTTTCAAAAAAAAAAAAAAATTCTAAACATCTCACGTAATAAACCGTGCAAAACGTAAACCCACACCTCCTTCCCGAGAACAGTTGACCCTCCTCCTGTCCGTCTCCCCTCTATAAATACCCCCTCACCCCCTTCGTTTGTCACTCTTTGGCGAGACTCGCGATCTCTCCCTCTCCGCCCAACCCCGTGCGCGAGCAGCAGCGCCGCGAACTCCTTCCCTCCCAAACGAATCGAATTCCTTCGAACGAACTCGCTTCCGAACTCGCTTCCGAACTCGAACCGCTAACACCGTAGAGCTCAATCCGAGGGGAGAATCCAGGGGGCGATTTAGGGTTTCGAAGCTCGCGGGCCATGATGGAGGACGAGCAGGAGTACGATCCGGCGTACGCCGAGGGGGAGGAGGACGACGACGAGATCACGCAGGAGGACGCGTGGGCCGTCATCTCGGCCTACTTCGAGGACAAGGGCCTGGTGCGGCAGCAGCTCGACTCCTTCGACGAGTTCATCCAGAACACGATGCAGGAGATCGTGGACGAGTCCGCCGACATCGAGATTCGCCCCGAGTCGCAGCACAACCCCGGCCACCAGCCCGATTTCGCCGAGGTCGGTTTCTCGTGTTCCGCTCGAGATGAGCTCGCGAGCTTCTTTTTGCGCGTTTCGGATTTCGATTCGGACGGGGTTTTAGGTTAGTGACGGCTGGTTTGAGGACGGGAGTGTTGGAGTTGAGTTGTGGTTTTGGAGATGGTCTAACGCTAGGCGATTGCGATTCTTCGGTGAATACGGTTATAACTATGTATGTTGCATAGGCTGTTCTTGGTTGGAGCAGCTTATGAGTCTTGCTTATAGAAACGGTTCGGAAACCTTGTCCATTTGAGGTTTGTGAGGCATGTTGTCGAGCTTGAACGTACTTAGTTTCGTAACATCAGTTCATGGGGTTCTCTCTTAGCTCGGGAGTTCGACAATGGTCTTCATCTGTCGAGAATTTGATGAACCTTAGTTGAGGTTATATTGAAAAGATATGTACGCCGGAAGGCGTTCCCATGGCGAAAATATTCTGTCATTTTCTGTTTGTGGAAAAACTGGTTTCATTTTGTTGCTGAAAAGTCCTGTTGTACATGGCAGCAGCATTCGAGAAGTGAGAACTTTAGAGGAATGTAAGGGCAAAATATTTGAATTCCTTTTTGTTCTTTAAGTTAATTAAGACCAAATTGAGGCTGGATTAATTTCAGGTTTAGTGTGTTCTCTTAAGTCCAAGTTGGATTTGAGAAAGGATGGAGTTGGTTCGATATTTGTTCAAAATTACATATGTATGATGAGTATTTCTCATGTCTTTTCATTTTTGTGGTGTAACTTCCGATGTTACCAGATGATGGCAAATTCTACTTTTAGCATTTGAAATTGTGAAGTTCTTGCATATTACTCTGGTCAAAGTTACAAAGCAATATTTTTCCCACAAAGTGGGTGAATAGTCTGTCGAGTAATGTTTGAGGGATAAGGTCAGCTGTATCATGTGCGAACCAAGCATAGAAACAATGCTATGAAATTCTGTATACCAGACCCTTGTTGATTATCATTGGTATAGTCATAGACCACCTCAAATATCGTTTGTCTGATTGGATCCATCTAAGACACAGAATACAAAAAGATATTGATCCCTTTTGTGATGGATAAGGATGCTCTCCTCTCCTTTTGTGATGTTAATGAGACACATATTCGTGCAAAAGATTAAATGACAATGACCTTGGTGGAGAGAATTTCAAAGAATTGCTGAGGGAGGAGAAATTTCTGAGTGGTGATATATGGCTAGTTGATGACAGTGGGTTGGAAAACTTGACTAGACAGCGTGACTTCATAGAGTTGCTTGTTTTCATTACATGTTAGTCAAGTTCGCTAAGTAACTACTTTTGCAATTGCATCTTGCTTGGCTCTTAATGCTTTTTGTTGGCCTGCAGACCATATATAAAATCAACTTTGGTCAAATATACTTGAGTAAGCCGATGATGACCGAGTCAGATGGAGAAACGGCAACTTTATTTCCCAAAGCTGCAAGGTTGAGAAATCTGACATACTCAGCTCCCTTGTATGTCGATGTTTCTATGAGAGTTATCAAGAAGGGACATGATGGTGAAGAACTCACTGAACCTCAGGACTTGCAAAAAGTTTTTATTGGAAAGGTCTGTTATTTGAGTACTAGTATGGTGATATCGTATATCGGGAAGCAGCCCATGTTAACTGTTTTGATGTCATTGATGTTAGGTCCCTATAATGCTTCGATCAAGCTATTGCACATTATACCAGAACTCAGAGAAGGATTTGACTGAACTTGGAGAGTGTCCTTATGACCAAGGTGGTTATTTTATCATAAATGGAAGTGAAAAGGTTTTAATTGCTCAGGAGAAGATGAGCACCAACCATGTGTATGTCTTCAAGAAGAGGCAGCCCAATAAGTACGCCTATGTTGCGGAAGTTCGGTCAATGGCTGAATCTCAAAATAGGCCACCCAGCACAATGTTTGTCCGCATGCTTTCTCGCACAAGTGCTAAAGGGGTAATGCAATTTCTCTCTTCCTTCTCTGTGTGCACTTCCGTTATTCTGGGTGTTGATCATTCTGATTGGGGTTTGGGGTCTGCAACGACAAGGTTGGTGGGTTTGGAAGGGTGCAATGGTTCTTTTTTACTTCTAACTGCTTGAATACATGGCTGTTGTAATTGGAAAACTGCAGGGATCTTCAGGGCAGTATATCCGGGCGACTCTTCCGTATATTCGGACAGAGATCCCTATAATAATCGTGTTTCGAGCTCTGGGTTTTGTTGCTGATAAGGACATACTGGAGCATATATGTTATGACTTCTCTGATACTAAAATGATGGAGTTGCTTCGTCCTTCTCTCGAGGAAGCATTTGTAATACAAAATCAACAGGTATTTTTGTTTCTGTCATCTCTTCTTCTGGGATAAAAGGCAATCGCACGGAGATGTTGAATCTTTCTAGGTTGCATTCGATCTCCCGGGCCAATGCATAAATATTCTTTTTTGGACTGGGGCTGCTAAGGGAGTTTATTGCCTTGAGCATGACTTTTTATTGTTAACTAGGATGAGGAAATGGACTTCTGTTTCTAAGTTATAAGTGGAAAGACATGAGCTTTTTGCTTGATGATAGATTTACGATTTTTTCTGTTTACAGTCTGCGACTTTTATCTATACAAGAGTTTATGATGTTTTATCAGTTTATATTTTCTAGTCAACAGTTTTGTAATTAGAATGATGCAACTATATTTCTTGATGTCATAGTATGTGATATCTTTACATCTTTTTCCTTGCATATGAACCACATTTTTCTTGTGTCTACCAAGAAATAAGTTGAGTCTTCTAGTTCCAGCACAAGTTATCCAGCCTTCTTGACATGATCTAGCCTTCTTTTAACTGTAGGTTGCTCTAGACTACATTGGTAAGCGAGGAGCGACAGTTGGTGTGACTCGAGAAAAACGTATAAAGTATGTGGCAACCACTGTAACATTTGCTTCAGGCAACTTTTAATAGTATTGTTGTGACTTATCTCCTTCTTTGCACAGGTATGCCAAAGAAATCCTTCAGAAAGAAATGCTTCCACATGTTGGTGTTGAAGAGTATTGTGAGACAAAAAAAGCTTATTACTTTGGGTAGGTTCATTTCTCCTCAAAATGTAATTTTGCATGGAGACACAGCAAGTGCTTAGTAAGTCTGTGCTGCTTGCACCAGATACATCATCCATCGGCTTCTTTTATGTGCTCTTGGTCGAAGGCCAGAAGATGACCGTGATCACTATGGCAACAAGAGGCTAGATCTTGCTGGACCTTTACTTGGAGGCTTGTTCAGAATGGTCTGTCCTATGGAAGTGTCTGTTGTGGAATTCCTTTGCTGGTCCATTATTTTTTCTGTGTTCTAAGATTATTTTCCTTTTGGTATATGCAGCTTTTTAGAAAATTGACAAGGGATGTTAGGGGATATGTGCAGAAGGTTAATTACTATATCCCCTTCTACTGAACCACATGTTGGCCATACCACTTCTGTGTCCTTACCGGTGTTCATGAATGACAGTGCGTTGACAATGGAAAGGATGTCAACCTCCAATTCGCAATAAAAGCAAAAACCATAACTAGTGGTCTTAAGTACTCGCTTGCCACGGGGAACTGGGGACAAGCCAATGCTGCTGGAACAAGAGCTGGAGTGTCACAGGTTTATTGCATTTTCTTTTTCCAGAAGTTGCCTTTTAAGTTTGTCATGATAATGTACCCAATGCTTTTGAATTTCGATTATGAGGATTTTTTCCTCAGTGCTGTTGATGGGAAACTTTTATTGATATTCAGGTGCTGAATCGGTTAACATATGCTTCGACGCTGTCACATTTGAGAAGACTAAATTCACCAATAGGGCGTGAAGGTAAAGTTATTTACTCTGGGAGCTCCAGTTGTGTGGATTGTTCTTACTGTGGAGAATGTTTTATCAACAGTTATCAAGGCATGTGCTTGTTTTTCTCATTTTTTTTTTTTTCGCATGAGTAATGCTTTTCTCTACAGGTAAATTGGCAAAGCCACGACAGCTGCACAATTCGCAATGGGGAATGATGTGTCCAGCTGAGACTCCTGAGGGACAAGTGAGAATTTTGCCTATTAGCAAATATCTATGTTGGTTTGTGAAGATAATCTCTTATTTTATGGTGTTTTTTAATTCAATTGATATGTTAATCAGGCTTGCGGACTGGTGAAGAATCTTGCTTTGATGGTCTATATTACAGTCGGGTCAGCGGCATATCCCATATTGGAATTTTTGGAAGAATGGGGCACGGAGAATTTTGAGGTTGTCAAAGTGTTTTTGCTAATTGATCTAGTTCTGTGTTTTCTTAAGGATTTTTAACAAATTATATTGTTTATTCATGGTAGGAAATTTCTCCTGTGGTTATTCCTCAAGCGACAAAAATTTTTGTCAATGGTTGCTGGGTTGGCATCCATCGTGACCCTGATATGTTGGTGAAAACGTTACGACGGTTGAGGAGAAGGGTGCGTGTATAAGATCTTTTATGCTTAATAGTTAAGAGTACTTCTTGTCAGGCTTTTTCAGGATCAGCAGCACATGTTTTCCAATGTTCTTGTTATGATAAGGATATCTAGATACTAGTTGATGAAGAGATTGAGAGTTAGCTCCTGGTGCTGATGGGCTCTCACATTGTGCAGGTTGATGTCAATACCGAAGTTGGGGTTGTCAGAGATATCAGATTGAAGGAACTGAGGATATACACTGATTATGGACGGTGTAGTCGTCCACTGTTTATAGTTGAGAAGCAGAGACTTCTAATAAAGAAGAAGGATATACATGCATTGCAACTGAGAGTATGCCTTCAAATGTAAACCTGTTATTTGCCTGAAACACTGCTGGTGCTTATTTTGAGTCTTTATCTGCTTTCCAGGAAGGGGGCCCAGATGATGTGGGGTGGCATGATTTAGTGGCTAGGGGATTCATAGAGTATATCGACACCGAGGAAGAAGAAACTACTATGATTTCCATGACCATTAATGTGAGTGGATAGATTTCTCAGAATAAGCATGTTTTGGAGCATCTCAGTGACACACCCAATTTAAATTGCCCGAAATCTGTTTCAGGACCTTGTGCAAGCACGGCTTAACCCTGAGGAGGCATATTCAGAAACTTACACCCACTGTGAAATCCATCCATCATTGATCCTAGGTGTTTGTGCTTCAATCATACCGTTCCCTGACCATAACCAGGTAGGCCAGTCATGCCAATGAACTTCATTTATCAAAGTTAATCCTACGAATTCAACTTAAAAGTGGGGTTTTTCTTTTGGTGGGCTAGTCTCCACGTAATACGTATCAATCAGCAATGGGAAAGCAAGCCATGGGAATTTATGTCACCAACTACCAATTTCGGATGGTGGGTTTTCACTCCAGGTTTTTATGATTTTTTTGTTTCCTTAATATAATCGATTCTTGCTTAAAACATGTTATCTTTCCAGGATACATTGGCATATGTGCTATACTACCCTCAAAAGCCTCTTGTTACTACACGAGCTATGGAGCACCTTCACTTCAGGCAGCTCCCTGCTGGCATTGTAAGCATTTAGTTTTGGGAGTGGGTTGCATCTTTTGCCTATGTGATGATCTTATTATGCTTTGTCACACCTTTTGTACCTTGTTTTGGTTAGAATGCCATTGTCGCCATTGCTTGCTATTCTGGGTACAATCAAGAAGATTCCGTCATTATGAACCAGTCATCAATAGATCGTGGATTTTTCCGATCTCTGTTTTTCCGATCATACAGGTAAAGATGCTACTGGCTTGGTGATAAACCTGTTGATATTTTAAATTATTTCCAATTTAGTTTTAATATTGCGTTAAAACTATTCTCTTAGGGATGAGGAGAAAAAGATGGGGACTCTGGTCAAAGAGGATTTTGGTCGTCCTGACAGAGCCAATACAATGGTGAGAACCATTTGAATGCTCTTCATCCTTTCCTATTGCGAAAGTAGTGGGATCTAACTTCATCTTTGTTGCACAGGGCATGAGGCATGGTTCCTATGATAAATTGGACGATGATGGCCTTGCCCCTCCTGTGAGTACTTGCATGTCCACTGGATAACCTGTTTTTGGTTTAAAGATAGTTTCACTTAATTCAGTTTTCTGTGATAGGGAACGAGGGTTTCAGGTGAAGATGTCATTATTGGAAAAACAACTCCAATCGCACAAGATGATGCTCAGGGACAAGCCTCCCGTTATTCAAGGCGCGATCACAGCATAAGTTTACGGCACAGTGAGACTGGGATAGTTGATCAGGTTAGGCCTGCGTTGACTTCACTGATACAGGCTTAGCGTACTGTTTCTTTTGGTTCTGAATTAATGATTGCTTACCTGTTGGTTTACTATTTCAATAGAGATTCTTGCAGTAATCAAACCTTCTATTTTGATTCGATCCCCTTTATACTTTGGCGAATGCAGGTTCTGCTGACGACAAATGCTGATGGCTTGAGATTTGTCAAAGTAAGAGTGAGATCTGTTCGAATACCTCAAATTGGGGATAAGTTTAGCAGTAGGCATGGGCAAAAAGGAACAGTGGGCATGACATACACGCAAGAAGACATGCCTTGGACTGTAGAAGGCATTACACCTGATATAATTGTGAACCCACATGCTATTCCCTCTCGCATGACAATTGGGCAGCTTATTGAGTGTATCATGGGCAAGGTTGCTGCTCACATGGGAAAGGAAGGAGATGCTACTCCATTCACAGATGTGACTGTGAGTTCTGATGTCTCCTAATCTTTTTGTTTTGGCCTAGATTTGTTAAATGCTCATTAGAATCTTGGGAATTAGGTGATGCAGTTTAGATATGACCTTTTTAAGAACTGCATAGACTAAATAGGTAGGGAATAAGGAGGTGGAAGCATATCATATATATTTTCCATTTGGCAGAGATAGGGCTACTTTTCTCAAGCTGCATTGACAAATGTGCTTTGTATAAGAACAATGGCTCCTCAACCTGATCTGGAGAGAGGCATTTTCACTTGTTTTGTTAAATGCTGTGATTGCGGGGATAAATTTGTTGTTTAATGGGGTGTCAGGTTGGAAGATAAGCTTTAACTTTTGCTTTCAAGCTGCATTTTTCATGTTGGAAGCTGGTCATAACTGCGTAGTTATACATGCCTTTGTTTTTAGTTGTGACAGCAAGACTTGACGTCTAATCCCTATTTTCTGATACTTAGGTGGATAACATCAGCAAAGCTCTTCATAAATGTGGGTATCAGATGCGAGGATTCGAGACGATGTATAATGGTCACACTGGCCGGCGGCTCACTGCTATGATTTTCCTGGGTCCAACATATTATCAGAGACTCAAGCACATGGTGGATGATAAGATCCATTCCCGTGGTCGGGGTCCTGTGCAAATTCTTACAAGGCAGCCTGCTGAGGGACGTTCTCGAGATGGTGGTCTCCGATTCGGAGAGATGGAAAGAGATTGCATGATTGCTCATGGAGCCGCTCATTTTCTCAAGGAGAGGTTGTTTGACCAAAGCGATGCGTATAGAGTCCATGTGTGTGAACGCTGTGGATTGATTGCTATTGCAAACCTGAAGAAGAATTCTTTTGAGTGCAGAGGTTGCAAAAACAAAACCGACATTGTTCAGGTGTGTATTGCTTTCATCCAGTGCTTTCATTTGGTGCTTGCTTCTCACCTCTGATTAAGTTAGGGTAGAGTCAAAAGTGCCGTTCACTCTTTAGATTTAAGCTCTGGGTTTGTTATTCTCTCTGTGGGCTCGGCATGCTTCTGTAGTTGGATAGGCTGAGGCTGTCTAACTTGTCCTAGGCGATAATCGTATTTGTCACAATAACGCAAATGTTCTCTCATGACCTTTGTGCAGGTTCACATTCCTTATGCTTGTAAATTGCTCTTCCAAGAGCTTATGTCCATGGCCATAGCACCGAGAATGCTCACCAAGGATCTCAAACCAGAAAAGGACCAGAAGAAAAAGGGTGCTTGAACTCGGGTAGTCGAGATTCCATTTGGTTCGATTGGTCGAGCGCTGCTGTTTCGTATGGCCTTGTACTTTTATAAGTGTCAACCATCTAATTATCTGTAGTGAGGGACTCGGTTCTTCTCGGTAAAGGACATGTCCCTGCGATGTAAGGCGTCAGTGTTCAGCTTAAAGTAAATTCTCGTTTGTTTGTCCAAAGGACTG
This sequence comes from Eucalyptus cloeziana, assembly GCA_014182715.1. Taxonomy (NCBI): domain Eukaryota; kingdom Viridiplantae; phylum Streptophyta; class Magnoliopsida; order Myrtales; family Myrtaceae; genus Eucalyptus; species Eucalyptus cloeziana. The sequence continues at coordinate 33,292,762 of CM024638.1, forward strand.
AAATTTTACCTAGCAAAAGAAATTGTATGTTTAGTTAAATCAATCTGCCGAGTGAAGGCAAGATATCCATTGTATTCGAGCCTCGATATGTCTCGGTGCAAAAACCAATCTTAATTTTAATGGCCGGCTGTATGTAGGATGTCTTCCGGCTTAACCGGGGAACTAGGATGATACCGGTTCAATAGGAAGTCGGGCCCTTGAGTCCTTTGTCCATGTACCTTTCTCTCACATTTTTACTCGATCCCCCGGTCTAATTGCAAATCAAGACCTGTCGTCACCACCTGACTTTAACAGAGTTTCAGTCCCGTTCACACCAATTGGCACGATCGTTTTTTCATGACTAAGGACCTTCCTTGCATGGTGGACTGCAGCTTTAGGATTGCAGCCGATTGAAATCGCATTTCAATATGGTCCCAAGTTGGCAGAACCGGATGTAGTTTAGGGTAGGAGAAGAAGTGTTGAAACAAGATATGTAAGCCCGTGTGGAGATCTCTACATTGTGTAGGAACTGATAAGGAAATTAAAATGTTGAAACCAAAAATAACCAAGACAATAGATCAGTCGACTCAATAGATAGTGATCGGAACGTAGGTATTTCGGAAATCCTAGGAGGCGTGGAATCTTTATTAATCCTTGAATCCCGACCGGTTTGGACCGTCGGAGAAATTGAATTTAATTCTGGCGCCGGAAAACCTGACTCCGGTTCACTTGGGTGAACCGGATGCAATCGCGAGCGAGACGGCTCGTCGGGTTCGGCCGGCGTCCGCTGAACCGTCGCCACTGCGTAGTTATTTCTATTTCGCTACTGTCTGGGGGAGAGAGAGAGAGAGAGAGAGAGAGCATGGAAGCCCAAGAAGAGCTCAGGGAAGAACGAATGGCGGAAGACGAAGTGGAGGAGGAAGAAGAGGAAGGGCCGCCTCCTGGATGGGAGTCCGGGCCCCCTCCGCCGTTGCCGACCTCACCTCGCTTCTCGTGAATCGAGACCAGCGCCGCCATGGAAGTAGTAGGAGAAGAGCAGAAGGAACAACTGAATGGAGCCGAAGAGAGAGAACGGGAAGAAGAAGAAGAAAGTCCGCCTCCTGGTTGGGAAGCCGCTGCGTGTCCCTCGATCGGACAGCAAAGCGAGGGGACGGAAAGCGAAGCAGTCGCGCTTGTAGGAGAAGAGAGGGCGGCGGGAGAGAGAATGGAGGAGGAACAGGACGGTCCGCCTCCTGGTTGGGAAGCCGGCGCTCGTCCTTCGCTCGAACCGGGGAGCGAGGGGATGGAAAGCGAAGCAGTCATGGAAGAGGAAGCGAAGGAGGAAGTGGACGGTCTGCCTTCTGACTGGGGAATCGATCGTCATCATCGATCGAGCCGCGAAGTGAGAGAATGGTGAGGAGCGAGGAAATCGGGAAGCGGAGGAGGACGGCCCGTCTCCTGGTTGGGGAATCGATCCTCATCCTTCGGTCGAGTCGCAAAGCGAGAGAATCGAGAGCGAAGAATCCGCACGAGAAAATGCGACAGGAGAGAGAGCGAAGAAGGAACGAGGAGTGGAGGACGGTCCGCCACCTGGTTGGGGAATCGGTCCACATTCTATGATCGAGCCGCAAAGGGAGAGAATTGAGAGCGAAGAAGCTGCGCAAGAAAATGGGATCGGAGAGAGAGCGGAGGGAGACGAAATGGAGGAGGACGGCCCGCCTCCTGGTTGGGGAAACGCTCCTCATTGCTCGATCGAACCCAGGAGCGAGGCAATGGAAAGCGAATGAGTCATGGAAGAAGAGAGAGTGAAGGACGACGGCGCACCTCCTGGTTGGGAAGCGGGGCTGCCGCTGCGGCCGCCTGCCTCTAAGTCGCCGCAGCTGGTGCTGTTAACGCTGTCAGCACCGCAGCCTCGTCGGCATACCTCAGGTCTGTGTGGCCGACCATATCTCAAGTTCATTTTTTGATGCGTGGTAGTTGCTTTAGCGTGTGGTCTGTAGCGTCATTGTCATTTGATTCTCTAACGGTTGACATGATCTAATGGTCTGTCCTCTACTAAGTTTGAGCAAGCTTTCGGGTGGGGATGAATCGGAGATCCTTCATTTCATTGGTACTGTCCCTTCGATAGTTGCGATACCTGTTTTGTTCTTATGAATAGGTTTCTCGTGGAGATTATGGCTCTGGTCTTAGGGGGCTAACTGCAAGATGTACGTCTGATTGGTGGTTTTTGAGGGCATTCTTGTTTATTCACACATTCAAGAACTTATAGTGGCCTCATGTTTGCTTCTTCTTTTACTGTTTTGTCTATAATTTTTTTTACCTTTCGTCATATTATCTGGGCACAATTTGCTGTGGATGATATGCATCTTATCTTTGTCACGCTCTGAATGCTTATCTTTGTAATAGAAAATCAGGAACAGCCATCTTATGGATTATTCTTTCAACATTTCTTTGGTAAGAACTGGTTGTTTAAGCAAAGAGGAGCGCATTTAATTCAAGCTGACTATGGTTCATGTGGGGATGCGTGTGGATTGTTAACTTGTACTTCTGTACCATACCATTGTACTCTGCTATTAGGTCGCTGTTTGGTAGAGTTGGGATTAGGCAATTCAAACTCGGAGACCTCTCTTGTAATCTAGTCATGTTTTGGATGCTCATATTTGCTAGCCTTTCATGCAATCATGACAATATTTTGATGCTTGGTGTCTTATTGAGACAATGATGCTGCAGAAATGGCTCAAATGGTTTGTGGTTCCTGCCAAAGATTGCTTTCATATCAGCCAGGTGCCAAATATGTCCAATGCTTATGCTGCAAGACAACTAACTTTGTGTTGGAAGGTTTATCTCTTAATCTTTACTGTTATTACTTTTATCATCATCTTTCCTTTTCTCCTTTCAAGAACTATAGAAACTAACAGGACTTCAAACTCATATGGTTTGTGTATTGATTGATAGATCAGCATTTGCATTGATTGCTGCTGCATAACAACTCTAATCTGCAAAGTGAAATGGTAGATGATGACCCACACCTAGTTACTCCCTATACTTCTACTTCACAGAGCTAAAAGAACTTGTTAGTATGTGACTATGTTCTGAGCTGCACAGTGGCATTATCCTCTAGAAGATTCCATGACTGGTTCAAGTTTAGTTTGACTTTTTATTGCAGTAAAAATATGTTGTCATACCATCAGTCCTATATGTTTCATGATGCTGCAGTTTCTTCTTGGAATATGCAAAATGGCTTGTTGGTTTATGCAAAATTGTTGTCTTACATGTGGGACATGAGATTGTTTCGTGCTTAATCTTGTGATCTTGGATTTTAACATTTTGCCTTTTCTTTTAGAATGGGGACAGGATTGGTGAGATTGGGTTGTGGTAGGAAGAGGGAGTCAAAGATAAATATGCAGCATGGTAGATGTAGGTTGAGGAACAAGACTGATAGGAGCGAAATTTTTTTGATTTGCTTTATGTATGTGTGATGTATTTGTTATGGACATATCGTTGTGATAAAAATTGATGAAATTACGACTGTACTTCTTCCTTGATGCTTGGATGCAAAGTTGTTAAAATAGGAAATACTCTCTATGGCAACCATTAGAGAAATTATTATAGTCTGATCGAGCTCGAACTTCTTTGACTTGCTTTATGTGTGCATGATGTATTTGTGCTGGACATATTGTCCTGATAACAATTGATGCAATTATGACTGCACCTCTTCCTCAATGCTTGGATGCAAAAGTTTTTAAAATAGGAAATACTCTCTATGGCAACATTTGGAGAAATTATTGTAGTCTGATCCAGCTCGAGTCTGATCCTGGAAAAAAGATAGAAGAGTAAGCCTTTCAAGAAGAGACCTAGATCTGCCTGTAACATGTCACTTCGTTAAGAAATTTGTCAAAATTCACGTGAATTTCCAAATGGATGCTCCTTTGGTGCCTCACTACATGCCTTGGTTTTCTTAAACTGGAAGAGTTCAACAGTAAGTAGTTATTGGAGGTCAAGTGACTTAATTTGAGTCTGCTGGAGAAGAAAGTAGGTGCCTGGGTGATATACCATACTATAAGTTTTGAGAAGCTGGTTGTTAGCATGTCTTGTGTTTACAGGATAGTTTTCCCCCCAATGTCATATTAGCTCGAAAATCTCTTTTACATTAGTTTCAGGCTGAAAATGGTTATATCCTTTGTCGATTAAAGTTCTACCTCCAAACTCTGCAGCTTTTGCCACAGTATTATGAAATCTTATTGCATAATAATATGATGGAGGGATACAACTGATGAGCAATTCCTTTTTTATTTTGCATTCAGACTAAACATGTTATACTTCTGTTGCAAGAAGAGCATAATTAAAGAAGAGACAAAACAATTCAGTGTTGAAGCTGAAGTTTGTTTGCAGTTGAAAATAAATTATGGTGTTCCTGCCACTGTATAGTTGTCTAGTCTGGCTGGAAACTTCTTTCTGTTATTCAGTGATGTATGTCTGTCTTGCCGAAAAATGAAATACTGTCTTTGTTCTCGTTTCTATCAGAGCATCAGGTTGGACAAGTTAATTGTAGTTCAATTAGATACTTGTATGATTTAGCTGTGATTTGAAGATTTGTTGAGTGGTGGGGTGTTATTCCCGTTTCTGGTCCTTCTTGGCTGGTCTTAAATTGATCACTAAGGCAGTCTGTATTATTTTCTTAATTTTCAAGTGATGAGGCGACAAAGTTACTCTCTCTCCATTGGCATGGTCTTATTGACATGAACTGGCACTTGGGTGACCGATTGGATATATTCATGGTTGTTTACAAGCATCAGTCCTTTCCATGTACATCAAGCTTTACTTGATTTGTTCATTATGATGTCTAAAACTGTGCATTAATCTGTATCACTAGGAGCACAACAAAAGGCCCCCATGGTCGGTACAGCAGGGGAGACTTCCCCCTCCCAGTATGGTTTCTTGATGAGCGCACACAAATCTACACTAAAGCAGGTAGTATCATATTCTGAATGCTTGTTGCAGTCTAAGTGCATGTTTGTTATATCATCCACATATTTGAGATATGGTTTGTTGGCAGTATCCAGATTTACATTTCCCCCGTTGGAACTTTGTTATGCCTTATTTTTATGCGCTGCCCCACATCCTAGTAGGCTTCTATCCTCGTATGGAACTGCTCTAAAAATCTGTGTATGCGTCTTGTGCAGATGTTAGCATCAATGGGGAATGAAGGCAAATTCTTTGCATTTGCACAAGCTTTGCTCATGCATTTTGGACTCATTTCTTTGGGCGCCTGCATTTTGCTCTCTCGAATTGTATGCAGTATGAAAACTCAACTGCAAAACTCAAAAGGTCCCTGCAGCCGGATTTGCAGTTTCAGAGGATTTAAGCCAGAGATAAGACCTAACACCTGCATCAAAACGATCCTCAAAAGATTTCACTAATACTGCTGACATGTGAGACGTTTTTGCCTGCCTGGGTCTGTTCCTAGAAGCCAATCAAGGATTACTAATTAGAACGTGGTTAGTGTCATGAGTTCTAGTCCCTTATGTACATGCCTATGTCTTAGTTCTTGAAGCCTGATTAATTTATGTGCTGCATGATCTGCTTCTCAAACTTTTGCCCTGAGAATAATTTCCGCACCTGAGTAATTGCTCGAAGACTTTAGTCCCTCAAAATTTTTATGAACCGGTAGCAGGACACTGCAATGCAGCCATGGTTGTGTTTTTGGAAGTGCTGCTGCTTTTAAAGAATATTCCGAATCGATACGCAGTAATGCGTCTATCTCAACGTAAGAATCGTGAATGGGCTATGTTAATGACTGTCGGTGGGTAGTTGGGTCATTGGTGAGCGCACCGGGACCGTGGTCATCCAACTTAGGTTTGCAGGCCCATAAGATCTTTGTAATTGACAAGCTAGCTGGGTTGGTTTGCCAAGTTCCAAACTAAATGAAATGCAAGTGTATAGCTTGATCACAATATTGCTAATGAGGAAAAACAACGAGAAACACTGAAAGGGGGAAAATGAAGAGAAATAACTTTTGTACAACGCCTATTTTTAGTCAAAACTTTTGTTGGGTCTTTGAAGTGCCAAATTAGAGAAAAAATTATTATTTAGGTGCTGAGCATAAATTCTGACAACTCGTCCGGCGTAACTTTGTGAAATTTTAGTGTCTATGTAGCTTTCTTATGAAAAAGAAAGTTCAATGTGGACGATGACCTGCCCTTTAAACTCATTCTCTCTCGTTCTCTCCTCTCTCATCCCATATCCTTAGTTCACTTGGCTTGAAACTTAAGCTCTCAGGAAGTCACGGATTCATCTTCGATGACGACCACACCTAAAGCAAGCGCAACCTATTCCGCCTCCCCCAACCCCTTGCTCAACATCACCGCCTTCATCTCCTTCTGTTCCCACCATGGCTCCACCGCCCTCGTTAACGCCTCCTCTGGTCTCCACGTGCCCTTCCGTGAGCTCTGGCGCTCCGTTGACTCCCTTGCCTTCTGCCGCTCCACTATGGACACTCGCGAGGGTGACATTGTCCTCCGCTGAACCTACGTCACAGCTGTTTGGTCCCAAAAATCACAGCTGTTTGGTCCCAAAAATTGAGGACCAACACTGTCAGAGTCGATCCTTAGGTTAAGTGCAGGATCAGTCCAATGGAGAGCATTCTCGTCCCTAGTCATTTTCATCAAATTAATAGTTTATTTTGAATATTGAAACTCAAATATGTTCAGTTCAGGAAAATTAAAAAGACTATGGTTTAGGTGACTTCTAAATGATAGAATTTGTATGGGCTTTAATTATGGTTGTGGGTGGAAAAGTTCATAAAAAACTGATTATGTCATTAAGCTATAGCTGTTTGGTCATGAGTATGATGGCTACGAATTTGGTTGATGCTGCTGCATTTCTTTCTTTGAGACTTCTACAAATTTATTAACCATCATCCAATTAATGGACTCTGTTTTGCATGGAAGAGAGTTTGTTTTTACATAATACATAATGAATGTTATCTTACCAATCTACCTTTCTTTACTTAATTATGGATATATGGCGTGCTGATTTATATGCCCGTGCTTGCAACAGTTATACATGCCATGGTATAATAGTTTCTAACATGGTATAAATATTAAGCAGAATGAAAAACTTTATGAGGCTTGAAGTCCCATGCGGCAGTTGTGCAGTGTCTCAACCGGGAGGAAGATACCCAAGTGAATAGAGTATGCATCTTTCAACTTAAAAGTTGATATGACTTCTTGATCTTGATTCTTAACAGACAATATTTCATTCTTCATATCTTACATGTTTTTTCTAATGCTTTGTTTGCAGTTATGTTTCAAACTAAGAATCTTATTTCATATTCCAATAGCTTTAATATTTTCTACCTTGCTATATTTTGTCTAATTAGTAAGATGTCTTAATCTCAATATTGTATCAGAGAAACAATGCAGAGAGTTAGAGAATTACTGCAATTTGGGGGATTTAGGGAGACTAAATATTTCCAAAGGACACTTGCAAAGGAATTTCAACAGATGGAACACAGGTATCAACAAAAGAGTTAGAAAGCTGAAATGTGATAGAATCTTGTTCGTGTATAGAAGTTTTTAGTTGAATGTGTTGTTTATTGCTCTTTCATTGTAGATTCTTGACATCAACGCTATATCTACTTTTTCCATTTGTAAATGTTCTTACAAATGCTACCTTAGTAGGAAAAATATGAACAATGGGATAAATCATTGCTGTTATCTGTTGTTTGAAGTGATTACTTCTTCCCCCCTTCAAGTTTGGTCCTCATTGCTGATGTGTGTACCAAATGTGAAATTTTGGATCTCTTTTATGCATAACATGAGTTTAAGTATGATTACCTAGGCTCAAAATTGATTTTTGTAAACATTGCAATCATTTAATAAAAAGCTTTTGCCTTTGGTTTTACCCAACTCTTCAATTATTTGAGCTGAAATGACCATTTCTTGTATGGCTGGTTTAGACTTGCTATTAATGGGGTTTGGATGTAGATATTTCTATCCAAATGCCTATTACCATAAAGTTGTACCTATATTTTTCATTTCTTTGCCTAAAAGACCAGAACCTTGAGACTATAATGAGGGATAGAAAAGGACACCATTGGGGGTTTGGGGTTGTCTTCCGGAGGTTGTCCTCAACAATGGTTTTTCAACTGCCCTTTGTCTAATAATCTAGTTTTTCGTATTTGATCTCAGGTTTGATCACTTGAAAATGTATATGGAAGTTTTAGTTGGGTGATCTTTTCGGATTGGGCTCTCTGTTTAGCTTGTTATGCTTGTGTTTAGAAATACTAATCTCATGTTTCCTGATTTGATCATCATATTTTTAAGGAAGCTACCTAGATGCCTTTCTCTCCTATTTCGAAAAAGATACTTTGTAAGAATTTATTACCACTATTCCCTCTTACATTAGTTTCAAGATCCACCGGATACATTCCCAATTCATAGTCCTTCTATGGGGTATATACCTTTAATTTGAAACTAGATATACGATCCAAATATCCACATGTGTGGAGTAGAACTACTTTTTCATGCAATTCATTTCTCTATGTGGCTTTATAGGATGACTCTGGATTTGCTTATATATGACTTCTTGATCTCGATTCTTAACAGACAATATTCTATTCTTCATATCTTACATGTTGTTTCTAATTTTTTGTTGGTAGTTAAGTTTCAAACTTGAAATCTTATTTCAAAGTCTAATGGCTTTAATATGAGTTTATGGAAGACTTTCGTGATCATCAAAGGATTGGGGGCTCGATATTTCTTGAAGTTCTCCAAACCTTGACAATGCATCCTTGGAATGGCAAAGCATGCTCACATATTGTCATCCCACGTTGCCTTGATTATATTTGACAGAAGCTTTGCAAAGTTGAAACTATTTGTTAACTTAAGAGGTTTCTAAAATACTGAAAGTCTAGCCAACTCATTTGATATAATGGCCGACGAGTTAGACGGTTGTATTTTAAGGTAGTATCATAGTTGACACATGTATACAAGTCTATTGGAGTCTTTATTCAAAGAGAGTTCTTTGTGATTTGGGTTTTGATCTTCATGTTGAAGTGGAAGCAATTTGATGCCTGCCTTTTAAAGTTTATGGGGTTGATAAAGAACTTAGAGGTTCTTACTATGGAAACTTGTCAAGTCGAAGGTCTCGGAATCAAAGTTTTGTGAGACTGAGATCTTATTCCTAGTGATGGAGGATTGTTGGTTGGGTCGGTCTCTTTGTGGGTTTAGCTAACATAACATGAAAGAAAAAGAAAAAAGGTCAAAATGTCAAAATGTCAAAAGAAAAAAGAAAGAAGCTGTTTGTGGAGTGAAGAGTGGGGGGAGAGAGAGAGAGAGAGAGAGAGAGAGTTCCCCCAAGAAGAACACACGAGAAGAAGAATAAGGGAAGAGAGAGAGAGAGAGCGCATTCCCCAAGAAGGACACATAAGAAGAAAAAGGAAAGGGAAAGCGACTTTCCAAGTCCAAGATCGAAAGCCAAATGTTGTCAAAATTGGCTCAATTTTCATACCGTTGTTCATTAAATTAAGACTATGAGTTGATTCATTTATTGAAAATCTTTTCTAAATTGTCTCTTGTTTTTTCCAATCACAATTAAGATTTCTTGCTCTATTTGTATTAATCCATCTCCGTAATAATTTTAAATAATTTTGTAATGTTGATGTTACTATTCTTAGTAATTAATAAAAAGTTTTGAACAGTCTATGATTTTTTCTCGCATTGAGTTTTCCATGTAAAAATCTTGGTATTATTGTTGCATTGTTTCTTTAACATTTCAGCATTATATTTACTTACTTTGAGGTTGTATTGTTGGAAAATATTGCTCCTTGTTGCTAAGGTTAAGTTCATTTTGATCAATTTAGTTTTGGGAAGAAATTGGTCATAGATTGGGTTAGTCCTTAGTGAATCATTACCCAATTCTCCCCAACAAGGTTGTTGTTGGAACCAAAGTAGAAAATGTTTTGGTTTGAAAAATAAGGTCACTAGAGCCTCTTGATGTGCATTTGAGACTGGTCTTCTATTGAGATATTGAAGCTTGATTGATGTTGCTTTAGCTTTGTAACAAAGATTTAGCTCTAACTAAAGGAAGAAAAAAAGACAAAAATAGTCTATGAAATTTAATCAAAGGTGTAATGTCATTCATGAATTTTTAATTTATTTAATATTCAATTTAATCCCTAAGATATATAAAAAAATTCGATATCGTCTTTCCGTTAATTCAAATTTAATGAAATTTGCTGATGTGATTTCCAATCCGTTATGATTTTGATCAATTTGATAACGAATGTATAATAAATGTGGCTACTGTGGTTATAAGTAAACCCAACACTTTGGTAACCCGACCAGTTCTAAAATCACATACTTCATGATGAATGAGCCTAGACAACAAGTTCCATTTGGGATATGGCACGATCTAGCCGAGCTCGGCTAGCCCATCAATCAAATGAGTCCGCCTTCACTCTTGTAATCATGTTTTGAAATATACACACCCCGAAATATGATCCGATTATTGGTACTACGTAGGTAGGGAAATAGCTTTGCAAACTTTGTGGAATTAGAATTCTCTGGCGTCTATAGTTGAAAAAGATTTATTTAAGTCCTAAACGTTATCTATTTATACAAATATAAAGTTAACAACTTGAGAATTTCTTGTGCTATCTTGAAATATTCAGTGTACTCTTAACAAGCATTATTATCTTAACAAGTGAGATAAGGTAAAACTGTTTTTTTTTGTTAAAAAGGTAAACTTATCATATAACGCGATAAATATACCTACACGTGTTTTTTTCTAGTTCTTTATTGTTATAAGATGAAGGGAAAAAAGTTATGATGGTGGTGGGGCCTAAAAATAAGATTTAGGTACTCTTCTTTTTGTCCAGAGAATGAAGCTCATAATCAATTAAAAAGGAAGAAAACTTCAAAAGTATGTGGCGGGACTTCTGGACTTTGGATTAGTAAACGAAAGCCTTTTTGAGTATAATCAAAGCTAAAGCTTATTGGAAAATAAATTTCATCTTTTATTGGTCTCCATTTAAGTTTACTGGTCGAGAAAGAGATTCTTATTGTCTTTCTATCCAATCAGAATAATTAGGCAAATGTCAAAGAATTAATTTCGTTTACTTGACTTTATGCGGCGGATGACTGAAACTAAGCTTGCATTATTCAATTATACGTCATGGTCAATTGCGCATGAACGTCACAAATTAGGACTCATGCATATTTAAACACGTCATTGCATATTCTCAAAACACAAACACATATGGTGCAGGCATAAATGACGAGGGAATTATCTTGATTTTGTCCTTGAAAAAATTAAAGTTGCATCGATTACTTTCAAAATTATTTGAATAATTGCATTTAAATTACTTAATTGAAAATGCAGTACCAAAAGAGTGTAGTGGAGATACTGAACTCTCCTACACACAACTAAAGACTGCTTGCAAATGACCAATGCTTTCACACATACACTTAGTTCCAAAACGGCTCAATATTCTTAAATTGATTTGTGGTGATTCTATTTTAAAGAAAATTGAGAATTTTCTCATAACTATTAGACCCTTTGCCCCATTACATGGTCACTCTTTTAGTGGAACAAGCCCTGATCTGGAGTGCGAAGACGACATGCTATGATCATCGTTGGTGTCGATGCATCCATCTCTCACAAACTCTCAGGTAATTTTGAGGAGGGTAGCTTGTCAGCCATCAAGAATGACCATGGGCATGGGGCTAGGGCTCTATAGGCATGTGAGTGAGGCAGTGGCAACAATGAGAAGGTTGAGGATTTGGAGCGAGAAAGAGTTGTCGTGGAGTTAAATACTTTAGAAAAGAAATTAAACAAGAGAAAAGACAAAAACATTGGGCAATGATGTGCTCATAATGGTCTCCACATTAAAAGATGTGTAGTAAAAAATTACAGTGATTGATGCATCAGTATGTGCTTATTGATTCTTCTACAACCCCTTTGAATAAATAACAGTGATTGATATATTAGCATATGCTTACTAATTCTTACTTGACACCAGTACTCTCTTGGAGTGAACATAAAATTTATAATCTAATGTTTATTGTCCAGATGCATTGCAAGTGGCTGTTCATGTCTTATTTTATAATTAGAGAATCATCCCACTACATCCACGCATTGTATTCATTTACTAGTAAAATAAAAGCAAATGTATGTAAAAAATTACGTGTCACCCAAAATTGTTTCAGTCTATTCTCCATAATAGATTATATATATATATATATTATGGGTCTAAGTTGATGCTATTGGCTGCTCTTTGGCTTGTCCAAGAAATAATAAAGGGAGAAATGCACAAGAAGTCCTAAAAGTGTAACCCTTGCTCGTTTCCCCTATGGAGTCATGATATCATGTTGTTAGGGTTTTTCTCTTAACTTTCTTAGGGTTTATAATCGTATGAAGGCTTTATATATAGTAGATTTTAGGATAAGTAATTGTTGATAATGCAACATTTCAACAGTGAAATGAAGTTTATTGGTTTGATACGACAACACTTAACGGGCTCAAAGTGAGAGGTAAATTCCTAAGTGAGATTAAGAGTTTAAATATATTTTTAAAAATAATAATTTTTCTGATGGAAAATAAATTAACACAAGAAAAGGAAAATTCAATGTGCAACCACTGCCAGGACACTTTGTATGTATTTATCAATTATGAGCACTTGTTCACAGATAACATAACAGCAGTTGTCTTTTATTTTTTCATTGCTTTTGAATTGAAACGTGCTCACATGTTTTCTTCTTCCTGGGCAGGGTCGTCTTGGATTCTTCGGTGGCATTGTAACTTCCGTTGAGTGAAGGCAACGACCATAAATGGATGTTTAATGGTCCCAGTCAATGAATTACTTATCTAGCTTGGCAAGTTTGAATTATTTGTGCGTGCCAACTAATTCATTAGATAAATCAAACCAATAAAAAATATATTTAATAAAGTAAAAGCAAAAGCAAAAGCAATAAAGCATTTTGATTTATTTACAAGATTTGAAGGAGGAATTAAGGTAGAAACAGAGCAAAAAAGAAATTCTTCTCATTATGCTCAAGCACAAAATGTATGAATTTGTATATATCATGTTGATAATTTTTTAAGATCCTTGACATACGTTAATAACATAATTAGCATAAGTAATCATTAAACATTTCAGTCTTGAAATGAAGTATATCAATTTGATAGTATAATATTTAATAGGCTCAAAGTGAGAGGGACTAAATTCCTAAGTGGGATCAAGAGCTTAAATGTATTCAATAAAAATGAATTTTCTCATGGAAAATAAATTAACAAAAGAAGAGGAAAGTCCAATGGCTCAAGCATTGGACCAAGCGTGCCCAACATCATCGTCTTAACTCTTTGTATTTATTTATGGGTTAATACCCTGAAAAACCCAAAATTGATATACCTTTGACAAATTTACCCCAAACCGGTACACTTGTGACAAATTTACCCTTTGTTAGTTTTCGTTAAATTTTATTGTCAAATTATTAAGTTAAATGACACGTGACAGTTGACCGATATACCAATTTGGGATTTTACGCTTTGTTTGTTACAGTTTACAATTTTTGTGATATTTTTGTGGTATTAATCCAATTTAACGGAGGATATATTTGTCACAAATTTACCAGTTGAGGTTTTTTGTGGTCAAATAAATTAGTTTGTGGTAAATTTGTCATAAATGTATTAATTTAGGGTTTTTTATGGTCAGTCAGGGTAAATTCTCGGGTGTACCGGTTTGGGGTAAATTTATCACATGTGTACCGATTTGAGGTTTTTCAGGGTATTAACCCTTTATTTATTCTGTGCATTTGTCTCGAAAATATTGGACCAAACGAATCTCTCCCTCCCCACTTTTCATCTTCCCAACAAATTCACTGCTTACTCATGTGTATTGAAATTTGAACAAACCATGTCTATTATCTTTGGATTCTCTTGCGCATTGAGATTTCGGCCACATGCAAACAACGACAATAAAGACAATGGTACAGGCACTCTCGTAGTATGCCATGTCGATAGTTAAACTTCCTATCTCTATATGTAAATCCATTGAGCAAAAATAGCCAGGTTCTAGTGGCAAAATAATTGTAGCAGGTCGGGAATACACTGGAAGAATTGGGACCTACTTAAAGATCGAAAGGATAACGGGGGCTTGGCTTTCGAGATTTACTCACCCTCAACAAAGCGTTATTGGGCAAACAAGCATGGTGACTTCTCCAAAATCCATCATCCTTGTGGAGTAGAGTATTCAAAGGACTGTATTTTCACTCTAAGGAATTCTGGCATGCAGAAAAAGGACCTAGACCCTCCTAGGGTTGGCAAAGTCTATTGTTAGGTAGAGAATCCATTTTGAATTAGCTTCAGTGGTCAGTCGGCAATGGGCAAAGGATACGAGTCCGAGAGGACAAATGGCTATCAAAGGAATCATCGGCGGGCCAGCACCTCAAGGAGAATCTGAGAAGGTGGCCAGTTTCATAATTCCTGAACAAAACACTTGGAATGTTCCCCTACTCCACAATAGCTTTGATGATCCAGACTGTAGAGGATATTCTCGCCCTACAGTTACGCCCAACCTCCACTACGGACCAACTCCTCTTGACAAGGACGCAAATTGGTCTATATACCGTGAAGAGTGGCTACAATTATCTCAGACATACAGATCACAGCAAAGCTCACACCCGCACATCCTCATCCTACCAAACCCCACGCAAATTAAGGAGACAGATTTGGAAAGTGAAGACTGCCCCTAAAATTTGCATCTTTATGTGGTCCTTATGCCACAACACGCTATCTACAAAGGACAACCTATTCCGACAACGCATTATCCCGGATTTGGTATGTCAGTTATGCCAATCTCAAATCCCAAAAACAACAGAACATATATTTCTATTATGCCCATGGACACAGTGTATTTGTTCACATCCCCAAGTCTAGATAGACATCTCAGCACACAGAACACATCGAATGAATGCTTGGCTAGCAGATCTACTTGAGAATAGGGCCAACTTACTTGATCTAGAGACTATCGTATCCCTTCTTTGGCAGATTTGGAAGGCGCGCAACCACTTCGTCTTTCGACAACAATGCACACACCCAAAACAGCTCGTGGAAGTGGCCCTCACAAATGCGAAGATTACTCTTAGCACTCTGCAGCTGGCGTTGGAAATAGGGACACCCTTGCTGAACCCTAATCGGTTGTGGATTCCTTCGGAGCTTGGTATCGTCAAAATTAATATTGACGTGGCTTTTCCAATAGAGTGTGACAAGGGTGCCATAGCGTGTGTTTGCTGTGATCACTCCAGCACCCTAATCAATGGTTTTACCAGCAGTGTCCAAGCCTCCTCCGCGCTACAAACAAAGATTCAAGCCCTAATACTCATCCTCAAATATTTGATGTAGAAAGGAAAGGTGGAAGATCACCTACCGGTGGAATCCGACTGTCTGGTCCTTGTGGAGACTGTGAACCATCTCCGCTTGCTGCTGTGGGAGTGTCGGGCGTTGTTTGCAGAAAGCGCGTCGCTGATCCCCTGCTTCTCCAATCTCCACATACGGCATTGCAGATGAGAAGACAATGCTATTGCTAATTAGGCCACCAAGGCCCATGGTTGTGGCACCCTTTCCTCGAACCGGGCCTTTTCACCTCCCCAACTTCTCTTGGATCTTCTATGTACTGAAGCCCTAATTAAGGGTTGTCCTATTTTACCTACTTGAATGAAATGCTAAGTTTTCAGACCAAAAAAAAAAAAAAAAAAAAAAAGCTGGACTTATTGGTGCGATTTTGGTTGCCATCTTGGTTTCATTGTATAAATCAAACCACAAGAGAATGGGCAACTCTCTCTCTCTCTCTCTCTCTTTTTCATCTTCCCAACAAGTCCACCGTCTTATTTATGTGTATTGAAATTTGAACAAACCTTGTCTGTCATCTTTGGATTCTTTTGCACATTGAGATTTCAGCCACATGAAGACAACGACTCCAAGCATGTGGTTGCGGTTCCCGGTGAATGAATTACTTATTTATATTTAGCTTGATAAGCTGGATTTATCTGTGTGATTCTGGTTGCCAGCTTGGTTTCATTATAATAATTAAACCACAAAAAAGGGCAACTCTCTCTCTCTCTCTTTTCTTACATTTTGCATCTTCCCGACAAATCCACGGTCTTATTTATGTGTATTGAAATTTGAAGAAGTCTTGTTTATTATCTTTGGATTCTCTTGCGCAATGAGATTTCAGCTACATTAAGGCAATGACTCAAAGCACGTAGTTCCGGTTCCCGGTGAATGAATTACTTATTTATGTTTAGCTTGACGAGCTGGACTTATCGGTGCGATTCTGGTTGCCAACTTGGTATCATTATATAAATCAAACCACAAGAGAATGGGCAACAAGAAGGCATTTCCTGTTTCCTGAGTCTTTCCCAATTTTTTTCCACAAAGGCAAAGTTAGAGCAAAGACGAAATGCATCATCTCATTTTTGGGCATTCTTTCATCGAGTTCGTGGCACTGATCCTTCTACCTGGGCTCGTGCTCTATTTTATCAATAAGAAGAAAGCTAGTGTGCATAGAAATGCAAAAAATGCTGATACTGGAGCATTTGCTTTGTTGACTGCGCTAACAGAAGCTAATTCCGATAGATCTAGTTTGTCTCCAGCGCAAACTACCAACGGTGCATCGAGTTCGTCTTCGACGGAAACTACTTCTGGTGGATCTAGTTTGTCTCCGACGGAAACTAAATCCGGTGGATCTAGCTCATCTCCAAAAGAAATTAACAACGGTGCGTCTAGTTTGTCTCTGTCCTCAGCTGAAATTAATTCTAGTGGATCTAGTTTGCCTCCAACCGAAACTAACAACAGTGCAACTAGTTTGTCTCTGATAGATTCTAGATTCGATGGATCTAGTTCGTCTCCGACAGAAACTTATAACAATGCAACTAGTTCTTCTCTGTCTCCGACAGAAACTAATTCCAGTGGATCTAGTTCATCTTCGACAAAGACTAACAAAGGTGCATCTAGTTTGTTGATTGGAAACTGCTACGAGGTGTTCTTGAGTTTCAGAGGCCCAGATACTCGATATGGCTTCACTGATCACCTCTATAGAGGTCTCCTTAATGCCGGAATTGATGCTTTCAGAGATGATGATGAGCTCTGCCAAGGTGAGGATATTAGACCAATGCTTATGGAAGCCATCACGAGCAGTAAGATCCTTATCCCCATTTTCTCTGTGAATTATGGTACAAGTAGATGGTGCCTAGATGAACTTGTTCAAATAATGGAGTGCAAGAATAATAATGGGCAAATAGTGTTGCCTATATTCTACAAAGTGAAACCAGCTGAAGTGCGATATCAAACCGGGAGTTTTGGAAAGACATTTCATGAGCATAAGAGCCGTTTGCGTCAGAGGTCTTCTTTTGACCCAACAACTTTGGAAAAATGGAAGAAAGCACTTGATGAAGTCAGCACGTTGAAAGGATACGAAGCCTAGGGGTAAAATTTCTCACCAAAAGATTCTCTATTTTCTTTTAATATGTGTGGGTGTTTACTGGTTGTTCTTTTTTTTTTTTTTTTTTTCGGTCTGTTGGTTGTTCCAATTCTCACCTGCTTCATATATATATATATACTGTAAAATCTTGCTGGCAATAAGATCCCACGGTGCATGAATTCTATAAGTTATTCTTTTTTTTTTTAGTTTTTTGCTATAATGATATTGACCAATCTAATTATTAATTTTATGGTTATGATCCCATTCACTTGAATAATAAGATTTTTGGAATGAATTTTTACTCTTATATCCAAAGATTTTGTAAAATTGTGCTATTTTTCTCATGCTTGTGGGGTACATTACATTAATCTTTGTCACGAACTTTTCTAATTACATATTTATTTGAGATTAATAGTACAACTTATTGGTGATTTTTATTTAAAGCTCATAACATCATAGCGTCCAAGCTTTGCCATAATTCTTCTTTATCTTCCCAAGTTACATTTATTAAATCATTGATATCGTTGATTAGTTGCTATTAAAATTATTTTACAAAAAATGTTTCATTGGTTATGTAAGTTGATGGTAAAAATATGATTATTTTCATTGTCTGTTTAAATAATTTTCAAAGCATTTCCTATCTTCAACCAGAAATTCCTATTTCATGCACCTGCATATATTGAAGCAATGCTCTTGGTTAGGGTAAAATTTTTTTATTCTTCTACTTCTCTATAAGCTCAATATTATATCAATTAAAATCATAGAACATAGATACTCAAAAGGAAAAGTACAACCTGTTATCATCCATAGAGGCAATAAAAACTGATAAGAGCACAAATCTAGAATGATACTAAATTCACAACACGAGTAGAAACTCACAAGCTTGCAAAACTGCACAAACAAGGAGAAATCCCTTCAATTGCATTCAGGTACTTCACAATATCACAATCTGAACAACTTTTCGGATTAGTATCGTGGGACCTGAAATCATCTTGCATAAAAAATTATAACTTGTTTATTGATTGATGGCTAACTCTAATATTGGGTTGGCTTATCGGATTTTTGGTTATTCAAATGCTCTAGAAGATTTTCGAAGTCATGTCCATGTCATCCCTAATATCTTTAATAAACAACCAGTTAAAAATTTGGTTCAAATCCATAATCTATACAATATTTAATATTTATAAGTGATACCCTCAAGTTTTCTCTAGCTTGATATATTATGTTGTACTAATAGTGGAATGGGGCATGCCATGTGAAGCTACCACTATCATTTCCCACTTTAGACTTAGCATATATTCATATGTGGAGGTATGACAATGATTCTTAAAGTTTTTCAATCCATGCCCCAATTTATTTGTCATTGTGTTCTCAATAGATAAATAATATAAAATTATTGTTGCCACGTATTTGAACTATGGGCACATTTGATAGGTATGAAGCAGAGTTGGTGGAAAAGGTTGTCCAAAAAGTGTTGAACGAATTGAAGAAAAAGTTCGAGTTGGTTATTTCTGAGAATTTGGTGGGAATCGATAGTCATGTGAATAAGGTTATGGAATTTGTGGATAATAAATCTGATGTCACGCTATTTGTTGGCATCCACGGAATGGGAGGCATTGGTAAGACTACTCTTGCCAAAACCATCTACAACAAGCTCTCCAATCAATTTGAGCATTGTAGCTTCATTGCTGATATAAGGGAATCATGGAGGCGTAATGGCATACATTACTTACAGAATCAGTTAATCTACCATATATTCAGGCGAGAAAATGAAGTTTGTAATGAGGATGAAGGAACTAAGTTCATCTCCTCCATGTTTAAACATAAAAAGGTCCTCATTCTTCTTGACGATGTGGACGAAGTCATTCAATTGAAGCGTTTGGCTGGTAATCATGATTGGTTTTCTTCGGGAAGTAGGATCATTATTACTACGAGAAACAAGAGGATTCTTGAAGAAGCTGGGGTGGACTACAATTATGAACATAAGGAAATGGATAACAATCAATCTTTGATTTTGTTTAGCAAACATGCATTTCGAAGGGACTCTCCTCTGAGAGAATTTGAAGACCTCACTCATGAGGTTGTGTCAATCACCGGAGGGCTTCCCTTATCCCTTGAAGTTTTTGGTTCATTATTGTGTGGAAAAGAGTCAACTGAGTGGATAAATATGATAAAGAAATTGAAAAGAGTCCCTCACATGGAAGTGCAAAAAAGGCTAAGAATAAGTTATGAAGCATTAGACTATGGACAAAAACAAATATTTTTGGATATCGCTTGCTTTTTCATTGGCACTGACAAGATAATCGCATCCTACATGTGGGATGATTGTGACTTTTTCCCAGGGGAGGGAATTGAAACATTGATATTCATGTCATTAATAAAAGTTGGAAATGATCATAAGCTCAAAATGCATGACCAATTGAGAGATCTTGGTAGGGAAATGGTTCGCGAGGAAAACCAACAGGAGCCTTGGTATCGCAGTAGGTTATGGGACTACAAAGATATCCAGAAAGTGCTAAAGGATAATAAGGTAACCGTTTCTTTTTCGCATTTATTCCATGTTCTACGGTCAAGAGCAATGTTGGTCACTACTATAGTGCTTGCTCTGGTGGACTGAGATCCTTCACTATTGCCCTCGAATGTTTCATTGGCGTGATTAGAAAGTAGGGAGGTTGGTCTCTCTTAGAAAGTATTTCCTTTTATGGTTTTTCTCTCATATATTAATATTCCCTATCATATGAAATTAAGTGTACGTTGCAATATATATATATATATATATATATTAAATTGCTTGTTTCATTTATTAATTAGTAAAATCTGGTATTTCATATATCACTTTTTCACTTGATAAATGGCCCTCTTTGCTAAAAATCTTTGTTTTCCTTTTGAGATGACTTTTGTGATTTTCATGTTCTCAGATTATGTTAAATCAACACTTTTCACTTCATATAAAGTTTTCTTTATTCAGCCAGGTTACTTAACAAGAACTCCCAAAATACCTTTAGACAAAATCTAATTATCCTTCTTTGTTATCGGCAAGTAATAGAAGGCTGAAGCAAAGGGCGAGATAGATTGCTGGCCACAGCTAATAAAAAACCAAAAGAAAATATTTTGCTATCCCGTCAATAGATAAAATATTACTCAAATTCCAGAAAATTATGAAAAAATTATGTACGATTTGTGTGTCAACAAGTTTCAGGGATATACCACTAAAAAAAAATAGCCAAAGTGCATGCTCTTCAGAAAAAACAAAAAGATGCAGAGTAAAAGTTACTTTTTTTTTTTTTTTGGTCAGTCCTACTCTATTCCTATTCTACACTCACTCTCAGACTTTTGCCCTGCCTCTTGCAGAGCGTGGGAGTCGAAATCCACTCTCGAAACTTACGCGTCCCCACCCCATCCCCCTCTGAGAAGGTGGGGATTTGAACCCCTCACCTCCCCCTTCCATGTTGGAAGGGTGGCCACTAGGGCGAATTCCAGTGGTTGAGTAAAAGTTACTTGAAACAAGTATTTTTCACAGTTATTTCAATTATCTGAATCGATGGCGAGAAATTAATTTCTTTCATCAAAAACGGTTTGGTCGTGATTTCGTGGCCTCTTCATTTTCCCCCTTCCGTTCTGATTTTTGGAGTTGTCGGAACGGTTATTTCCATTTTTAAGTGTTATGAATGCATTGACAGAAAAAAAAAAAGTTTTATTTCTAACTTTTAAACCTAATAACTGGGATTTGCTCCAGTGACCACCCTTCCAACTTGGAAGGGGGAGGTGAGGGATATGAATCCCCACCTTCTCAGGAGGGGTTGGGGTGGGGACGCTATAATTTCAAGAGTGGATTTTGACTTCCACGCTCTGCAAGGAGGCATGACAAAAGTCTAAGAGTGAGCGATAGAGTAGGAATAGAGTAGAACCGACTAAAAAAAAAAAAAACCTATATTTGTTTTGCTAGAAGTCTCCTTAATAACACCAAATCTCAGGTGAGGTAAGTTTTGCTCGCCGAGTTGCTGCTTCTGAGGTTTTTCTCGCTTTTATCTATCCTTTGACCCATGGATTGCTTAATCGAAAAAGTCTCCTCAATAGAAAAGGTATATTTCTATTAGAATTGACACGTCAAATTTTGATTTTGCACTTTGCAGTTTGATTAAATTCTGTGCATTGCACGGATATTTTAACTAGTACGATAATGAAGCTACAGTACCATAAAGAAGAAGATTACAAGTTGTAAATTTTTTAACTCTATACGAGCCATTACATCATAATTCTTCACTTTGATAGCCTTTATATATATTGTCTATTGGCGTAAAACAGAAGATCATATCTGCGCATTGCTAGTCTCTTGAATACATTAATGCATGTCAATCACAATATGAACAAATGATGTTTGATTACTTTAGTTGGATATAGTACTAATGAACGTTGATTCTTGCTTATAGGGAACGGACAAGATTGAGGCAATTAATCTTAGTGAAGGCAGCTCAAAAGGCTTCAACAAAATAGATGAGCGAGATGGCGACTTTTACACAGAGAAACAACTCAAGAATTTGATGAGGCTAAGATTTCTTGACCTGGAAGGGGCACATCTCAGTGGAGATTTTAATGACTCAATGAAGGAGTTAAAATTACTTCGATGGCAAAAATGTCCAATGAATTTAGAAGTAAAAAATTTTCATGTAAAGGAATTAGTAGCGCTTGAATTGTCAAATAGCAAGATAAATGAGAAATGGGAAGGATGGAGTTTTTTCCTAGTAAGAACTAAAGTCCTTTTTCCCCCTTTCATGCTTTCTTTCGAATCAGAATCACTCTAGACTCACCCATTGACAATCATTTTTTTTTTCCAGATAGCAGAAAAGCTCAAATATCTTGACCTTTCATATTGTAAATCCTTGGAAGATACGGACTTCCTCTCATCTTTTAAGAAGTTAGAGGTTCTCATCCTCAATTCATGTTGGGGACTGCAAAGAATCAACGCTTCAATTGGAGAGATGGAGGCCCTCCTTCGCTTGGAGCTCAAATGTTGTGGGCTTAGGGAGCTTCCAGCAGAAATAGGTAAATTAAAAGCACTGCGGCAACTCCATTTACACGATAATGAATTTCTTTCAGTATTACCAGACAGCATAGTGTCTTTGGAGAATCTAGAGATTCTAGATATTTCTTGCTGTGTTATAGAAGAATTGCCCAACGATATTGGGAGGCTGAGAAATCTCCGAGAGTTACTTGCTTACAATTGCCCCAAACTGAAAGGGACAACGGCAGAAAGCATCTGTAATATTTCTTCCCTACAATGCCTCGATTTTATTTACTGCTTCCAGCTCCAATTGCCGTCGGACCTTCCTTCCGGCTTAATAGAGTTGCGCATCACCTGTCGAAATCACAAATTGCCTTCACTTTCCCACCTGAACCATCTCAAAAAATTATGAGTCCGGCACTGTGAATTTCTCGAGTGCATCCAAGTGCTTCCATCAACACTATTAAAGAATTCAGAATGCTCCCAACTGATTGATGTTGAAGAATCAGAATCACCACAATCCCTAAACATGCCCTTCAAGTTGGAATTATTGCAAGTCGCAGACTGTGATTCTATCAAAATATTGGACGTTTCACAATTTATCCATCTAAGGACATTATACGCCTGGAGTTGCAAAAATCTGCTTGAAGTTCGAGGTCTTGACAAATTGATATATTTGGAAACCTTGGAAGTCACAGACTGCAATTCAATCGAACAGTTGGACCTTCCAAAGTTCAAGGGTCTGAAGATATTAATAGCTAGAGATTGCGAAAACTTGGTTGAAATTCAAGGCCTCGATAGGTTGGAGTTTTTGGAAGAATTGAATATCATTGGATGCAAGTCGCTTAAAACAAGTACGGAATTATCTAGAATGTGATGAGATTACAGATGGCAATACAAGAGTATTAAGATCAGACTATATGGATGACTCAGATGAGTAATATCCTTGAATGATCCGCATTTTCTAATGAAGGTACGTAAAGCAGGTAGTCAACCAATGCTCTTTTGAGATCTACTGCCCAATTTTCATTTGTGTTTCCTGCTTGCAAAATATCTTTCAAGTTTTATGATGTTGTCGTTATTATTTCTTGCTTGACAGTGTCAGCATTGTTTCCTTACTTGAATCCAAGGAATCGAGCGGAGATGTTCATGGAAGTTAATGTGTGCTTTGGAAAAATGATTCTGCTTATCATGCCAGTAACATAAATAGAGGAAAAGGCTTTCCAAGTGCATCATTTGCCATTAGTCCTTGGGTAAGATTCTTCATCCTATGCAGAAAAATAAAGATTCTCGACATTTGTTTGATTCTAGAATACTGGAACTATTGATTAAAAATTGATGTATATAGGTATTTAATAGCATGCCAGAGGTCACTGTATAGGTCGAGAGATGCTAGACAAAATACACTATATGGCAGTCTATCTAATGTGAGGTTTTAGTTGGCTCTGTGCTCACCATGCAGTTCATGACTGCATGTTTCTAAGGTACACTTCGAAGTGAATTTATGATGCAAAATGAGCATGTTGATAGGGCTTCCCTTAGTATGCATATAGACTAGGGATAAAATTAGTCCATTCATTGAGTTCCAACCATTTTATCTCACACATTATCTGTATTGGCTAATGAAAGTAATCTTGTCGGTGTAGAAATGCTAAATGTAAGAACAAGCTCTTCTCCTAGTGGTGTGGCCGTGAGTGAACTAGCAAATGAGGCAGAAGCAAAAGCATCGTGAATTTTTGGATCGATTGAGAAAACTACAATTTGAATTTTTCTGATTACGAATCCATGTTCATTTGGTTTAAATCCAGGATATACCTACTCCAAGGCTAATAATAGATTATCCCAAAGAATGCATCTTGATGTTTGTAGAGTTGGTAAAGACATCTATCATATACCTGGACTTTAGAACTAAGCAAGACATTACTAGAATGTCTTTTGACATAATCGGCTGTACTGTAAAATAATTTCTTATATTGTGCTTAAGCCCTTGTTAGTTCATTTACTTGCTGAAAAGTAAAACACAAGAAGCATTTGCATAAGTTTCATTGGGAAACTTTTCGGTATCCTATATGCCATTTGAAAACTGCCTTGCATTAATTCTAATGCATGAATATCGCTTAATGATAAGGAAAAGAATCGTACTATGTCCCACAAAAGCAAGCAACTTGAGTTGAATTCACTATGTTAAATTTGATCAAAGCTTCCGAGGGTGATAATGTCAGATGCCCCATTAGTTAAATCCAAAGAGTTCAAAAAAAATATCGAGTTTGACAAATAGAGATTCATAAACTTCAGAGTATTATTATTAGTTTGTTGATGTTAGTTAAATCCAAAGAGTTCAAAAGGAATCGAAATCATAGAAGGATTAGGAGCTCAATGCATTCTTGGAATGGTAAAAGGTTGTTTGCATGTTGTCATCCCATGTTGCCCTACTTATATTTTACAGCTTTGCAGATTTGAAAATGTCCGCCTCCACCCCTATGATCAAGTCTCTCTATCTTCTTTATTTTCTCTCCCACTTGTTACTCGAGTACTCAAATGGAGTTTCCTCACTCTCTCGCTCTTCAACTGGCTCGAGCTTTCCTCTAGGTTCTTTGAGCTCTATCCTTCGCAAGCCCTATTTCAGCTAGCATCCTTGCGATTTGTTTCAGCGCTAATGTTGCATTTTTAGCTGCTCATAGAGCTTTAGCTATGGAGACCAGCAAAGGACCACAGGGGATCGTGCTTCTGTTTCAGCTTCAGTTCGATAAACCACTGGCTTCTTAGGTTCAGCTCCTAGCATTCTTTTGCGACCTAATGGGCGGTCGTCTTGATTGTTCCAACTCGATTTTGTGAACTTTGCTTGATTTATGATTGAAAGGTGAAGATGACGGAGTGGAATTCGGAGAAGTATTGGCCAGCGATGGTCGTGGAGGACTCGAAGGTGGTGTCAATTGGCAGAGGCTATGGATAGTCTCTCCTTGTAATTGCTTTGAATCGAGAAAGTTGGCCAGCTTCATATTCCTTGGTTACTATGAAATATGGTCAGCTTAGTATTGCCTTCATGTACTCTAGCAACTATTTTGGTGGGTCTTCACTGGGTTATGCTATCCATTTGCGTGTGAGAGAATTCTAATACCATAGTGTAATGGAAATTGGTCATGCTTTAAACGTTAAAATAATATGCTGTCAAGCCTAGTATTGTTTTCATACATTCTAGCAGCGTGATTGAATTAGTTGCTAAACTGATGATATGCAATGGTAAAAATGACTCCTGGTTTGTGGGTTACTTCTTCATTTCATGTCATCTTGCTACAATCATTATAAATATTTTGAGCACTTCAACTAGATAAAGTTGATTTAAGTTAGGGTGGTCTGGTGGTCGTCAACCTGGTTTTTGTTGGTTCAGCACTATTTCAATTATCCACATGGTAACAAGGGTAAAAGTTGACGTGTTGATTGTTGTTTCTCATTGGATTAGAAGGTCTCACTTTTTTAAAGATAAATTGTAATTTCTTGCACTCTTTTGCCTTTACGTATTATGTCAAGTTAGGTCAGCAAGACATCTTACATGCATTATTGTGCTAGAGAATTACTGCAATTTGGAGGATTTGGGGACAGTGAATATTTGCGAAGGACACTTGCAGGGGGAATTCCAATGAATTGAATAGAGAAAGAATTAGAAATGTGAAATGTAATAGAATCTTGTTCTTGCATAGAAGTTTGTATCTAAATGTGTTGTTTATTGCTCTTTCATTATAGATTCTTCTTATTAATGCTTTATCTAGTTTCCATGCATTAATGTTCTTACACATGCCACTTCTGTGGGAGAAATATAAAATTATGGGACAAAGCGTTGATGTTATCTATTGTTTGACGTGATTGATTTTTCCCCCTTTCAAGTTTAGTCTTCATTGCTTATATGTATACCAAATGTGAAATTCTTGATCTCTTTGTATGCATAACGGGAGTTTGAGTATGATTGCGTGGATTCAAAATTGGGTTGTGTGAATATTGCAATCCTATTCTTAAAAGCTTGTGCTCTTGGTGTTACCAACTCATCAATTATTTGAGTTTATAGATCTTTCTATCCATTTTCCTATTATCATGCCTCTTCGGCCGAGCCTCATGTGGCAATTGGGCACGACTCAGCCAAGCCTTAGCTAGGTGAGGTCAAGCCTTGCTCAGCAAAGGCTCGGTCGAGCCTTGCTGGGCCAAGGGAGGCTTGCCGGTGGCCGAGAGAGGCTCAGGCGAGGCTTGCCTGGCCATCGACAAGCCTCTGCCTCGCCAAAGGGCCTCCTCGACCAAGTGAGGCTCGTCGGTGGCTAAGGAGGCACGGGTGAGGCTCGCCTGGCCACTAGCGAGCTCATCGAGCCTTGCCCAACTGGTCACTGGTAATCAGCAATGGTGGACGGTGGTAGCAGCGATGGAAGAAGAAGAGCAAGAAGAAAAGAAGAAGACAAAAGAGAAAAAAAACATTGGGTTGGCTTGATTCTCGAATTATTCTTTAGAGCAAAGAAGCAACTTTTTTTAACTCTTTAATTCTATTCCAAATATATTTATGGGAATAAATTTATTCCCGAAAACAAAAAATTTATCAAACAAATTTCTATTCCAAATCTATTTCTGAGGAAAAAAAAACAGAATCAAATACTATTTGGCAAATTGTTAAAGGTGCCCTAACTTGTCCTAGGCAATAATTGTACTTGTCACGACAACGCAAATGATGTTCTCTCATGACCTCGTGCAGGTTCACATTCCTTATGCTTGTAAATTGCTCTTCCAAGAGCTTATGGCCATGGCCATAGCATCGAGAATGCTTGCCAAGGATAACAAACTAGGAAAGGACCAGAAGAAAAAGGGTGCTTGAGCTCAGGCAGTCGAGATTCCCTTTGATTCGATTAGTCGAGCGCTGCTATTTCGTACGGCCTTGTACTTTATATGTAAGTGTCGACCACCTAAGTATCTGTAATGAGGGACTCGGTTCTTCTCGAAAAAGGAGATGTCCCCGCGATGTAAGGCATCAGTGTTCAGCTTAAAGCAAACTCCTGTTTGTTTGTCCAAAGGACTGAAATTTTACCTAGCAAAAGAAATTGTATGTTTAGTTAAATCAATCTGCCGAGCGAAGGCAAGATTTCCCTTACATTTTCGAGCCTCAGTAATTCTCGGCACAAAACTGACTTTAATTTTAACGGCCGGTTGTATGGTGAATGTCTTCCTGCTTAATTTCCATGCGACAACCATTCAAAAAAGACAGAGAAACATGATCTCTATGCTACAAAATTCATAAAATACATGGCTGTTTGAGTAGGATCAATTGAAAGAACATACTGTGCAATTTTTCAGATAACTATACGAGTCTTATGGCCCCCGAAACTTTTCACCAGTTCTAGATCAACTACCTAAATTAGTAAGAAAAGAAATGAATAGTAAATTGCTAGCTGAAGTGACTTTAAAAGAAGTAACAGGAGCAGCTTTCCAACTTGGTGCAACAAAAGCTCCCAGGCCATATGGTCTTAGTGGTTTATTCTATCAGCAACATTGGGAAGACATTAAATGAGACATTTTTAAGGAGGTGAAGAACTTCTTGAACACCGGCTCTCTTTCACCAGATTTGAATAGAACATATATCTCCTTTATCCGGAAAGTTCCAAACCCAGAGAGATTGGATTGGTATCATCCAATAAGTTTATGCAATTTTGGCTACAAGATCATCTCGAAAGTGTTGGCCAATAGACTCAAACCGGTCTTACAAGAAATTATAGCAGTAGAACAAAGTGCATTTGTTGGCAGGAGGCAAATTCAGGATAATATCTTTATTGTCCAGGAGGTGTTGCAGCAAATTAGAATCAAAAACACAAAAAAGAAATTCCAAGTTGTTCTAAAATTAGACATGAAGAAGGCTTACGATCGAGTGGAATGGGATTTCTTGGAGGCATGCCTACTTAATAATGGTTTTTGATGAGAAATGGGTGAGATGGGTTATGCAATGTGTTACTACAGTCACACTTAGCATTAAATTCAATAGAGAACCTCTACGATACTTTCAACCCTCAAAAGAAATCAGGCAAGGGGATCCCTTATCTCCCTACCTCTTTATTATTGTGGCAAATGTCTTGTCCTCATTAATGAAGAGAGTTGTGGATAATGGTAGTATCACAGGCATTAGACTAAAAAGATGGTGTCCTACTCTTTCTCACTTACTATTTGTGAATGATTTGATCTTCTTCTTGAATGACACAATCCTCTAGTGTCAGAATTTGACAATGATTCTAAATCAATATTGCCTAGCAGCTAGACAGGATATAAATTTAAACAAATTGGGAATCTTCTTCAGTAAGAGCTGCCCTCAAACTTTGAAAGATAATATGGCAAGGGAATTGCGAGTTCCGATTATCAACAAAATTGGCAAATATCTTGGTATTCCTTCATATTGGGGAGTGTCGAAAAAACAAATGTTTGCATGGATTCTTGGGAGAGTCAAGTCCAAATTGGAAGGTTGGGAGGAAAAGCTAGTCTCTAAGAAGTACTGCTGAAAATGGTAGTTCAAGCATTACCACAATACACAATGTTAGTATTTAAACTTTCGGTTTCTATATGCAAGGCTATTGAACAGAAAATCACTTCATTCTGGTGGAAGACTAATGAAAAGAAAGTTGGAATTCATTGGAAGAGAGGGGAAATCTTGAAGACCAGGAAAGACAAATGTGGAATGGGTTTAAGAGATTTACTTTCTTTTAATAAAGCAATGTTAGGGAAGCAAGCTTGTCGGCTAGGTCAAAACCCAACTTCTCTTTGGAGTAGCTCGTTTAAAGGACTATATTATCCCCATACGGATTTTTGGCATGCAACAAAAGGGCAACATCCTTCTTGGGGTTGGCAAAGTTTGCTCCTAGGAAGAAATTTGATAGCACCTCAAGTCATGTGGGCAGTAGGAGATGGATCCAAAATCAAAATCAAGGAAGATAAATGGCTGAAGAGAGGTATTATTGAAGGTTCCCGCGAATATTCATGAACCCTCCTTAGTCTCAGAACTCATTGATCAAGAGGAAGGCATATGGGACGAACTGATATTATCAGAACTTTTTGATGACCAATTAGTTAAATAGATCTTGGCTATCCCATTTAAACCCCAAATAGAAAAAGACCAGCTTGTGTGGACTGGTACTCAGGCAGGAAAATATACAGTTAAAAGTGGGTACAACTACATCAAGGAGAACACAGAGCAATGCAACGAAAACCAAGCCTCAACTTCCTTTCAACCTCCCCCCTCACTCTGGACAAATATTTGGAACTTGCATACTCCACCCAAGATAAGAATTTTCATGTGGAATTTATGCTAAAATGCTCTCCCAACAAAGGACAACCTATTTCAACAAAAAATTATACTTGATCCCATATGTCCATTATTCAGCCAAGACAAGGAAACGGTTGAACATTTGTTCCTGTTATGCTCTTGGACAAAAGAAATATGGGCCAACCCTGTGTTGAACATCAAGATATCAAGTTAGGGCCTGAAACGCATTGAAGAATGGTTCTGCAAGCTTAAGGAAAAGGCCACTAACCCCCCAAATCTACAACTGGTGGCTGCAACTCTGTGGAATATTTGGAAGGCATGAAACCAAGCCATCTTTAGAGACAGAACACCAGACGCAACGGCCATCATTGACTCAGTTCAAGCGAGACTTAAAAGCTTCAATCGATGGGACCCAAAGCCGAGCAAATTTGGGAACAAAGTAGCCAAAAAACCTCAGATTTGGAATCCACCGCCGGACTGAGTTTATAAGATTAACATCGATGGAATGTATGAACCTGGATCGGTGGAGAGCTCCATTGCTTGCGTCTGCCAAGATTCAGTCAGGAGAATGTTTGGAGGAGTAGTTATTCGGTGAGAGCTTTCTCTCCCTTGATGGCTGAAACCCTAGCCTTATGGGAAGCCTTCAACCAATTATTTTTCTAAAAGACACGAAGTACTTATTATTGAGTCAGACAACTTGCAACTAGTCAAAACCATGAACAGTTCAAAACAGTTGAGTTGGGAGACTTAACCACTTGTCAACAAGTGTAAGGATAGAATGAGGACCTTCTCAAATTTAGACTATACATCGCTTTAGAGAGGCCAACATTGTTACGGACTAGATAGTCAAAGTTCACAAAAAAAATTACTTATCTCTAAATTAGGTATCGTCCCCTCAAACTCTGTTGGAGCTTTTATGTAATGATGCCCATTTAACGAGCCTCTCATCTTTACTAAGTAAATGAAATATTTCTGTTTCTGCTAAGAAGTTGGGTCCTTTGGTCCTTTGTACATGTACCTTCTCGAACATTTTCTCATCCCGTGGTCTAATTGCAAATCAAGATATGTCATCTTCACCTACTTTAATATACTTTCAATCGTGTTCATACCAATCGGCTCAACCATTCATTCATTATTAGGTGCCTCCGTGGAGATGTCTACATTGAGTAGGAACCGATAAAGAAATTATAATGTTTAAAGCAAAAATAGTCAAGACACTGCATCGGTCGACTCGATAGATAGCGATCGGAACTTTAGTATTTTGGAAATCCTTTAGGCGAGGAATCTTTATTAACCCTTGAATCCCGGACCGGTTTGGACCGTCGGAGAAATAGAATTTGATTCTGGCGCCGGAAGGCCTAACTCCGGTTCACCCAAGTGAACCGGATGCCATCGCGAGCGAAACTGGTCGTCGGGTTCGGCCGGCATCCGCCGAACCGTCGTCACTGTTGCAGGTATTTCAATTTCGCTACCGTCTGGGAGTGCAGAGAGAGAGAGAGAGAGAGAGAGAGAGAGCATGGAAGGCCGAGAAGAGCTCGTGGAAGAAGGAATGGCGGAAGACGAGGTGAAGGAGGAAGAAGAAGAAGGGCCACCTCCTGGATGGGAGTCCGGACCCCCTCCGCCGTTGCCGACCTCACCTCGCTCCGCGAGAATCGAGACCAGGGCCGCCATGGAAGTAGTAGGAGAAGAGCAGACGGAACAACTAAATGAAGCCGAAGAGAGAGAACAGGAAGAAGAAGAAGAAAGTCCGCCTCCTGGTTGGGAAGCCGCTGCGGGTCCCTCGATCGGACAGCAAAGCGAGGGGACGGAAAGCGAAGCTGTCGCGCTTGTAGGAGAAGAGAGGGCGGCGGGAGAGAGAATGGAGGAGGAGGAGGAGGATGAGGTGGAGGAAGGGGTCGGCCCGCCTCCCGGTTGGGAAACCAGCGCTCGTCCCTCGCTCGAACCGGGGAGCGAGGGGATGGAAAGCGAAGCAGTCATGCAAGAGAGAGCGAAGGAGGAAGTGGACGACGGTCTGCCTTCTGGTTGGGGAATCGATCCTCACCGTCCGATCGAGCCGCCGAGTGAGAGAATGGTGAAGAGCGAGGAAATGGAGGAGGCGGAGGAAGCGGAGGAGGACGGGCCACCTCCTGGTTGGGGAATCGATTCTCATCCTTCGGTCGAGCCGCAAAGCGAGAGAATCGAGAGCGAAGAATCCGCACGAGAAAATGCGATGGGAGAGAGAGCGAAGAAAGAACGAGGAGTGGAGGACGGTCCGCCACCTGGTTGGGGAATCGGTCCACATTCAACGATCGAGCCGCAAGGGGAGAAAACTGAGAACGAAGGAGCCGCACAAGAAAATGGGATCGGAGAGAGAGCGGAGGGAGACGAAATGGAGGAGGACGGCCCGCCTCCTGGTTGGGGAAACGCTCCTCATCGCTCGATCGAACCGGGGAGCGAGGGAATCGAGAGCGAGCGAGTTGTGGAAGAAGAGAGAGTGAAGGACGACGGCGCACCTCCTGGTTGGGAACCTGCCCCACAGCCACTCGCCTCTAAGGTGCCGCAGCCGGCGCAGCCTGGTCGGCGTACCTCAGGTCAGCGACCGATCATATCCCAAGTTCATTTTTTGATGAGTGGTAGTTGCTTTAGCATGTGGTCTGTAGCGTCATTCTCTTTTGATTCTCTATAGTTCGTTGCAAGAGGTGATTTTCACTTCGTCGTTGCTTGGACGGTTTACATGATCTAATGGTCAGTCCTTTACTATGAGTAAGCTTTCTGGTGGATATGAATCCAGAGATCCTTCGTTTCATTGGTACTGTCCCTTCGATGGCTGCGATACCTGTTTTGTTCTGATGAATAGGTTTCTTGTGGAGATTATAGCTCTAGTCTTAGCGGGCTATCTGCAAGATGAACGTCTGATTGGTGGTTTTTGAGGGCATTCTTGTTTATTCACACATTCAAGAGCTTATAATGGCTTCGTGCTTGCTTCTTCTTTTACTGTTTCATCTATATATATTTTTTTATCTTTCATCATATTATCTGGGCACAATTTGCTGTGTTAGATATGGAAACGTTGGCCCTATTGAGTAAAATTTGTGTAATGATGGTTCCTCATGCTCTGAATGCTATCTTTGTAATAGAAAATTGGGAAACAGCCATCTTTTGGATTGTTCTTTCCACATTTCTTTGGTAAGAACTGGTTGTTTAAGCAAAGAGAAGAGTGCATTTAATTTAAGCTGACCATGGTTCATGAGGGAATGCGTGTGGATTCTTAGCTTGTACTTCTTTACCATACCATTGTACTCTGCTATCAGGTCGTTGTTTTGGTAGACTTAGGATTAGACAAGTCAAACTCATCGGCCTCTTTTGTTGTCTAGTCATTTTTCGGAGGCTCATATCTGCTAGTTTTTCATGCAATCACAACATCTTGATGCTTGATGTCTTATTGAGACAATGATGCTGCAGAAATGGCTCAAATGGTTTGTGGTTCCTGCCAAAGATTGATTTCATATCAGCCAGGAGCCAAATATGTGCAATGCTTATGCTGCAAGACGATTAACTTTGTGTTGGAAGGTTTATCTCTTAATCTTTACTGGTATTGCTTTTGTCATCATCTTTCCTTTTCCCCTTTCAAGAACTATACTAATTAACAGGACTTCAAACTCATATGGTTTGTGTATTGATTGATAGATCAGCAAGTGCATTGATTGCTGCTGCATAACAGCAACTCTAATCTGCAATAGTAAGATGGTAGATGTGGACCCACACCTAGTTACTCCCTATACTTCTGCTTCACAGAGCTAAAAGAACTTGTTAGTATGTGACTATGTTCTGAGCTGCACAGTGGCATTATCCTCTAGAAGATTCCATGACTGTTTCAAGTTTAAGTTTGACTTTTTATTGCAGTAAAAATATGTTGTCGTACCATCAGTCCCATATGTTTCATAACACTGCAGGTTCTTCTTGGAATATGCAAATGGCTTGTTGGTTTATGCAGAATTTTTGTCTTACCCGTGAGGCATAAGATTGTCTTGTGCTTAATCTTGTGATCTTGGATTTTAACCTTTTGCCTTTTTCTTTTTGAATGGGGATGAGATTGGTGAGATTGGGTTGTGGTAGGAAGTGGGAGTCAAAGATAGCTATGTGGCATGGTAGATGTAGGTTGAGGAACAAAACTGTTTTATAGGAGCGAAATTTTTTTGGACTTGCTTTATGTATGCATGATCTGCCTGTAACTTGTCACTTTGTTAAGAAATTTGTCAAAATTCACGTGAATTCCAAATGGATGCCCCTATGGTGCCTTGGGAAATTAAACTGGAAGAGTTCAATAGTAAGTAGTTATTGGAGGTCAAGTGACTTGAGTCTGTCGGAGAAGTAAATAGGTGCCTGGGTGATATACCATACTATAAGTTTTGAGAAGCTGGTTGTTAGCATGTCTTGAGTTTACAGGATAGTTTTCCCCCCAATGTCATATTAGCTCAAAGATCTCTTTTGCATTAGTTTCAGGCTGAAAATGGTTATATCCTTTGTCGATTAAAGTTTTGCCTCCAATGCTGCAGCTTTTGCCACAGTAGTATGAAATCCTATCGCATGATAATATGATGGAGGGATACAAACTGATGAGCAATTCCTCTTTTATTTTGCATTCAGACTAAATATGTCATATTTCTGTTGCAAGAAGAGCATAAATGAAGAAGAGACTAAAACAATTCAGTGTTGAAGCTGAAGTTGTTCAGTCTAAAATAAATTATGGTGTCCCTACCACTGGATAGTTGAGTCTAGTCTGGCTGGAAATTTCTCTCTGTTATTCAGCGATGTATGTCTTTGTCTTACTGAAAAACGAAATACTGTCTTTGTTCTTGTTTCTATCAGAGCTTCAGGTTGGACAAGTTACGTGTGGTACATGTGCGATGTTGCTTATGTACCCATATGGCGCTCCAGCAGTCAAGTGTTCGGCCTGCCGTTCTGTGACAGAAATTGGGGTATGCAAACTGTTTGCTTGAATAACTTTTGTGTGACCATACTTGGTAGATATATCTTTTAACTTCCTTCATCCGTGGAGTGGGTTCCCATGGCAAACATCAGTGGCAGTAGAAATTTTTGGGTCCCATGATCCTTAGGGTCCCTTTAGGACATATATAACCATTTTTGTGAATGGAAATATTTCACTTTGATGGACTTCTACTTTTTGTAGACATGAGGAACCAAATTACAATTGTATGTATCTTTTTTAACTGTCGGCCAATGCTCATTGGACACCCAAATTGAATTAGATACTTGTATGATTTAGCTGTGATTTTGAAGATTTTTTGAGTGGTGGGGTGTTATTCCCGTTTCTGGTCCCTCTTGGCTATTCTTAAATTGATCACTAAGTCTGTATTATTTTCTTAATTTTCCTTTCACTTGAAACTATTTAACATGTTGAGGCAACAAAGTTACTTTCTCTCCATTGGCATGGTCTCATTGACACGAGCTGGCACTTGGGTGACCGATTGGACATATTCATGGTTGTTTACAAGCATCAGTCCTTTCCATGTACATCAAGCTTTAACTTGATTTGTTTATGGTAATGCCTAAACTGAGTATTAATCTGTATCACTAGGAGCACAACAAAAGGCCCCCATGGGCGGTACAGCAGGGGAGACTTCCCCCTCCTGGTACAGTTCCTTGATGGGCACACGCAAATCTACAGTTCTGCAGGTAGTATCATTTTCTGAATGCTTTTTCCGGTCTAAGTGCATGTTTGTTATATCATCCACATAATTGAGATATGCTTGCTGAATCCTGGATTTATACTTCCCCAGTTGGAACTTTGTTATGCCTTATTATTATGTGCTGCCCTGCATCCTAGTAGGCTTCTATTCTCGTACGGAACTGCTTTAAAAATCTTTGTATGCTTCTTGTGCATATGTTAACATCAACGGGGAATGAAGGCAAATTCTTTGCAACTGCACAAGCTACGCTCATGCATTTTGGACTCATTTCTTCGGGTGCCTGCATTTTGCTCCCTTGAATTGTATGCAGTATGAAAACTCAAAAATGTCCCAGCAGCCAGATTTGCAGTTTCAGAGGATCTCAGCCAGAGATAAGTTAAGACCTAACACCTGCATCAAGACGATCCTCAAAATATTTCACTAAAACTGCTGGCGTGCGAGATGTTTTTGCCTGCCTGGGTCTGTTCCTAGAAGCCAATCAAGGATTGCTAATTAGAACGCAGTTAGTATCATGAGTTCTTGTCCCTTATGTACATGCCCATGGATTAGTTCTTGAAGCCTGAAAAATTTATGTGCTGTATGACTGCTTCTCAAACTTTTTCTTCTGAGAATAATTCCCGCACCTGAGTAGTCGCTTGAAGACTTTAGTCCCTCTTTAACATTTTTATGGGTCAGCGGCGGCAAACTGCAATGTGGCCATGGTCGTGTTTTCGGAAGTGCTGCTGCTTTCAAAGAATATTCCTGACACGCAGTAACGTGTTTCCACCTCACCGTTAGAATCGTGAATGGGCTACGTTAGTGACTCTGTAATTGGGTGTTTGGCGAGCTCACTGG
The DNA here is from genome assembly GCA_014182715.1 of Eucalyptus cloeziana. Classification (NCBI taxonomy): domain Eukaryota; kingdom Viridiplantae; phylum Streptophyta; class Magnoliopsida; order Myrtales; family Myrtaceae; genus Eucalyptus; species Eucalyptus cloeziana. The sequence continues at coordinate 33,329,004 of CM024638.1, forward strand.
AACCGGGGTCGTCCATCTTCGGTTTGCTGGCCGATAAGATCTTTGTGATTGACAAGCCAGCCGGGTTGGTTTGCCAAGTTCCAAATTAAGATTCCATTGGATTTATGAAAAATAACTTTTAGAAAACTATTTTTCGGATTTTTGGATGTGCATTTCAAGGAAAATGAATTAGTTGGGATCCACGAAGGGAAAAAAAGTCTTCTAAGATAGAAGAAAATGTTTTACACTTTTGAGAAAGAGCAAAAATATTTTTCACATCTTTTTCATTTCACTTTCTTTCATTAAGTACCTTTTACTTTTATTTTTAAATTTTAAAAATCATTTTTAATTATTTTATTCTTTTTTATTCTTTTTACATTTTTCCTTTCTTTTTTTTTTCTTTTTTTCTTCATTGGCTGATCACTAGCCCCCAAAAAAAAAAAAAAATAAAAAAAAAAAAAAATTGATTTTTAAAATTATTGAAATTGGTGCATGGGGAAAAATATTTTCCTTACCGAAAATATGATTATTTTCAAAAATGCTTAAAAAAAAAATATTTTTTAGCTCATTTTCAATATTGCTCATGAGGAAGAACAATTTGGAATTGAAGAGACATGATTTTCAAACATCGGAAAATATGATTATTTTCCGAAAAATTCTTGATCACTGCTTCTAAATCAAAGAATAAGTTTTCTAAACATTATATTTTTCCGTCCTTAAAAACGAAATTTTACCGTCATAAGTGGACGGCCTCACAAAAACGATGCCGCATAGCTCATATGGGAAAATGAAATGCAAATGTATAGTTGATTGCAATATTGCTAATGAGGAAGAACAATGAAAAAAGACTGGTGCGCCGCAGCTTGGGGGCTGGTGTTGGTGGGCGGTGCTTTCTCCCTCTCAATTTGGGGTTTTATTTTGAAGAACATGATTTTCATGGTTTAGATGCTAACATTACTCTTCGGCGAACCACATTAGTTTAAAAAATTAATAAAAAAATGTTATGTCGGATTTCAAACTTTGATCGTTTTTATTTTTTACATTGTTTAAATGCCGAATCAGAGAGAAAAAATGATAATTTAGGTGCTTTTGATAACGAAATTTTAATGTCTATGTAGTTTTCTTATAAAAAAGAAAGTCCAATGTGGATGATGACTCGCCCTTTGAACTCATTCTCTCTCAGTTCTCTCTTCTCCTCTCATCCCAGAACATAGTTCACTTGGCTTGAAACATAAGCTCTCAAGAGGTCAGGATTCATCTTCAATGACGACCCCACCTTCCACAGCAAGCGCAACCTATTCCCCTTCCCCCAACCCCTCGCTCGACATCACCACCTTCATCCCCTTCTGTTCCCACTGCGGCTCGACCACCTGCACTAATGCCTCCTCCGATCTCCATGTCCCCTTCCGCGAGCTCTGGCACACCGTCGACTCCCTCGCCTCCCGCCTCTCTGCTATGGGCATTCGCAAGGGTGACATCGTCCTCCGCTGAACCTTCATTACGGCTCTTTGTTATTATCGGTCCTCAAAATCCCACCATAAAAATTTGCAATTCCGGTGAATCACACAAATGAAGTAGCAAACTCTGTTGTAAGTTTCGGTTACTAATTTTGCCTCAAATCCGCAGTTGTAAGGGTATGGTTTGAGGGAGAAGCTGAATTTTTCCCCAAATAATTTATTGTGACGTTAGGGTTTGAAGAAAGGTTGAATAGAGCTATCTTTTAGTCCACTAAACCAGTCGAGATTATTTGGGGGCAGTCATGGGCTTAATGGTATTGTTTAGAACTATTATTACTTGTTAGGTATGCCTGCCACACCCGATTTCCAGCATCTCATGTCTGAGTTGTCATTTTTTTTTTAAAGTGACACTTTGATTCGACAAAATGTGTTTGCACCAAATTGAGTGCCGTACTAAAGTAATAGTATTTTTAGTGTCTTTTTTTTCACATACATTACATTATAAGAAATAGCATGTGAGGAAGAAGTTGCAAAAAATATATATATTAAAAATAGGTCAAACAATGGTAGGACTCAGGTCTCTCTCCAAACCATAAACATGAAATGGCGAAAATAAAACCCAAGCACAGAGCGTAAGCCGCCAAATAAACTGAAATATATTTGGGAACCACTATCTCAAAGCCTCCTGAGCTCTAAAAGCCCTTGGGCAATATAGAGAAGCAGCACGCAAAAATTTCGCAAAAGAAATCCACAGGATAAGTGACTAGGGTCTTCAAGTCTTAAATTCATTTCAAATCCAATGCAAAGTTCCCAATATCACCACCTTAGATATGATCAGGCAAAGACAACCTTAAAAATTATTGGTTTCTCTCCCCTAGCATGTGGAGATGAATTGTCTTCCCGGTTAAAGGCGTATTGCGCCACAAAATGAGGAGAAAATCAAATCCATCTGAATCTATTAGAAGATCCGTGGCTCCTAATTCTTGAAAGATAATTATAGATGAAGGCTTTATTCAAGTTTGAAATCAAGTTAAGTTAGCTCCTCAACCAATGATTTGATTTTTAGAAATGTAATTCAATTAATTTTTCATAGATGAAAAAATCGAGTTGGTTGGATTTAGAAGTGCGGAGTTCGAGTAACCTTTTCAAAATTCCGTCATAAACCTCAATTTAAATGATAGATAGGACTTTGTTCCGATCAATTGTGGTGGTGTTTGGTTTGCCAATTTCGGCCATGAACACTTTCGAGAAGCTGGTCCAGTTGTTAGCTTGCGAGCCGGAGACAACCAACCTTCCATGAGATCTTGAGCTCGTCTGCTGTTGGGGTGATGCCTGACGGTCCAAGTGATAAAATTAGGGTTTGTCGCATAACTAAGGGCCCAAAATAAGTCAAAATCCTTTTCTTTCGTATCAACCAGCTCTTATTATTATCTTATTATGTCGATGTTATTAAATTATTAATCAGTTGGAATAAGAACATCTTGTGCCTTTTCATGTTTTTTCTTTCTTTTTGCTGCCGATCCATACTTTGACATAGGCTTTGAAAATTCTCCCTTTTTTTTATTTGTTGGAAATTAAGAAAAGGAAAATTTTGATTAAATGTTGAGCAAGACAGTTTTTGAATGCGATCATAGAAGTCCATCGACTTAACTAACTAAATTGTCAAATACATAAATGTCAGAGCTACTCACTCTATCAAAAGATGAGCCGGATGACGAAATCATACAGCAGTCTTAGAAATGGGTTTGACGTAACAATTGAGGCCATGATATAATTGCGATCCAACCTCAAATTCTTAATAGATGCATTTGGCAATCATGATATAATTCAAAATAAGATAAAATATATCATATCTCATATTTGGTACTTGCTTAAGATAGGATAAAGTAGAAATAAGAGATTTAGTATGGATAAAATTATCTCATAGGAAAGATGAAAAAAAATGTGAATAGGATTTTTAATATTTATAATAGAAAAGTTATTTTTCTCGAATAATAACTTCTTAAATTAATAAAATTAAAATAATATTCAAATATAAATAACATTAATATTCTAATATAATCCAAAATAACAAAAAAAACAACAATTTCATTTTAATTTATTTTTATTTTTATTTATATATTTGAGTGTCTTGATATCTTATAATATAAATTAAATATATATCAATATATATTTAGTAGTTATATCTATTACATATATTGGTATTTAGGTATATTAGTATAATTTACTATTGTATAAAATATTATTAAAGAACGATGGAATAGGGAAAAAGAATTAAAGAAAAAAGAGAGGGAAAAATAATAAAATATAAGAAAAAAATGAAGTAGGTAAGAGTGTTGTGGAATATTTTTACCATCTCTATTTATGCATTTTTTAAATTCATTTACACTGATATGTCATTTATACCAAATATGATAAGATGTGAACATATATGACTTCATTAGATGACCAAATGTAATCAACAAGATTTTGCTTCTACTAGTGATTGGTAGGTTACATAAAGATTTCTCACATGTAACTCTAAAAACATGACCAGGAAAAAAAAAAAAAAAAAGAAGATAACCAGAATCCGCCCATCCCCCTCTATCTCTTTCCCTCCCTCTACTGGTTCAACCATGGCCGCTGCACCACCCTTTTGCTCCACCCTGCTATCGTGTCCATGCGGCCTCCAGCGCCCACCGGAGTCCCCATTAGGGGCACCCATCGAACACAAGCTCAATGTCGACTACTCAACCGGAGCCCAGCCACTCCAAAACCCACATTCATGTGAGCAACACAACTAGATGGACCATTGAATGGTCAGATATCAATCGTAAACCCACGTATTACTACCAACCTCTATCAATCGAATTTAAGATTGCTCTTAGAGAGAGAGAGAAAGAGGGGGGTGGTGGGGGAAGCCACTAGAAAATAGAGGGAGGAGAGAGAGGCGAGCTTACACCTAAATTTTGGCAAATTATTTAGTTATTCGTTACCTGAAAATTTAAGAGTCGGTCCTAGTGCCTAAAATTTTTTTTGTTAAATTTTGATTGCATGTTAGGAGCATGTAATAGTAATAGGCGAGCATGAATTTCATTTTAATCTTAATTGAATTTACAAGATCAAGCCTATTTAATTGAATTTTGATGAAAGACCCCGGAAAAAAAAAGGAGGAGAGAACCAAGGGGAAAAAACAGAGAAGATACGGAGGAGAATTTTAAATAGGGAAATAAGGATCCCTTTTATTTATTAACTTAATAAAGTTCTATAAACTATACTAGCAAGTTGATTATGAGCTTCAAAACATTTCTACGCGCTAGCTAGTAGATTAGTTATCATGTTTCTATAAATATATATGTGTGCGTGTGAGATAAATTAATTAACGTTGTTATTGTAAGTAAATCAACTATGCTTGTCATTAAATTGAAGAGAAATATGGCAATCCTAACACAGGCTGCAATTTGGGAGAATTACCAAAAAAATCCTAACAATTTAGTCTTAAACTTTTTAATTGTGCAAATTGAGTCATGAATCTTTTTACATTTTACCAATTGTGTCCACCCAACTCATTTTGGCCTAAATCGCTGACATGATGACAACCGTCATAGATGGCATGGCTAAGGCTGATGTAGAATTTTTAAATAATATTTTAATTTTTTTGTTACTTTTTTTCCCTATATTTGCTTTGCTCTTTCTAACTTTCTATGCATTTTGATATTTTCTAGGAGTGAGCAAGACAAACCGACAGAACTAGGAGCTAGCCAATTTGGTTCAATTCTTGAGAGCGCTAGTCCGATTCTCGATTCTTAAAAGTGGAACTAGCATCCAGATGATCCTATTCTCGATTCCCAGTTCCAAGGGGGAACATAAGCGCCCGGATAATTGTTATTTATTTATTTATTAAATATCTCATGCAAGCTCCCTCTTCTCTTTCGGTCTTTTCCTTTTGTCCAACGATGCTACTTACTCTTTTCTTTCGGTCTTTCCCTTTCTCTAGGTCTCTTTCACCACTCATAGAATTTAGGGCATTCTTTCCTTTAGACTTCAATCAGTTCCACTGGATTACTCAGGAACCGAACCGGATTAGTAAGTTCTTTTCGATCTAGTCCCTAGTTCCGAAAATTAGGAACCAGTCCCTCTAGTCTAGTTCACAATTTTGCGGTAGGATCGGAAACAACCCCTAATATCTTTTATATGTATACAAGGCGAGGGATGGTTGATTTTATTCAATGATAAATAGGGCAGCCAAATGGTGAATTCAGTTGAGCTGGGTCAAAAATGATCCAACCTAAATTGACTCATTTATAGGCAATAAAAATTTAATGACCATACTTATCCGACTCATAATATTAAAATGCATTAATAATTGCTTTTCTATGTTCCTTATATAATTTTTTTTTTTTTTTTTAAAGTAAGGAAAATAAAAAGAAGTGTGAGCATCTCAAGCGAGCTCGACAGTCTGACCATGACCATGACCGCTCATTTTCAGTCATTATTGATTTCTCAAAGCATCCAGTGAACTACCGCCGACGACGAACGAAAACAGAAATATATACAAATGAAAGAGCTTTCCTAATCGACGAGCTCGTGGATGGTTAAGAGAAGAGTCGGAAGAGAAGAGTCGGAAGCCAGAACGACTGTGCATGTCGAGGAGGAGAACGGCCATGCGGTCGAGTTCGAACGGAAAAAGCGAGAGCGAGCGGGATGGGGAGGGAGGCGAAGCCGGGGTACGAACTAAGCAAAATGGTCTTGGACGCCATGAACGAGGAGGAGCGGTGCAAAGAGAGGAGGTTAGCAGAAGACGGAAGCTGAAGCCGCCTGTGTCGTTCTCCGGAAATTCTGCCGATGAGGACTGTTTTGGTTATATGGGGCGAACGTGATTTTCAGGGCCATTTACACTTATTCATTTTGGACTTTTCTTTTGAGAACCCATTAATATGATAGGTAAGAGATGACCCATTCAGCGCCCATTTTAATTAATATGGGCTAAAATATGGTTTGGTAACCATTTTAAAAGTCAAAACCAAAAAAAAAAAAAAATGTGGTGGGGACGCGTGGGTTTTTACTTTCTCGGCAAAAATCTTTAGGAATAGAGTAGAGACCGACAAAAAAAAAAAAACCATTTTAAAAGTCAAAAAAAAAAAAAACTTTGCAAAGTGTTACACATTTAGTCGAAACTTTTTTTGTGATATAAAATACCCCAAACTTATATTTATGTGATATATTTACTCCAAACTTGTATAGCGTAATACATTTACTCTAAACCAAACTTGTATTTGTATGACACATTTATTGCAAAATTTGGTGTCACAAAAAAAAATGTGAGGTTTTTGGTGCCAAAAAAAAAATGAAGAAAATGTGTCACATAAGTACAAGTTTAGAGATTTTGGTATTACCAAAAAAAAAAATTGAAATAAATGTATCATGGTTGGCAAAATTTGAAGTTTTTAATGTCAACAAAAAAAAAAGTTTGGAATAAGAAAAGTTTGGGATTTTTCTTTTTGGTCGATAAAAAAAAATTAATTTATTCAATATAACCCCTAAATTTTTTGTGCATATTCAATTTAATTCACAAATTATACGAATATAATTTGGAGATTAAGTTAAATATGTATCAAAAATCTAAAAATCATAGTGAATAAATTAAAAAGGTCAATTACCACGTGACACATTTAAGCTATAATTTAAAAGTCATAAAAGATAAATTAAAAATTCAGGCCTGCATACTCGGCCAAAGTGGAAGATCACGTGCTTCCCATTTTCCACGTCTAGATACAGTGATGACGGTGCACGCGGGGGGGCCGCACGTAAACCCCGGAAGAAGAGAAGAAGATTCACTCCGCTTCAGAATAAAGGAAAGCCGTACATCCCCTCCCTCCCTCTCTCTCTGCATTTCTCTCGCTTTGAAGCTCCTCCGTCCAACCCACCTTCCCGCAACATTCCCCCATCTCTCTCGGTCGAATGATCTTCGCGCCGTGGCGTCTCGTTCTCTGGTGAGTCTGTCTCTATCCCCTCCGCCGCGTGCGGAGGTTTAACGTACTGTCGAGAGGTGTTTTGAAGGATCGATCCATTTTGTGGGTCGTCTTTCGTGAGAATTTTCGGGGACATGGGACGTCCGATGGATACGGATGGATTCGAATTTTGTACCCCTCTGACCGGGGGAGAAATTGAAAAATTTCGAGGTTGTCTTTGTTTGATCGTGTTGGTGATTTGTTGGGAATTTTTTTGGTGTTGGGTTTGAAAATGAATGTAAGGCTGGGTAGAATTGGGAGTTCTATGTTGGGTTTGAAGTGAATTTAAGACACGGGTCGGCTTGAATTATGCTCACTTCTTCTGTTTATTTCTTCACCGGAATTCTTGCCCACCGATCCCATATTGGGTTCGAAACTGTATTCGAGCATTCTAATAGGAAGGCGGAGGTGTTAGGTTCTCCTACGGCTGCTAACATTTCGAGCAAATGATTTCCTAGTGGGTTAAAGTCAGTAGTAATTTTTCTTTCTGCTCCAAATGACTATAAGCATTCAGCTTTGTCTTATGATAATGTATCTGTGCAGTTAGTCGTTCCTATATCTTCGGCTGAGTGGTTTTCGACAGTTGTTATATGGGGAAGAGTCCTAAAATGTCAGTTGAAAAATTTCTTTAGTATTTCCTCGAAGTATATGCCAGTATAATTTTAGGATTTTTTGTGGCATATGCTTTGTACTTGGGGTTTAGTTTTGCCATTTCATATGTATGATTCGGAGAGAGACTTGAGTCCTGCCACTGTTTGCAGTCTTATTCCAATGTAAGAATTGAAATTAGAACAAACTGCAAATACAATCTCCCGTAACGTAATATAGATGAAGGGACTTCATATTCTAAGTGCAGCAGCAAATTTTTAGACATGTAAATTGGATCTTGTGTAGTTGTTCTCTGCTTGCTCAAATAAATGCTTGGAGCTTTGGTATCAAGTTTATTGCCTTATGGATTTGTGGTTCTTGGCTACACTTGGAGAGGTCCAATCAGAATAATTGGTTCCTTCTAAGTTCTATTTACAAATAAAAATGTTTCATTCTGATGAAGACGATGCAGAGTCCAGCTACATATTCTTAACTATATTTTGAAAACCGAACAGAATTCAATTTTTGTTCTGATTAAGAATTCAACATGTAAATGACGGGTAGCTTCTAGATGTGTTCACCTCTTCCCTCTGGCGATACCTACAAGATGAGATCTGGAAAGACCTTGTGAAACATTTTTCTCAGGGCCTGCATTTTTCCTTGGAAAATGTATGTTGCTGAATTTGTGCTTTATTAATGTGGACGGGCCATGGTTGAATGTTTAGGTTTAGTGCTTAGCTAATTCCAAGTAAGTCCTTTGGAGTTTTCCTGGAAGTCTGTCTGTCGCCATCACTGTAATTTGGTGGAAGATGAGAAATCTGGACTTGGATTATGGGAGTACAAGTCGTGAACAGCATTGTCAGTGTTCTTGCCGAGAGCTTTTAAATATGTAAATTTGACTTTTTCCTCCTTTTCTTCAATAATTTTTAGCAGACTATCAATGCAGGTTGCTCTAGTTGGACTTTTTGTTTTATTTGGATGTGATCTTATCTTCTATGTAACTTTATCATGAACGGGGTCTAGTGTGATGCACATTTTGGATAATTTAACTTGCGGACTATTCAGTCAAAAGCATTTTTCATGGTATCAAAGCACCACAGTAAATCTCTATAAGCATGTCTTTCGGGAGAAGTGAATGTCAAAAGAAAATTTCTGTGGAAGATGAAAGCAAATTTTAAAAAATAATGTTAACATATGAACAGGTTCTTGCACGGGGTCGACAGGTCCAGTTGCTGCATTTACAGTAATTGTATTCTTGATAGCCTATCTTGAGTTTCTTTATTTGAAATTTTGAACTTAAAGCAATGTTGTGGGCCCTTCATTTCGCTTTCTTTCTTGAGGTGCGTCCTTATTTTGGCCCTTTTTCTTGTCTCTCAATGAATTTGTGGGGTCATCTTGTTTGCTTTCTTGGCATTGTTTTAGATAATTCCGATAAAGTTTGAAAGCGTTGGTGTATTTTATGTGTTTTGAGGGTAGATCATTTGCTTCATTCCTTGCAACATTGGACTCCTGTCTCTTACCTTCTCTTTCTCCCTTGTCAATCCCAGACTCCCGTTGTCCCTAAACAAGTTTTGTTCAGAAAGATCCATGGTCTTGGAGCAGTATTTTGCTAAGGAATGAAATCCACCTCAGGCAACAGGGATGCAATTGATCCAGGAAATAGCATCGGCTGCTTTGACTGCAATATCTGCCTGGAATCTGCTCACGAACCCGTGGTCACCCTCTGTGGTCACCTATATTGCTGGCCCTGCATCTATAAATGGCTCCATGTGCAAAGCGCATCTCTTGCTTCAGATGAGCACCCACAATGCCCTGTCTGCAAGTCCGATATCTCACATACAGCCATGGTCCCCCTCTATGGACGGGGCCAATGCTCCAGTCAACTCGGTTTGGAAGGGAAGTCTTCAAATCGTGCTGTGGTCATACCACCGAGACCAGCTGCCTGTGGAACTCGAGCTCTGGCATCTACGGCAGGTCCAACCACTCAGCAGCTTCCATATCGAAACCCTTATCAAAACCAACATTTCTATACTGGTCCTTTGAGCAGTTATGAGGATGAAGCTTCATCATCGTTGGTCAACTTTGGAAACACAAGCTCTCAGAATACTATGGTGGGTATGTTTGGCGAGATGGTTTACGCGAGGGTGTTTGGCAACTCGTTGAGCTTGTACGGTTACCCTCACTCTTATCACATTGTCGGGGGGCAGAGCCCCAGGTTGAGAAGGCAGGAGATGCAGGCAGATAAATCACTGAACAGAGTTTCGGTTTTCCTTTTCTGTTGCTTCCTACTTTGCCTTCTTGTGTTCTGAATAAGCCATGCAGATTTGGCCATGCTATTTAGCCTGCTTGTAAAGAGTGTTGTGCCTCTGAAACTCCATGCATATGTGAAGCAACCCGATGCAGTATCCTGAAGCTTATCTTATCTTGTCCAAATTAGTTGGTTTTTGAATGTTTGAGAGGACCGCATATCTCAGTCTGTAAAGGAGATTATAACAGTAACGAGAAATCATATTGGATTTTCTTACCAGTTTGCTTCATAGTTCACACTGTTTTAGATCATGTAAGACAATGTATCCTTGTTTCATCAGCTAATGTTTGTACCATTTTGCCTATTGTCGGGATGCAGATCGGTTCTTCCTAGAAATCACAAAAGAAAAGTAACCTTATCTAGTTTCACCTATCGAATTATAGAAAAAGAAATTGTGAAGAGCGCCCCCATGGCACCAGTTAAGGGTCATCGATTGAGCTTCGGAAACATAAACATATCTATTTTTAAGCGACTTTTTTGGAAAGACTTCTTGCTCAATCTTTAAACCGTGTCGGCAGGCGTTGTTATAATTTTTAGTGCACTCAACTAATGCCCTTAGGGCACTCATTAACGAAATCATTATGAAAATCATGGTCGGCATACAGCGAAATTACCGAAACAAAGACGAATAAGGACAAATCAATCGCACCCTACTGAACTATAGAGATCTAGAACTGAATAGTAGTGGACCTCCATAAAGAACGAGGTACTCTGCGGTACAGATGCGCGCTAATCTCTCGTCCGTGCAAAGTTGGAATGGCTCCAGTTGGTCCAACGAATATGGAAAAATGGGTGATAAGGAGTGCTGGCGGGTGGTCCAATAGAATTTGTACATCTCTCTCATGGAAATGAACTTCCGTTAAAGTTAGATGCCAAGTCCCAATCAGAACCCTTTTTCTCTCTTCGAGCCAATCGATGGATGACTATAGTTAAATGTGGCAGACACTATATATATTCGAACAAGATATGTATCGATGTCATATAATGAACGAAACAAATTGTCATCATATATTATTATAGCCCTGATGCGTAAGACAATAGACCAATTTAAGTAGATAAATTGTAGATACAATGTTGCGTCTCAAGCCAATTGATGATGTGACATATTAGTTGAGTAATGGTGGGAGTGCGAAGATTATTATGACGGGCTTAGAGAATTGGATACTATAGTTAAATGATGGATGCTATGTGATATTTGAACAAAATATATATCAGTGTCATATGGTAAACGAAAGAAACTACCATCATATAATATTAACTACATTGCGTTTCAATCTAAAAGAGATTATGACCAAAAACAATCTAAAGAGATTCGCCTGAGGGCTGCTGGCATTGACTGATCACCCTATGATTTTGACATCTTTAAACGAGAATTTTAGGATCTTTCACCGACGGCGAAGCACATGAGCTTTGGAATTGATTTCTCTCGGTCAGGGAGGGCTCTTCTTTGGTTTGGTAAAGCTCAACTCAACGAGCATTTCGATCCAAATTGTCCTTCTGCATCATTTTTTTTCCACAGAGAAGCATCCTCGAAATGCCTGCCTTTTGACCACTTTTGCTTGCCTCCAATCCAAAGAAATCCGGGAAAAATTATCCAAAAAATTCTAAATCTATAACATTTTTGTCAATTCAATCTAAACATTTCAATATAATCAATTTGGTGCTAAAACATGTTCAAATTTTGATAATTGAGTCTATACAACCAATTTTAGTCAGAATTCACTGACATGCATGTCCGCCATTCTATGTGGCCGATATTGATATAGATAATTTTTTATAATATTTTAATATTTCTCAAAATTTTTATTAACATTTTTCATTTTTTCTGATTTTTTCCTTTCCCTCTTCCTTTTGCTGGTGACAGCCATTGGCCACGAGTCATGGCAGGTCAAGGCTGGCCTCACCCACCACAAGTGAAGCTTAGCCAGGCGAGGGAAAGTCCTGGCGAGGGTCGGCCTTGCCTAGGCCAGGTGAGCTCAACTCAACAATCATTTCGATCCAAACGGTCGTTTTCTGCATCAGTTTTTCCACGAAGAAGCAACCTCGAAACGCTTGCCTTTTGACCACTTTTGCTCGCCTCCTATCCAAAGAAATCAGCGTGGGATGCACTAGCGGTGGACGTTCTCGATTCAGCATCTCACTTTTGATATGCCCTTCTGGCCCTTTTGTCTATTCACGATATGCTTTTGGTTGTCGGAGCCAGCTTGTCCTGTGAATTGTTCTGCCTGTCTCTCTGCCCTAAAGTGCTCAGTTGCTTTCTTCGGATGGTCGTAATCGATGCATGGTCTAGTCGTTGATCGCCTTTCCTAATGCAATCTTATCCTCTTCAATCATGGGGAGCTCCAGGATTCCATTGCTGAAGGAAGATGGCCTGATCTTGTGTCAAACCTAAGCCAAATTAGCGCTAGCATGCTCGCCTCGCCGATGTGTGGTAGATCGCCGGCGAGGTTCGGGTTTCTAATCTCGGAAGAGGGGTCGACGCCGGACGGCTTGCACGTGCCTTCAAGATCTTATTGACCTGTAAGACTCAGCAGACGTGGGTTCCCTCCCAAATTATCAAGAAAAATAGCATGCTCTGCTCGGAGGCCGGACGTGTGTAGCCGGACATGAAGCTCAAGAAAACACAGACTACTCCTCGCAGAGTCTCAAGTTGATTGCTTTACCAAGCCAAAGTTTTCCGATCACCTTAACACAAAATTATTATTAAAAAAAAAATCCAGAATAAAAGCAAAGGTAAATAATGCTTATGATCCTCTACTATTGAATTTTTTTTACCCGCTTGTTAGGTAAAGTCCAAAATCCATTTCAAAACCTACTTCAAAATATTATATTCGGAAAAAATCAGTGAGATTTCGTGAGTTAGGTTCTTGATCAGCACGTCCGCATCCAAGTATATTGGAATATCCATCCGAAATGAGCAAACGCATGGAGCAGTGCCCACGGAAAATCGAATGATGCTGGCTATAATATGATTAATCTCTAAAATTCATATATTAATCAATGTGATATACTTCAATTTGGTGATGAACATGACCGATATATTCGAATATCCACTTACGGTCGGTCTCGTTCGCATCGACGAAGCAAAGCAATTAGGTGATTCCGCATCTTCGGACGGCTCCGACCGATTTAGAATAGAAGATAGAGAAAGAGACACAACTAAAGTTTATTCGAGATTGACGAGAGCACGGAACAACAAAGGAAAGCAAAAAAGAAGTCGTCAAGGAGAAGGCCATAGTTCAGCATCCGAGATTAAACTAGAAGCACAAGAAAAGAATACAATTTTCTGAAAAAAGTTACGTTCGTTTCCGTAGTTGTTTTGGCAAGAATAAAAGGATAAACCTACAACAAGCAATATTATTATTGTAGATGAAGTAAAAATTTCCAAATATATTAGGTTTATCTGGTCTAGTTTCAAGGTCCATTCGGGATACGATTTTTTTTTTTTTTTTTTGCTTCATTTAAAAAAAAATCAAGATAAATAGCAATTATAGGAAAATAATGTGAGCAACAAAAAAAAAAAGAAATCAAAAACCTTCCCGGTAGATAAAATATAAAGCAACAGTGAAGTTAAGCTCACTTAACAATACTTAATCATCTTCTTCCAACTTCAAAAAACAAGTTCTAACCAGTTTGGGTGGGTGGGTGGGCGGGGTGGGTTCAACACCAGACCATGAAACCTACCTACATAATAGATATCGAAAATTTGGAATCGGAACTGGATCGATTGCTATTGGAACTGAGAATCAGACCTATTTCTATGTGCGGTCTGGTCTGGTTGGAACTGGAAAAATAGTACAGCCCTAAAATATACAAGCGCTGCTCTGAAGATACAACTAAAATGGAAATACCCAATTAGTCTGGCAAGATCTCGATCTCGATTTGAGCTCGAACAAACAACCAGAACCCGATGGCTTACAGGTCAGTGGACTCGCCCGGTGCACGTCAGCGAAACTACACAAATTGTAGGTTCAATGACTTCCCAATTCTCCAAGTTCAGAAGTGACCACAAGATCAAGAGGCAGACAAAGGCAATGATAATTGGCTGGCTAGAATGACTAGCGAGGCAATCCTCCTTTTTTTTTTTTGACAAATAAGCAGGCTTTCATTACTAACCGAAATTCTGAGCAGATACAGCAAATTATGAGCAGATACAGCATGAGCATCAATACAAAGTAAATCCAAGAGAGCATAGGGGGATTAGTAACCTAGTTCCTAGGAAGACAGCCCATCCGTTGGGCTTTGGCTAACCAATCGGCCACTTTGTTGGTGGCGCGATTACAGTGGGCTAGAATAAGTCCCATATTTGCGCCATTTTATGCTTAGCCCGGTCCACCAAAGGTTGCACTACCCAACTTAAAGGAGTTGAGGATAGAACACTCTCCACCAGCATACAACAGTCAGACTGAAGGATGAGTTCTTTTTCTATAATATTTGGGGAAAGCTTAGAAGAGATGAAGTCTAGGGTTTCAACCAAAGCTACAGCCTCTGCCTGTTCCGTTGAACTCACCTCAATGTTTTTGGCAAACCCATCCCTTATCCGGCCAAGTGAGTCTCTACAAATGCACGCAACAGCAGCCCGAGAAGAAGATCGACGCTGCTAAGAACCAAAGAGTCGTCCGTGCTGCCCTCTGGTTGAGTTGAGGCGCTGCACCAGATCTGGGCTGCCTTCAGCCTGTCGATCGGGGAGATCAGGGCCGGGAGATGAGTTGGGAGATGAGTGCGAGGCAATCCTCCTCGAACGTGTAGAATTGCAAGCCCGACCTGTCTCTTTATTACATTGACGATGCATAGGAACAGGCCAACATTGGTGCAACATCGAAGACGCACAGGCTTGGCTAAATAATGGAGTCTCATTTTAACATACCAAATTCCCAGTACATATCTCGGACTCAAACTGAGATGAAATGCGAGTTTACTAGCGACAGATAACAGAGTTTCGTATTCGCCATAAGCTCCTAGCTCATTTTGTTTATGTTTTCCATTCCTTAACAATGTCACGAGCACATGGTAACTCACTGCATTCCATGGAGCTCCGGTTCTTGCTGGTTCAGACGTCGTATTTTACTACATTTCTTTCCCTTTCTCAACTCATTTCTTGTGTGCAATGCATTGAAAGCCAAAAATCTAAAATTTCTCATTTAATCAAGCCTTGAATTTGACGGTAGACTTAAAAAGGCCACCTACATACACTTATTTTATTTAGTTATTCACTAGAGCAATTATGATCTGGAAGTCGATTTGGGACAGAGTTGATCATTCGGACCTCTCATTTCATAGACGTGAATTTTCAACCTATGAATGTGAATTTTCAACCTATGAATGGGGATATTCCCGAAACTCACAAATAAATAAGGAAGTGAGTTAGACAAAAAAAGAAAAAGCCCAAAATATTGCTTTGGTTTCAAAGCATGTGGAATAGAAAGTTCATTCATCAATTGGAATTCTATTTACATTAACCTTCGATTTTTTATTTATTTATTTATTTTTTTTTTTTTATATTGACAGAGTAGTTATAAATATATAGTGTAACTCTGTGCCACCAGCAGCAGCGATGATACAAGAATGTAAGCATTATCCGGAACGATTGGGCAAGGAGTAATTAATCGTGACTCGTTCACTCAAAAAAGGGCAACTGCATAAAGCTCCATTAAGAGAGCATGACACGAGTCATCAACACAATATTTTTCACCAGAAAATAAAAGATTGTCCATGTAGTGCTCCACAAAAGCTGAAGATCATCTACATAAAAGATAGCAAACGAAGAATGCCTTTCTTTTCCTTGATTGAACCGTGTGACATGAATAAGCTTCAACACCATCCTCAATATCTTCATTTTGAACTCTAATCCTCTGATTCCCTTAACTTAGAGAAAAAGAAAACAAAAGTGAATGGTAGACCTCTTAACTCGGTTTCTACTAACACATACAAACAGCAATCGGTGTCCTAGAAAACAGGACCAAAATTAAGCGCCAGCTGCCAGTGACGCTTAAGAATTTCAACTTTAATCCCTCTTAATGAGAGGCCCTTGGTAAAATAGAGAGACCATAGTCCTCTTTCACTTATATAATTACTTCATCGCGTGTTTCTGCAACCAACTGAAGTCCAAGCAGAAATCTATTTTTTGGCAAAACTCAAGAGTTTTGGATTTATATTGGTCAGGGGAATAAGTATTACTCCAGCATTTCCTTCTTCAGTCCACTGAATTGATCCCCTCTCCAATAATTTCATAACCTGTTTTGACATAAAGAAAATCCTTGGGCTAAGTAAGATGAAAACTGTCTCACATCTAAAAACTGGGGTACAAATGGAAAAGGAGGCGAGAAAGCAATGTTTTCATCTGAAAAATCATAGTTCCACTGGGATTTATTAATATTGACCATGAAGATAGAGGGAGTTTGTAGCTACTGAAAAGATTAGCCTTGTTAGAATTTTCACTCTGTAGAATTGGAGTCACACAAACAGAGCAGCATATCTTACCAGCCGCCGCTTACGAGACACTTTCGAGGCATCTTCTTCATTTGTTTCGATGATTACTTTAAGATAGTTGAATGCTGATTTCAAAACACAAAAGATCATTTACTATGTAGAAAATCAAAAGCAAGGTTTAACCTGCAGAACAGATACATACTTGGGATGCCAGCCAGAGACAAGAGGTGGCGCTTAAGAAGACGTATTGCCTCTTCGGCATCATGGTTATGCAAGTCAAGTGACACAAAGTCTGCTGTATCCTTGTTTCTGCACATCATTGTGAAGAGCGGTACAATGCATTACACAAACTGGACATAGGGGAGGGAGGGCCAACTCCACCTCTCATATTAAAAGAAAACTATTGAGTATTATAAAAGATACCGACACTGCCACTTATATATATATATATTTAGACACTCGTCATGTTTGATGGGGCACTAACCTTGTTTCAAATATCTTCTGATAGGACTCTTCATCAGCTTCACGAGCCTTTTTGCAGAAGAAGCGTCCCTGTCATTGGAGAAATCCATTTTAGTAGCTGAATATCCTGTGTGGCACTTTCTATCAGAGACACAACTTTCTAGCTAGAAGGGATAGTAATGAATTATCTCAGTTCAGAAAAACCAGGAAGGACACATCTTTCTCTTGTTCATAGGAACAGTTAATATAGGATCATACCAAAATAATTGGTGATGATGGTTAGAGACAATAGAAGATGTTATAGGCTTTGCTCATGAAACTAATAATGCCATCCATTTCTATTACCATAATAAAAGGATATTGGTTGAGTTTACACATTGCAAGCATTTGACTTCACTGAACTTGTTAAAACATCACATCCAAATTATTATGAGAGAGGGAAAAGTCTCAGCAGGAAATTTCAACTTTGCTTACCTGTTCTAAAAGTTTGCTCGCCCGAGCACGATCACCCTTAGCAAATGCTTCAACAGCCTAACAAGAGGAGGTACCAAACTTTAAGCAGACTAGCATGACCATATCAGGAGATACAACCATTACATAATGAAGTGAAGGTATCCTGAACAAAGAACTCACTGCCTTATAATACTCCTTCATTGTAGCCCTATATTCCTCTACAGCTTTACGAAGAGCCTCGTAGCTATCCTCTTCATCTAGTTTTTCTACTGGAGAAAAAAGTGTTCATAAATCAAACGGCGAGAAAATGAAGGTTATGTATATTGAACAAATATTGCCTATCAATATTTTGGGTAAACAATTAAGAAAGAGATGGCATAATGAAATCCTTTGTTCTGAGATACAACTGTCCAGTCGCAAGCCCATCACAAGAAGGCAGGGTGCAAGAGCAAAACAAAATTTAATATGTCAAAAAGAATCTTAGAGCCTGTCCATAGTTGCTCCAAAGTTTCAACAAATAGGTAGACTTCGGAATTTATATAATAATGATACCATAAGGAACTTTTCCAAGCTATCTGGAGAAAAGTGCATACCATCCTCATTATTATCTTGTTGAAAATCTACTATTTCATTCCTGTCAAGTAGAAAAGAATCTGGAAGAGGTGTAGCCACCACTTGACCATATGCTTTAGACCTCTTGACAGCTTTTACAGGGCTAGACGATTTTGTCTGTCTTCCGGAATTATTGAATAATGCAGCCAGAACTTCTTCTTCAAGATTGTTTCTCTGTCTCTGCTGTCTATTTAATTTACCTCCAGATGTACCTGGGACACTATGGAAAAAAAGTTTTGTGATATGCATTGACCCTTCTCTGCCATAAAAGTGTTCTATTCATTCAATTAAACAAAAGGAGTGGAGGAGAAGAGAAAATAAACACACCCTTCTGAATTATCTACACTTCGCATCTCTTTTTGACTTTGAAGTTCCTCCTGCAAAATGAAGCCAGAGAAGGACATGAAGGACTAAGTGTAAGCCAACCAATTAGGAATGTATATTTGACAAAAAAATATAGAACCTATGGGTTGCATATCATCTAGCTATCAATAGGACTTGAGGACTATATCCATTATCATCCCGAGTGATCTATATTCCCAGAAGGCAATGCAGACAAGCCCAATTTACACATGGCTCAATTGGAAAAGAAAATCAAGTAAATTCCACAAAGCCAATAACCAATTGTTTGGTCCAAACGAGCTTGCAGAAAATGCAGTTACTGCATACCTTGTCTTCTTTGCCAGAAGGGCAGGGAAAAATGACTATGCCAGACATGGTTTCATATAGCATAGTCAACTCTACTTTGCCAGATGAAGGCATACAAAAAGATGCAACATTTGAAATTGAAATCTGGCAAAGCATCATGATAAATACTGCCAGATAGTAATATTTCCAAAAGCTTTAACCACTCAGACCTTGTATCAGCTGCTCCCACGAGTTAGAGAATTTAAGGCTCATGCTTATCATCAAGCAAAAAGGGAAGGGCCCCAGCTGAATATGCATCCCATAGAGAATAATATGTGTAGAGAAATTTTTTATACTATTGCATCAGACAGAAAAAAATCCACCCAAATAAAATCCAAGCAAAGTTACCTTATCTATATCAAGTTGCTAGAATGTTATGGCAATTTAAACACTACTCAAAGTGTGATTGGAGAACTCATACTCAGTGGAATCCATTACTTCTACCATCACAAACAAATGGTTCTCATCACAGACTGATTAATCCTTAAACAAGGCATATACCTAAATAATCAACATGGAATCACTTTGAATTTTATTGATAAAACATATTATGAATTCACTCGGTGTGAGAAGCATTATTATCAGACAAACCATCAGACCAACCTTCTTAGACTCGCCGAGAAAGTTGTTTCCTCTCCTTGAAATAGCAGCTGACAAATCAATTAGCTTGTCCATGCTCTAAATGACCCAACAAGAAATAGAAGTAATTAATCTCCTATAATTCTCCATCATAATAAATATCATGTGAGGGACAGAGGATGCTATATAGCACAAGAGAGCTTTTTTCTTGAAAAGACGGTATTCATGCATTTTTTAAAAAGTAAAATCAAATCATGCATACCTTTTCCATATTATATCCACAATTACCTGCATCCAAGGCAAGGTTTGTCAGTACACAACCTAAGAGTTCACAAAGGCAAACTCATAATCAAACTAAGTCACCATAAACACTCATTTCTAAATAGAGGAGTGTCTCACTATTCCTTTGTAAACTAAAACTTCCTTGCTCAAGCTAATAATTATTTTGAAGTTTGCACAACTGGGAGCTCAATTGAGGGAAGGAAGGGGAAAAAAAAAAAAAAGAGCCAGGAGGTAGTCGGCTGATGCTACCATTGATGAAGCATAATTCCATTTTAAACTTATATGGAAAAGGTCAAACTATATTCCTAACGCATCTCTATTTTTGCTAATTCATTAGGAAACTTCTGACACTTAAGAGACTATGCTGCAGCTGCATCATGTCACCTAGTTACAGAGGTTTTTCTCCAGTAGAAGTCACACAAGGGCTTCTTCCAATGGACCACTGAAAGCTCAAGCAGGAATTCATTCCATGACAATAGCAGCACAAGTGAAATTTTACCTATCTCTCCATCGACATCTAATCAAATAAACCTATGTGCTTGTTTCCTAGTTCTCTTCCCATTTTCCTCAACTCAATATAAGTTACATATGAGCTATTAGGTATATCAAGAAAGGAAATGATAAATTATTATAGTTTGAAGGCAACTGAAGATCACTTGTCTGGCATTACCCAAGACAATGCTTACCAAGAACTTCTCGAATGACATCCCTATCGAGCTGAAAGCCATCTCCTAGCATTTTGAACAGAAAATCTTCCACATCCTGGTGCATTTGATCATCCTTAGAAGCATCCATTTTGGAATCTTTGCCTAAAAGCTCGGATGCTGGCAACACCTTGGAGTCCAGTTTTGAAGGTTGTGCTGCCATACAAGAACCATTTGCCAAGGATGTAGACCTGACATAATCTTTACCAATAACATTTGAAACAGTACCTACAGAAATAGTACGCCACTTCTGTTTTGAAGATCTGGGATTTCCATCAGCTGGAATCAACTTCTCAGAAAAGTTACCACAGGAAAGTTCTTCAGACGATTCACTTTCTCCAACACAATTAGTACTATTGGTGGTAGATGCAGAGGAGCTTCCCTTCATGTCACTCAACACATAACCTGCATCATCTGCATTCCTGCCCGCCTTGCAGTAAGCAGAAGCAATCTCTTCCAGAGAAAAGAAAGAACCAAATGCATCCAGTAGAACCTTCAATCCTTTCTGGTCATCATCACATTTCTGTACCATTAAGCCAGATGCATCCATCCCGAATCTACTAAGAAGAGACAATAGTCAGTTTCAAGTCAATAAAGCATACAATTATAACAAGCAAAAATGGGGAAATAAAGCATACATTATTGGTAGATGTTACTATGGTTACATAAAAGATCAACATCCATCATGGTTGGTTATTAAAAGAATAAATGAAAACATTTGCAACATCAATGAACTCACCGAAATTTCCTTCCCCACACTTTACCCAACTTTCCCAAACTGCTAATGGTTATTTACCCAGACCAATGATGGACTGCTTAAGTGAACTTAAGAATGGGGAAAAAAACTACACTAGTAGTGACCCATCAAATCCTCTCCACGTGGGGTGGGGCTGCCCTACCAATGATGGAGTTGGGGTAGGGACAGGAATTAGCTTGTTGCCCAGTGTGGACCACAGAAAGGGGATGGGATCATCCTCTGCCCTGCATACTATAAACCCCATGTTGTGTGTGACCGCAATATGAGTATCCCTTATTAATCATCATTACTACTTAGCTCTCTTTACTGTATGCTACATTTTGGGGATGCTCCTTAAGCTAAATTAAAAATGCTACTCATGAAATTATATTGCCATATCAATCTCCATTGCATCAGACTTCATGTTAGATTTAAGATTTTCCAAAGTAACATTGCCGACTCAAATGCAGTGGATATATCTCTAAGCTGCTACACATGAGAAAGCTTAAATGAGCAGTTCCTTTCTCGCAGCATTCAGATGTGCTTCCGTAACCCCAGTTTTATCTGTGTATTCCATATTTTATAGCTTGGTTTCTGTTTAATGTTTTAATTCATAATTATAACTATGAGGAAGTGTGACAGTTGCATTTCCAAGAACAGAACCGCAGTCTAAGACGCCAGATATGTTGCCTTTTCTTTCCTTTTTCATTCTCTATCCAATAGAACCAGGTCAAATGGGTAAACAGCAGTTTGGTTAGGTGTTTTTTTACCATACAATATTTAATGATCTCAGTTGGGAACCTTAGACCACATTGCAGTCCGAAAGTTGGATTGAACAGGCCCGACCAGACCTTCAAAACATCAATCTTACTCTCACATTCTAAATGGAGCATTATCTCAATTGCCATCCAACAACTTGATAATACATCTGAATTCCCGCTCACCTAGCCATTTATCATGAATTTTCCTTTTGCTCTTCTCTAACATAACCAAGACCAAGTTCCCACTGAGTACTGAGGAGGAAGTGAGTGAGAATCCACAACATGAAGCTAACTTTTAGTGCCGCACTAGAAGAACACTTTAATAACCACAACTAGCAGGGAAGGAATTTTTGCCTACTTTTTTTTTTTTTTAATCTTTTGTAGCCAGCAAGAATCATCCCTCCGCACCATACCTTGCACAGAACAGGTCAATGCAGATCTATTCTGAAAGCAGAAATTTTCCCATTGTCCCATAAACATGGTCCTTTAATCTGAAAGGCTTAAGACATGCAGTGCAAACACATCCATTCGTCATATAGTCAAAATTCTGGCCGTCAGAGTGTTAGACTACTGAACACTTCTCCGGCAAGAGAACACCACCAAGCGAACTGCACTAACCGAATCGAGTAAAGTCGACACCACACCTCACGAGAATCATTTGCACCGCGCGACAAGCGAGATGACCCTGGCGAAAGAAGCCTTGACTCCAAAGAAAAGAACCGGTCTAGAGTAACAAGAAGGAAAAATAATTCTGACAATCACTCCCATTTCTTTCCTGGGTACCCAGCAATGACAAAGGACACTTTCGCTGGAGAAACACGCTGCACACGAGAGAGAGGAGCCGAACCACATCCCGGCAATGTGACGAAAAAGGTCGAGACATTTAAGCGCGCCCACGGACGATCACGCCACGCGCAATGCGACGGAGCAGCCGCCGGCGGGGCGGCGGAAACCCGTCCAATCAAGCAGTGAAAAACAGCACGGAACTGACTACGATACAAACCACACGGATCAAGCCACAGAGAGAGACGGAGAGAGGCACCTCGAAGGGTCGGAGGAGGTCGGAGCCACGGCTCGGGACTGCGGCCGCTCGGCCGGAAATGCCTCCGCGCTTCGCCCTCTAGCCGGCGGCGAGGGAGGGAGAGAGGGAGAGAGAGAGAGAGAGGCAATGGTGGCGAAGGAGGAGGAGGAGGAGGAGCGGTCGCCAATCGCACGGATTCTCGGTGTGCAAGGAACGATTGCGATCGGCTGCGGGCATTTATATAGAGACGACGATGGTCAACGATGGATTGACCGATGAGAGAGAGAGAGAGGGGCGCAGTGGGGCCCTTTTTTTTTTATAGTTTTTTTATTCCTCCAAAACCAACCCCGCCGTCTCTTCCCTCGCAAGCTTTTCCTCCTCTTTTTCTCTTTTCTTCTTTTTTTTTCCCGAAACGATTTGGGAAATTATTCATGCTAAGAATTATTATTATAAAAAATCTCAAACCAGTACACCTATCTCTAAATTAAATTTTTAATCACCGAAAGTGCTAAATTGGGACACCAATAATAAATTTATATCAAACTAATTTTTTATCACAAAAAAAAAAATCCAAATCGATACATTTATGACAAATTTAATTATCTTTCTTAGTTTTCTGAACTGTCCAAATTGGTAAGTCATCCAACTAATAATTTCGATGGTGAAATTTGATAAAAATTAATGAATGATAAATTTATCATATATATTCCAATTTAAGATTTTTGGTACCTAAAATGTTAATTCGAAGTGAGTCATATTATCGTTATTAGAAAGAAGCGGAAACCTTAGAAGGGAGCAAAATCATTACAAGTATATCAGTTTGGCCTTTTTCATGATATTGAGCCTCATGAAAATTGAAAACAATCCTACAAAAATAATAAGCAAAAAAGACATATTGATTATCATCCTCGATAAATATATAGGTAGGAATACACTACTATTGAGTGGTGAGTGGTAGCAATGGACGGCCTAGGGGTCCAAGGCTCTCTCTCAATTGATCTAAGGTTCCTCGGTCATAGAGTTAGATTCGCCGATCGCTCCCTAACCTTAACAAGTTTTGGTTTGTTTGTGGCATAAATTTAGGCCGCGTCATGGCGTAAAATAACTCCGACTATATTCCTACTAATGCCACCATAGGGCGCAAATGAGAGACTTGCTCAAAATGAGCATTAGTTAGGATCTAAAATAAACATCCTGTCACGGATGTAAAACTCTTGTGGTGATGCTTAGAGGAGGTTGTTGAATGATGATTGCTCCTTCCCATCTTATTATTTATATTTGCAATATACCCTATCAT
The DNA here is from genome assembly GCA_014182715.1 of Eucalyptus cloeziana. Classification (NCBI taxonomy): domain Eukaryota; kingdom Viridiplantae; phylum Streptophyta; class Magnoliopsida; order Myrtales; family Myrtaceae; genus Eucalyptus; species Eucalyptus cloeziana. Next base: position 33,353,349 of record CM024638.1, read on the forward strand.
TTTTCAATAAAATGTTTCATAGATAATTCGTTTTCAACGTGACAAATGGACATTTTTTTTCCTCTCATTTTAGTCAGTTTGACCATTCTTTGCTGAACTAGTTCAATCACATATCAAATGCCCCCGTCCAAGGACATACGATCGTGCTAAGTCGAGTCGACACACTTCAATGCTTTGGGTTGGGGTCGATTACAACTTGATGCTCGAGCTCGATCATTAGTAACGTCTTATAAATTCATCCTCTGTTCGGGACACTACAAAAATAGGGTAGCAAAGGCAAATGGTGCAAAAAACATTAAAATTTTTCTTCTCCTCACAAAAATTTTAAAATTTTTCTCATTTCCATTCAATTTTTGGCCCTCTCCCATTTCTCTTCGTTCCTAGACACAGAGATTAATTTATAAAGGGTAGATTAATTAATTCATCAATTAAACTGCAAAAAGCAAAGGAAATAAGTTTTCTAAGGAAGTGAATGGGAAGGTCGGCGCAAGAAAAGTAAAGTGAGTGGAATGCTGTCGTATCTAAGATTCTCGGTTGCTTTAAGAACATCATATTAATAATATATTGTGAGACAAATTTCGACAGTTTTAAGAATTTAAGACGTGGGATGAAAATGTAATTTAATATTTCTAATTTTTTTGGATGATTCCACTATATGTTTACTTTAATTTTAATTCTTACTTTCAAATTTTTGTCCTACTTCCTTATAAAGCGTGGAAATCGAAATTCATGCCTAATACTAAATAATCCCCGTTCCAATATCTAAAAAGATGAGGATTTGAATTTTCCATCTCTCCTTTCCCATTTTCAATTCATAAATTGGAATTTGATTTAAAATTTTAAGCTCATAAAATTAGGGATTTTGAACCCATCCCGCGATGGATGCGCTTGTTTGCACCCTGCCCTCTCATCCGGGAGGGGAGAGATTTGAAACTCCGCACCCTTATTAAACGACTAAAGTGGAGTGCCATGTGGGGTGGGCCTCGCGTTAGTCTTTCTTTTAGTTTCTGGCTTACGCGCCGGCCACCGACCGCATGACGGTGATTCCAAGACATCAAAAAAAAAAAAAAAAAAGAGGAGATTTTGAGAGATTTGCTTGGTGTCAATGAATTCACGAGAACATTGTCAACTGTCATGAAATCCGTCAAATCAAATGGCCTTTTACTTTATGCTTTCTGCTCATTTCAAACTTGGGACGGATGCAGTTGGGGTCTTGGCCTCTTTCTTAGTCCACAATACCCGAATTTTTTATACGTTAATTCACCCCTAAGTTTTTGAAATTCGAATAAGATTTCAAATTTTAGCAAGGAAAAGCACTACTTTTTTGCTTCCTTGAAACTTGGAAAAACACGCCCTGGTAGCTTCCAAGCATCATTAACTTCCGAGTGGAGGTTTTTTTCCAGGGCCAGATTCCAATTGGAGGTCGTCGCTTTCGCCTGCAGCTCGACTCTCCAAAGTCGTTGATTAAAGATCCTTTTGGGCCATCGAAAACGATTTTTTATCCATCAATAGCTGAAGCTGGAAGAACTTCTCATGGGTGGTCGAAAGGGAAACTTCTTCATTGGGTAAACCTCAAATCAAATCAGTCAGTAGCTTCCAAAAGGAAAAATCGCGTTAGCTGAAAGGGATGGTAGTTCAGCTTCCTGAGAAGTCATCAATCTTCGGATGCTTTATTGGAGAGAAGCATTTACACATACTATATATGAATTCGTATCATCACAAATTATCGGGTCATATGAGATTCACATGAAATCAATTCATAATAACGATCGTGATTGCCTTGATCCATGATAGATCTTATTTGACGTCAAAGCACAATCAATGGAAATGAATTTGATTGTGATGTGTAAGATATAATTACGTTCTCTTTTGTAAATTTGAGCGTAGATGCAAAGCAGCTAGTGTTGGTCTTGAGTTTCCACCGGATTAAGATGCACGAACATAAAATAAATAAATAAATCTGATTGCATTAAAAAAAATCACTTAAAATGCCTTCTGTACATAGACCATTTGGTTGACAAGATTACATAACACAACCTTCTTAATTAAGATAATGCAATCTTGCTACAAATTATTAGCAATTGCTGGGCGAGATGAACAGTCATTGTAATTAAAGTGGCGACCAGGTATGCAATGATGGCTAAGCTTCTTTGTGGCCACGACGATTTAGAGGTAATGATGGCTGCGATACTGATAAGGAGGCCGCATTTCGATGACATAGATCGTGAGAGAGCACTTCTGACAAGCAAGTATTGTATTAAGGGTACCGTTAAAGAGTCCCCCTATAACATCGATTAAGTATATTTTACTTTAAGCAACTGACATTCATCGCTCATAACACGAGGGTAATCAATATATTGAAAATCGTAAAATTTCATTAATCGATTGCTTAATCAATATCCTAAGGACACTTGTTAATAAAATTTATATATAAATTAGGCATAATAGGCCAAACCAAGCCAAGTACATTACAAGATTTCATAGGGCTCATATTAGGCTCCGCTGAAAAACACTAGTTCCATATCATTCCTAAACCAAATTTGTACGGGCGTTTTCTCGCTTTCCTGACAGTGGTCCCAGTCGAAATAGACACAAACCTTTCATGCCCCAACAGAAAGAACAGAAACCACCCGCAGAATGGGAATATTTCTGTTTGTAGTACCTCAGATATCGCGTTTGTTGTATGCCATGTTCTTGCCCACGCTCTATCACTCATGTTGTAGCGCAGTGGTGAAAACTCCATCACCGAGATCAGATGCAATTCCTCCATGACATAAAATCAATTGCTGCGATCTCTTTTCCCCACTTGATTTCTTCGCAGATCATATCGAGAAACCGAGAAGTCGTCCAAGAAAATGAAATGGAAGAGCAATCTCAGGAAAACTAGAGGAATTGAAGCAGAACATTTTCCAGACTTGCTCTCTCACGAAGAGCGAGATCATAATCCATGACGCCAAACCGAGGACATGTCGTGTACTCGAGTGACTCATCGATGTATGCCCAATGCTGCAAAACCTAACATCCAACCATAACAAATTCAATACACGTTATCAGGATAAGCGAAGAAACAGATATACGATCTTATCTCTTGAATGTAACTAAATGATTGGAGCTTCCTAAATTCCTCGTGAAACAAACATAATCTTTTCTGCATACACCCACCAATAAATAGAGCTTAGGGAGAATTCCTTTCGCCAATTCCATGGCCATCAGCATACAAGAGAACTTGATCATCAAGATGCATAGCATTTAGCCGTTCTTCTCTTCTGGGAGAGTATTAGAAACCAGCCATTGCTTCGTCATCGACACAAAACTCAGCCATTCATCAGTCTCGATTTAGATTGATGACAAGCAAATTATCACCAAATCTGAGCATTGATCCAATGGTGCGTCACCCGCATGCACAAGATAGGGACATTTCCTCTGCTAGCTCAAGTTGTCACGTATTTGTTTTTCCTTGCAAACGTTAGAAAGATCTACCGATATTTGTTCAATTAAATCCATCCATTGTGAGAGAGAGAGAGAGAGAGAGAGAGTAATTATTTCAGTATCAGATTGACATGAAATATTTTGAGTAAATTAAAATGAGCTTGAGAATAAAAGCAGTGGACATTGCAAACTTCAAAGCATGCACTAAACAGAACCGGGGCCAAATAGAGATGCTAATTTAGTATCATCTTATCTCTTCATTCCATTTGCATAGCAATCTCTCTCTTCTATCCTCGTCGCAAGTCCTTGTTCAGTTCCAAGCCACAAATCTCCTGGCCAAGCGAAATTTCCTCGCTTTGCCTTTTCCTTAGATGGGTAATTGATGCTTCACAAAATGAGCAAAGGTTGTTGGATGGATAGGCCTGTTCAAGATATACCACTGACATAATATGCGATTCATCAAGTCAAAGAACATGGTTACCCACATTTATATAGCAGGTGGCCCTTTTTGAAGAATGAGATGTTCTTCTAAAACTTTAGCACCATGGCTCCAACAATATCAGTGCAAAGTTGTCTATTCACATGTCACCAAAGACAAGGACATGACATTGCCAATTAGGAATTTCCACTGATGTCTACACCGATGCTCTAAATGCAAATTTGCTCTATTGGTATGACTAAGCATCAATTTTCAGCAGGATTAATCGAGTACATGTCCTCTTAGTACAATCAGTTTTCAACCTACCATTATTAGTTATAGACCCCTGTGGCTCCACTTGAGTGTGAAATCAGGATGCAAATCTTTTCATTTCAAAGATGCAATCTTAGTACACAACCCTCCCTACTGAACAAACTATTGCCTTTCAGCTGAACAAGCCTTGGCCCACAACTATGAATATAGCTAGAGAAGACTAAACACGTATAATGATGTAAAGAAAAGTGAAAGCTATAGTAAAATACATATCTGAAAGTGAAGAAGTCGAAAGAAGATTATTTGGGGGAAGAACAATGGGATTACCTGTTGATTTGTTCATCTTTTGGCAAGGATCTGAACACCACAGGCAGTGGGAGCATGCTTTCCCTCTTTATACACAAGATTTCCTCCAACAAAAGTAGCAAAAACTTTCCCAGCTAATCTTTTTCCCATGTAGGCTGAGATAGACTGCTCACAAGATTGTTCACATGTCAATTTACTAAACAGACAAACCTTGTAAAGCATTAGACAAAACGATAATGCATCCATGCTTTGTAGTTAAGGGAAGGAAATAGGTTCACCCTAGATGTAGATTCAAAATAAATGTCATCTGGATGTTCTAATTAATACATTAGGTCTGTAACTCTACTCCCAAAGAGCCCCAAAAAAATGCTTTGTTTTGCGACTTCTGCAGAGATGAGGAGACCCAAGCTGCAGAAAGTCATCTGAAAGATTGTTGACCACCGGTTTCTTGATCTATTTAAACCTCTGAAATATTATCTTCAACTGATGCTTTTGAAGAAAAATGAGGTGCTAATTGTGCATTATCGAATAGGTATATTTTCAATGGTAAACCAGCCTACTTACCGGGTGTTTAATATATACAGGGTACTCATCGGCGAGGTCAAACTCCGCACTGGGATCCCATACTACAATATCCGCAAAGTTTCCACTTGCAATGGCTCCCTGCAAATAGAATTGTCACTCTTTTCATCATGAAGACTGTAAGCCGAAAGCAGGAGCCTATTCTATTCATTGCCTATTCTTTAAGAGCATATGGAGATGGAGAAACCTGATCTGATTGGCACCATGTTAAAATAAACCAAAGTTCCATTTGTTTAAATAAAAAAAAAAAGTCATTTTAGGAGACATATTAAATAAGGGTTGCTTTTCTGAGAATAACTACTTTGATCAGTTTTTACCAAGAAAAGGTAGTCAGTCATACTGTAAGATCTTTGAAACAAGTCTACTCTGTGAAAAGTTCTCCAAAAATGTGACATGATAAATCATAATTTTAAATTAGAAGGGAAACTGATGATGCTGAAAGCAATCACCTTTAACTTAAGTCCAGCGATTTTCGCAGGCCTCTCGCTCCACCATAAAGCTAGCTGTTCCAAAGTAACCCCATATTTTTTGCCATATGACCAGGTGACAGGAAGAACAAACTGCAGATTTTCACAAATTACTTTTAGATGACATTCAGAGAGGAGATACATGATTTCTCAATATTGAAAAAAAGCATTTAACAGTTCAAGCAAAGGAGCTAACTTAATGACATATCATCTGCAATTCTATGCACCTACAGAACACAACTTAGAGAGTAGATCAACTGCCATAGCCTCTTAAGTAAATGCTCAACAAACAAACTACCCAGAGGAAGATTGAACCTCATGACTGAACATTGTAAAAAAGAATGCCAGAACCTTATAACTCTCTACAGCCAATTATGCATGCGCATGCTTAATTTATCTAATGCTAAATGTCATCTGCTTAAACAATTTGAGTAGGAAATAAAACCATAATGTGCGGACATAGAACCCTCTGATAATGCCTACAACAATAAGTGATAAAGCGGTCCTGGTGTGAAAGTGCCACATGACTCTGCAACAAAGCGCTTTTGCAATGCTATAGTGGTTAATGTCAGAACCCTGAATCTGATAGAAGTAATCAAATTCAACTCTCAGTTGTAATACCTAGCCTCCTCCATCAACCAAAAAATTAGTATCTGTCAGTAGTTTCTTATGTGGCAATGGTATTACAGATTTCGGCACATCTGAGCCAATGGTATTACAGATTCTCATTAATCAAATAATCACAGCTGAGTCAGGCAAGCTTTATCAGGTATAGGACATAATGAGAATACATGCTTACATCAGTCAAAGTACATTATAAAGATAGACCAACCTGCAAGCCAGAAATTCCACCCCAAGCTCTCAAAAAGTTGCCTTCACCCAGCAGTTTCAGCTCTGGAACTGTTGGGGAATGGTCAGAACTCAGCATGTCAATGTGGCCATCCTGATATATAGAGCAAACAAATTAAAAGAATGGGGCATGTGGCACGTAGAGAATCCAAAAAATTAGAAGTACCATTAAAGCCTCCCACAACTTTTCTCTATTAGGTGCATCACGGATGGGGGGAGCACATTTAAACCTTGTATCTCCATCCTGAATTTCTTCTGCTGTGAAGGCTAGGTAATGGGGACAAGTCTCAACACTTAAACTGTCACCATTAACTTTTGCTTCCTGTGCAAAACAGAAAATAAAATTAGGTTTAGTTCTTTTGCATAAGATAGGAAACACTAGTGCTGCATCCATAAAACATTACCACGACTAATAACAATTATAGCAGACTATCACAACTGACTCAACAATAATTGCTACTGATCTTTCACTGAAAAAATCTTGCATATCCATTCTATAAAATTGATTTATGAACAATTTTTTCTACAAATAAGAGACAGAAAAAGGTTCAAGAAAGTAGTTTTGGTCAAAAAGGTGCCTGTAACTAATCGTCAGACTTTTCATCATAGGAAGTCACAATCCCAAAACCAGCTGAATTTAACAATGTGTATTAGGAACCTCCAAATGAACTTGGAATGCAATATGGGGAGGTATATGATCTCCTTTTAGGCAAGTCACACATCAATGTCCAGCAAAGCATAAAGAAATTTTCCAGAAATTTTACACACTTCTGGTATTTTTTGTATATCCACTGGATGAGAAACTTCCCAGGAGATCTTATTAACAAGAGGTGATAAAGATGATATACCTTTATCAGATCCAAGGATGAACTTGCATCAGACAAATGAACAATATGAAGATGAGCTCCTTCAGCAGAGCCACCAATCCTTGTGTCCTTTGTCACAGTTAAAAGCTCACGAATAGCTGCCTCCTCCCTGTTTATAAAAATTAATTGATATGAATTTCCAAGTCTATTTAACATTGCCGCAAGAGATCTGCTAGAGATAAGAGGAAGATGAGCTCATAATTCAACTTGATTGGTGAAGACCTTGACATGATTATCCTCTTATAGTAGGCTGGCAAAACTTTGCAACATATCAAGCAGTAATTTTCAAGAAACTCATCTATCTTATTCAAGCAAAGCTTTTCTCCTTAATTTTGTGCCTGTAACTGGCTGAATTCGATAAAATTACAGAAACTAAACGTGAAAAAGCATTTTCTGGATTCCTATTATGGAAGATAACCTACTCTTTGGAATTTGAAAAATATTTTCATACTACCGTTGCATCTCTCATGAGTAAACATATCGATTAAAGCAACAAAATCTAGAATTATGAGGATTGGAAGCCGGTAGCTATGAATCTGAGGGAATATTTTAAAGAGTAATTAGCTAGATCATAGATCCAGATAACTTAACGTTCTTAATGGAACATCAGCTACTCCATTACACTATATGCCAATCGCCTCCATAAGAACATTAAAAAGCTAACACCAAATTTCTTAAATAGATAGTTGTGATATTTCTAATCAATTTGTAAGGAAATCTTGCCAAGCAGGTGGCCTTGTCTTCAGATAGGTGGAATAAGATCGGGCATCTTCTGTATTTAGATCCAAGTGGCTTTCGGAGTCTAGTTGGAGTTCTGCATGAACAAGCAATGGTCTTCTATATTTTGCTAACACCGACAATCCTTCCTGCATAAATAATCGATAACTAATCATTGACCCATGACTATAGTGAAAAGATAATATTGCACGAGAACAGAGAACTTTGCTAAATTTTAGCAAACAATGTAACTAATTCATGTGATTGTTTTGATCTCAGGTCGGGTTAAAGGACAATAAAGCGTTGCTCTATCAATACATACCACAAATTCTTAGTTGACATGAAAATCAAAGTTGTGACGAGCAGTTTGAGTCCTCTGCTATAATATTGGGGCTCAAAAGTAAAAATTGAGTGTCGCATGACGAACCTTGATATGATCAGCATTTGTCATGGGAAAGTCGTTGATTCCTGAGGGACACATAAAGGACTACAAAACAAGGACAGTGAAATTGTCAGATAGCAAATTGGCCCAAAGAAAAAGTTTTCACTTCTTTTACTTGCCTCAATTTACTATTTCCTCGAGAACTTGAAACTTTCTGTTTAATAGTACTTGCAGCACACATATCCAAAACCATGCAAATAATGACATAGTGCATCAGACAAAATAAGTCCAGGTCCAGTTGAATTTTCACATCAAATCTCTGTAACTTGGGACTTTCAAAAACTTACCATAAAGAGACAGTGGCAAAAATTTGATAAAGAAATAATTGATGACACCGAGATTCTGGTAATTACCTTCAGACCAAGAACACCAGCCTCTAGGAGAGCTTCCAGCGTGCTTGAATTGAATGCATTTCCAGGAACTAAACCTCCCCAGAAACCTGTGGAAACCAAGGTGAGAATTTACATGCACCTCATAAAGGATATCTAGCCTGCTCATGTGTCATTTTCAGTTCATACCGACATCGACATAAATGTTCTTCTCTGCAGCCTTAATCTGCCAAGGAAGGTGGAAAATCATGAATAGAAACCATGAACTTACATTTTATAAAGAGAACAGAAATTGGAGACGCAAGGCTCATATTTCTATTTATTTGCCAAGGATAAGGGCTATGAAGAAATATCCAGACTAGAGGGACTTAAAAAATGCAGTGCGTGGTTTTCAGAAACATATGGTTACTTGCCAGATAAAAAGCGAAAATTAACCTCCCTACTTCTCGTACCTTCAATTCCAGGCTTTCTGTGGAAGTAGTTGAGGGATCACTATTGAGGGGCATATCAATCAATGTTGTTATTCCACCTGCATGAGATAAAAAAGTAATCACTCAAGTAAAGCTCAACATATAAAAATGATCACAGTTCAGTACTTCTAGTTTTCACATTAGATGTTTTACAGCGCAATCACTGACAAAATACAATGATACAGAAAAGTAGACTCATGCTTCATTTTCTGTTTGTATAAGGCTCAGAATGTTATGCTAATCTCATCCACCACAGATTTAGCAAGAGAAAGCAATCTATGTGAAATTTAAGCGACTTTTCTCCTAAAGAAAGATGATCTAGTCAATGGAGTGTCGGCTGCCCCTCACTAGCATTTCAGGAAATTCATTAACTAAGATGTCACTGAAGGGCAGAAACTTGAAGAGAGTCTAATTTACCAGCAGCTGCTGCTTTAGTCCCTGAAGGAAATCCTTCCCAATCAGCTCTTCCAGGGTCATCAAGATGTGCATGCCTGCCTCAGACATTTTATAAAATGTATACGAGTGTAAGTTTTTCTAGAAAGGATATGATTGCTCAACTCTTAAGCATAATTACATTAGTTTATAGAGGGACATCTAAAGCATAATTTGGCAGTAGATATCTAAGTAAGACCAAATTACCGAAAAATGAGCACCCTCTACTCAATTTAAATTTGACCAATATTTCAGTCATCCAGTTATCATTCACCCTTCCAACCTTCTGAAGACAACGGCAAGACTAGAATTGTGGAGGTAAAGGAAGTACCATGGTCATGTTGCTTTTATTGGTCCCTCTGTTTATCATCCAATGTTATACTATCTCCTAAAACCTTTTTTCCGGTTGAAAGTGATGAGATATAACCATTATTTGGAGCAGAGATGCATCTTACACATCAACCAAGCCAGGCATGACAACAGCCTCTCCATAATCAATTACTTGCTCTCCTTTGGAAGCCCCTCGCCAATCATTCTCCGTTACAACAGAGGTAATGAATTTCCCCTTCACCTCGACTGCTCATAAACACGAATAAGTTAAAGGTTAAACCAAAACCTTTGTTATCAATCTACAATAACAGCCAATTAATTTTTTTTTTTTTCTAAATAGCACAAAGCTGATGAGGCAGTTACATTTCCTTCTATCTCGCAAAAAGCAAACTTTTTCGCTCACTTTGAGTTGCAGATTAGATCAACACCATTTTAGAGCAAATAATACAGCTACGAAAGACTATAAAGCAGTCACACACGGAGCAACAAACCTGCCCCGCAAATGATCCCATCTGGCGTCACTATGCGTTTGCTCTTTATCCAATAATGATGGTCTGGCAAAAGGCTGCAATCATCACGAGGAACCTGCAATACGCATCACCATAAACTTCCATCAGCATATCATTTCGCCAATTTACCAGCAAAGCAGCCGATATGCATAGTCCTAGAAAGCTCAATCGCAACAAGAAAGTCCATTTTTTGTTCGCTAATCTGTGATGCTGCACATTCAAAGCAAGCGTGTGATCGAGCATCAGAATGCTGAACGACGCTCTGTTTGTCTAGCAAAGGCAGAGTAGAAACTTCTACACCAAACTGATTACTTCGTTGCACAATCTCATTCCAAAACAAATCACCAAAAACGTCCATCAGCATATCATTTCACTGATTTACCGGCAAAGGAGTTGATGCAAAAGTCCTAGAAACCTCAATGGCGACAAGAAAGTCCCATTTCTGTTCGCTACTCTGTGACGCTGCATGTTCAAAGCAAGCGCAAGCATCAGAACGCTGAACAAACGCTCTGTTTATCCAGCAAAGGCCGAGTAGAAACTTCTACACCAAACCGCTCGCTTCCTTGCACTATCTCATTCCAAAACACATCACCGAAATTTCCATCTGCATAACGTTTCGCCAATTTACTGGCAAAGCAGCCGTCGCACAAGTCCTAGAAACCACAATCGCAATAAGAACGTCCATTTTTCATTCGCTAAATCCATGACACTGCACGTTCAAAGCGAGCACGCGATCAAGCATCAGAACGCTGAACAACGTTCTGTTTCTCTAACAAAGGCCGAGTAGAAACTTCTACACCAAACCGATTGCTTCGTTACACAACCTCATTCCAAAACACATCACCAAAACTCCCACGAGCATATCGTTTCACCGATTTCCCAGCAAAGCAGCCGACGCGTGAATCCTAGAAAACTCAATCGCAACTGGAAACACCATTTCCGTTCACTAAATCCGTGACACTGCATGTTCAAAGCGAGCGCGTGACCGAGCATCAGAGTGCTGGCCAACGCATATCGTCTCCCTGAGTTACTGGCAAAGCAACCGACGCGTGAATCCTTGAGACCTCAATCGCAACCAGAAAGGCCATTTTCCGTTCGCTAAATCCGTGACGCTGCATGTTCGAAGCGAGCGCGCGATCGAGCATCAGGATGCCGAACAAACACTCTGTTTGTCTACTACACCGAACCGATTGCTTCGTTGCACGATCTCATTAAAAAAAAAAAGAAGAACGTAATCGTCTCTCGGAAACGATGAACTCGCGAGGAAGACGACGACGGAGACGACCGGTCGAAGAGATGATAAAAGGAAAGGAAAAGGGCGCGAGAGCGACGCGAGAGCTGACCTTCGACGGCTCCTTCACGTAGAGATAGGCGGCGAAGGAAGCCAGCAGGATCAGCGCCGGAAAGATCCGCCATTGCAGATGCTTCATTCCTCCCTCCCTCTCTCTCTAGAATCTCGATGACGCAGAGAGGAGAGAGAGAGCTTCGCAGAAATTCGCGCTCCCTCACGAGTCGCGAAGCGCTATCGGAGTCAGCTCCCTCTTGTCGTTTTCTCTTCCCTCTCTCCTTAACTATTTTGATATTTCGGGGTTATGGATATGGCTCGAGATTCCATTCCACGGGAGCAGCGTGGCCCTGGAAAGAATATTTTACCCGCCGACCAATGGCACGACGACACGTGGCACTGGAGCTCGGTGGACTCGGTCGCCTTTGGTAGATTCAACCGTGCCGTGCCACGTGTGAGATTCCACAGAGCAATTTGATAAAATATTTTGTAGTCGATCAGGGGAAAGGAAGTTATTATTTCTTTTCTGTATTGGCACGACCATGTACTTTGATTTAACTAGCGATGTCTTTTTCCAGAGTGGAGCGTGCGTGCCTGCGTGTAAGCCCACTTGTCTCCCATTGGCGAATTTTTATTATGTACACGATATCATTTTATATTATAACTAATGCGATATTATGTATTTTTCTATGTTCAATTCCATTTTAATCTGGAAAATGTCAAGTGTTAATCGACATTAAATTATTAACTGAGGCTTTTTTGTGGAGTAGGCTATGACATAGGTGGAAAATGAGTATTATAAAAGTAGGTACATATCAATGACTGGGCATGACGAATGAATGAATATAATCTAATTTGGGCTAAGAGGAATCTCTAGATGCTCTAATGGCTTTGGTTTTCAATATATAATACAAATAGAAATATAATTTAATAGATTGAAAGTCGTAAATCTACACACCGATTTATGTTTTCTGGAACCAACCCTGGATAAATTATGCAATGGCCAGATTGGTCTAACAATAAAAAAGTAGTTTTTATGCATTTTTTTGTCAAGTTAATATCTCAAAAGTGACAATAATGTTAATTTAAATTTGGGGACAGCATTAAATATTTTAACGTAAGTCATGGACTAAATTGAATATATATCGAAAATCTAGGGACCTTGTTGTACAATAAATTATAATTTAGGGACTATATGAAATAAATTTAAAGTTAATGGATCAATTATGCAATTTTATCTAAGAAAGTTTTGAGGAGGGAAGCTTCTCCGGGACTCTTCATCCACGAAAACCGTCTCGAGCGTCGGTTATCGTAGATATTGCCTTCCATCACGGCGTCTCAAGTTAACCGCAGCGGTTTTCTTCTTCGGAGGCGCCGTTTTTTTAGAGAGAGAAACGGACACCATACGCAGAGAGCCAAGAGGCTTCCAGAGAGTAGAAATCGACCCTCCAGGTTCGTCGATCGTCTCCGAAATCGCCCGTCGTCATTCATCGATCGCCGCCGGGCTCCGGTTCCGGAAGAGCGCAGGACCTGCTGCTCTGTTTCTCCCCCGGCCGAGAAGTCTGATTGATCCCGGTCTCGACTGAAGCTTCAACCACCCGCGGCGTATCCTCGTTGGCGACGAGGTTCCATGGCTGTCTCGGAGTTTTACTCCTTTTCGTCAAGGTGCGGGCGGTGTCTCTATGGTGGTTGATCCGTGAGAAATGGCCCGGAGTTCGTGTAACGCTTGACGACGATAACCGGAGATAAGCTTTTCTCAATCCTTTTTCTCCTTTATTTTCTCATCGCACTGTTCATTTGTTGAATTATTATCTGTGACGCTGTGAGTTCAAAGATCTTCGAATGGATCGGTGGTGTTCTAGTGATGGACGGTGGTCGGAGGCGACGGCCATCGTGCCGATGGCCGGAAGTAGTGAATAGAAAAGTTTTATGCATTCATGGTTTAGGATTTGAGGGCAGATTGATCTCTGTTTGTAAACCTTGAAGTTCGTGAAGGCATGGCGTAAGTTCTGGCATGTCGGGTGACGCCGTGAGGAAGACGATGGAGTGGAAAGTGGAGATAAAAAGTTGAGTGGGCCTGAATACAAAAGCCCGGATTGCGCCCATTAGTCCAGTCCAGAGAGATCAGCGTGGGGCCCATTTTGGACCCGGCCCAAGGGCCCGGTCTGAATCCTCATTTTCAGAAATTAAAAAAACATAAAAATTTTAATATAATCTGAATAAAAAAAAATTGGATTAATAGTTAGAAAAATAGGCATTGATTAGGTTGTTACATCTTAGTATTAGAATTGGTTTAGTTTCAATTAGATAGTTAGAAACGGTTTAGTCTCTTTAAGGATTGCCTCTATCAAGGTGTTTATTGGGTGGTGGTCTCTGGCCAAGACAAGTGATTAATAAAAAATATCAAATTAATGTAATTTGTGGGGGCTTAAATAGTTCTAAAAGCTAGTATTTTCACACTGGCTAGCGGCAACATTCTCATAACTATTGTATCTCATGTCTCTATATCTAGTAGTGATCAGTTCCCATTTTTGGAACTCGAGGACCCTCTCGAGGACTCGGCGGCGTGGGCGGAGATGGTCTTAGGATCAAGACGGCACCTAGGACTGCGTTGGGCTTTCGGCCTTGCAAATGTTAGTCCAATGGAATTAGCCACTTAGCAAAAAAGATGAAAAATTTAAAAAAATACGAGAGTTATTACAATTTTAGGGTTTATTATTATTATTATTATTTTAAGAAATTAAAAAAATATAATATATATATATATATTTTAAAAAGTGTTTGTTCGGTTCGGTTCTTCGGTTCCCCCCTAAATCGGCAACTAGACTGAAAATCACCTATTCCATTTTTATGGAATAAAAAACCGGACCAACGTTCTTGGGAATCGGACCAAATCGATTGGTCCGATTAAGTCTAGGTGATTTTCAGTCCGGACGGTCTGATATGCTCACTCTTATCTGAATATGATGTCTCTAGCAATTCATGGACATGTAATTGCCACAATGGAGAGCGGTTCTTTCTTCAGGTTAATTTATAGGGCACAAAGTTAGCTCCTTTGCCGAAATGAAGATTAAAACTTGAAATTGAAGGTAAGGACTCTGATATTGTGTCTAAGAGCCCAAAATATACATCCATATCATATATCTGAAGTGTAGCCCCACTCTTTGTCGCAAGTTATTAGTCACATGTTGATGTCGTGTTCCTCTTAATCTCTTTCTCTCTTTGCTTCAACCCCAATTGAACAAAAGAACTGTTCCTTCGATAAAATGTTGGATGGTGGAGGGTAGCTAAAGTTATCATTAATTGTTACTCATGTAATATTAACAAGTGAACTCTTGTACATGTGGGTCTAAATCTGAAGCAAAATCAAATAGCGTGAGATTGTGCTGATAATTTTTAAAATAGGACTGAAATTGCAATTTTGGGCAAAATGTGGATTCTTTGTTTTAAAATTTGTCACAATTGACAAAATCGAAATATTTATGATTGAATTGAAAAAAGTACTATAGATTTAGGATTTTTTGAATAGTTTTTCCTTAAAAAATTTGACTATCGAATTGGCTTTTCACTCCTCCTCAAGCCTTATGGGCTCTTCTTTGTTGACACTCTACAAATGAAATAATGCTTTTATAGAACCAACAAATTTTTAAACAATTTTCCATTAAAAAATTTGGGTGAAGGCGGCCTCGCCCAGTTTTTGGGCGAGGCTACTTCACCCGTGACCCTCACCCGAATGGCCATCGCCGTGGTAGTCACGGCGATGCTCACAACAATGGTGTTCTAAACAGGGCTAAAATCTACCTCAAGAAATGACTCAGTCTCCTATCACATATAAATTTTTTATTTACATGTAATAATATTAATTTAATGGCATCTCTAGGTGGAACCTTAATTGTTACTTGCAGTCTTCCCTCACTGACCTGATGGTCTTGATGATAGGGGTCACAATCATCCCAGCAGTGGCCATTTACACAATTACATTGGTATTTTACCCCTTATAGTAAAACCAACACGTCATTTGAAATAGTCTCTTGCTGTGATCATATGGTTGATATTTGTGGCCATTCCATTCTTCTACCAACTTAATTAAGAAAATTTGGTCTTGCCCTCTCCTTTCCTTTTTTTTTTTTTTTTTAAAGCATTATATAAGTCCTATGGGCCCTTCTTTGTTTAGGCTCTAGAAATAAAATAATATCCTTTGAGGCCAATAATATTCTCCCATGTTTTGCTAAACAATTTGTGGTAGAATTGAATAAGTTGGTTGAAAAGCAGAACGGCCATAAATGTTAGCCATGTGATCATAGCAATGTTGATTATTTCAAATGATGAGTTGGTTTTACTATATGAGTGGGATATTAGTGTAGGACTTGTGTACGTGGCTGTTGTTAGGATAATAGCGACCCACGTCATTAGGATTATTGGTTCTGTGAATACCCACCCCTTTTGTTTAAAGCTGCTAATAAGAATTAAGGTTGCATTTATGGATGCTGCTAAATTAATACCAATTACACGTCATAAAAAATTTACATACAATGAGAGACTGAAATATTTTTTAAGATGGATTTAGCTTTGTCTGAAGCACCACTATTGCGAGTATCACTGTGACTACCATTGCAATGGCGAAGGTTGTGGGTGAATCAGTCTCGCCTAAAAACTAGGAGAGGTCGCCTTTGCCCAAATCTTCTTCTTCCATTTTGGATTTTCCCAACACTGCTAAATGTGGTTCATTGCTAGCTGCCTTTGAAACTACCCTTGTTGGTTTCTCTCTCTCTCTGTTTTGACCCCAATTGAACAATGGAACTATTCCTTTGATGAAATGTTGGGCGGTAGAGGGTAGCTAAAGTTATCTTGTATTGTTACTCATGTAATATTAACGAGTGAACACTTGTACATGTGTAGAGGTGTCAAACGGGTGGGTCGGGTCAGGTTTGGGTCAGGTCATTAATGGGTCGACCCAAATTGACCCATTGACCAATTTATGACCCATTTAAGTCTAATGTAAATTTTTCGACTCATACCCGACCCATACCTGACCCAACCCATATTAATAAAATATTTTCATATTTTTTAACAAATTTATAAAAACTTATTCCTATTTTTTTTTAAGATTATATTACTAAAATACTTCTAAGCTTATTTCTTATATATATTATTTTAAAAATGGTATTGTTAAAATAGTTTTATACAACACAAATTCAATGGACAATTTTTATAAATTTTAAAATAATTATTTTAAAAAATATAATTTTAATAATTTTTTTTATTTTTTTAAAATAAATTTTTAATTATTTTTATTTTTTAGATATACTTTTTTTTTTTTTTTTTCCTTCTTCTTTGGCCGGCGGCCGGCGGCTGGCCATAGGCAAGCCTCAAGCTCACCTGACTTGTTAACGTTGGCGAGCTCGAGGCTCACCAAATCGGCGAGGCATTTGTAGATTTTCATCAATGGTTGGAGGTATGTCGATCTTTACGTTTCCACAAATCAATACCGAATTTGTACGAATTTGTCCATGAATGATAGATCAAGATCGTCGGGTTTTATTTAGATTTAGTCTTACAGAGGGTCATTTTTTAGATTATGGGCCACATGAAATATCATTATAAAAGTGGGGCCTAAATAAACCACTAAGGTTTGCCTTAGTGGCCACCTTTCTCACATGAGAAGGGGGAAATGGGGCTTTAGATCCTCACCTTCTTAGGGAGGTTGATGTGAGGACAATTTATTTTCAAGTATGAGTTTCGACTCCCACACCCTCCAAGAAGATAGAGCAAAAGGTTA
Source organism: Eucalyptus cloeziana (assembly GCA_014182715.1). NCBI lineage: Eukaryota > Viridiplantae > Streptophyta > Magnoliopsida > Myrtales > Myrtaceae > Eucalyptus > Eucalyptus cloeziana. The sequence continues at coordinate 33,370,832 of CM024638.1, forward strand.
AGAATGAGTGTTAGAATAGGAGTAGAGTTAGACCAATAAAAAAAAAAGATGCCTAAATTTGGACTAACTCTTGTATTTTGAAAGAGCAATACGATTTAGCAATGGAAATCCAATGATAAAAGTGTCTAGTTGGGAAACTTATCAAGATGGGTAGCCTCCTAAGACTAAATCGTGAAATCGGTATATGATGGATTAAAGTGAATAATACCTTGAGCAAATTAGTTTAGAGAGTGGCACGAAGACCTAGAAAAGGAAACATGAATTTCATTTTTTTCTCCGAATAAAAAAAGAGTGACTCGAACGAAACGTTCTTGGAGGGTTCTGATCCTTAGGCCATGTTGCATCAAATCATATGAATCAAATTTTATCTATCAGATTACTCACTTGCCTAATGGAAATTAAGAGCTATAAGCATCACCAAAATCACTTTCATCCCCATCTCTTCTCTCTCTCTACACCAACATCATTGGCATCCATATCTTGACTTTTCTTCTTCCAACCTCCACGTTGAGATCGTCTGTCCATTGATCATTGATGGCCTAACTAACACCAATTTTTTGGGAATTGCCTTTAATGTTTTTGACTTTAGGGATGATCTCACCTCCGAGTGGTTTGACTTGACTCGTGATAATCTGTTATGACCTTCCCGTAGAAAAGATAGCCATGATTTAAACCATCAATTTTCATATGTTATATAACTCTTAAATATGGGGAGAATGACACTAGAAATGTCATAAATTGTGTACGTCGCTTATTTTAGTGCCAAAATTTTTGTTGGCTCACTTAAGCGCCAAAATAGGAGAAAAATGATTACTTAAGTATCTCCAGCAAGAAATTACGTGACATTTATAAATAAAATTTTTATCTAGGAGGCATTTTTGGCATTGAAATGATCAATTTTCATTAAAATTAATATTTAGAATGAGCATTGGTCAAATCATGTAAACTTTTCTTTATATAGAAGAATTTGTGAGACTTTTATTCATTTGTAATGTTTTTCTCAATACAGTTGTATACAATCAGTTATTTTGAGAAAAACAATTACGTTTGACCTGGAGTAAACATAAGGTTTGTTCATTAAGTTATTTGATCACATGTGGGCTGATAAAATACATTATAATACATGGAAGATAATACTTGCTCTAAGTGAACTCATCTCCATGATTCATGTGTTTTATTTCAGCATGAAGTTTATGTGGGTTTGAGTTAATATATCATTTGATGTAAAGTTAGGATCAAGTGGGAGAATGTTATAATATTTTATTATTTTAAATGTGATCCCAATATTGTTTTTCCCAATTAATTTCAATTTATTATCCAATTTATTACCCACATTTATTACATGATATTTGTTCGTTAATACGTTATCATAATGATCTTGATGGAAGACGTCAGTAACGAAAGAAATGAAATAAAATGTCAGGCCGTCTAATCCAAACCCTATTACTATAGAAATCACACCATCACGTTTTGAGGAGTATTGGCTAGTGGAACAAGACCTTCAGCCGATTGATCACACTTTGTGTATCGTCCAAGGGTTTTCCGCATTTGTAGATTTTCATCAATGGTTGGAGGTATGTCGATCTTTACGTTTCCACAAATCAATACCGAATTTGTACGAATTTATCCGTGAATGATAGATCAGGATCGTCGGGTTTTATTTAGATTTAGTCTTACAGAGGGTCATTGAAGGACCTTTTAGATTATGGGCCACATGAAATATCATTATAAAAGTGGGGCCTAAATAAACCACTAAGGTTTGCCTTAGTGGCCACCTTTCTCACATGAGAAGGGGGAAGTGGGGCTTTAGATCCTCACCTTTTTAGGGAGGTTGATGTGAGAACAATTTATTTTCAAGTATGAGTTTCGACTCCCACACCCTCCAAGAAGATAGAGCAAAAGGCTAAGAATGAGTGTTAGAATAGGAGTAGAGTTAGACCAATAATAATAATAAAAAAAAAAAGACTCCTAAATTTGGACTAACTCACAACAAGTGTATTTTGAAAGAGCAATACGATTTAGCAATGAAATCCAATGATAAATGTGTCTAGTTGAGAAACTTATCAAGATGGGTAGCCTCTTGAGACTAAACCGTGAAACCGGTATATGATGGATTAAAGTGAGTAATACCTTGAGCAAATTAGTTTAGAGAGTGGCACGAAGACTTAGAAAAGGAAACATGAATTTCATTTTTTTCTCCGAATAAAAAAAGAGTGACTCGAACGAAACGTTTTTGGAGGGTTCTGATCCTTAGGCCGTGTTGCATCAAATCATATGAATCAAATTTTATCTATCAGATTACTCACTTGCCTAATGGAAATTCAGAGCTATAAGCGTTACCAAAATCACTTTCATCCCCATCTCTTCTCTCTCTCTCTCTCTCTCTCTACACTAACATCACTCGCATCCATATCTTGACTTTTCTTCTTCCAACGTCCACGTTGAGATCATCTGTCCATTGATCATTGATGGCCTAACCAACACCGATTTTTTCGGAATTGCCTTTAATGTTTTTGACTTTAGGGATGATCTCACCTCCGACCGGTTTGACTTGACTTGTGATAATCTATTATGACCTTCCCGTAGAAAAGATAGCTTTTCATGATTTAAACCATCAATTTTCATATGTTATATAACTCTTAAATATGGGGGGAATGACACTAGAAATGTCATAAATTGTATACGTCGCTTATTTTAGTGCTAAAAGTTTTTGTTGGCTCACTTTAGTGCCAAAATAGAAGAAAAACGATTACTTAAGTATCTCTAGCAAGAAAATACGTGACATTTATAAATAAAAATTTTATTTGAGGAGGCATTTTTGGCACAGAAATGATCAAATTTTCATTAAAATTAATATTGGAGTGATCACTTTTTAACAACGATTGGAACTAAAGTGATTATTATTATTTTTTTTTATAATGAATAGCATTGAAGTGATCACTTTTCAATTTGCTACACAACATCGTTTTGGGGTTATATGCCGACTAGGCACGTCGACAAGCCACGTAAGATTGAGAAATTAATAAAATGTGGCAACGTCAGATTTGCAGTGACTGAAATTGAGGTTAGCACTTAAGTGATTGTTTTTTCAAAACAATAACACTTAAGTGATCCGAAAAAACTTTTGGGGCTAAAGTGAGCACCATACATAACTTATGGCATTTCTAGTATCCTTCTCCTCTTAAATATGTCAAATTTCAAATTTTAAATGCTCATGTAAGAGGCCTCGTTTGGTTCGACTTTGGGGAAATGCAGATGCATTTGGGCTAAAGGGGTTTTTCGAAATACAAATAGTGTTTGGTAAATTATATTTTGAAAACATATGGAAAGAAACTTTGACCTAAATGTCACTTAATAAAAGCTACACTTCGTAAGGATTTTTCTAATTTTAAAAAAAAAAAATATTCAAACTATTTGCCAATGGAACTCAACCACCGCAAGCAAGGCTAGTGGTGGCTCGCCCATGGTTAAGGCCTTCATCGGCAAATTAGGGTTTTTCATGACATTTTCGGAATTATAAAACTACCCCTAAATTTGGACTAACACATAAGTGGTGCAATTGGTAGAACAATATGATTTAGTGTTGGAAATTCAATGTTAAACGTGTCTAGTTGAGAACCCTATCAAGATGGGTAGCCTCCTAGAGACAAAATCATGGAGTTTGTATATGATGAATTAAAGTGGGTCATACCTTCGAGTGAAAAAAAAAAAAAGACAAAAATTTCATTTTTCTTTCCAAAAAAAAAAAAAAAAAAACAGTAGCTCAAGCAAAACACTTTTTCGGAGGGGTCTGAACCTTGGGCTGTGTTGTTGCAATCAAATTTAATCTACCATATTACTCTGTTCCCCCAATGGAAAATTCAAGTGTCACCGAAATCACTTTCATCCTCATCTCTCTCTCTCTTCAACGACATCACTGGCATACGCATCTTGACTTTCTTCTTCCAGCCACCGCGTTGAAACCAAAGAAAAATGCCAACTCCTGTCGCTTTAATATTTTATGAACGGACTTTAATGCTTTTGACTTTAGGGATGATCTTCGACTCGTTTGTCTTGACTCGTAATAATATGTTCCAACCTTCCAGCAAGAGAATTTAAGAAAGTCAGTCTCTCAACATTTTCTATTTATCTTTAGAAGTAAGGCGAGAAAGTAAATATGATATTTTGCATTTTCATATATTTTATAACTTTTATATGTCAAATTTCAAATTTTAAATACTCACGTTAGAGATCTTGTTTGGTTGGGCTTTGGGGAAATGTCTTTGAGGAAATGCAAATGCATTTGGGCTAAACAAGTCTTCCGAAATGCAATTAGTGTATGGTAAAATGTATTTTGAAAACATGTCGGAATCAACTTTGAGTCAAATGTGGCTTGGTAAAAACTATACCTTGTAAAGTACTTTTGCTAATTTCTTTTTAAAATTCGAACTATTTGCCAAGGGAACTCAACCGTGCAGGCCAGCCTCTTGGCTTATCGATAGTTTGAGGCCTTTGCCATCAAGTTAGGATTTTTAATGACATTTCTGAAATTATGAAATTGAGCGAGGGCAAAGTTTTGATGAAAAAAAAAGTCTATCTACATTCCGAGAATGCCATTTTTCAGATTACTTTGGACTTGTCTTTAGACCAAAAGGCCTTTAGAGGCATTTGGTAATGTAATTAAATTTCCTCAAAGTTGAGCAAAAAACGAATCAAACGTCATTTGCATTTGCCTAAAAGACTTTAGAGCCTTAAAACCCATTTGTAGTGCTGAGCTGAATGGGGCTAGAATATGTCTTGAGTTTGTAAAGGAAACCAGAGTCAAGTAAGTTTCCCTTTTTGGTTTGAGTATATTTTTTAAAGGTGTTTTCTATAAAAAAAAAATATTTGACCATAAAATTGGTCAGATTTCACTTTGGTGCCCCTAGTCTATTAATCATCTATAAGAAATCCAATCCATCATTTACATATGGTTCTATAGACTACATGATACACAACAAGTTATGGCGTGGCCTTAATCTAATTCATAATATTAATCATATATTAAAAAAAACAGTAAGAACAATGAGTCCCGTGTGACAAACAGAAATTCTAACCACATGCCATTAGTAGAACGAGTCTATATTCCGATACTTCTCTACGATATTATTAAGAATGCACTATGATAAATAGAAGATTCCGCTAAGCAGGACCTTGCTTGCATTTGTAGCCGTTGGATTACAACCACTTGAACATCGGTAACAAAGATATTTTGGCAATGCAACGGGTTTAAATATCAAGGGTATGATAGCCTTGGATTACAACATCTGCATTTGTAGCCATTGGATTACAATCTTTTGTTTTTTGTTTTTTCTTTTCAATTATTCACCAGATTTATTTTCCGAATACTTCCCACGAAAAAAATATATTGGAGAGCAGACCACGGCTCTTCCTTCTTCTTCCCCTAATTCCATGCCTGTAAAGCAACACCAAGGGATTCATCAACTTAGAAATGAGTTCCTGCTTCACCATCTCCCTCTCTCTCCTCTTCTTCTTCATAAATTTTGCAGCTACCGAAACAGCACCTACGTTTCTACGGCACTACTGCCCAAACACCACCCTCTTCACTCCCAACTCCACCTATCAGTCCAACCTCAACGCCCTCCTCTCTTCCCTCTCCTCTGCCGCCACCGACAGCGCTGATGGCTTCGCCAATGCTATTGTCGGCCAAAACCCTCCCGACCAGGTCTACGGGCTCTTCCTCTGCCGCGGCGACATCGACATCACCACATGCAGCAACTGCGTGGCCACTGGAAAACAGGATGTCCTCCAAAGATGCCCGAACCGGCGAGTCTCCATGATCTGGTACGATGAGTGTATGTTGAGGTACTCCGATGTGTTCAACTCCTCGGTCATGGAACAAGTGCCTTCTTTCACGATGCACCACGCTGGGAACATCACTGATCCAACCCGGTTCTTGCAAGTCCTGGAAGAGACCATGGACGACATCACCGCAAGGGCTTCAGTCAGCAAGTCGGGGAAGAAAGTCGCCGTTGCGGAGGCAAACTTTACCAGCTTAAAGAAGCTGCACACGCTCGCACAGTGCACGCCGGACTTGACGGTGTCGCAGTGCAACACGTGCCTCCGCGCAGCAATCTTGGGCCTCCCACGGGGAAAGAAAGGTGGGAGGATGTTCACTCCGAGCTGCAGCATGAGGTTCGAGCTGTACCCATTTTATAATGCCTCGGCCATAGAGGCCCTGGTGCCTCCGCCGTCCTGCCTTCCATCTCCTCCAGCTCTTGTGACCAGACGTGATGGTACGTATTTGTTTTTGTTATTTGTCTTCCGATAACAGAAAGATCAGTCCTATTTGTTTTTTTCGGTGAACTACAATCCTACTTTGTAGTTCGAATAAGGGGAGTGAACCTTTTTAAAAAAGGGAAGAAAACATGATGAGTGCCATAATCCTTGTACACCTTGCCATAAATGTTTAATTGATCAATTATTCAATTGAGTGACGTCAATAATTTCACTAGCCGAAAAATCTAACTTGTCAATAATTTAATATAAAGCTATCCGAAATGGCTCGCCAAGGAAATGATGTTATCAAAAGCATAAAGAAATGAGTCATTAGACTTTCTTGCCCCCAAATTTAAGGGTGTCAACGGTTTGGTAACCGTTAGAAAAAACTTCTGAACCAAATCAAATAAGACCCAAACTGAATACGAACCGAACCGAAATTTCAGTTCGGTTCAGTTTGGTTCGGTTTGTTTTGTTTTTTTTTTTTTTTTCAACTCAAAATAATCTAAATTCAATATGTTATTGGACTTCAAGCTTAGAGGATTTTGCAATTTAGATCATATACTTCATTCTCTTTTTTAAGCATTAGCCAAGTAATGATATCCAATTTAAACAATTGCTTAACATAATCTCTCTTGATGATTCTCTAAAAGACAATTCTATTGTTCAATTGAAAAAAAGAAAGAATTTTTTTCCGTATTGATATATTACTAAAAGAGTTTATAAGTGTCAAAAATGTGGAGGTACCCATGTTACAATGAGCAAGTCTTGAGATTTTTGGTGGTACTTGTCCTATAATCTTAGTAATATTAACATTAGTTTTACCAAGATCACTATAAGATTATTATTATTATTTTTAAAAAGATTCCGGACGCGATCCACTTGGGTTGGCTTTTTGGTCTTCGGGAGCAACCCATCTTGCTGTCTCTCTCTCTCTCTCTCTCCTCCTCCGTCCGAATCAATCTTCTATCCTCGCTCGCTCGCTCGCATCTCCCCGCCATTTCCACAGTCTACATCGCCGCCCCTCTCTCTCTCTCTCTTCTCGCCGTGCCTGTCCCCGTCTCCGTCGTGCTCAGAGCGAGCTCGCCATTCGCGAGATCTCGCCACCGCCCACAAGAGAAAAGCCTCCAGCCTGAAATGCCCCGTGCCTAGGGTTTTCCGACTAGCCCCCTCGCCCGCCCGCTGCTTCCCGAGGCCTTCCGATTCCGCCGATTTCCCTAGCCGTCCGAGGAGCCTCCTCCGATTTCGGTCTCTACATTTTGGAGCGGGCCCCTCAGGGATCAATCGATCGAGCGAGGGAGCATCGAGGCGAACTCGATGTCGCAGGGCTATGCAATCGGGCTCCACTTTGACCCGGCGCTAGAGAACTCCAGCCAGAGGGATGGGAGTCGGGAGAGAATAAAACCGAATTTTTAATGGTTTGATTTTATCGGTTTGTGGTTTGGTTTGGTTCAGTTAACCAATAAAAACCGAACCAATAAAAATATTTTGGTTTTTAATGAAAATCGAACCGAAAAAACCGAATTTTTCTGTTCGGTTCGGTTTTCGGTTCGATTCCTGACGCCCTTACCCAAATTGACGAATTGGGGCTTAGTCGAACTCAAACCCTAACCCTAAGTTAGGTCCAACAGTGGCCAGTCTTTATCCTACAAGTGCTGCCAAAGGACATCCTTGGGCAAAAGGCGCCGCTACTGGTCTTCAAGGGTAGAGGTGTTAAAATGGGTCATAGACCCATATATGACCCATTTAAATCATAAATGGGTCATAAATTGGTCAATTGTTTTTGATAAAAAGTAGTTAAATGTGTTTCACAATTAAATGTTCAAAATAGGTGGGTCTTAAATGGGTTTTAAATGGGTTGGGTGGAGATAGAGGTGTTAAATGGGTTGTGCAACCTATTTATTGACCCATTTATGGTTAAATGGCTCATTAATGGGTCAAGCTTTATTTCCTAAAACATCCATAATGAGTTTTAATGAGTCAATATTAAGATATATGAGTCTTAAATAGGTCAGCTCTTTGACCCATTTATCAACCCATTAAAAAGGAACCCATTTATTTTAACTCAAAACTTCACCATCTCTCTCTAGTCTCTTCTCTCTTTAACTTTACAATTTTTTTTTTTTATTTAAAAAACCGAAAATATAATTATTTTTTATTTTAATTTTTTTCTTTCTTATTCCTTCGGTCGCCGGCACGGCGATGGCCGATGTCCGGCCGGGCGAGCCTCGAGCTCGCCGGATTTGGCGAGGCCCACCTTGCCGATGCCCGGCGAGGCTCGAGCTCGCCCGACGTCGGCGAGCTCGCGGCTCGCCAGGATCGGCGAGGCGAAGGCCTCGCCAACTTCCGGCGAGGCTTGAGCCTCGTTGATTTGGCGAGCCTCGAGCTCGCCCGATCTAGCGAGGCTCGGCTCGCCGCTTTGGCGAGCCGCGAGATCGTCGGCGTCGGGCGAGCTCGAGCTCGTCGGATCTGGCGAGCCGCGAGCTCGGCTAGGCGTCGGGCGAGCTCGAGGCTCGCCCGTGGTTGGCCGTCGATCGTCGTCGTGGCCGGCGGCCAAAAAAAAAAAAAAAGAAAAAAAGAAAATTAAAAATTATATTTAAAAAATAAAAATAAAATAATAAAAATTTTAATTTTTAAAATAAAATAATTAAAAATTTAATTTTTTAAATAAAAATAATTAAAAATAAAAATAAAAATTTAATTATTTGTATTTTTTAAAAATTTAATTTGTATTTTTTAAAAAATAAAATAATTAAAATTCGATTTTTAAAATAATTATTTTAAAAATTATAAAAATTTTCCATTAAATTTGTGTTGTATAAAACTATTTTAGTTTTTAAATATATATATATATATATAATTTTTTGAAAAATTATAAAAAATTGAAAAATTATTGATTGGATTTGTATTGTTTGGAATTTGAGTAATATAATCTTGAAAAAAACATAAGAATAAGTTTTCCTAAATTTAGTTAAATATAAAAATATTTATTAATATGGGTCGGGTCGGGTCGGGTATGGGTCAAAAATTTACATTAGACATAAATGGGTTAATGGGTCAATTTAGGTCAACCCATTAATCAATTTAGGTCGACCCATTAATAACCTGACCCAAACCCGACTCGACCCACCCGTTTAACAGCTCTAGGTGGAGAACCTATTTTCAACAAAAACCTTATAATCTCTCTCTTCTCTCTTTAACTTTATAAAAATATTTTTTTTTTTTTGTAAAAATCGAAATTATAATTTTTTTATTTTAATTTTCTTTTTCTTTTTTTCTTTCCTTTTCTTCTTCTTCTTTTTTTTTTTTTTTCTCCTTCCTCCCGGTCGCCGGCATGCCGATGGCTAGCGATCGGCCGGGCAAGCCTCGAGCTCGTCGGATTTGGCGAGGTGGAGGCCTTGCCGACGCCGGAGAGCTCGTGCTCGCTAGATTCGGCGAGCCTCGAGGCTTGTCGATGCCGGGCGAGCTCGAGCTCACCAGATTTGGCGAGCATCAAGGCTTGCCGACACCGGGCGAGCTCGAGGCTCGCTTGTGGCCGATCACCGGCCATCATCGTGGCCAGCGGCCGGCCAAAGAAGAAGAAGAAGGAGAAGAAAAAAAGAAAAAAAGAAAAGAAAAAAAAAAGAAAAGAGGAAAGAGAAAAAGAAAAAAAGAAAAGTATATTTGAAAATAAAAATAATTAAAAATTTAATTTTTTAAAAATAAAAAATAATTAAAATTCGATTTTTTAAAATAATTATTTTAAAAATTATAAAAATTGTCCATTAAATTTGTGTTGTATAAAACTATTTTAGCAATATAATTTTAAAAATTGTCCATTAAGAAATAAGCTTGGAAGAATTTTAGTAATATAATCTTTAAAAAAAAAAAAAAAACATAGGAATAAGTTTTTCTAAATTTGATTAAATTTGAAAATATTTTATTAATATGGGTTGGGTCGGGTATGGGTCAGAAAATTTACATTATGTATAAATGGGTCATAAATGGGTTAATGGATTAATTTGGATCGGACCATTAATGACTCGACCCAAACCCAACCCACCAGTTTAACGGCTCTACTCAATGGTCGCCACGATTGAAATCATTTTGATTTGTGGTAACATAGCTTTCTCTTCGTGGGATGGACCAATATTATGTGTATCGACATTGACGATTTTCCCTTTGAGGTTGCGAGCTCAAGTAGCAGCGTGCAGTGGGTTCAGGGCAATGTCTTTCATCTCGATTTCTTGAGCAATCAGTTGCTTGTCAATTTGGTGCAAGGAAAGGGTACTAGAAGGGAAAATTGTCCAAAGAGTCATAAACTAATTGTAGTGAATCGGGTTGAAAGTGAGACCCAATTAACTTTGTGCCAACAATTACGGTGAGACCCCGCTTGGGGGGGGGGTGTTCTTTGGAATGACTGGGCATAAAGGGCACGTGGGTAGTGAATCGGGTTGAAAGTGAAAGTCGCCAAATGACATCATCAAAAGGTTGTAGAAACAATGTGGTTTAGCCTTTCCTTATCCCAAATTGACGGCCAATGTGGTTTCTTAGAAAACAAGAGGAAGGAGATCATCGTGAGCCTCCTACACATCCTAACACCCTATTGCCCATGGGCCCGAGTGCTGGTAGCCTTAGGGAAAATCTCCGATGTCGCATCCAAATTTCAGTCCAATTCCAGTCCTTTGGCGGCATCCGCAGGATAAAGACTAATCACCATTGGACCTAATTCGGGATTAGGATTTGGGTTGGATTTAGTCTTAATTGGTCAATTTGGGTCAAGTCAATGGCTAAATGATGTCGTTGTTTCTGAACACTTTAGATGACATCATTTCCCGGTGCACCACGTCAGATGGTTTCTTATTAAATTAAAGCCATATCAGATGTTTTGGCAATACCCAAATAAATTTAAAGTCTTTTAAAGTAGGGCACTCAAGTGATCAACTTAAAATTTACAACACCATAGTGAATGTGGTACAAAATGTGTGGCACTAGTTGTGTCATTTTCACGATACGGTGTTTATCCATTTTGATCTGCTTATAAGAGGTGAAGTTTAGCAAGGCATTCTTTACAAATATTGCTTGAACTGTTCCACATCATTCCAATGACTCAGCACTTTTGCTTCGTCTTTTCCCTCCATCAAGCACTTCAAAGCAGCACAATTGACAGTATAACTGCATCAACTCCTCTCGTTCAGAACCAAACCATTGTCTCTAGTCGTCAAATCTTTGAGCTTGGGTTCTTCACGCCTAAAGGATCAGCAAAGCAGTACGTAGGAATATGGTACAAGAACTTGACTCCCTCCAAAGTTGTCTGGGTGGCCAACAGGGACAAGCCACTTGGACACACAGATCAATCTGCGAGTTTAATAATTGGCGAAGATGGAAATCTGAAGCTTCTTGATGGGCAACAAAACACCGTGTGGTCTACTAATGTCACGGCAAAGTCTAACTATTCTGCAGCACTGCTTTCAGACTTTGGAAACTTTGTTCTTCAAGACGGGAACGCGGATATAATGTGGGAAAGCTTTGATGAGCCAACTGACACTCTCCTGCCAAACATGAAGATCGGAGTGAACGTGAAAACAGGAAAGAAACGGAACTTGATTTCCTGGAAAGGCGAAGATGATCCCTCATTCGGAAGCTTTGCCGTAGGATTGACACCAGAAACAGCGCCTCAGGTTTTCACTTGGAATGGATCAAGTCCTTACTGGAGAAGCGGACAGTGGGATAAAACCAAGTTCATCGGAATACCGACCATGAGTGGGCCTGGGTCCGTTCTCCAGCAAGATAATATACAGGGAACAACATATTATTCCCTCAAAAGTTACGACAATCTCTTTGGATATAATTTCATCTCATCTGAAGGATATTTAATGGCAGTTCGTTGGGCCAATGGATGGTCGACAAACTGGAGGGCACCGGAACCAACTAACCCTTGTGATATATATGGATATTGCGGCTCCTTTGGAGTTTGCAACCTGCTTAATTCACCCATGTGCAGATGCTTAAAAGGTTTTAAACCAAGATCAGATGAAGAATGGAATAGAGGAAATTGGACCAGAGGGTGCCTTAGGGAAATGGAATTAAATTGTCAGAAACCCGCAAATGCAGCAGCTTCATCGACTGTCGAAAAAGATATGTTTCGGCGAATGAGTCAGATCAAGTTGCCTGATTCCGCTGATTTTTCATTGATAGATGATGCAGAGCGATGTCAAAGTTGGTGCCTAGAAAACTGCTCGTGCTTGGCATTTTCTTATGTGAATGCTATAGGATGTATGGCTTGGAGTAAAGACCTCCTAGATATTCAGCAATTCTCCATGGGTGGCCAAGATCTATATATTCGGCTTGCAGATGGGGGTGTGGGTGCAGATGTGGGTGCGGGTGCAGATACAGGTTGAAAAGGTTGAATTAATATGCGTTTGGTTTTGCACTGTCTGTGGTTCTTATAATATATTTTCCCAGGTTCAGGTTTACCCATGCGGACAAAACTTATCATCAGCCTAAGTACTATTTCTGGCATCATCTTATTTGGAGCCAGTATTTTAGTCTGTGGTCTTTCAAAGTGGAGAGGTAATATAAGATGTACAATTTGTTGCTGTCTTAAGGGTGATTTTGCACTAACCCCAATATAAGAGTCTTGAATCATTGGTAAAAACATGGCTTCAGAAGCTAAGCAGTTACTACTATAGAAACACTGCTTTGCTTATGATATTCTAATGCTTATCTTGAGTTGATTTTGTTCTGTCTGTAAAAATGCAGGGAAGTTTAGGAAAATGACAATCCCAGGGCTCTTTAGGTCAGTGGCTGCGGCCATCAAATCAGAAAAACTGCTAAAGGAAACTGCATGGAAAGAGCAAATGAAGGAAGATGATGCATCTAAATTGGTGGCCTATGATTTTGATAGCATATGCCTCGCAACAGACAACTTCGACATGAAAAACAAACTCGGGCAGGGAGGGTTTGGCCCGGTTTATAAGGTAAAAGAAAAGCCTTCTCCAATGGAAATAAAGAGATCATGGAAGATCTGATAGTGCTGTTCGTTTGAAACAGGGAAAACTGAAGGATGGTAAGGAGATAGCAGCGAAGAGACTTTCGAGCTGCTCAGGCCAAGGCTTAACGGAGTTCAAGAATGAGATCCTTCTAATATCCAAACTTCGACACCGAAATCTGGTGAGACTCCTCGGTTGTTGCACTGAAAGAGAAGAAAAGATTCTAGTGTATGAGTACTTGCTGAACAAGAGCTTGGACGCCTTCCTTTTTGGTTTGTCTCACTCTTTGAAGAACTTATTTATGCTTTCAACAAAATCCGGTACTAAAACTAGATTTTACTTCCGTTTGCTACCTCGTTTAGATTCAAAAGAGAAGGCAAAACTTAGCTGGAGCATACGCTTCCACATTATCCAGGGGGTCGCGAGAGGGCTGCTCTACCTCCACCACGATTCTGGCCTCAGGGTCATACATCGAGATTTGAAAGTGAGCAACATTCTATTGGATGAAAAGATGAATCCCAAAATCTCTGATTTTGGGCTGGCGCGGATGTTTGAAGGCACTCAAGTTGTGGTAAATACTCACAAAGTTGTGGGGACACAGTAAGCTTTCTATCATCACTCTTATAAGTAATTACTCATGAGGCAATATATCACCTCGGAAGCAGATTAGCATTATTATACGCTCACCTAACCATTCATACGTGTTCCTACTGTTGCTTTATTATTACGGATAAAACTCTTCCATGCACACCCAATGGTTCCAATATGTTAGTTCTCTCCGTAGTAATTATAGACCAGCACTACAATGCAAATGCTAAAAGATATGAGAAATACGGTACTCATCGAGGTGGAAGTTTATCGCCCTCCAATTTGCTCACCTCTCATGTCATCGTCCTTTAGTCTATGATTTTTTGTTTGAATTGTACTTTGGGAACCCTCCACTTATATTATTTTGTCTACAGCGGTTACATGTCTCCCGAATATGTCATGGGTGGGATAATTTCTGAGAAATCAGATGTTTATAGCTTTGGAGTACTGTTATTGGAGATTATCAGCAGCAAGAAGAACACAAGTTTAGATTACCCCGAGCAGCATCTCAATCTCATGGCTTATGTAAGTGCAAGATCTGACTTCGAACTATTATACCTCCATTTCAGTTTCTAACCATGGGTAGTCCTTGAAATAATCTAATAATCGACCAATTGTTACAGGCTTGGCACTTGTGGTGTGAGGGCAGAGGACTGGACCTGATGGATGCAGCCATTGCTGACGCATTTTCGACGTCAGAAGTAATGAGATGCATTCAGTTAGGGCTTCTCTGCACGCAGGACCATGCCATAGATAGACCCAACATGTCCGCCGTGGTTCTAATGCTGAATGGAGAGTCCAAGCTTTCACAGCCGAAGCAACCGACATATACATTTCAAAGTTTGCTGGCTCGCGAAGTCCAATCACAACAAGGAATCCGGTCCATGAATAACATCACCATTACTACGCTTGAAGGAAGATAAAGTTCTTAAATGCATTTTCACTATCAATTCATCTTTCGTGGGATTCAGTGTTCACCAAATTAAATGGCATGAATATGCAGTCTTTTGTTGCACTTTTATTGGATATATGATGTAAACATAGAGATTGTGAGGGAATTTGAGTTGCTAGCTCTCTGGTAGGATAGTTTTATGTGGGCAAGGTCGCAGAAAAGTTCAGAACATCCGTATGCACAGGGATTTCTACCCCTTCTGCATATAAAATTGTTTTCCCTCTCAACATTTCCATTTGCATCCATTGCACAGTCTTTTAATGGAATTTAAGTTTCACTTGTATTTGAAGAGGGAATCTCTACGAGCTTCCTTTTAAAGAGGGATGGCTATTAGTAGTTAAATTGTCGCCTAAAAGATTATTCATGCACTTGAAATTTTTAGGGATCGAATTCGTTGTCAAACGAAAAAATTTGACCCCAAAGCAAAAACTGCAATCCCACACCATCTCTGTAATTAGAAACTGGGGAAATTGTAGTCTTAGTATCTTGGATCCCATGTCAAGAGTTATGTATCAAATAAGCATTTCATAAAGGTTAGGGATTGAATACTGATAAGAGCGAAATTTGACCCCTAATTGAGAACACTCACATTGCGTGATCATACAATTACATTAATCACCGCATTTCTTTTGCACGTCATAATTAGAGCATCCTAATTTATCATAATAGACTCGGAAGCAAGAACTTTGATCAACAAAGGTGCTAGAGAAGTTGTGAGGTAGATCCTCAAATGTTTACGGGGGACAACAAATGTTGGTATAGTGTTTAGGAGGGATGACAATGATACTATAGCTCGGGGTTATGTGGATTTGGATCATACCGTTGACTTAACGAGCGAAGGTCTTCAATGGGGTACATACATGCACTGGTAGGTGGTGCGGTGAGTTGGAAAACACTCTTACAAGATAATGTTGGCTTGTGATTGATTGATGCAAAGTGCATGAACTGACCTTCATAGCAAAAGAGGTGATCTGACTAAGAAGCTTGCACTTGAACTTTGTGTGGAAGCAAAAAGGTGTTGTTATATACTGTGACAACCATGGTGGGATAATCTCGCTTATAATTCAATTTATCCCAAATGGACAGTTTATTCACTTCAAGTATTATTTCATCCAATATTTCGTGGCAAATGGCAAGGGTGTTGTGAAAAGGATTGCGACAATGGAGAATCCGATTGTGATATCCCGAAACTCGACCCATTTCAAAATATATGAAATGGTTAATTTTATCAATGCATTGTGTCATGCCTCGAACCCCTGAGCGTGCAAGCATCCTTCATTGGTTGATTAATTGTGACTTTCCAAGACTTGTTGCCGACTCATTCTTTTTTTCTTTCGATTAAACGCGAGTGGAAGCATTTAACAAAACATCCAGTCAACCAACAAATAATAGGGATAGTAACATGCATAAGAAAATTCCAAAAGCAACTTTTATTTAGTTACGGTTAACCTTAGGAAGTTAGTGATTTACAAGCCTATCCCAAAAGGCCACTTCCTAAACAACCAACATACAAAAAGGTTAGCAAGGTCGGGGTTAACCTACTCCTCTAACACGAGAGCCATCCAAAAAAGTGATTCCCACACATTGACATTAGTCCGCTCTGGTAGACCATCAATCCTTGGGAAAGGATCGAGGAGGTCCCTGTGGAACTTGACGAACCAAGCCACGAAACGGTAAGGAACCAAGTGGTCTAGGCCCTCCTAAATCTAGAAAGTAGTGGTGTGCTTCAAGATGGTCATCTCGGTCCCCTTTATGACATACTCGGTCATATCCCACCCACCTCAAAATGATTAGGGCGCTCCATCACTACGACTTGAAATTATTTAACAACGAGGATTGAGATGAAAATCTCAGTGAGTTATCAACCAAAGCCTTGACTAGGACATGAATTCATTTATAAGGCAGGTTAAACATGCACTATATACAAACTTACCTTGCCTTAGCACACCCCCACAAGTTAACACGTCATATATGACAATATTAGTGCAACAAGCATAATCAATGATCAGAACACATTGCACAACATCCGGGCACACTACCAAACACATGTGTTTCAATTATTACGATCCCTCGGGCCACGGTCAATACATGAGTCGGCGATCTTCCGACATAATCGGGCATTGTCCCACCTCATTAGGTATGACATCATCTAGAAACCCCACCTAGATGGCATTCTTTAAGGAGTATCGGTCCGGTCTTAACTATGACTCGGCATCCAGACTCCTATCGGGCATCCGATAAACAACGGGCATCACTTGTCATGCCCTGAACCCTAAGCGTGTAAACATCCCTCAACGGTTGATTAAGTTGCGATGTCCTAGGACGTGTCGTCAACCTATTCCTTTTCTCTTCCGATTAAACACATGCGGAAGCAATTTATATTAACACCCAGTCAACCAGCAAAGACTAGGGATAATAAAGTAGTACAATAGTGACACTTCTAAGAAGTACTTTGTTTTATATATTTGTTAACCCCAGGAAGTTCATATTTACAAACCATCACAAAAACTAGCAGGGTTCTAAGGTTAACTTGAACTTCTCTTAACGAGAGGCCAACTTCTCGTCTTCACAGGGACCTTCAATTGAATACGACGATTCTCCATATTACAGGCTTGAAAAATAATAAATAACGATGAGTTATAAATCTCAGCGAGTTAACGGCCTAAACTCGATTATGATGCAAATTCATCTCAGGGGTAGCTTAAATATACAATGGCATACAATCTTACCTCGCCTTGATACATCCCTGTATATTAGTGCATCACATATGCCAACACCGATGCAACAAGCATAATCAATAGCCATAATACATAATTCTCGTGCACCAAGCATTCACACGGATCCCGATTATAAGGTAAAACTCGTTTTGGCCCGTCCTATACCATGCCTCATAGTTTTACCCCATAATCAGGCGCAATGCATCACAATTGTTCACATGTGTTCCAATTACTATGACCCTTCGAGCCACGGCCAACACACGAATTAGTGGTCTTCCGGCATGATTGGGCATTGTCTCGCCACATTGGGCACGGCATCGTCTAGAACCCCAACGTAGATGGCATTTGATAAAGGAGTATCGATCGGGCCTCAATCACGACTCGGCATCCGATAAACATCAGACATCGTCCCCAGACTCCCGTTAGGTGACAAGTTCAATTAAGCGACCCCTCAAGCATACCAACACTCAAGCCAATTTTTATCAACTATTAATATTAATTAGCCCAGAGTAAAAGAGTTCATGCTTACATAACAAACCTTGGAAAATTTTACATTTAAAATTCTGGTAAAATAATCACACGTGGTCATGTACAAAAATCAACCTACCAAAATTTGCACGCTTTCATTTTAAAACCACACTGCCTCTATTTAGCACATAAAACAAGGGATCCAAACACGACACCTCAATGTTTGCCTTTTTTTTTTCAAATAAACATTTTTTGAAAATAACATTTAAATTCATGATTTGGGCAATCAACAACATGACATTACAAGCTTAGACAGTCATAATTATGCATAATTTCACCAATTAAATTAAGCATTAAATTCTACTTTACAGCTAATCCTAATTAGTGCTAAACGCGACTAATTAATCTAATAGTGATTAATTACACTAACCATGATTAATTAAGACCAATCGTCATTAATTAGTCTAATTGCGATTAAGTAAGACTAATTGTTGTTAAATAAACTAACTATGAAACCATTGGGGGTTCGCCCCAGTGGCCACCCTTCCATCTTGGAAGAGGGAGGTTGGGGGTTCAAATCCCCACATTCTCAGGGGGGATTGGGGTGGGGACGATTTCATTTCGGGAGTGGGTTTCGACTCACGCCCCGCAAGGAGGGGCAAAAGTCCGAGAGTGAGTGTTAGAGTAGGATTAGCGTAGAATCGACAAAAAAAAAAAAAACTAATTACGATTAATTAAACTAACCGCGATCAACTAAACTAATCATCCGTAATTAAGACTAATCTCTATTAGCCTTATCTAATCCATCGTTAGGGCTAAACCATCATTAAAGACCACTAACTACCATTAGCCCTAAACTAAACCTATCCCTAAACACAATTAATTTTCTAATCAATGATTAAGAGTTAACTCACAGGTTTTTTTGGCGACAATGAGCTCGCGTTTATGGTGGCGGGACGGCATTGAGGCGTGACGCTTGTGGCTTGAACGGCGACACAAATGCGGTGGCTCGGCAAGGCTTAGCTTAGGTAGTGGTGCTCGGCGGTGGTAGCCCAAGTGGATGGCATGAGGGATGCGGTGGCAAGTGACGGCAATGAAGGGTAGGCAACTCGGTGGCGGTGAGGTGCGGTGGTGATGAGGGTGTGGGTGGTGGTTTGTCCAATGAAGAAGAAAGAAGAGGAAGAAGATGAAGATGGAGATGAAGATGAAAACGAAGAAGAAGAAGAAGAAGAAAAAAAGAAGAAGAAGAAAGAGATCATTCGGCTAGGGGAGAGGTAATGAGAGAGAGAGAGAGAGAGAGAGAGAGAGAGAGAGATTTTCCAAAAATTTCCCCAAAATCTTCATCATTACAAAATTCAACAAAATCTCTTAAAATCCTCTCATCCTTTCCTTTATTTCATTTGTCCTCTAGTCTATAAATGCAATGGCATTTTGGACATTTCACACATTTTTGTCCAAACTTTCCAATTTTGCCTTGGGTCCGATTTTTCCTTTTCCGTCTCCGATTTTCGTCCGATCATTCAATTGACGATGCAATGGTGTCCAATAAATTAGTCTTGAAATTCTTGAAAGTGCATTGATAAAATAACCATTCCATATATGTCATATATTTCAAAATAAGGTTAAATTTCAGGATATTACAACTCTTCCCCTCTTACAAAAATTTTGTCCTCGAAATTTGAACTATTATAACTCTTCAACAAAAAGGTGAGGTGTTGACTCCTCATTGACTCTTTGTTTTCCCACATGACTTCCTCTGTTCCGTGGTGTTGCTAGACTATTTTGAGTAAGAGAATTGTCTTGTTGTGCAACACTTGCTCCTTTCGATCCACTATATGAACTAATCTTTCCATGTACGACACCCTCTCGTCCATGTTTATTTCTTTGAAATTCAACATGTGGGTTGGATCATGCTCATAACTCTTTAGCATCGACACATGAAATACGTCATGCATTTGAACAAGTCTTGGTGGCAGCGCGAGACAATAAACCAAAGTCCCAATCCACTCTAAAATCTCGAAGGGGCCAACGTACCTTGGACTCAACTTTCCTTTCTTGCCAAAACGCTAAGTGCCTCACATTGGTAACACTTAGAGGAATACATGTTCACCAACTCAAAATTCTAAAGGCCTACACCATTTATCTGCATAGCTTTTTTTACGACTCTAAGTGGTCTTAAGCTTTTCTCAAATGACTTTAATGGGATCCACTCATTGTTGGACCAACTCAGGGCCCGCAGATAGGAATTCTACAGGCCCTGCCATACGACACTTCAAAAAGGGCCATCTTGATACTCTGCTAAAAGCTATTATTGTAGGCAAACTCAAGCAAATGAAGCTGCTCCTCTCAACTTCCCTTGAAGTCTAATATGCAAGCTCATAACATATCCTCGAGCATTTGAATAGTCTTTTTAGATTGGCTATTCGTTTTTGGATGATATGGCGTGATGTATTGTTGCTTTGTTCCTAAGGCAGTTTGTAGACTTTTCCAAAAAGTAGTCGTAAACTTAGCTTCTCAATCTGATGTGATTTTCATTGACACTCGATGAAGTTGAATCTGTGGCACATACAATTCATCATATATATCTAATGTAAAGTCCTTTTGCATGACGATGAAGTGCACAAACTTTGTTAACTTGTCAACCACGACCCAAATGGAATCATTACCTCGTTGACTCCTTGGCAATCCCATCACGAAATCCATTATGATATGTTCCCAATTCTACTTGAGAATCTCAAGAGGTTGCAAAAGTCCCCTAGGCTTGCAGTATTGTGCCTTCAATTAATTGACACGTCAGACACTTTGCAACATGCTTGGCGATATCTGCCTTTATACTATTCCACTAATAGTACTAATGCAGATTTTGATACATTTTTGTGCTACCCAAATGAATGCTATAATTTTTACGATGGGCTTGTGACAAGATTTCTTCTTTAAGCTTTGTATCGTTGGGCATGAACAATTGTCCACGAAACTTCAATATTCTGTCCTCCATGACTTGAAAATCTATTTTCCTCTTTTCCTCATCTTCGTGCAAAACTTTTTGGATTTTAGGGTTTGTCGACTATAGCGTCTTAATCTTCGCATGTCCTTCCAGTTCAATTCTAAGGGTAGCCATGAGACTTAAAATATGGCTTACCTCAAATTTGAAATATGAATCTCGAACTCCTTTGAGCAGAATCCATTCTTGAACCATCATCTGAGCAATTGATGACTTCCGATTAGTGCATCCGTGATCTTATTGGCCTTTTCAGGGTGATATAGGATGTTGCAATTGTAATCCTTCAGAAGTTCCATCCAATGACGTTGTCTTATATTCAACTCATTCTGAGAAAACAAATACTATAAACTTTGATGGTCCACAAAGATCTGAAACTTTTCTCCACACAAGTAATGCCTCCAAATCTTCATGGCAAAGATGATCACTGCTAACTCCAAGTTGTGTGTCGGATAATTCAACTCGTGAGACCTTAGTTGATGGGATGCATACACAACTACTTTCCCATGTTGCATCAACACGCAGCTCAATCCTTTATATGATGCATTGTTGTAAATCTCATATCCTCTAGGATTAGGCGAAATCGTCAACATAGGTATGGTAGTTAGCTTATGCTTAAGCCCTTGGAAACTATGCTCATACTTCTTCATCCATTCAAACATTTCGTCCTTCTTTAGCAATAGCACTAGAGGCATGGCTATCGTAGAAAATTTTTCCATAAACCATCTATAATAGCTTGCCAATCCCAAGAAACTTTGGACCTTGGTTATTATTGTTGGTCTTGACCAATTCATGAGTGCCTCAATCTTGGTTCGGTCCATAGAAATCCCTTCACTTGAAATCACATAATCCAAAAAAGCTACGTGCATTAGCCAAAACTCACACTTACTAAACTTGGCATACAATTCATGTTCTCTAGGGTTTGAAGTATTGTCCTTAAGTATTGTTCATGCTTCTCTGGAATCTTCGAGTATACCAAGATGTCATTGATGAAAACAATTACAAATTGGTCTAAGTACTCCTTGAACACTCGATTCATCAAATCCATGAAAGCAGTTGGGGCATTGGTTAATTTAAATGGCATTACAGTGAACTCATAATGACCATAACACATACAAAATACCGTCTTCGGTATATCCTCATTCTTAATCCTCAACTGATGGTAACCCGTCTTTAGGTCGATCTTGGAAAATACCAAAGCTCCTTGCAGCTGGTCAAACAAGTCATCTATCATTGGTAATGGATACTTGTTCTTGATTGTCACTTGATTGAGTTATCGATAGTTGATACAAAGATGCAACGAACCATCCTTCTTCCTCATCAACAAAACTAGCGCTCCCCAAGATAATGCACTACGATGAATGAATCCTTTGTCTAATAACTCCTGCATCTATACCTTTAAGTCCTTCAGTTCCGACAATGCCATACAGTAAGGAGCCTTAGAAATTAGCTCCGCTCCAAGGGCGAACTCAATCACAAATTCGACCTCCCTTTCTGTGGGCAATCCAGGTAAGTCCTTAGGAGATATATTAGAAAATTCTCGCACCACTACGATGTCTTCTATCCTTGATTCCTCAACCGACGTATCAACCATAGTCGCCAAAAAACCTTAGCTACCCACATCCAATAGCTAGGTTGCCTTGAGCAATGAAATCAAAGTAATCGATGGTCCCTCTTAATTCCTAACAAACTCGAAACTACCACTCGTCAATGGGTTAAATTGAATTGCTTTATGATAACAGTCCATTATAGCTTGTTGCTTGGTGAGCTAGTCCTTCCCAATAATCACATTAAAATCAAACATCGCTAGCAATTAAATCTATTCTTTCTTCTCGACCACCAATCACTAACTTGCAACCAAAACACCCTATCATAGACAACACCCTACCGTGGATATTTGGTTTGGTGCTTTGGAATGAGAAAGCTTTAGTGTCTAATAGGTTTTGGATTTGATTTTTAAGGGCGAAGCACTCATCAGTCGAGTGCCCTACTTCGTCCATGTGGCAGTCGCATAACTTTGACGGGTCATAGTTGGAAAAGCTTTCGGCATTGGGTCATTTTGGTTCAATCGAAAGGAAGTTTTTCTTCCGGAGGATTGCCAGTACCTGCGATGGAGATCCAGGAAGCGGAGTAAATTGTCTCTTGTTGCTATAATGCTAAGACAGCTTGACGGTTGGTGGTTTATTGCTGTCCTGCACTTGTGTAAATTGTCAAAGGATGATTGGTATTCGCAATGTAGGTCGCGTTGACATCTACCAGGAGTTCTTTATCTTTCTTCATGTTGAGCCTCTTGTTCATGGGTGCAGGTTCAGTGAACCAACCATCCCTCAACCCTATCTCGATTTGCTCCCCTACTAGAATGAATTGATTAAATGATTTAGCGATCATGGTTACCATTCAATTGCGGTACTTGTAGGGGAGGGTTTTGATAAAAAAAATTTCTTAACTTGAAATGGGTTGGTTTAAGATTGATTTGGGCGGCTAGATTCTTCCATCTAATGGAATATTCTTTGAATGATTCATACTTTTTCTTCTCGGTATGCTCAAGATCCTCACAAGAAGGGATAATGTCCATTATGAACTTGTATTGCTTGAGGAATGC
Organism: Eucalyptus cloeziana; assembly: GCA_014182715.1. Classification (NCBI taxonomy): domain Eukaryota; kingdom Viridiplantae; phylum Streptophyta; class Magnoliopsida; order Myrtales; family Myrtaceae; genus Eucalyptus; species Eucalyptus cloeziana. The sequence continues at coordinate 33,394,386 of CM024638.1, forward strand.
CTCACTCACTTTGTTCCATGTTTTGAGGATGTTCATGTTCTTCATGATGTACCACCTCAGAGCATGGTCTACTAGACTTGATTGGAACAACTGGATCATTAAGGGTGCATTATTGACGTGTTGGGCCATCCGAACCAAGTACATTTGCAAATGAGCCCTTGGGCAAGTCGTGCCATCATACTTTTCAAAGTCGGGCATTTGGAATTTTTCCGGCATTTTGACTTTGGAATAAATGGAAAGGTCTGTCAGAGCAGGATCTTGGAGGCCTTGCGGTTGTTTCAGCCTCTCCTCAAGCTTCTCAAGGCGTTTGTCATGCTCAGTTTTAGACAAACTGTTTGGGTTAGCTCTCTCAATCGCGGTTTGGTGCGAATCATCCTCCAATTCGGGCATATTATCGTCGATATCTCTACCTTGATCACCCCTGATGGATGATTGTGGTAACAATACTTCGATTGAGGCCGGGGCAGGAGTAAGTTTGCCCTGGATGGAGTCTATCTGCTTTGAGAGGTGTTGAAACTCGTTAAAGAATTGCTTCATTTTGCTCTCCACAACCGCAACATGGCTTGGTGCATTCTCTTCGGCCATTCTTGCTCTTGCTTTTGAGCCAGTTTAGATAAGCGAACGTTGATGTTTTGTGATTACCTAGTCATGAATAAACAAGCATGTGTAGGCACAAAGCACAAATAGGGAGTCAGTCCATGATAATGACATAATCCTATCCTTTTTGTTTATTCATGAAAAGTTTGTATATGTAGAGGATTTCCTAAGCATGGATTCAAAAAAAGACAGGGACATGTTGGCATGGACAAAAAGATATTCAATTTGAAAGACGACGAAAGCATGAATTGAAAACAAATTTTCAAAAAAAAAAAACTTCTATCCCTTTTTTGAAACAACAAGAAATTTCTCGTGGAAAAGAAATTTACAACATGCTTGAGGAAATAAAAGAATCAATTGAAAGTAATTTCTTTTGCAAAAGTTTTTTTTTTAAAAAAACTTATAACAATTACTTCCAAATCTAAATGACCATAGTATTAAATCCTAGACTAATCATGGACCGCTCAATACATACAAGAAGGTAAGTAAATTGCAAAGTGCACAGATAAAAAAAACTTACTCCATGCGAGAAAATGGATGACAATCACATAGACATGCGCATGATATGTATAGCTTGATGTTTAACTGAGAAGGTTTAGGCAAATTAAGAGGGTGTTTGCCTATTGCAATCTTGCGTTGGGATCATACCCTCTTAACCTCGACTCTACCTAAAGAAGTTCGGGAAAAGAAAGGCAACCTCTACAACGTAGTCTCGCGTTCAAGGCCATATCTTTCTTAACACCATTCTAAATATCCTATGGCGGCCCAAGTCTAGCGGTCGGGTTGTGTATGCCACGTGTAGTGCTTAAAACATTAAAACAGGCATAACAATTTTTGAATCACAAAACATTTTATAAAAAAGCTACTAACTTGCACAAAAGAGAAAACCTAAGTTAGCGATGCATTTAAACAAGATAAAAAAAGGCCTAAGTCTACAAAAAAATCCTCCAATGGAGTAGCCAAGCTATTGCGACCTCATTTTTTTTTGGCGCCTAATAGGTGTAGGCATTAGCGGAGGCTAATGGTTTGATTGGGTTTATTAGGCTTAGCCCGAGCTCTCCCAAGCCCACCAATTCACAACTTAATAGTTTGATATTTTAACCTATAAGTTAATTTTAAAAAGGTTTGCCACTAATCAATTTAGAGTATGTCGATTAGAAACCCAAGCGAAATATTTGGAGAAATATTCGTTCATGTGCAACCAGAGAAACTAGGATCAATGACTTAATTATACTAGTTAATCATTAATGCCTTTCCGGTACCTAATTTTGTTTAAATTCCCTAAGGCTTTTTGGATTTTCAAGGGATTTTCCATGCATTTGTGGAGGAAAAATATCATTTTCTATTTTTTGAACATAAAAACATTTTTTTTTGGATTTTTTTTTTTATCATTTTTGGCTTTTTCTGATTTTTTTTTTTGGAAAATTGTTATATATTTTGATTTTTTGATTTTTGGAATTTTTTTAAAATATTATTTTTATTATAATATTATATACTAAAAATGACCCGGGTCGGATTCTCGAGTTGGGTTTGACTCGGTTCACCGAAGCCTGAGCCCGAAATGGGCCTATAGTGCAAGCCCGACTCGGAAGCCTCCTTTTCAAAACAATCCAGGCCCATTTTTACATAAGACTGGGCTCTCTTTTAATCAAACGAACACGCCCGGCCCACCTTCCAAACCAACCAAGACCCAGATCTAGCATATCCGGCCCGAATCGCCCAAAACCCTACCCGATGGTGACCCGCTCTCTAACCCGGTTCGCATCTCTCCTCATCCCTACTTCTTCACGGCACCAACGAGGGGTGGTTGGGATGTCACAAGGCAGACAAGCAGTGTCGGCGACGATGGACTTGATGGCGGTGGCAAGCTATTCAATGGGGACGACATCGGGGATGCGTTTGGAGGTGCGGCATGGCGGCAAGATGGGCAACAGGCATCGGCCCAACAAGATGCAGGGGACGGTAGCAACTGGGGGGCAACATCGATGGAGATAGGCAGTAGGTGTCGGGCCCGATAAGATACGAGGGATGGCAAGAATCGGGGCAACCCCGATGGAGACAAGCGGTGGCGTTGAGCCCAACGAGATGCGGGGCACGGCGGCGACTAAGGGGCTGCGAGAGCGAGCGGCAACGATGCGGTGTTGATGCAGACGGTGGCGGCACAACTCGAGGGAGTGACACGGGCAACATGGCGTTGGTGGCTGAGTAGTGGCGATGAGGTGAGCAGCAATGGCTCGGTGTAGCAAGGGTGTGACATCATAATTTTTTGAGTCTACTTTCGATTGAATGAGTTGGGCTTTTCATCGACGCGCCTATAGTCTTTTTCTCTGAGCTGATCACTCACGAGATAACTAGTCTATCTGGTGAAAGCGTTAAGGGATTTTAACGTAATAGACTTAAGAATTCGATCAGAAATCGACTGTTCAACCATGCTAATCTGCAATGGTTAATACGTCACTGTCAAAATCGATCAAAGATCAGAGATAGGTTGATTCGACTGAGGTATGTGATTAAAGTGTGGGTGATTTCACCTGATTGCAAAATTTCTATTGAATGGCACTAAACTGATTTTTCTATCATTTCTGTACCTTGTGCTTGTATTTGAAATCTCGAGATTTTTACGACAACCAAAAGTTGCCAATGAGTCGAAGATGCACAATGTGGCATGAAAATAATCGACCATGAGTCAATTGCACTAAAAATTCCTAAAAGCTACCCGGTAGGTTAGGTCACGCTAAAATTGCGCATTTGGTTGAAATTAACCGCGAATTTGAACCCGATTTCAGAAATTGAAAGTTCTGTCATGTCACGATTCATTTTAGGAACGTCGACTCATCCTCTAAAGATTTTTCTATAGACTCGAGATTTCGGCAAAAATCCAAAGTTGGGCTATTTTGGATCGGGAAATTTGAAGGACTATTTTTTTAGGTGGATTTTTGGGTTCAAGTTGGTTCAATTAACGAGAAAAAATCTTGAGATGGATGATAGCACCTTAGCTGATTTTATAGGGACCAAATTGAGCTCAATTAGAGAAGAATTGAATTGAAATTGATGGGCAAATGCTCAAATTCGTAGCTAAGGGCGGGGTGCAACATTTGGGGCCTCAATTGAGGCTTGTTGAGGAAGATTGAAGGAAAAATAGCTGCTGTGGATGAGGCTTGGTTGGTGGGGGCAAGTGATGAGTATAAGGGATATTTTGGTTGACATTTGAGGCACTTTGGGCCCGCCCTCTTCAGCAACTACCTTCTTCTCCTTCCTTGGAGTGCTTTATCCATTGTTGAGGCATTTGAGAGCTCAAGAACCAGAGGAGAACCAGCCAACACCCCCTTGAATCGTCGACCGTCCCTGCTCGCGGTCTGACCACCGCCCGTCCGCCTGTCGCGTGCCTGAGCCACCGGAGCTACTCGATCCTACCCACGCGTCCAAGTAGCCATTTTGCCTCCTGCTCGCACCCATGCCGCTATCAAGCCCTCCATCTAGCTCGCCTTGGTTGTCGTCCAGCCGTCTGGAGCCACTGCTGTTGCTAGCTGCAACTGCCTGGTCCACCTCCTTGCTATTTCCGCACCATCCAGTCGTTCGGCCCAGCCCTTCGATCCTTGGACAGAATCGAAGGCCAGCAAGGGCTCTTGGACTTTGTGAGGCTTTTCCAGGCTCGTTCGAACCTCTGTTGGTGTCTCCGCAGACTTGTTTATCGCTCGCCTCCGCGTCGCTATCATTGTGGACTCACCAGCCTGCTAAACCGGTGAGTTTACTTGCTAAACTTTGCTTATGGAGTTAATGATGTTTAGTAGATAATTAACTTAGAATAAGTATGGATTAGATGGTTAGTTAGTTTAGATTAGTGATTTATTGTTTAATTATGCATGTTAGGTGGTTAGAATAGATTGATTAGTGGCTAATTAGATTGTACTATTTATCTAGATAAGTGCATTGATTTTCTAGGCCCATTTAGGTGGTTAGATTAGCATTTTCGGCCTAGGTTAGCATTTATTGGATTTAATTTGCATTATTTAATTATTTTTGCTATTTATTTAATTATTTAATATTTTTCAGAAATTATACCGGGATAGCTTGTGACCGTAATTTCGTGCTAATTGTAGTTGTGTGCTTAGTTTATGCAATTGAGTGTTAATTTGTGCAAATTGAGTGGTGATTGGAATTTTGGTTATTTATTCCAAAATTTTGAAATTTTGGTATTTAATTAGAAATCCTAGGTGTTTGGTTTTGACACTGAAAATGGTTTTTAAATACTATATCAAATAGTGAGATTTTAAAAGGAAGGATATCAATTTTTTTTTGGGTTCAAATTGACCATGTACCCACACACGATTATTTTACCATGTGTTTTTAATACGAAGAAAATGGACCAAGTACATTATTTTAATTGGGACATTTGAGTGCAAAGCACGATGTCTTAGGTGGGATTGGATGGGTGCATAAATGGTTATGAGAACCCGTCCTCGATGTGAGTCGGGTGGATGATGCCCCTATATGGGATGCCCAAGGTCAACGGATGCCGGTCGTAGTGGACTCTGGACCGATGCTCGTTCGGGATTGCCTCTTGTGTAGATGTTGCCGTGCTCAATGGAGTGAGACAATGCCTAGTTATGCGTTAGAAGATCGCTGAACCTCGAGGAGGCCATGCCCGTTAGACCGTAATAAAATTGGAACGCATGATTGAGTGTCTTAGCCGCACTTGATTATAGGAAAAAATTGTGTGGCACGGTATGGTACGTGTCATAACGATTTGGCCTTATAATCGGGACTCTTGTGGTTGTGTGAGATTGAGATGTGGCATTCCAATTGATTGAGTTTGATTATTGCTTATGTCTGTGATATGAATTGTGTTGACATGCAGGGAGGATTGGAGACAAGGTGAGTCTCTATGGTTGTGTGGTTGTGTGGCTGTGTGGTTAGGACGCCCCTAGGTGTATTTCCTTTATAATCAGGGTTTAAGGGGTGAACTTACTAAGACATTGTCTCACCCTGTCGTAAGCTCAATTCTTTTCAGGTCCTTAGATGGCGATCCCTCTAGTACATTTTGGGAAGCCAAGGGGGTATACGGAGTAGAGTACTGACATCCCTGGCTCCATGAGCTCATAGTGATCACTATCTTGGTCGATGAGGGCTGACCACAATTGGTACCTCATCAATTTAGGATGTGGTTTCACCATAGGATCAATGGGATCAAGGAAGGTCCCCTGCAGGGTTTCGACATCCCTGCCATTGCGGTCAACGCCGCGGCAGGTGAGGGGGTAGCTAATCCCCCTGATAGTGTTGTGGAAGACCCAAATCCCTCGAAGGTCTCAGAGGTCTCGGTTGAGGAGTCCTATGCCTAGTTAGCTGGGTGGCTCTTCTTTTTGGAGTAGACCTTTGTTTATAGTCTAGTATTGTATATAAACTAGCTTTTTTATGAAAAGTGTTTTGTGAAAATGGTATCCTGCTTTTCTATCACATATTTGTGTTGTTTTGAGATTTCTTATATGCTTCCACATGTGCATTAAAAAAAAAGGGTTGGTGACGCGTCCTGGGACGTCGCAATTTTATCGACCACCGAGGGATGTGCGCACGCTTGAGGTTAGACACAATAGACCCTCCTCCCATAGATTTGGTTCTCCGGACCTCCACCTTCCAGATCCGACCTTCTCCTCCAATTTCTCTCTTGCTCAGCCTTTCTCTAGCAGATTTGAACCCTCTTGCTTAGATCTGACCCTCCCTCTTTGGCTAACCTCGGATCATGGCCTACTCGCTCTTAGGCCTCCCCTGAAGTCTCTCGGGAGAGGTTCTCGAAGCTCGCAACCCTTTGATCCTTCTTGGTCGTGTGTCTTTGGCCTTTGTCGGGGGTCCTATTTATAGGTGAGGGAAGGCCGATCAATGGAGCTTTGGCCACCGGTCCTTAAACGCTGACCGGCCCTAGGTGCAATCAAATCGATGTCTCCTTAGCCGCCCACTTACATGTCCTATCTGCTGCCAGTCTACTCTTCCTCTCTCTACGGTAGGTCATCCTTGGCGCACGTCGCCGGCCACTGCGTGTGAGGCATAGAGGCGAAGGGGAGAAGAATAGAGGAAGAAGAAGAAGGAAGGAGGAGAGGGAAAGGGGCCGAGCTTGGAAGAGGCTGGGCCATGGGCCCTTGTGGGGAAAAAAGGAAAAAAGGGGGGTTGGGCATGAAGACCCAACCCCAGGCGGGTTGGGTGTGAAAGCCCGGCCAAGCTACCCCTCTTTTTTTCTTTTCTTTTTAATATTTTTAAATTATCCGAAAAAGTGAAAAATAAAATAAAATAAAATAGGAAAATAAAACTTAATGGATGCAAAAATGGAAATTAAGGCCTAAATGATGCGAAAATCATCTTTGTTAGGGCCGAATCGATCCCTAATTTTCTTATGCAATTTAATTTAAAATACCTAGCCAAAATTGAGGTGTCAACAATGTTGGAATGCTAGGCATGTATCAAAGTAATCTTGGATTGGATCACTAAAAAGTTGCAAAGAAAGTTCTTGACTACTTGCAAGAAACAAAGAATTATATGTTCACTTATAAAAGATCCGATCATCTTGAGATGATTAGATATTCAAATTTAGACATTGCCAAATGTGTTGATGCAAGGAGATCAACATCTGGTTACTTCTTTCTTTTTGCTGGAGGGCCAATTTTATGGAAAAGTGCGAAATAGTTAGTTATTGCAACATCTACTATGGAGGTTGAGTTTATGGCATACTTTGAGGCCACTATTCTTGTATTATGGGTGTAAAACTTTATTTCAAGCTTCTGATTGTCAACAATATTACTAAACCGCCAAAAATTTATTATGATAATTCTGTAGCAATTTTCTTCTCAAAGAATGACAAGTACTTTAAGGGTGCTAAACATATGGAAATCAAACACTTGTCTATTAAAGAAGAAGGTAAAAATAGAGAGTATCGATTGAGCATATTAGCACCAACCTTATGATAGCAGATTCCTTAATAAAAGGATTGTCACCTAAAACATTTAATGAACATGTTGAAATGATGGACATCATTAGACATCATTAATAATTGTATTATGATTGCATTAAGTATATGTTGTTGGAGAAACATTTCCAAGAGATTTTAATGATGTCCAAACTATGTTTAGTATAATATTTACCGTGAGTATGTAGATGTTCATATCAAAGGACTACGTAATATCCATTATGTGATCTAGTGAACAAAAGTATGCAATAAGTCCATAAATGGATTTTCCATAAACAGTACTAGTGGACCTAAAGATTAGCTAATAGCGATTTCTATGTCGTAGCTGTAAATATTAGGTCGTTGGTGTTGTGGCAACTACGTACATTTGATGATGTTCATTAGGTTAGCAAACTAGTTGTTGTGGTTGAGGATTTGCACAACAGTAGAATCCAGCTAAAACCAATAATCTAGAAGTTAGGTCGTCTAATAGGTTTGTCAGAGACTACTGTGAAGGGATAGCAAAGGATGTTATTTTTAGTTAGATTGCAAATGTTCGAGAAAAAGGACTATATGGGCAGTTCTATCTTTAAACAACAAATCAACGGTAACTATAATGGTTCTTTGCTTTTGCAATCCACCTCTAATGAATAGATTGAAGATGGTTATAAAAGAGAGGACCTCAAAAGCCAAATGTTAGAGAGAGCAACATACCAAGATCTAAAGATTTGCAACTAGTTGTGTTCCAAGTTATACGTTCTCTTTCAATTGTTTCATCAAGTGTCGGATTCATGCTATCTAAGAAATTGTGCTATAAATTAAGCATACAAGAATAAGAGTAGCAGTTAAATCTTGATAGTGTGATCTATCTTGTAAAAGGATTAATGATTGCCAATTGTAACCTTCTAAGCATATTAATAGTGGAATCTAGCTTGAATTGTGGCTATTAGTCTAAAGAGTGAACTTAGGCTTGTGCATAAAACTGAACCACTATATATCTTTGTATACTATTGTTTCCATCTTCCTACTTTTGCTAGTCCACATTTCCATCATGAGCTTTAAAATATTATCTTAGCATTAGTTAATTTTCTCGAAAAAATTGTTAAGTTTTCTAAAACAACCTATTCATCTCCCCTCTAGGTTGTACCGTTAGCACCCAATTTATGCATTTGACACTATGAGCTCATTTATGTGTTTATGATATTTCTTGTTTTCTATTTAGTATATATTATGGAAATAGATAATTGTTAAACATTATAGTCTCTAATAGAGACATTATGATTGGACCATTACTATACTTCTCATTTATGGATCATGTTATGTAGAGAACTATAATAGTAGTACATAGAAGGGACTATGTCAATTAATGACATACAAACGCTATGACTCGCATTAGTTTTCTTTACTTAATTATGGTTATTATGTGATAGCCAATTTAAGAAAGGTTTTAGCATAATATTATTGTGCTTAAATGTATTAGTTTTGAAAGGTTGCAACCCTTATGAAAAGGATGAAATGGTATAATTATATGAAGAAGTTACCGTTCTTCCAAAGAGGTGTGACTCTTATAAAAGTTAAAAAGCACTTTGATGAAAGACACTTATGGATAGCATGTATAAATAAAATTTGGTCCTCTCTCCACCCATGACGTGAAAACAACGTTGTATTCTATCATCCATTAGATAAAATACATTAAGGAAAAGTATGGGTTAAAGGAGAGAAATCAGATTTATTCATTTCTTCGGTTTTTTGCAATAAATATTTTCAAGATTGTCGCGACCCGATTTTTCAGGTTTTGGGCCTAAAACTAGGTTGATGGACTACTAAGCCTTTTAGCTCAGCTCGGGCTCTCCCAAGCCCATACCAAATCGCGACTTAAGGTTTTAACATGCAAAAGATTATTATCTAGGAGTCGCCACTAATCGATTTAGGGTAGGTCGATTAGACACCTAAGTAAAATAACGGGAGGATTATCTTACTTCTACGAACCAGAGATTTTGGGTACGGGGACTTGGTTACACTAGACTATCCTAGTGCCCTTTCGGTACCATTTTAAAAAAATGTTTTGCAGGCAGCGTGTTTTGATTTTAATTGAGCTTCCTAACATGTGAGGTGATCATACATGTGCGCAGACCACCAATTTAACACATCAAGAAAGCAATTTAAATAATGCAAAAAGCATACCTTAAAGCAACGAAAGCATCTGCGTTGTTAGATCAGAAATCATATAGACAATCCTAGATATAAATACTAATTAACAAGCAATCAATTTTTGCTTTCACTTTATTTGACGAAAATCATAACTTATGCAATGCATGCCACTATACTAACATGAGATGATATGATAACACGCCTAAATTGTATGACATAAATAAGCATGCAATATATCCTAAAGCATAAAATAAATTCATTTAAATTCTTTTATATTTTCCATGAAATTAGAATTTAAAGAGATGCAATAATTAAATATGCAATCTAAATTACCTAAATCTAATTGCATGTAATGCAATGCAATGACATACAAAATTATTTAAACTAAAATGACATGCCTCATGCAATTTAATATGCGAACTATATGTCACGTGACATTTATTAAATAACTTAATCTAATGACATGAAAGTTCTAATTAAAGGAACTTAATGAAAACTAAATGACGTGCATTTGATGTTTTTATTTTTAAAAATGCAATCTATTCTAGATAATGATATTAACTTATGCAAAGACGAATTTTGTATTTTCTTTCATGAAATTCGAATGCATGAATGATCTAACTAGATTAAAAATCTATCTAATTTAAACTAAGGATTTAAGTCATATTAAATCCTAATTTAAACTAAGACATTATCTTAATCTAAAACGCAATTTATCTAAAATATATGATCAGGATGAAACATGCAATTTTATTTAATATGTAATGACGTGCAGAGAATGCCCTATTTCTACATGACATATGTATGATATTTTTTTATTTTTTAACAAAATTCTAAATTTAGAGGTGCCACGTAATTAAACATGCAACTTAAATAAAAAACTAACACCCTAAATGAATGCACTTTTTTTATTTTTATATATTTTTTTAAAACTGAAATCCCTATCCTAGATATGCAGGATAATGAGAAATATTCTAAAATCAATTGAAATCCTAATTCAAATATCTTTTTGATTTTTCTTGATGATTTACTAACATTAAATCTAACAAGCAAGATATTCAAACAAATAAAGGATCAAAATAAACGAAAAAATAACCTGTTGTCTCACGGGTCAAATTAACGAATATTTTTAACCCTGAACATTACGACAAGAAATCAAAATAATTAAAAATCTAATCCGAAATCTTACGGATTAAATTAATAATTAAATTAATTCAACAGTTAATATATATCATAAACAAGCTCCCAAAAATTATCATAATTAAAAAATGACCCGAAGTCTTACGGGTCAAATTAAATAATTACAATAACCTTAGGGACAAATCCTATGGATAATACCTATAGGAATAATAACCTAAAAGTTACCTCACATAGTTTAACTTAAACAATAATAATAAACTAACTAAAAGTAAAGTAAAATAAAATAAAAGAAATAATAAAAAATAAAAGAAATTGAGCAACCTAAGGGAAATAGGGGGCAGCACGTTCGTCGGCGGCAAAGGGGGTCACCGGCGTCGGAGCGGAGATCGGCACGGCACGGGGACGATCGGCGTTCGGATCACAGGCGAGGGGTCTCCTGGTGTCGGAATCGTCGACTGGTGAGGCGCGGCGGTCGCGGCTGGCTTCGGGTCTTCGGGTCAGGAGCAATCGCAGGCGGAGCAGCTGTTGGGCGGAGGAGGACTCAGGCGTCGGGGCGCGATTGGTGGCAGCGGCTCGTTGTTCGGGCGTGATGGGCACGGGTGGAGGTGACCCGACGATGAAAGGCCGCAAATCTGGCTTGGATCTCGGGCGGAGGCGCGAGGGATCGAGCGGCGAAGGAGGTCCGAGCAGCTTGCGGCTTGATGGCGTCGCTCGGGCGGGGACGCAGCGGCGGGCTCGGCGCCGCTCGGGGCTCTGGTGGCTTCACGGCTGCGGGTGGAAGTCGGCAGGCCGTCGGGTCTTCGTGGCGAGAGGCGAGGTCGCGGAGCGGCGGCTTCGGCACACGGCGCAGGAGGAAGTGCTGTTGCGAGCGTCGGATCTCGGGGCGTCGGCGGAGAGGGTGCTTGGCGATTGGACGGCAAGGGCAACGAGCGGCGGCAGCGTCCGGTGCGGGGGGTGAGTCCGGCGAGGCAACGGTGGGCGGAGGTGTGCGCCGGTGAGGAGAATTTTGGGGAAGAAGCACAGTAAATTTCCCCTTTTTTACTGTCCTCCCCTCTCGCTCTTGTACTTCACCTTTTCTTCTTTTTCCTTTTTGCTCTTTGCCTTCTTCCACACGTCCTTTCTCTAACTTTCCCTTCTTTTTGGTTTTTCTTTTGTGTTCCTCTCCTAAAAACGAAGAAGAAGCCCCCCCTTAAAAAAAACTACGTAACCCCTTTTATAGCAAAACAAAAACACGATCTCAATAGAATATTTCGAAAACTACCCATAACCTCCGAATCACAAAAAACCCTATCTCATCAAATATTCTCGTCCGATTTCCTCATCTATAGATAAAAATAAGATTATAATGTGATTTCCTTAATTTTCAAAAATCATCATAATATTGCAAAAATCTTAATTTTTCAATAGATAATTAAAAATAACGACGGCTTGGGTTAATTTTCTCTTTTCGATTCTTCCCGAAGATTGACTCAACCGCTGAAGGTAATCTAAAAATTTTTTGTGAAGATTTTCAAAGATAATTCATTCAACCATTAAAGATAGAGCTCCATTATCCAACTTTAAAATCTCCATCCACAACAAAATATTTTAGATTATCCCTTATCCAATTTTTATTTCATTTTCATTTTTTTTAACAACTTTTAAAGATAAGTTAAAATACTATTATTACCTAAATGTAAATGTTATAAAATGCTTTATATGACAAACTATAAAATAGTCAAAAATTAGGTGTCAACAGCTGCCCCTCTTTGAAGGTGAGCTCGAAGAGGTTGCCTTCAAAGACAAATTGAGACCTAAATTTTGACCATGCACATGCATTGAATGATTTTTTTGTTGGATTTTTTATTTTTTTGATTTTTTGATTTTTATTTTTTTGATTTGCGAATAAATCCTATTTTAAAATGCAACTTATATGATGCATGAAAATGCTAATGCAAAATGAACCTACCTGGAATAACTTACCTTCAAGGAGGGTAGAGTAACTCGAGATAGATTGGTGTTACACGTCCAGGACCCGTACCATTCTACGGTCGCCCAGAAAAGTAACGTGACTTCATAAAGAAAACTGCTTTCCCAGGACCCGTACCATTCTACGGTCGCCTAGTATGACAGTGTTTGGTTGTGTCTAGGACCCGTACCTTTCTACGGTCGCCTAAACGGGGATTTACCTTCCAGGACCCGTACATTACTCTACGGTCGCCTGAATAGAGAAATAAAGTTTTGTCTAGGACCCGTACATTACTCTACGGTCGCCTAAATGAGGATTTACCTTCCAGGACCCGTACATTACTCTACGGTCGCCTGAATAGGGAAATAAGATTTTGTCTAGGACCCGTACATTACACTACGGTCGCCTAAACGGGGATTTACCTTCCAGGACCAGTACATTACTCTACGGTCGCCTGAATAGGGAAATAAAGTTTTGTCTAGGACCCGTACATTACTTTACGGTCGCCTAAACGGGGATTTACCTTCCAGGACCCGTACATTACTCTACGGTCGCCTGAATAGGGAAATAAGTTTTGCCTAGGACCCGTACATTACTCTACGGTCGCCTAAACGGGAGTTTACCTTCCAGGACCCGTACATTACTCTACGGTCGCATGAATAGGGAAATGAAGTTTTGTCTAGGACCCGTACATTACTTTACGGTCGCCTAAACGGGGGTTTACCTTCTAAGACCCGTACCTTTCTACGGTCGCCTGAATAGGGAAATAAGTTTTGGGGACAGCTCCATCGAGTGTCAGTGTACTCAAAAGTGAAAATACCTGTACAACGACAAGTATTTAAAGTATAGATAGAGATATACTTACCTGGTGAAATCTCTGCTCATTAGGGATATGTCTCCTGTAAAGATGACCTTGGGCTACGAAAGCACGTCAGGATAATATAACAGGACTCCGGGCTACGAAAGCACGTCGGGTCAATAAAGAGGGACTCTGGGTTACGAAAGCACGCCATGTCAATTTTAAAGGACACCGGGCTAGGAAAGCACGCCGGGTCAATAAAGAGGAACTTTGGGCTACGAAAGCACGCCAGGTCAATTTTAAAGGACACCGAGCTACGAAAGCACGCCGGGTCAATAAAGAGGAACTCTGGGCTACGAAAGCACACCGGGTCAATTTTAAAGAACACCGGGCTACGAAAGCACGCCGGGTCAATAAAAAGGGACTCTGGGCTATGAAAGCACGCCAGGTCAATTTTAAAGGACACCGGGCTACGAAAGCACGCCGGGTCAATAAAGAGGGACTCTGGGCTACGAAAGCACGCCAAGTCAATTTTAAAGGACACCGGGCTACGAAAGCACGCCGGGTCAATAAAGAAGGACTCAATAAAAGGGCTACGAAAGCACGCTAGTCAATTTTAAAGGACACCGGGCTACGAAAGCACGCCGGGTCGATAGAAGGACTCGACGAGCTACGAAAAAGCACGCCATGTCAATTTTAAAGGACACCGGGCTACGAAAGCACGCCGGGTCGATAAAAGGACTCTGGGCTACGAAAGCACGCCAGGTCAATTTTAAAGGACACCGGGCTACGAAAGCACGCCAGGTCAATTTTAAAGGACACCGGGCTACGAAAGCACGCCGGGTCAAGTGTCGAGAATGGGCAGAGATATACTTACCTGATGATATCTCTAATTCTTTGGAATATGTCTTCTGGAACTTAGATATCCTGTAGAGGCTTCTCACCTCTTAGTAGAAATAAATTTTGGGACATTAAGGATGCACCTTGAATGCTCACGATGGTTTCTCATCTCCTCATATCATGAGGCATCTTGAAAAGAACTTGAATGTTGGGAGCTCTTGGGTCTTTGAGAAAACATTATCTGTCAGACATGATTAGAGCAAAAATGCATTCACCAAAGAAATAAGCAATTAAGGCTATTCTGGAATGCAAACTTTAAAATCTATTGAAGCTTTTATTAATTCAATCAAGATTCATGCATAATGACTTTTGCATCATCCGAATTTCGACTAGAGAGAATTATCATTCAAGACAATTTTCACTCATGACATGGATTTCTTAAGAATACTAAATGAGAGACTTTCGGTTAGAAAGGACTTTCACTCACTCTCATTTAGAATGACTATTTTATGGGAATCGCTCAATTTCATCATATCGACATGGGTCCGAGTATTCTCGCAAACGGTACAATCTTACCAATCTGAGAGGTCTTTAACAGGGACTATAATGTGGGCTTGGCCAACGGCTTAACAAATGGACTCTTTGAGTCAAGGCTATTGAATGAACAGTCCTGTAATCATTTCTGGGTTTATAAGTCAATAACCCTGCAAAAAAAATGAGAAAGAAATAATCTTGCTCGCACTTCTTCGAGCGATGCTTATAAACATATGAACTCCTACGTTAATTCAAGTGCCCTAATCTGAAGAGACTTTGTAAGGGACGTAACGTAGGTTGGGTTCATGGGCTGAGAAATGAAAGGATCATTAGGCTCAAAATGTGTGTAAAAGGTGAGAGTTGATGATCAACTTGGCATTGCTACCACTTTTCTTTTTCACCGTTGGGGATTGTCTTCATGAAGTGCCCCATTGATTGTAGAAACTCGACATTTGAGTTCTTTGAGTATTGCTCCATTGGGATTCAATTCTTGCAATTGACAGTCACCTATTTTGACTTTTCTTTTTTCATCTATGGGCATTGGCCTTGCTTTTATCAGGCACACTACTTTTTATGCCCCTAGTTACCATGCATTTTTTCTTTACTTCTTTTCACGGGCATTGGCCTTGCTTTTACCAGGCACACTGCTTTTTCATGCCCCTTAATTCTGTTTTGAATTCAATTCTTGCGCATAATGCATGCGTCAAGCAATTACACTTTAAATGACACTAGAACTTTTCAAGAGTCTTCATTTGCCTTTTGCCTTGCCCTAGTGTGGGGATTGATCATCAATTGGTTTTGCCTTGCCCTAGTGTGGGGGTTGATCATCAACTGGGTTTAAAAGAAATGAAATTGCAGGCTCAAGTGGGCTATGCAAAGGATATAAGTGTATAGGATAGAGAAAGAAATGCTCTTCGTCATCCTAAGGCACTTAAATTAACACATGAATTCAATGTAATAGCATAACTTGAAGATTGATGCAAGTAAGAGCAAGAACAATTCATTTTCCTCACCTCATGATGCCAATTGATCTCTTAGTTACCCCGATGTGGGGTGATTCTTGACAGGGGTAATTTGAAAAGAACATCCACACGTGTATGGGCTCAAAAGGGTTAAGCAACGGATTACTTGTAGTGTTTGGGATAGAGAAATGAATTGCCTCTCATCATTTCAGTTGCCGTACCTTTTGCGAGAGAACTCTTTACCTTATGGATATGAGCCTTCCTATACTCATCTCACAAGTGTATAAAAATGGGATTGTGTATAAGATAGGGTTTGCCTTTCATCATCCCGACTCGTCTCATTTAGTATGCTCAATCAATTCCACATCATTCATTAAATCAATCCATCTTGATGCTTTTAGTGGAATTGGTGGATAAAACATGTAAGAGTCATCATGCAAAATCTTTATATATATATATATATATATAAAAACTCAACAACTTTAAGCATGTCAACTTCAAACAGTTTTCTTATAATGCAGAATGGTTTAAGCATTTATTCAAGGATTCCTCTACAATGGGAATCGCCTCAGCAATTGATGTTTTTGGATTGTCCCTATCATTTAAGACTGAAAATCCACTTTTGCCCCTACACAAGAGAACATGCATCAGTATGATACTATGCAACATAAAAGTATATTCAAATTGCACATCCATTTTGGCTCGGATCGAGACTTTATCCCAGTCGGATCACTATTAAAATATGTCATGCCCACAATCTTGTCATATCAACTCCTTAGAAATGTGTCATTGACAGTTGGGCCAATTGCAACCTGGTGTACTTTTTCAGATGCCTTCTCATCAGACCGAAAAAGTAATGCTTTGAAACATGAAGTAAATGAGTCAGAAAATAAAATGGGGCTAACCTAATCCATGCTTTTGGAAATGGCTTGAACAATGATTTTTTTTTTCGATGAAATGCTTTTGTTTTCGAAAAAGTTTTTGGGAGGAAGCATGCGAAAGTCCAGCCCTCAGGATTTCTCCGTGGATGATATTTTCTTTTCATGGCTGGATATCGTCATTGGACTGGTTTGGCATACCTCATTATGTCCTCAAAATTGGCAATAAAATTGTAATTTCATTGAATAGAATCAAATGAATTACATTATTGAAATGAAAATTGTGATTCCTAACCCCTAAAAAATAGAAGTCAAAAACAATTCCTAGAAAGCAAAATGATTCCTAAAAAGCGATAAAAATTCCCACGCAGGGGAATATGTAACTGAACATGCCCCTAATAAAGAAAATGATCTATTTAAGACCATGAGTCATGTGTGCTTGAGTTCTTCACCCTCCTTGATCTTGTGATGCGAACTCTCCAGATCAGAGATTCTTCCTTCTAGATATGTCACTAGTCTCTTTATGGTGGCATCAAATTCAGCTACCTCAGGAAAATGAGACGATTCAAGAGTTCTTTTGGCTCTCTTCTTTGAGTCGCAGTTTCTCATTGAAAATAGAGTACCTATGTCATCACGACCCTTTTGCTTGATGAGAAAAGCCACAGTAGCAGACAATTCATTGACTTGACTTTGGTGATGTGCAATTCGCTAGTTCATATTGTCAATGATACGGTCCAGCATATTGTTTCGATCCGCCATTTTAGCTCTTGACCGTGTACGGATGGGTGAGCGAGGTCGCTCCATAATCACCTAAGGAAATAAACGGGAACATGTAAGCATGAGGTGTAAATGGAGAGTTAATCCATTACAATGATCTAATCGATTTTTTATTTTTTATTTATTCATGAAAAGTCTATGCAAGAAGGGAATTTCCTAAAAATAACTAGAATAATAAAAATAGGACACCCTAGCAAGAACCAAATTTCTTAAACACAAATTAAGAATGGCCAAGATTTGAAATTCCCTAATGAGAACAATAAAGACATGAATTGAAAACAAATTCTCTAAAATGTTTGTTATTTTCCAAATAATTCATCACATGGCAATTTCCTCATTTCATTCCTAATTGACAAAGGAATTAAATAAATGATTGACCTAAATTGTCATGGACCGACCCAAAACTACAACAAAATAAATTGCATGGTATAGGGATAGAAGACTTACTTTACCAAGGAAAATCAATGGCAATCACATAGACACATCGCATGCGACGTGAGGCTCGATTTCTATCTAAAAGGCTTAACAAAGTGGAGCTAAGAGGGTGATCTGACCGTTGCAGTCTCGCATTAACGTCAGGTCCCCTTAACTCCGGGCTCAGTCGAATGGAATGTCCAATAGTCACGCAGTCTCGCAGATATGGACAAAACACATTTCGACACCATGAAAAACTTTCGGGGAAGAGAAGCTCAACCTCTACATAGCAGTCTCGCTTTGGAGGGAGTGTACTTCTAAACACCATCCTAGAAATCCTATCGCAGCCCAGGTCGAATCGCAGGTTGTGTGTGCAAATAGTGTAGTGCTAAAGCAATAAAGCATGCACAACAATTTAAATGCAAACAACACTTCTAATTTGGAAAAATAAATCATTCATTCCACACTCCAACCTGCAAGACAAAGGTTAGCAAAGACTACTCCCCTTATACCTCCCATCTGCAAGAACATTTAACACCTTAAAATGTTAGGGACGTATCTGGGATCCTTGCTGCCAAACAAAAACATTTTTAAAGAAGAATTGGCCTAAGTCCACTAAGTGTTTTTACACTTTGTCCCCAGTAGTCGCCAAGTCGCCAGTCGCGCGACCCGATTTTCAGGTTTTGGGCCTAAAACTAGGTTGATGGACTACTAAGCCTTTTAGCTCAGCTCGGGCTCTCCCAAGCCCATACCAAATCGCGACTTAAGGTTTTAACATGCAAAAGATTATTATCTAGGAGTCGCCACTAATCGGTTTAGGGTAGGTTGATTAGACACCTAAGTAAAATAACGGGAGGATTATCTTACTTCTACGAACCAGAGATTTTGGGTACGGGGACTTGGTTACACTAGACTATCCTAGTGCCCTTTCGGTACCATTTTTTTTAAAAAAAAATGTTTTGCAGGCAGCGTGTTTTGATTTTAATTGAGCTTCCTAACATGTGAGGTGATCATACATGTGCGCATACCACCAATTTAACACATCAAGAAAGCAATTTAAATAATGCAAAAGCATACCTTAAAGCAACGAAAGCATCTGCGTTGTTAGATCGAAATCATATAGACAATCCTAGATATAAATACTAATTAACAAGCAATCAATTTTTTTTGCTTTCACTTTATTTGATGAAAATCATAACTTATGCAATGCATGCCACTATACTAACATGAGATGATATGATAACACGCCTAAATTGTATGACATAAATAAGCATGCAATATATCCTAAAGCATGAAATAAATTCATTTAAATTCTTTTATATTTTCCATGAAATTAGAATTTAAAGAGATGCAATAATTAAATATGCAATCTAAATTACCTAAATCTAATTGCATGTAATGCAATGCAATGACATACAAAATTATTTAAACTAAAATGACATGCCTCATGCAATTTAATATGCGAACTATATGTCACGTGACATTTATTAAATAACTTAATCTAATGACATGAAAGTTCTAATTAAAGGAACTTAATGAAAACTAAATGACGTGCATTTGATGTTTTTATTTTTAAAAATGCAATCTATTCTAGATAATGATATTAACTTATGCAAAGACAATTTTGTATTTTCTTTCATGAAATTCGAATGCATGAATGATCTAACTAGATTAAAAATCTATCTAATTTAAACTAAGGATTTAAGTCATATTAAATCCTAATTTAAACTAAGACATTATCTTAATCTAAAACGCAATTTATCTAAAATATATGATCAATATGGATGAAACATGCAATTTTATTTAATATGTAATGACGTGCAGAGAATGCCCTATTTCTACATGACATATGTATGATATTTTTTATTTTTTAACAAAATTCTAAATTTAGAGGTGCCACGTAATTAAACATGCAACTTAAATAAAAAAAACTAACACCCTAAATGAATGCACTTTTTTTGTTTTTATATTTTTTTTAAAACTGAAATCCCTATCCTAGATATGCAAATAATGAGAAATATTCTAAAATCAATTGAAATCCTAATTCAAATATCTTTTGATTTTTCTTGATGATTTACTAACATTAAATCTAACAAGCAAGATATTCAAACAAATAAAGGATCAAAATAAACGAAAAAAATAACTTTGTTGTCTCACGGGTCAAATTAACGAATATTTTTAACCCTGAACATTACGACAAGAAATCAAAATAATTAAAAATCTAATCCGAAATCTTACGGATTAAATTAATAATTAAATTAATTCAACAGTTAATATATATCATAAACAAGCTCCCAAAAATTATCATAATTAAAAAATGACCCGAAGTCTTACGGGTCAAATTAAATAATTACAATAACCTTAGGGACAAATCCTATGGATAATACCTATAGGAATAATAACCTAAAAGTTACCTCACATAGTTTAACTTAAACAATAATAATAAACTAACTAAAAGTAAAGTAAAATAAAATAAAAGAAATAATAAAAAATAAAAGAAATTGAGCAACCTAAGGGAAATAGGGGGCACGTTCGTCGGCGGCAAAGGGGGTCAGGCGTCGGAGCGGAGATCGGCACGGCACGGGGACGATCGGCGTTCGGATCACGGCGAGGGGTCTCCCGTGTCGGAATCGTCGACCGTGAGGCGCGGCGGTCGCGGCTGGCTTCGGGTCTTCGGGTCGGGGGAGCAATCGCAGGCGGGCAGCCGCTGGGCGGAGGAGGACTCGGCGTCGGGCGCGATTGGTGGCAGCGGCTCGTTGTTCGGGCGTGATGGGCACGGGTGGAGGTGACCCGGCGATGAAAGGCCGCAAATCGGCTTGGATCTCGGGCGGAGCGCGAGGGATCGAGCGGCGAAGGAGGTCCGAGCAGCTTGCGGCTTGATGGCGTCGCTCGGGCGGGGGACGCAGCGGCGGAGCTCGGCGCCGCTCGGGGCTCGTGGCTTCACGGCTGCGGGTGGAAGTCGGCAGGCCGTCGGGTCTTCGTGGCGAGGCGAGAGGTCGCGGAGCGAGCGGCTTCGGCACGGCGCGGAAGTGCTGTTGCGGCGTCGGATCTCGGGGCGTCGGCGGAGAGGGTGCTTGGCGATTGGACGGCAAGGGCAACGAGCGGCGGCAGCGTCCGGTGCGGGGTGAGTCCGGCGAGGCAACGGTGGGCGGAGGTGTGCGCCGGTGAGGAGAATTTTGGGGAAGAAGCACAGTAAATTTCCCTTTTTTACTGTCCTCCCCCTCTGCTCTTGTACTTCACCTTTTCTTCTTTTTCCTTTTTGCTCTTTGCCTTCTTCCACACGTCCTTTCTCTAACTTTCCCTTCTTTTTGGTTTTTCTTTGTGTTCCTCTCCTAAAACGAAGAAGAAGCCCCCCTTAAAAAAACTACGTAACCCCTTTTATAGCAAAACAAAAACACGATCTCAATAGAATATTTCGAAAACTACCCATAACCTCCGAATCACAAAAACCCTATCTCATCAAATATTCTCGTCCGATTTCCTCATCTATAGATAAAAATAAGATTATAATGCGATTTCCTTAATTTTCAAAAATCATCATAATATCGCAAAAAATCTTAATTTTTCAATAGATAATTAAAAATAACGACGGCTTGGGTTAATTTTCTCTTTTCGATTCTTCCCGAAGATTGACTCAACCGCTGAAGGTAATCTAAAAATTTTTTGTGAAGATTTTCAAAGATAATTCATTCAACCATTAAAGATAGAGCTCCATTATCCAACTTTAAAATCTCCATCCACAACAAAATATTTTAGATTATCCCTTATCCAATTTTTATTTCATTTTCATTTTTTTTAACAACTTTTAAAGATAAGTTAAAATACTATTATTACCTAAATGTAAATGTTATAAAATGCTTTATATGACAAACTATAAAATAGTCAAAAATTAGGTGTCAACAAAGATTTTGCTATGAATAAAGGTAAGTTTTCATTTCTATTATCGTGAAAAGTCATGAAGATCAAAAATCCCCTTTTTTATATTTTCCGCATTGAAGAATTATGTTATCGCTCATATCGATTGCATTGCATATCAAGCCTAGTGGCATTAAGTAAAGAAATATAAAACCTTATGCAAGAGATGACATCATTCATCCTCCATCTTCTTTGACAAAAGATCTAATGCAATTTGAGCAACATCTTCTTCAACTTTCTTTCTCTAGGGGAAGGTGTTGGGAGATGTGAAGCTTTAACTATGTAAGTTAGATTGCACAACCGTACTCCTATCTTCATCTTCCTCAATCAATTTAGTGGTTCCCATATAATCGAGTAAAGCTATCAACTCTTCCATAGACATAATATTGAGAAAATTAACCTGAAGGATAGACTAGAAACTAGGAACATATGGAGAAATTAACAAGGTTAACCACATGATAGGAAAATCTAAATAATGACAATCAAGACTTCCTTTGGATGTGCGCACAGAACTAAAATGAATTATGTTAATGACCATAAAAAGGCACGTTTATGCACTTCAACTTTTGTAAGACAACATTATGGAGGAGAAAAGGCATAAATATCCACATGTCATACATTCATTGTTGGAAGGTTTGAATTAATTGGTTTAATTTAAGGTTTCTTCAAGATATTCATTTTGCATGCAACAATAAAAGATCATGATTTACAATATTCAGCTATACCACATATGCAAATGGACAATTCAAGGGACTCGATTGCAATGTATATTAAGCTTAGTAGCAATAAGTAAAGATATGAACCTCATGGAAGAGAGGACAACCTTCATCCTTCTTTTGCAACAAAAGATCTAATGCAATTCGAGCAACTTCTTTTTCAGCTTCCTTTTTCTATTGGAACATGTTGGGAGATGTGAAGCTTTCCTCATTGATCCATACATGTTGGGGTATGTTGAAATCCTTCATCGATAGTATTATTATAAATAGGAAAAGGCAACACTTACTTCTGCATATATTATTTAATTTGTGCATCATTTTCTTTGGAACACTTGAATAAATTATGACTATTTATTTCACAGAAAAATGTAATGTTTCTAAAAAAAAAATTTCAGAAAGTCATTTTCTTTGAAAATGACATCATTTTCTTTGAAAATGACATCATTTTCTAGTGTTTAACTAAAACTTGAAAATAAACTAGAAAATATTTTGGACGGTTTGGTATGGAAAATATTCTTTGATTTTCCTAGGGAAAATTATCAATATATTCAATTTTTTTTTTATCATTTTCTTTTTTTTTTTTTTCCTTCTTCCTCGACTAGTCGCTAGTCAAGGGCAAGGGACTAGCTCGCCCAAGGCTAGCGAGGCTCGAGCTTGCTAATTCTTGCAAGCCAAGCTAGCATTGAGTGAGGCTCCACCTTGCCAAATTGACAAGCTTGGAGCTTGCCAAAGTTAAGAGTTCTCGACCTCGCTTCAAGCCAATGTCCTCAAGCTTTGCCAGATCAACGAGCTCAATCCTCACCACAAGCCAAAGAGGCTCAAATTTCCTCTTTTTGAAGATATTTTTTCTATTGTTGGAAAAATATTTTTCTTGACTAATTTTCTTTTTGTGAATCAAACACTAGAAAATCTAAAAAAAAAATTCCTAAAAATTGTTTTCAACGAAAACAAATGGTCTACATATATATTATGAAAGGGTTCCTTTTTGGTTATCAATGATGCATATTCCTCACTTTACAGCATTAACATCCATCTCTTTTGACCATTTTAGAATATGAGGGGGAGAAAAGAGAGAATACATGTTTTGTTCCTTACTCAGACAACAACTCTAAATCACAAAACTATAAACTTCATAGGAAGGGCATATTGAAGTAAATGCCAAATCAAAAGTCATCTCGACATATATGAAGATACTCTAAAAAAGGCATGTTACCATTGTCATAATTGTGACATCCTGATTTTCAAGTTTGATTTCGATGATATGAAATGGGCTTTTCATTGACGCGTTTATGGCCTTATTTTCTGAGAGGGTCCCTCACGAGATAACTAGCCTATCAGGTGAAGCCGTTAAGGGATTTTAACGCAATAACCATGAAAATTCGACTCGGAATCGATTGCTCGACCGTGTTGATCTGCAAGGGTCATTACGGCACCGTCCAAAATCGATTAGAGATTAGAGATAGGTTGATTCGATGGAGGTATGAGATTAGTGTGTGGGTGATTCCATCTAATTACAAAATTTATGTTGAACGGCACTAGACCGATTTTTCTGTTGGTGTCCATATTTGAAATCTCGAGATTTTCACGACAACCAAGAAGCGTCAATGTGTTGAAGATGTACATTGTGACTCGAGATAAATCGATCATAGGTCAATTGCACTAAAAATTCCTAAAAACTACCCGATAGACTAGGTTACGCTAAAATCGCGTCAGATTGAAAATAACCACAAATTGAGCTCGATTTTAGAAATTGAAAGTTCTGTTATGTCACAAATCATTTTAGGAACGTCGACTCACTCTCCGAAGAATTTTCGGAGATTCCAAGATTTTTATGGAAAATCGATTCGGACGTTGCGGAAAATTAACGGAAATTCGAATGGGCTAAGTCGAAGGAAATTTGGGTTTCCAAGCCAAGTTATTTGCTTATGGGAAACTTGTAGAAAATTCATGGGCTTCATCTTCATCAAAATTGGACATCGATTTGGGGAATTTGTGAACAAATTGAGGCCAAGATTGGGAAATTCGAAGCCTAGGAGGAGGGGGTGCAACATTTGCATTAAAATTGGATTATTATGGAAATATAATGCAAGAAAGTATTAGGGAGACAAGGTTTTAATGCTAGATATTTTTCCTTTGACCTTATCCCCCTTTTGCTGCCAATCTTCTCGGGCAAGCTAGCCTTGCCGACTTCATCTCTATCAGTCTTTGCTTTGCTTTTCATTTCTCATGTTTTGTCAACTGTCGAAGCAAGCTGCCTCTCTCCACTGGATTTCTCTCTCTCTGCATGTGTATTTTTCCCCAACTTTGCTGCCTTCTCTGCCGAGTTTGCTGCTCCATGTTTAGCCTGCAGTTGCTCCACCGCTTCGCATCTTCAAGTCAGCTCACCAAGGTCAGCAACAGTGGTCGGTTGATCGCATGCTTCACGCCACATGTCTCGGCCAGCACCTCCATCATCTCGTGTCTAGCCCGATCAAATTTTCCCCCAACAAAGCCGGTTGTTGACCACCGAAGCTGCTTCAGCAATCTTTCCCCCTGTAGCTGCCACTTGCCGTTCATCCTTCAGCCCACGAAGCCGAGCCTTGCACCGATTGAAACCAGCGAAGTCTTCATCCTGTTTCGTCGTTCCCAGCTCGATTTCCTTGCTACTTCTTTGTTCAGTTCACCCAGCTCACTGCCACCAAAGTAATTCGGTCAGCCATCCAGCATATTCAGCCCAACCCCACGTTCCTCTACCATCTCGCCGTTCAGTCCAATTCTCCGTAAGCCCAGTCCACAGTTGGTTAGAATAAGCCCAGCCCATATGAGTTTCAGTCAAGCCCAACAGCTCCTTCGGGCTTTCTTGGTTAGCTTTCTTGGTCAGCTCGTGAACCTCCAACTCAGCAGCCAAGGCCTTTTGGGTCCGGTTCAAGTGTCCATTAACGTGGATTTCAGCCTGCAACCGCTCAGCTCCAAACTTTGGCTTAGTCCACTGTTTAGGTGGTTAGATTAGTTTAGTTAATTGTTAATTAGATTATGTTGATGGATTAGTTTAGTGGTTAATTAATTAAGGCTAATTATGTGATTAAATTAGTGTAATCTCGATTAGGCCCTTAATTAATTATTTTGAGTTAACTAATTATTTCGAAATTATAAATATTATTTTATTAAATTAAATTATATTAATATATTAATATAATTATTTATTTATTTAATTTCGGATTATATTTAATTATTTATTATTTTCTGAAATTAGGCACCGATAATAGGTGACCGTCATTTCATGCTGACTATTGTAGTGTGTTCAGATTATGCATTTGATGATTGGATTGTGCAAATTGAGTGCTGATTGTGAAAATATGGAATTTATTCAGAAAAATCTCGGGTGTCGGGTTTTGACACCGAAAATGGATTTTAAGTACTATACCTAATAGTGTGGTTTAAAAAGGAAAGGTATCAATTTTTCTGGTTTGAATTGACCATGTACCCACGCATGCCTATTTTCCCGGATGTTTTTAATACGAAGAAAATAGGCCAGGATCACCATTTTAATTGAGGCATTTGAGTGCATTGCATTGTGTTTTGGGCCGAGATTGATTGGTCGTGTGTTGGTTAAAGAGAACCCGTCCTAGCATTTACACCGGACATTACTAAATCCCACTTTCGGGTTACCAATGCATTAGGGTAGTGGGTCGCAGTAGATTCTGGACCTATGCTCCTTCGAGAAAGCCGTCAATGAAACACAGCCGTGCTCAATGGGGAAGAGACGATGCCTGGTTATGCCAGTAGACAACCGAACATGGGAGTCGATTGTGCCTTGAGTGGCTTAATTAACAATTGGAATGCATGATTATCTGAGTTTGATGTGCCTGATTATGAGACAAACTGTGTGGCATAGTATGAGACGTGTCATAATGGTTTGGCTTAATAATCGGGACCCCTGTGATTTGTTGGGTTATTGAGACGTTTCAATTGTTATATGCATTAGTTATATGCATTTGTGATATGAACTGTGCTGACGTGCATGAAGGAACTGAGGCAAGGTAAGTCCTCTGTTCTCATTGTGTGGTTGTGTGGTTAGAGCGCCCTTAGGCGTATTTCCTTCCTAATAAAGGTTTAGGAGGTGGACTTGCTGAGATATTGTCTTACTAGTTATTGTATAACCATTTTTAGGTCCCTAAAAGGTGGTCGTGGAGGACTAAAGCCCCGGAGTCTGTGGAGGTGGAGTTTGAAAGATCGGCATATGTGTTTGACTAGTAGGTCGTAGGACAGTTTCTTTTTTAGAGCTGAACTTTTTGTAGATTTTTTACCAGACTCATTTTTGTATCTAAACCCGTTGTTTATAAAAGTTGACTATTGTGAAATGTGCCCTGCTTTCTTGTTCTATACTGTTTGTTGTCAGGGGTTTATTGTTTCGCTTCCGCATGTGCATTTAAAAATGAAAGGGTCGGCGACTAGTCCTGGGAAGTCGCAATTGTATCGACCATAGTGGGATGTGCACGCACTCGAGGTTCAGTGGCATGACAATGACCCTCCCAAAGGGGTTTCTGTAGGAGATAGGTTTAGAGGTAATGCTAAGAATGGACCAGTGATCTTTAATTGGCTCGGATTCTCCCAAACCCTTACCTCACGTGACGTGGAAATTTTTTGTTTTAGTTTGGATTGATCGTGAGAGAATTCTATTTAAAACTCTTTTTGCCCATTGTTATGTCAGTTTTCCTAGTTCACCTCTTTAGATTTAACAAAATCATTTTAGTTTTTCTAGAATATCCACCATGAACAGAAAATCCCTAGAATTTGTCGCCACACCTCATATATCTGTACGTAGAGTTATATTTGTCCCAAAATTACATGAATTTCCCTCTAATCACCCTTGTTATCAACATGATTTATTGTAGATAAGTTCTTGAATCAAATTCGATAAAGTCAAAAGCCAAAAGTCAACTATTCGAATGAATCAAAGTGTCAAAAAATGACAGTTCGATCCTATACATGTACAATGGGCCATGCATTAAAATCTAGCAAAAAATTAAGCCTCCTTAAATTGTACGGAGAAATCATGATCCATGGGGCACTTTACAGAGGGAAGCAAAGTGATACAAACCCAAAATAATTAATATTAATAGTTAATATAATGAAAAATTCTAAACTGGTACACTTGTAACAAATTTACCCAAAATTAGTTTTGACTACTAAAAATCTTAAGCTGGTATATTTATGACAAATTTACCCATATTAATTTCCGTTAAATTTTATTGTTGAACTATTAAGTTATATGTCACGTGACAGTTAACGTGTATATCAATTTAGGGTTTTACTCCCCATTTGAATCAAGTTGTGATTGTTCGTGCTATTAATTTAATTTAATGAAAATTAATGAATGGAAAATTTCCATTAACATACCAGATTGAGGGTTTTTGGTAATAAAAAAAAAAAAGTTTTGAGTAAAATTATTATAGGTGTACTTATTTAAGGTTTTTTGTGGTAAAAAAATGAATTTATGGTAAATTTATCATAATCATACCAATTTGGGATTTTCGCAATATTAACTCTATTATTATTAATTTATTTATCAAGAACGAGTAAAACAAGACTTACACGAAGGAGGGTTGAAAAACCTGAGCTTGCTTTGAAGCTTGACTTTTGACTTTTGTCCACCTTCAGTTTTTCGTTTCTTTTTCTCATTTTCTAAATGGGATTTTCAGTACAACAGATGACAAAATTGAACTGTTTACGTTCAGTGCGCAATGCAAATTAACAAAAGAAAAAAGGCACCTATTTCCTACATATCTGCTGAGAAAAAAGAGAGAGGATACAATCACAATTAAATCAAGTTACTTTATCTATAGCACCGAAAGAAATTATTTAATTAAATGTAAGAGCACAAACGAGAGTATAGCAAACTATTTTAGCAGTATCGTTTGGGATTAAAAATCAATTGATAATGGTCCATTTCCGAAATAAAAATATTTTCATTTAATAGTATAGAACAACCTTAGGTGAGAAACATTTACTTGGTCAGGTTAACCTGCAAACCTCACTTAATCAAAAAGAAAATATATTTATTTATGCACTAAATTTATTGACTTAGTTCAATATTATCAGTTTCCAAATTTATAAACCAAAATGAAATCGATAAAAAAGAAATCTAAACCAAAACCAAATCAATAAACTCATAAGCCAAGCTTATTGGTTTCCAGCAACTCCATTTGTTTCACAAAATTTGAATTATTAGGAAACTATTTTCCTAAAAATGATTATTTATATTGCTTGAAATAATTAGTTAACGGAAACTGTTTTCATAATTGTTGTCTAATTATTATTGTGGATGGTGAGATAACTTTTCGTTTTTTAATTTTTATAAGTGATATAAAAACGATTATTCTTTAAATGGAAGTGTAGTTCAAAACGCATTAGCTTCAATGGAAGTGTAGTTCAAAACGCCCTTTTTTTGCCATCTTTTCTCTCATTTTAATGGCATCACTGCAGCCTAGTGAGCATTGAGCATCCTATGCACCGGTGTACACTGTAAAAGAAGCAACTTAAACTTGTGGTGCTATAAAATGAAAGCAATTGATTTTGACACGGGTCGTGAGTCGCCAATGTAATTTCATTCTTATTGCGCCTCAGGTCGCTGCCCCCTCTGGCAAAGAAGTACGTGATACGAATGCTGTACGTCGAAGAGGCCGCGACAGCCAAGTCGATGGAGGAGTGGGTCCTTCCGGATGGACTCTCCAAGCATAAAGTCGCAATCGACCGGTTGCTTCAGTTGAGGATCTTCTCTGAGGCTTTTGACAGGTGAAATGGGTCTTCTGTTTGATTTTCTCTTCATAACTGTTACCTGAGGCTGAGGGTTATCTAATATCTGTTGCCCTGGGATAAGGTCTTCGACGGATTGTATCTTTGGCTTCATATTCCTAGTAGTTTTTTCCCTGCCTGGAGATGTTCCTATTGTAGCAATAGAGAACAGTTGGAGAAGTGGGAAGTTTGACACCCTGATTTATGAGAATTTTACCTTCCTTATGCTAGCTCTTTTTCTTCAAGCTAGTTCTATCTTTCTTGGACTGAAGGGAGTTTTTGTACGCCTGCTCACGTTTCATATGTCAAGATGGAAGGCAAGTAGATTGTGCGACATACACCCTTTATTGGTGGAAATGCCTTCCCCGGCCCTACGTTTGCATCTTTGTAAACCCTACAAACAAATTAAGACGTCTGGGATAAGTACATTAGTTGGAAACTGCATGCTTCGTCAGTCTGTGGAATAGGGAAATGCTTGTCCGTAGTTACCATATATATGGGGGAGAAGTGCCAAAAAGTCCCATACCTTTGGCCGTGCCGATTTAGTTATAAACCTTTTTGGTCTTATTCGGCTCTAAACCTTTTTACGTTGTGCCAATTCAGTCCTTTCCGGCCAATTTTGGTCGGATTTTGCTTTTGGATGCCGGCCGTGACGTGGCATGATTGGCGCCGACGTGACAACTTTTAATAATATTTTAATATTTATGAATTTTGAATTTTTTGAATTTTTGAATTTTGAATTTTTTTTTTTTTGTCTTCTTCCTTTGGCCGGTCACCGAGGTCCGGCGACCGACCAGAGCCGCAGCCGGCGAGGGCGAGGGCGACCTCGCCGGCCACCTCGCGGCGAGGTCGAGCCTCGCCCATGGCCGGCGAGGCTCGACCTCGCCGGATCCGGCGAGGGCGAGCCTCGCCCATGGCCGGATCTGGCGAGGTCGAGCCTCGTCGGCCATGGGCGAGGCTCCCCCTCACCGGATCGACGAGGCGAGCCTCGCCCATGGCCGGCGAGGCTCGACCCGCCCGCGAGGTGGCCGACGAGGTCGGCCTCGCCCTCGCCGGCCTCCGGCTCGCCGATCGCCGGACCTCCTGACTGGCCGGAGGAAGAAGACAAAAATAAAATAAAATAAAAATAAAAATAAAAAAATTCAAAAAAAAATTCAAAAATATTAAAATATTATTAAAAGTTGTCAACGCGCACTGACCATGCCACGTCACCGGCCGATGTCCACAAAAAATCCGGCCAAAATTGGTCGGAAAGGACTGAATTGGCACAACGTAAAAGGTTTAGGACTGAACTCGGCACCAAAAAAGGTTTAGGATTAAATCGGCATAAAGCAAAAGGTTTAATAAGGAAATTTTCCGTAGTTACCATATATATGGCTATCTAATTACCTTATAAGCTGCTCATAATAAATGGCTTCCACTGCATAAGTTTTAGCAGATATTTGTTCGAGCAATTTTTAGTTCTTCACATCTACAAAGCACGTGTTTTCATATAAGCATCTTCTCTCTGCAGTTGTTCACTTCCTCCATTATGTTGCAAAAAATCTGCATGCACTGGAAACATAAACTCATTTTGTTTTTCCTTGGATTCGTGTTGGCACGACCTAATACTTTGATTCGACTAGTGATGTCTTTTTCGAAAGGGGAGCGTGCGTGCGTGCGTGCGTAAATGCGTGTAAACCAACTTATCTCCGATTGTTATAATTTTATTATGTACGTGCATTTTCTATTATAATTAATGCGTTATTATCTATCTTTCTATGTTCAATTCCATTTTGATCGGGAAATTTCGAGTGTTAATCAACAAACAATTATTAATCGAGTTTTTTTTTTTGTAGAGTAGATTATGAAATGGGAAAATTCCAAATAAGGACTCGAAGTAGATCAATTTTCTCAAATAAGGATCCGAAATAAACTTTGTGTCAGACAAAGACCTAAAGTAGACCCATTGTCTCAAATAAGGACCTGAAGTGGTTGAATCAATTCCAAATAAGGACCTAAGCTTGCTGGTCAGCCAAATATTCGCTAGCTATCAAGCATGCAACATTTCGGACGACCAGAGTTTGGGCAATTTTATCCAAAAAATAATCTAGGGAAAATTAACAAATCTTAAAATAGAGAAAAAAAAAATGCTTCTTTCTTTGTTTGTGAAGACCCAAATTCTCCGCCCGTCGAGCAAGGCGAGGAGCGACGATAATCGAGTCACGACAATGACCAGGCATCAATTTGGTTGAGGAGCAACAGAGGAGAAGAAAGAAGAAAACGTAAATATCTAAATGAATAACCTAAACTTAATTAATTTAGAATTTTCCCTTTTTTTTCCAATCACAAAATTCTGACAAAATTGCCCCTATTTTAATCACCGAAAAATGTCTGCCGACGAGCTAAGGTCCTCAATAGAGATTAACTTGTTCACTTCGAGTTCTTATTTGACACATAATTCACTTTGGGTTCTTATTTGAAACAATGGGTCTACTTTGGGTCCTTATTTGACACAAAATTTACTTTGGGTCCTTATTTAAGAAAATAGATCCACTTCAGGTCCTTATTTAGAATTTTCCTGTTATGAAATAGATGGAAAAGAAAAACAATTGAGTGGCAATCTTTAATTTACTGTTAAAATAATAATCTATTTTGAATCACAAAATTATTGTGGGACATACTCTTTAAAAATTTATGATTTACAACTAATTATTATTCTCATAGTAGTCCAAAATTTGTTTTGCTTGCAAAGCTCGATGGAAAAGAAGTCTCATGAAATAGGTAGATATTAACAATTGGGCAAAATGAACCAATGGATAACATCCAATTTTGGCTAGAGGAAGCTTGAGATGCTCAAATAGCTTTGGTTTTCAATATATTATATAGATACAGATATAATTTTATCGGTCGAAGGCCCTGATTATTTCCTCAAATCTACACACCAATCCTTGATGAGCCTTTGATAAATTGTTTAACAACTAGATCTTGATGTGTTTTTGTCAAGTAAATCCCTCAAAAGTGACAACAATTTGACAATTTAAGTTTGGAGATGAGATTAAACACTTTCATATTGTTCATAGGCTAAATTGAACATGTATCGAAAATTGAGGGATCTCACAATAAATTAAAATTGATGGGCTATTTGAAACAAATTTAAACTTCATGGATAAATTATGGGTTTTCTCTGACAGAATTCGTTTTGAGGAGGGAAGCACGGATTTTAGAGATCTCTTTTTTGCGGGATCCGGGGATCATCTTCATCCACGAAAATCGTCTCGAGCGTCGGTTATCGTAGATATCGCCTTCCATCACAGCGTCTCAAGTTACGCTGAATGAATCTCCCCCATGGCCGATCATCACAAGTCCCAGCGCCGCCGCCGGGGGCGGTCATGTTCCCGACCTTCGTTAACCGAGGCGGTTTTCTTCTTCGGAGGCGCCCTTTCTTAGAGAGAGAAACAGATACCATACGCAGAGAGCCAAGAGGCTTCGATAGAGTGAAAAATCGATCCTCCAGGTTCGTCGATCGTCTCCGAAATTGCCCGTCGTCATTCATCGCCGCCAGGCTCCTGTTCTGGAAGGCGCAGGACCCGCTGCTCCGTTTCTCCCCCGGCCGAGAAGTCTGATTGATCCCGGTCTTGACTGAAGCTTCAACCACCCGGGGCGTATCGTCGTTGGCGACGAGGTTCCATGGTTGTCTCGGAGTTTTAGTCCTTTTCGTCAAGGTGCGGGCGGTGTCTCTATGGTGGTTGATCCGTGAGAAATGGCCCGGAGTTCATGTAACGCTCGAGGACAATGACCGGAGATAAGCTTTTCTCAATCCTTTTTCTCGTTTGTATTCTCATCGCACTGTCCATGTGTTGAATTATTATCTGTGACGCTGTGAGTTCAAAGATCTTCAAATGATCCGTGCCGGTTGATGGTGGTGTTCTAGTGATGGACGGTGGTCGGAGGCGATTGCCATCGTGCCGATGGCCGGAAGTATTGAATAGCAAAGTTTTATACATTCATGGTTTAGGATTTGAGGGTAGATTGATCTCTGTTTGTAAACCTTGAAGTTTATGAAGGCATGGCGTAAGTTCTGGCATGTCGGGTGAGGTCGCGAGGAAGACGGAGTGGAAAGGGAGATAAAAAGTTAAGAGTGGGCCTGAATACAGAAGCCCGGATTGCGCCCATTACCCAGTCTAGAGAGATCAGCGTGCGGCGCATTTTTGGACCCGGCCCAAGGGCCCGGTCTGAATCCTCATTTTCAGAAACTAAAAAAAACAAAAATTTAATAGAATCTGAAAAAAAAAATGGATTAATAGTTAGAAAAATAGGCATTGATTAGGTTGTTACATCTGAATTGGTTTAGTTTCAATTAGATAGTTAGAAATGTTTTAATCTCTTTAATGATTACCCTTATCAAGGTGTTTATTGGGCGGTCGTTTCTGTCCAAGACAAGCAAATTATGCAACTTGTGGGGTCTTAAAAAGTTCTAAAATAGCTTTATTTGAAGTATTTTCACACCGGCTAGCGGCAAGATTCTCGTAACTATTGTATCTCATGTCTCTATATCTAGGGGTGATCGGTTCCCATTTTTTGCAACCGAGGACTAGACAGGATAGTCTTAGGATTAGGACTGGTCCGGTTCCGTCCAATGGAATCAGAACTTAGCAAAATACGAGAGTTATTACAATCTTAGGGTTTATTATTATTTTAAGAAATTTTAAAAATATATATATATTTTTCAAAAAAAGAGTTGGTCCGATCCGGTCTAGTTCCCCTAAAATCAGCAACTAGACTGAAAATCTTATGGAACCAAAAACCAGATCGATGCCCCTGGAACCCGAATCAAACTGACTCGTTCAATTCGGGCTCGGCGATTCTCAGTCCGGACGGTTTGATATGCTCACTCTTATTTGAATCTCATGTTTCCGGCAATTCAAGGACATCTAATTGCCACAATGGAGAGCGGTTCTTTCTTCAGGTTAATCTATAGGGCACAGAGTTAACTCTTTTGCCGAAAATGAAGATAAAAACTTGAAATTGAAGGTAGGTGCTCTGATATTGTGTCTAAGAGCCCAAAATGTACATCCATATCATATATCTTAAGTGTAACCCCACTCTCTATCGCAAGTTATTAGTCACATGTCGCGTTCCTCTTAATCTCTCTCTCTCTCTCTACTTCGATCCCAATCGAACAAAAGAACTATTCCTTCGATAAAATATTGGATGACGGAGGGTAGCTGAAGTTATCTTGTACTGCTACTGATGTAATATTAACGAGTGAACTCTTGTACGTGGGGTCTAGATTTGAAGCAAAACGAAATAGCGTGAGATTGTGCTGATAATTTCAAAACGGGACTGAAATTGCAATTTTGGGCAAAATTTCGATGTCACAATTGACAAAATTGAAAGATTTATGATCGAATTGAAAAATGTACTATAAATTTAGGACTTTTTAAACAAATTTTCCTTAAAAAAATTGACTATCGAATTGGCTTTTTACTCCTCCACAAGCCTTTTGGGCTCTTCTTTGTTGAGACTCTACCAATGAAATAATGCTTTTATAGAACCAAGAGACTTTTAAACAATTTTCCATTAAAAAATTTGGGTGAGTTTGGGTAAAGGCGGCCTCGCCCAGTTTTTGGGCGAGGCTTCACCCATTACCCTCGCCCAAACAACCATCATTGTGGTAGTCGCGGGGTGCTCGCAACAATGGTGTTCTAGACGAGGCTAAATCCACCTTAAGAATTGACCAGTCTCCCATCGCATATAAATTGTTTAATTACATATAATAATATTAATTTAATGGCATCCTGAGGTGTAACCTTAATTGTTACTAGCAGTCTTCAACAAAAAGGGTGGATATTCACAAACCTGATGGTCCTGATGACAGGGGTCACCATCATACTAGCAGTGGTCACATACACAATTTCTACACTGATATTTTACCCCTATAGTAAAACCAACGTGTGATTTGAAATAGTCGGTGTTGCTGTGATCATATGGTTGATATTTATGGCCATTCTACACTTCTACCAACTTAAGTTGGAAAAATTTGGTCTTGCCCTCTCTTTTCTTTTTGTTTTTTTTTTTAAATAAAAGCATTATATAAGCCCTATGGGCTCTTCTTTGTTTAAACTCTAGTAATAAAATAATATTCTTTGAGTCCAATAATATTCTCCCATTTTCCGTGAAACAATTTGTGGAAGAATCGAATAAGTCGGTTGAAAAGCAGAATAGCCATAAATATTAGCCAAGTGATCAAACCCTCAAGGACATACTGCGAGCTTGCGTATTGGACTTCAAAGGAAGCTGGGAGGAACAATTTCATCTAGTTGAGTTTGCCTACAACAACAGCTATCGGCAGAGTATCCAAATGGCACCGTTTGAAGCGTTGTATGACAGAGCCTGCATAACTCCTATTTGTTGGGATGAAGTTGGAGAACATAAGATTACGAGCCCTAAGTTGGTTCAATAGTTAGTCGACGCCATCAAAGTCATTCGAGATAGACTCAAGACTGCTTAGAGTCGTCAAAAGAGTTACGCAAATAAGCGGTGTAGACCATTGGAATTCCAAGTTGGTGAACACGTATCCCTCAAAGTGTCACTGATGAGGGGTACTTCATGCTTTGGCAAGAAATGAAAGCTAAGCCCAAGGTACATAAGTCCCTTTGAAATTTTGAAGCGAATTGGGACTTTGGCGTATCGTCTTGCGTTGCCGCTGAGACTTGCACAAGTGCATGACGTCTTTCATATGTCGATGTTGAGGAAGTACGAACCTTATCCAACCCACGTACTAAATTTCGAGGAAATAGATGTGGATGAGAGAGTGTCATACATGGAGAGACCGGTTCGGATAGTGGATTGAGCAAGTGCTGCGCAAAAAGACGATCCCCTTGGTTAAAGTGGTTTGACAACACCACGGAATGGAGGAAGCCACGTGGGAAAGTGAGGAGTCGATGAGACGTCAATACCCTCACCTTTTTTAGGAAGGATTGTAATGGTTTAAATTTCGAGGACGAAATTTTTATAAGAGGGGAAGAGTTGTGACATCCCGAAATTTGGCCCCATTTCGAATATATGAAATTGTTGTTTTGTCGACATGCTTATGTTTGTTTTACTTGGAGCTGGCCACTCACAAGTTAACTAATTTATTAGGTGAGGCCATTAAGGGATATAAACGCGACAGACTAGAGAATTCAATCAGAAATCGACCACTTGACCATAATAATCGACAAGGGTCAATACGACACCGTTATAAATCGATTAGCGGATGGATATAAGTCAATTCAATGAATGTACATAGTCAAATTGAAATTACGAGTGGTTCCGCAAGATTATGATATTCGCGTCGAATAGCAATAACCCGATTTTCTATCGATATTATAGCTGGGATACGTGATTGAACCATCATGATTTTATAACAATTGAAAGTTGTCTACGATTGGGAGATGCACAAACGTTGATTGAAAATTATCAACCATGGGTCAAACGCACAAAAACCCCTTAAAGCTACCCGATATGTTAGGTCGTACTAAACTCGTGTTTGGTCGATTTTAACCACGAAATTGAATTCAGTTTTGGGAATCGAACGTTCGAGCGTGTCACGATTCATTTATTGGACGTCGTCTCATTTTTTGGTGAATTTTCGTTGAGTTTGAAATTTTGTGGAAAAACGATTTTCGGACAAAAAGAAAATAAAAAGTGAAATTCGGATAGGTAGATAAAATAGGTTTTCCTACCCCAAAAATGGCTTAATTGTGGGAAATTGAGGTAATTTTTTTGATTGGATGATCAAAGAACTTTGGGGGCATGAAGACTTTGGGGGCTTAGGTGATGATGGTGTAGATATTTTCCTAAGTTTCTTGTTGGTTGTGCTATTGACTTCCTTTCTCTCTCTCTCCCCCACTCTTTTTCCTTCCTTTCATGTGTGCAAGACTTCCCCCACCCACACCACCACACCCCCCGCGCTTCTATGACCCTCCTTCCTACCCACGTTCCCTTTCTTCTTCAACTTTTCTCTCCTCCATTTCTCTTCCCACAGCCAACCACCCAACTCTATGCCAGCCCCTTGCTCCATTCCCTTTTTCTTCTCTTCTTCCACTTCTTTGTTACCGTACGCCTAGCCACCACCACCCCATGTCCACCTCACGCCCAGCTCCTCATGCCCTTAGCATCCACCAACAACTCTAGTAGCCGCAGTTCTCCACCCGTCCCAACTCCACAGCCCGGCACACCGTCCGCATCCCAGCGCCCGCTGCCACTCCCCACGCCAGCAGCTCCGTCCAATCGTCCAGCATCGCCAGCCTTCTTTCCCCGTCCATCTCACGCCATTGCCAACAGCCAGCTTCGCCACTAGTAGCCCCAATGTTCGTCACCTCCACCAACTAGCCCAAGCCAAATCACCCACCTCCACCAAGCACTTGTAGGGCAATCACAACCACCGTTGAGCCTCCGTGCAAGCCACGGTTGTTTCGTGTTCTCGTTGTCGTTGCCATCACCGTGAGCCCACTGCTGTAAAAAATCATGAGTTAACTTCCTAATCCTTGATTAGTCTGTTAATTGCGCTTATGGGGTGTTTAGATTAGTGCTAATCATGGTTAGAGTAGTGTTAAGAATGATTAGTGTTAATTAAGCCTGGTTAGGTTAGTTAATCATGATTATGTTAATTAAGTTGGATTAGCTTAATTAATCATAATTTACTTAATTAATCACGATTTACTTAATTAATCGCAATTAGCGTAATAAGTGATATATTAGCCGTTTTGTAGAATTTTACGCTTGTTCTTATGCGTGTTTTTGATGGCTTATATGTGCTATGATGTGCAATTGATTGTTTGATGGTCGTTATTGATTTTTAGTACAAAACTTGGTTTTATGGGTATTTAAATAGAAAAATCTGAGGTGTTGGGTTTTGACACCAACTTTTATGTACTATATAAAACCGTGGAGTTTTAAAATGAGAGCGTATTAAGTTTGACGGTTCGATTCTGAACACGTGACCATGCATGATTATTTTACTGGGATCTTTAATAAGAATAAAAATTAGCCAAGTTCATTATTTGAAAGCAAGGCATTTGAACTCAAAGCATGGTGTTCTTGGCTGAATATGTGCTCGTGTGGTCACTTATTGGAACCCGTCTTGATGCGTTTACGCGGGACAATACCTAATTAAGTTCAGATGCTCCCAAGTCAACGAGACGCCGTTCGCGAATGGATTTCGGGACAAAGCTCTTTTGTGGAATGCTGTCTAGGCGGAGGATGCTAGACATTGTCGTGCCCGATGGGGTAGGACGATACCCGGTTACGCCGGATGACCGCCGACCTTTGAGTTGGCCGTGGCTGAGGGGTCGTAATAATCGGAACATGCTTGAATGGTTGTGATACTTTGTGCCTGATTATGGGGCAAAATTGTTAGGCATTGTATGGGACGTATCATAATGGTTTTACCTTATAATCGGGACCCATGTGAATGTTTGAAGAGCGAGAATTACATGTTCTGGTTATTAACTATGCTTGTTGTATTTATAATGGCATATGCGATGCGCTAATATGCAGAAACATGCCAAGGCAAGGTGAGTTGTGTGTGGCACGTGCTTAGACCACCTTCGAGGCGAATTTGCGTCCTAATCGGGGTTTAGGTTATTGACTCGTTGAGATTTATCTTACCCATCATGGTTAACCTTTTTTAGGTCCTTAGTATGGAGATCCGTCCAGTTCGTTTTGGAGTTCCATGGGATATGGAGGTAGAGTCTACCTTCTTCCCTATCCCCGGGACCAACTGAACTTGTGAGTTGGTTGTGACCACGATTTTGGTTGATGAGGGTTTCTTTAATGTGGTGCCTCATTACTTCAAGGCGTGGTTCATCAATGAGCCCAATGGTGCTCGAGAGGGTCCCTTGTAGGGTTTTGATGGACCGCCCATTGGGACCGAGGATGGGCAGGTAGGTTACCCCATGGATATCAACATCTCGGACAGTGTCGTAGTGGATCTAGAGCCCGAGTCGGAGGGGTCCGGGGTGTAGGTCGCCTAGGAGTTCCTTTTTGAGGTAGACTTGTATACATGAACTCGTAGGGTTAACTTGGTGTGTATATATATATATAATCGTAGTTTGTGAAAAATTGCTGGAATGTTTTTACTATCCCTATTTCTGATAATTGATTGGGTGTTTATTTAATTCGCTTTCGCATGCGTTTAATTGAAAGATAAAAAGAATGAGTCGGCGACGCCGCATCTTGGGACGTCGCATTTTTAAATCGACCATTGAGAAATGTGCACGTGCCCAGGGTTCGGGGTGTGACAATTGCGCTCCAATTTGCTTGAGGCTAGGACTAAGGCCCCAATGCTCGAGCTTGAGTCTCCTAAACCTGGAGTTGTACTCGAAACTTTTTCTCTAAAGTCCATTTCATTTTTTATTCTTTTTTGCATGACTTCAATATCATTTGCACAATACGACCAAACATAAAATAAAAAATGTCTCTTTGAAATAATATTCTAGTAAAGTTCATTTAACAGACAAACAGAACCTCAAGAGGCAAAACATTTTCATAATATTTGTGGAAGAAACTATTAAGGTGGATTTGCAGACAATAGTGAATCTTTTACCTAAAAGAGATAAGTATACTAGAAGTCCTAAAACTGATCATAAAAGTACAATTGAGTACCAAAACTTTCATAAAGTGCAATTAAATCTTAAAACTTGTCACAAAAGTTCAATAGTATCTTAAAACTTTCAAAAATTGCAATCAATGGAAGAACTTGGTTAGACCAATTTGATAAGTTTTAAGACTTAATTGAACTTTAAAAGTTTTAGAACTTAATTGCACTTTCGTAACGACTTTACGACTTAATTGCATTTTTGAAAGTTTTAGGACCAAATCATACTTTCAGAAACTTTAGGTCTTTCAATGCACTTATCCTTATTTAGAAAGGAAGAGACCGTTTTCGCATTGGAAAATCTCTACTACCTTGCCATAGGGGCATTGTCAGAATGGAGGTCCAAGGAGGTCATTTCAAAAGAACCACTTGATTTGCTCCGTGAAGACTCCTTCAACTCTACCAATACGTCATTTATGTCCGGCCTTCGAATCGCCGTTGCTCGTGTGCAAGACATAGCAATCTCCACTACTTTCCAAGCTGAGTTGATGTCCAGTTTTCCTTGTAACATTGGATCTATAATTCCCTGTATATCACCACTTTCAATGATGGGAATCGACCATTGAAGAAGGTGAATGCTGGTGCTGCCATTAAGACTTCTCATTATTGCAGGTCGTCCTGTGATCAACTCGAACAGTATGATTCCAAAACTATAAACATCACTCTTCTTGTTAAAGTTTCCAGAAGATTGGATCCTGGGGGGAGGAAAAAAAATACAGATCTTTATATCAAAGATGAAATCCTTGGTTATGTCAACATTTTTATGCAAAGTGAGATCTTGAACTGAACCAGAATAGTAATATTGAGTTTTAGCCTTTACTCAGGGTCGATGTAGCCAGGAGTGCCCACAAGAGAAGTTGACACATAAGAGTCCTTTTCCGTCATAAATGCTCTTGACAAGCCAAAATCAGCTATTTTGGCTCGGAAATCTTCATTCAACAAGATGTTAGTAGTCTTCAAGTCTCTATGGATGATGGGTGGCTTGCAACCATTATGCAAATAATCCAAACCTAAAATCCTTAGAAAAACCGTGTTAAAAATACCAAAGCAATGATAGGAAGAAAATGTTCAACTATGGATGTCTTGTTCACATACCTTGTGCTACATCCATAGCTATTTTCAGTCTCTGACTCCATGTCAAGACTTTTGAATGGTCCTCTGTCAACTGCACCTTAACTTTACATATGAGCAAGAAATAGAGTTTTTCAGAATTATTTTACAGAAGAAATAACACAACAAACATAAATACGCACCTGAAAAATGTTGCCTTAAATTTCCATTGGCCATGTATTCATATATTAGTGCCACGTGCTTGGAATCATCACAATATCCCAACAAAGAAACCAGGTTTCCATGGTGAACAATCATTAACAATTGAGCCTGCATTATCATGAGTTTGCATTATCAAAACATATACTGATAATAATCTACTAGGATGTTTCTAAATTACATTAGTGTAAATGAGCACAAGTTGAGTTTAAAAGGAGAAGTGATTCCATCACCCTATCTAACCTCGGCTTGAAATTCCTTGTACCCTTGCCTCGATGATTCAGAGAGCATCTTCACTGCAACTACCGTGCCATTATCTAGTGTACCATGATATACCTTTCCAAATCCACCTTCACCAATCACTCGTCTAAAGTTCCCGGTGATTCTTGAAATCTCTCCATACTTAAAAGGTTGATTCTTAAATATCAACGTCCTTTCACTGGATTCTATACCAAAAAGGTTCCAATGAGTATTGCAACTACCGCTTTGGATAGCAAACTTTTAAGGTAAATAACTCCAGTTGCGTCCTCGACAATTGAAAATGTTCGAGGTTTTGGATCTCATTTGAAAAATGATTTCAATCTCATAGATTACTCCGAAGTCTATCTAACTGGTTAACATCTAAACTAATAAATCATAATAGTGCGCCTCTCGATTTTCTAGAATTAATTTCAATGGGGCCTTTCCAAAGTGGTTTTCTCTCCTAGAAATTAATGCTGATGAGATTAGTTGAGTGCCACAAAAATTTATTACCCCATGTCACAAAAAGTTACAACTATTTTCATAGGTAAAGTTGTTCTCGTGTATATTAAGGGTGAGCATGGTTCTAGACTGTAACCTACAACTTGAAAACCGGACCGATGGAAACCTATCTAGTTCTAGGTTTCAGGGTAGGGTATGCAAAGTAAGTTTCAGGTTTCAAAAATTAGGGAACCTATTTCGACGGATAGGTTTCGGGTTCTAGGTAAGGAGAACTTGGAACATAGAACCTAGAACAACTTTTTATATTTTTCTTGGTTTATGTCTTTGTGTGATCACGTAGTTTCTGTGGTGTCCAATTATAAGTGTATAATCTGGAACCACTCATTTGGGTTTTCATTTTATGACTTATACTTTTATTTTGTTAATGTTTTATATTTTTCGTGCATTTAAATACAAGTTGTAGTTAGTTGATTGTAGAAGCAAGTAGTGGTAATAAAAGGTGACACTTAATTGCAATCATTCAATTAATAATACAAGTGGAATTTAGGTAGACCTTGAAACTTGTGACAAGGTAGGTTCCACATTCTAATTTCAAGGGTATGAGTGGTAGGTTTTAGATTCCAAAAAAAGAGGAACATGTTTCAACTAGCAGGTTCTAGGTGGAACTTGTATGAAAACTAGAACTGCTCACCCCTAATATATATTTGTCTGTAACAAAATTGCACGCAATATTGTGCGCATTGCTAAATGCAAAATCGAAATTCTTGGAGTGTGAGTTTATGTCTGATTGCATATTACACAATGGCTCTAAAACTTAAATCTAAAAATGCGAGAAATGCTTCAAAAAAAAAAAAAATAGCGTTACTTTAGCTGATTAAAGCTCAATTTATATAATACTCAAAACTATTCAGATATATAGAACTCAATTTATCGTTATGATAGGAACATGTATATAATATATTTTTTTTAACATACAACTGTAAAGTATCTATTGTCTCAGTAACCGATTAACATTTATTGGGAAGCTTCAAATGAGGGAATTCACTTTCCTAATTCTAGCCTTGAATGCTTTTTATGACTGTTAATGATTTTTTGTTGACTTATTATTTTCAGCAAACCAAAAGAGAGAGTCCATAAAACTAATTTGCAAAAAACTCATTCACTCAGACCAACACATCCTTAGGGAGCATCGAAATGTTAGGGACGAAGTTGTCC
The DNA here is from genome assembly GCA_014182715.1 of Eucalyptus cloeziana. Classification (NCBI taxonomy): domain Eukaryota; kingdom Viridiplantae; phylum Streptophyta; class Magnoliopsida; order Myrtales; family Myrtaceae; genus Eucalyptus; species Eucalyptus cloeziana. The sequence goes on from CM024638.1 coordinate 33,437,572, forward strand.
AAAGTTGCACTCTGAAGTTGTTATAAGTCATTCCCATGCATAACAGGTTACTTTCGATAAAAGAATCAGAAATTTTATTGTCGATAATTAAGCTGAATAATGTACATTTTGTGATGTTGATGCAACCACGCTGCGGTGATCCCTGTATCTCTCATCTCCATTTATTTGTGATTACAATGTAATTCATATTACTAGCATCAGGAAATTTTGATTAAAGCTACCTTTACTTTCTAATGCAATGTGGATGAGATTGTAAAAGAACACTCTTAGGATGGGTGAGAAAAGATACCTAGTTGTTGAGTTGTATATATTATCAACTAAATTATCCTAGAAAAGACATTGTTGTAGATAGAACTATACCAAAGTGAAAAGCAAATTCAAGGATGTCGTCAAATGTAATGCACAGCACAGGTAAGAAAACTTACCTATTGTCCGTTTCCGTTTAATTAACCAAATAGTAGCCAAAGCACCAAAGAGAACTATGAAGAAGCCTGAAACTGATGTAACAACTAAAATGAGGATGGTATTTTGTTTCTTCTTCTGCCGGCAAGGATCAGCTAGGAAAAGATTTGGGTTTCCCATCAAACTGCCAAAAAGAATGAAAGAGCTGAACTTATATTCCTCTCAAAATATGTCCGAATTCATTTGCCAAATGCTAATCACGAGCCTGTACAAGTTGCATAACAAGAGGCAGAGAGGGAGGGAGGGAGGGAGGGAGTGAGGGAGCACCTCATGCTTAAAGCATTGTCTGCAACCCTTTTCTTAAGAGCTTCAGGAACCGATCCAATCAAGTTGTTTCCACTCAAATTTCTACAAATGTAGCCATGATTAGAGATTTGTCCACTTTGAATACTTTGTTGCTTCACTTAGACACATTAACTTACAGCAATCTTAGATTTGGTAATTCTGCTAGAGTTTCTGGTATTGCTCCCGTAAGCTGATTGTTGGATAAATCTCTGGAAAAGAACAAGTTATGTCTCCTAAAGCACAACTTTAATCATTCAATCATGAGTTGACTCCCTTGGGTTGCTTAATCAAGAGTGATGTGCAAACACAACTAAATAAATAGGTGATGAAACTTACAAGTATTCCATAGTTGATACATATGAAAATGATGAGATTATGTCGCCACTCAAATTGCTTGAGCTCAAATTCCTGATCATAATAAACAAAAATAGGAGATCCTGTCATTGCCATCTTTCTAGAGGCAGATTTTTTTCTACAATAAAGAAAAGTTAGCGCAATATATTCTTCAGAATTAAGGTCCTCCTGGTGTAGATGTTTGAGGTACTAGAAGACTATTCATAATCGTCAATTTCAATACGTGCATGGATCTTCCTACCTCCTTGTTCTGTGAGTTATGGTTATTACTAGACCTATAGTACCTAAATATTGTTTTCGGATGAGCTAATACTTGCTCATACACAATGCAATTTGGAACACTTATGCAAAAATTTGAAAGTAAGTTATTGGTGCAAAAAGTTGCACAGACAACTTAGCAATATGTTGGAAAAGAACAAAGCATTTATTGCCGATCAATGAGTATTAAACTTGTTATGATCGACCCCATCAGTATTAAGCAACCCCCAATAAATATATATATTGGAGATGGTGACTTTTGAAGGTGGGTACCAATTTAGGGATCAGTTTATGAGAGTTTATAAGCTCCCTTCTATACCATCGGAGCCTTGTGGTGTCAAAAACTCCTCCTTTTAAAAGATTGAAGTTCTCACCATGCCCCCATAGCCTGGCGGCACTCTTACCCCTTTCGACGTGTGAGTTGGTCCAGTCTAACTCTCATGGCAATCTTAGTAGCCCTGCAAGTGGCCTAATAATTACTCTCTGCCTTGGTCAAGCCAACTTGCAATATATACTATTGTATCCAAGAACGAGTGCTCAGGAACGAGTGCTCCACTCCTATTTTGTGATAGCCCAAAAATGAGTAGTGGTGGGTATCGTACTCTAATAATGATTTTTAATATCCTAGTCAAATCCATGTGGACGAAGCCCAAAACGGCTAATCTAATCAAGCGGCTGACTTTTGGGGCCAGGTGTCAAATTTTTAGTCACCTCACGTGCTCTGTCCCATTTCATGAGAGACAATAGGTGCAACGTAACTACACGACAGAATTTCTCGGTCTATTTGAGAATTCACGCCTGAATGATTGAATTGATCTTAACTGTTCTTTCTCGCTAATATATAGAACTTCCGGTTTTCATGATGAAAGAAAATTTTTCTTTAAGTTTCATCTAGAAAATCAGTACTATCTAAGGAACAGTGTCGGAGGACTCACAGTGATATAATTCTTGGAGGATTTCCATAGTTACAACTTAGACCATCCCATTTGTATTCACTTGGTACGCACGGATCACCTTGCCAGCTTTTTCTCTCAATGTGGTATGCTGCTTTGATGTCATTGATAGCATTCACTGTGTTTGAAATCACCAAAAAAAATCTATTATTTAGAGAGAAGAAAGGAGATAGAAAATGTAGTTGTGATCAGATATGAGTTATATAGATTTTCAGCTTCCAAAAGACTTGTAACATTTCGCGGCTTTGACTTAAAGGCTAGCATAAAAAAGTATCCAAAGCAGGGAATTAAGCAGATAGCAGAGTAATACTTAGCCACATCTGGTCATTCCAACAAAGCAACTATTGCTCAGAATTCACGAATAACATAAGACCCGCAATGGAGACTAGTGTATTTAGCATAGGATTCCCTAAATCTTCCTTATTGACAATGGAATATCTGTCCAATTATTACTGATGTCAACTATAGCACAACTATAGAAAGTGTATGTCGACAATAAAAACATGTAGAAGAATAAAAGCACACCATCATCTTGTGTTGTGGGCACATTCGGAAGATCACCAACAGTATAGAACTCCACGGCATTGAGTATAGGTGGATTTCCAGATTTATTCGTCGATTCAATCGAGAAGATGATGAGCGACCCGCTAACTGGAGTGGAAACTACAACCACTGGCTTCAAGTATTCAAGGCTTACCGTCTTCGTGAATTGATAACCATTCATGGAAATTGTGAACTCCCTTTGTAGGCCACTCGTCAGTCTCTCAATCTCTACGAAATGAAAGTATACAATCCATTTCTGCGAGGAGCTCGAAGGTTCCCACTGAAATTGCAAGGGAAAACTAGCATTCATTGATCTTTGAGCAGTTTGGAGAACTTCCCAGGGAATGTTGTATTTATCCGCATCAATGTCGGTAGATAATTGAGTGGAAGATGTGGTGTTCAGTATGAAACAGTTTTTAAAGTTTTGAGCTGTCCAGATCCGATCGTAAACATCAACAGGGTACCTGTGTGCGGCATTTCGAGAATAGTTGAAGAGCAAACTATTAAGTAATTGACGAAGTGACTAGCAAATGCCAATTCATATGGATCTGCAATAGGAATGTTGAAGCTACTATAGTCAACAGAAGTAAATGTTTATACCATACATCAGCTTCTTATAGTTCAATTTATGTAATTAAACAAAAAATTTATTGGTTCGTAGAATTTTATTAGATGAAATATATTGTTTTCTTTTTCTTTTATTTTTTTTTCTTTTTACAAGCCCAATGGGTTTTGGACGGAGTCGGGACCTACTTTATCCACTGTTGGAATGTTTCCTAGTCAGATCCTAAATGGAAATTAAACACTTCAAAATAGCGATAATTATTAATTCTGTATTTTTCAAACTTCAGAGAAAAATATATTGTTAACGAGTATCCCATGAAAATATTTAAGACCGCTAAATTAGTACAAATGGACACCAATATGTTTTGCAAATTGAAGCCAACATATTTCAAGTAAGTAGATTATTTTAATAAAAAATTTCATATTTTCAAAGTATAATTAATTACCCTTAGCAAGTGTCCGGGAAGTACTATATATATATGAAAGTTCCCTTTTCTTAAGTAAACATCAAGTTCTAATATGTACTAGATGTAATCTGCACTTTCTGCGGATTTTTGTACATATTTATAATAGGAACATATATAGACATTTAAGCATAAGAAAATCGCATGGATATATTAATAACATGATATTCTAATGTTAACATAGCTTCTTAGGAACTTAAGGAAGGAAATAGTCAAATGATGTTTTCACCTATTTCATTTCATTTGTTCTTACTATGTCTGAAGAACACGTAATTTGTGCATTTTTTATTTTGCATATCTACTTATATGCTAATATAAAATATTATGTTAACATTATGGTAGGAAAATTCTCTGGTGCGAAAGATGTACAATTGGAATAAAAAAGAATCATAGAGAGAACAAGGGAGAGAGACAATAGTAATAAATAGGTAACAAAATGAGTGGAAAGTGAAAGAAAAGTGCTCACTTTTAGGAAGAATGATCAACCTCACAAATTTGAATTCGCGCAATGTCTCGAGTACACGTAATCTAAAGTATTTTTTTTCTTTAGTAAACGTACTTGTATACTAATACAAAATATTATGGTTACATTCGAACTCGTTTGATAGGAAAGAGGTACAATTAGAATAAAGAAATAACAAAAAGAGAGGGAGAGGAACAAGTTTTATTATTAGATTGCAAAATGAGTGGAGTTCGCCAAAAAAAAAAAAAAAAAAATACTCATTCCAAGAAAAATTATCAATCCCTTTCAAGAAAATTGATCAAACCCCTACAAATTGAAATCATGTGTCAACCTAAAAAGGCAACTCGAAGGAAGATACTGTTGTCATCTATTAACTAGCAAAAGTGCACATGTATTGTGTATCCGCAAAAAATTGACATTTATGAGATTTTGGAAAATCATCTTATTATGGAAATATCTGAATTATTAATTATTAGTAGAAATAATTATTGACACCACTTAAAGGAATTGAACATACATATATGCATATATATGGAAAGAGAAAAACAAGGCTCTTTACAAGATATAAAATATTTAAATTTTCTTGAAATACTCGAGAGATAAGATAAAATCATTAATTTAAAAATTTTCTATTTATATAATATTTATACAATCTTGGAGATGAAAAAAGGATTGTGATCCTTTATATGTATGAGATACTCTTTACTAACAGTAGAGATCTAGAAAATGCTTGTGAACCTATACAATGTTTTTTTTTTCCTCATGTGTTCGCTGATTGATAGAAGCTAAAAATTACCAAAACTAGTAGCAGGCAAATCCCATGGTATGCAAATTCTTCACACGAAAAAGTTCCTTTGGATTTAGTATATAATACATACACAAACGTTACCTTAAAATAAATTAGTAATGTTATGAAATTGTCACTTTTTTGGATTAGAGTGTGATTAAGAAAAAATTAAATTCATTCATGCCTGGTAGCAGGTAGGTAGGGGAACATAATTACGTTTGTTTTTTTTTTTTTTTTTTTTGGTAAAGAACATAATTACATTTGTTGACATTACAATATACCTACAATAAGTGAATTTCCTCATATTACAAAAATTTCATTTTATAATGTCAGTAAATCTTTGTATTAAAGTTTATCTATCAATGTTGCCTTAATAATTTTCCCCAACCACATCATCTGATGGTGAGTTTTCTTCAAATACTATATGCAACTCAAAATCACTCTTAAATTTATTTAATGTCTATAACTTATGTATAAAAACAGACTTTCTTTTATGACATTAATGTTATATAGTAAATAATTTGTAATATTATTGTCAATATCCAATTCAAATTATTATTATACTATATAATTCATAGAAGGTTAGTTAATTTTTACGTACATAGCGGGGCTGAAAATTATTACAAACGAATACAAAATTTTGTAATGGCGTTGAAATCTTTTCCAGAATAGATCAATGAGTTCGATTGTTACGATGGAGCATGTTAGGCTGCTTTTGATACCTATCCGAAATTCTTAGATTGATTTGAATCATAATTTCAATATTTCATATAATTTTTCTTCTTGGAACCTAATGGTTTTTCTGTTCCTCTCTTCATTCTTTTTAATCATCTAATGATTTTTGTGGCAATCTTTGACAACTATTATCATTTTCTCAATTATCTTTATTGCTCATTTTATTTACAAGGGAAAATTTCAAAAAAGAGTATGAAATATCCTCATTTTCTCAAATAAAGGTTTGAAGTAGACATTATTTCAAATAAATGCCCGAAGTGCTCTTAATTTCTCAAATAAGAGCCTAAAATGGACCTTATTTAAAATAAAGACCTGAAGTGCGTATATTAATCTCAAAGAATGAACTCACTAGTTGTGAGGGGCAATTTTGTCTTTTAAAATTTTTATTTTTTTCCTTTATTCAGTTTTTCCTTTTAAAGAACAAAAAAAAAAAACATTAAAAAAATAAAGGAAAACACGGGTTGCCCATCGCTAGTGGGGCGACCTAGGCGAGGGCCAAAGACCTTCACTAGGCTAAGGTGAGGGCGAGCTACCCTAGCTATGCGGAGAGGGTGGCAAACCTTTCTCAAATCTAGGCGAGGGTCACCAGCCCTCGCCTCAGCTCCGGAAAGGGTTGCCAGCCCTCGCCCAGGCGCTGATGACCCCACCGGTCTTCGTTGCCACCCCACTAGTGATGGGATGGCGGCCCTATGTTTTTCCATTTTTTAAGTTTTTTTTTTAAAATTAATCTAATTTAATTTAAATTTAACTTGTGTTTGGACTAAAACACCCTTGATTGTTGGAATATTTTGCTGGCCGATGAGCCGGCAAAGCTAGGCCCTTATTAAAAATAGTCATAACAACTCCATGCCATTTTTTGAGACTAATATAGCTACTTCATATTCTTATTTGAAATAAAATTCACTTGTCCTTATTTAAAAAAATAAGAGCATTTCATATAATTATTTGGAATTTTTCTTATTTACTAGAATTACTATACATCTGTATTTCAAAAATTAATTGATCACCTGATAGGAGAATTCAACCCTCGTCCGATGTCGTACCGCCAACTGAGTCGCAAGAATCCGTACCCAAACCGGTAGATGTCATCATCAAGACGTCTCTGTCCCAACCTCGTAACGAAAGGCACTCCATTGCCAGTGTTCACAAGACATACTTGCAGATCATCTGCCTGGGATACGTACATGATTTCTTCATATATAAATGTCGAAGAGCTCACTGTGGCCCAATAATTAACGTCAATGTATAGGTCGAATGAAGTCCGATGCTTCATATCATGTTTACTAAACCGAAATGACGCCCTAATCAAATAGGTGTTGTTCTTGGCTTGACCTGGTTTTAAAGTGCAACAGTTCCTCGTTCCGTTAGGAAAGCGCCTTGCACCCTTCTCATCGGTGAATTCAGCAGATGCTCCACAACTAACGTTAACGAAACCTTGTAAGTGTAGAGAAAAGAAAAACTCAGTGAAGTGGAACGACGGTTTTTGTTGGACCATTAGAGCAAGTTTAGTGAATCTCGATCATTCACAAAATTCCACACTATTTTATCTAGCATGTCAACAATTTGAAGCCGAGATCAAATGAGAATGAATATAAAGAAAAGAAGAAACCATTTTGTTTAATTAATGATTGTGATTTACAAGGAGATAATAACCAAAAAAAAAAAAATCATAAACCTATTGTATGAATGCCAATTCAAAAACTTTTTAATCTAGCCAATTGAGTTATAAACCTTTAAATGATAGTCAATTTACTAATTTTAGTCATTTTAGCCAATTTAGATAAAAAAAAAAAAATCACTGATGTAGACACTTGCTATTCTACATGACGCAGCTAACATAGACAATTTTTAAAATTTTTTTATGAAGTTTTCATAATTATCTTTAATTTTTTTCTTTTTTTTTTTCCATTGTGGATAAGGGCGCAAAGCCCTCTTTAGATCTAGGCAAAGGGCGCGCTCCCTAGCAGCTGACAAGGGCCTTTGCCCAATGGCTAGTGTGCTGGCCATAGCTGGGGCACGGGCAACCCTCACTGACTACAATGAGAAATAAAATTCAGAATTTTTAAAAAAATAATAATAATATCACGCCTGCTTGCCTGAAATTATTAACTTTTTCTGGGACTGCAAATCCCAAGTTTGATATCTGGTGTATCGAATGAATCGATACATTTTGCTAGCATTTAATCTTGTGATGTTCTTATCACATACAAAAAGCATTCCACAATATTCCAAAGTAATGAGAAGCACGAAACTCTACTCCGAGATAAAATCAGCATCAGATGCAAACTCAGAAACTCTTCTCAATGCGGAGCGAAGGGAGAGAGAGAGAAAGAGAGAGAGACCTGAATTTTTTTGGGCTTGAACCACGACGAAAATTCCTGAAGCTAAAGAAGCAAGCAATGCGAACGAGAAAGCTGTAATTGATCTTTGCATCGTCATGGAGTAATGGAGATTGTCGAAGAGAGCAAATGTGAGGAAGATATATGCATGCACCGCATTTATATATCAGTGTCAAGAGCTCTTGATACGACGGGCTGACATCATTGTTATAAGAAGACCAAGACTTGCTGCTAGGTCTTCGTGAATATGTATCAAAGTCTAAGAACCAAAAGAAACGTTAATAGACTGCTTTCGATTGACGACATATCGACCATTGGTAGATCAAATATAATATATAGAGATTGACGTCATGACCGTTTGGATTGCCCCTTAAATGCGCACCCTGCTTCTTCTTCTTTTTTTCTTTTTTTTTTCCTTGAGAATATCCTATATGGAGTTGAACCCAAATGCGAAGAGACGAGGAATAAGTACTTGCTTTCTTATTATGCACAATTATATCGTCTCCAAAAACTCTGAACTATCTTTGTGGAGACAGCAGTGATTAGCAAGTGTGAGCATTTATCTCGCCGTTCATACCGTGATTAGTTAGAGTTCCTCTTCCCTCTTAGCGAATTTCTGGTCTTAAAATTTGTTTACATTAGTTAGGATCACCATAGGAACACATGGTTAAGTTTTTCTTAGACACGGGGACAAATTTGAGTAGATATTGATGGTTTAGCAGCCTATCAAATGAATATGTTCGGCAAATCCTCATATCTTGACTCTGAGAATATTGTACATTTTATACTTTTATGGTGAGCTTTAGCCTCCTCTTGTTATTACAGCCTTATCAATGCCAAAGACCAAAACTCTAGTTATATCACTGCAAAAACCATGAGAGCAAAGCCGTGGAAGGACTTACTTGTCGCTGATAGTTGTTTCTGTCAATTACCATCAGCCATATAGTCGTAGATTAACGCCATATTATCAAAGTCATCACAATATTTGATGAGAAAAATGGAAGTGGTGAACAATCATCAAGAGCTGTGCCTGCAAAAGATCGAAGAATTGCTTTTGTAGATAACACAGATTGGTCTACTTAGGGCGCGTTTGGCAACCGGCCAAACAATGAAAATTTCTATTATTTTGTTCCCGGAAGTAGATTTGGAACAGAAATCCATTTAGTAAAATTTTTGTTTCTGAGAACAAATTTCTATATTTTTGTTCTTGAAAGTAGATTTGGAACAAAATCCAAAAGTAAAAAAAAAGTTGATTATTTGTTCTCAGGAACAATTTCAGAATCGAGCCAACTTATTTTTTCTCTTTTCTCTTCTTTCTTCTTGTTCTTCTTCCCTCTCTCTTCTTCTTCAACTGTTGCTGACACCGCCGCCGCCGTCGCCATCTCCCGCCACCAGTCGCTGATGACCAATTGGGGTTCGGCGAGCTCGCTAAGCCAGGGCAAGGTTCAGCAAGCTTGCTGGAGGCTCGCCAGCCCTCGTTTGGCCGGTCACCGATCATCCCAAGGCCGGTGACTGGCAAACCTTGAAGAAGAAGAAGGGAAAGAAAAGAAAAAAAGAAGAAAAAGATAATAAAATTATTTAAAATGAAAAGAAAATGATTTGAATTAGAAATTTTCAGAAATGTACGAAACGTAATTATATTCCGGGAATACAAATTTTGAACAATTACCAAACGATTTGAAATGCTTAAGAATTGTTCTCGGAAACAGAATAATTTTTTTTTTTTTAATTTCTTATCAAAAATTATTTCCGAGAACATAATGGCGGCACATAATATGATGGAGTTTGGACCAAATAATAGTAAGAGATGTGATCACCGCATGTGAGCTCCGCATGAAATTCCTTGTATCCCTGAGATTGGCTACTCCACCTTTTCAATTTCAATCAAAGACATCCTTTGGATACCCGATGGATGCATTAGGCAACGTTCGCTAAATTTGATTATGGACCTCGTTCATGACACGTGGCATATGTTTTGACTCTCAATAAATAAAAGGACAAGAGGGATGCATTTTTCGCCATGATTTAAGGGCTGACAGATGGGTTAAACCCGGCTAATTAGTTCAACCGCGTCAAATATGAATTCTCTGGGGATAGGTCAGGATTTGTTAATATTATGAAGGGCCCGAAATTTCAACTTCACGAGGAGACAGTGTATTCTGCTACACCCACATTTCTTTCCGAGGAGAAAAATGTGATCCGAAATCGAACGGGTAGAAGGCGTCGTCGATATAAAAAGAACTCCAGAACCAACGTTGTCGGGGAGACGTCATCCGCCGTAGTCACCTACATAATTTCCTTGTATATATATAATTTCCTGGTTGTGCCATCATAGTTTCCGTACCAAAGGAGGCCCAAATCAAGTTCTCATTGCCCTTGCCTTGGGGCGGTTCCTCGTTCCATTCAGGAAACTCCTTAAATTCTTCGACCTCATTTCGCCTTTCACGCCGAAGTTCTCGCCAGACACTCGCATGTTCCTTTCGGGATTAACGAATGCATGTCATCTGGTGATATATGTCGTGATCAAGATAGGTGTTGGTGGAATTATGAAATATGAATTTTTATGCTAAAGATACTTACTATTTAGTAAAACATAGATGAGAAATCAAATTGCGTGTCCATTACATCAAGTGACTCCTATCTTCCACGACCAATCTCAAGGACAATCCAGAATCGAATAACCACACTATGAAGTTCTAGATCACTAATGTGACGCCACTGAATTAACATACTCAATGTTTTGTCCACTTTGGCCCATCTCATACCGAGTCTCACAGTTTTGTCATTTGACATACAGGCAAGCACTTTTTGTAGAGTCACTAATTTTGATAGTGCTATAGCTTCTAGGTCTTAACTTTGGAGTTCCAAAAGTTTCATTATGTCGAAAGATACCTCCATGAGTCAATTTTAGTTTTTATATATACTCTCTCCCAATTCAATGTGCAATTCAGCTTATTTCTGCCCTCTTCGTCATCATAGAAGCCCATCAAGAACAGCACCTTGTTCAAGCCCTTTGGCCTTGGCAACCATGCTCCACCTTCGTTGGACAGGGTTATTATGCTTGTTTTCACATAACTATAATTCTAAACATAACTACAACTCAGAACATCCCCTGTCTAGTTGCTAGAGACACATGGATCACATTGGCTACTCTCTTTATTTAGGCAATACATTGAGTGAGTTAATTTCACTGTAATTTATATCACAATAATATTAGTGTTGTTATCAAGAATTGTAATGTTGTGAAAATAGACAAAACATTTTCTATATTTAACTTGAAGTGATTTCCCGAAATGTATGCGACCCAAAGTGTAGCCTTTCACCTTTTGGGGATGAACCAAGTGAAGAGTGGCCTTTTAACTATTAAAGTGCATCTCCTAGAGCTCGTCGAAGAAAACGCTATCATATTCATCCTAGAATTTTCACAAAAAGTTTATTGAAGCTAAATTTTCACCGCACCTTTCAGAAAACTTAGGTCGTTGCCTTTTCTCGCCACTAATGGTTCCTCATTCAATCCAACATCATCTCTCTTCTGATAAGCAAAAAGGCGAGTGAACCTAAGGGTGCATTTTGTGATGCCCCAGAATGTCAGACATGAGACGTGCCTTTTCCAATTACTATTATAAGCATGTAGAAGCACAACAAAATTTTCACAACACCCCACATAAGAAAGCGCACGGGTTTAATAAATATACATATGCATCTTCTTTATAATAACATCAATAGCTACCAACTTAATACAACATTAAGCAAAACACAACAAAATACATAGTGCTAGGAAAGGTTGGGTCACCTAAGATCGTCACACCACTCCACCAAAATCGACTAACTTGCCCATGAGCAAGCCATTACCGTCGAAACGAGGGGACCATCGAAACCTCTAAGTTGTCCAACAAAGCCCTCGTAACTCATACCAAATAACTACATTTAGTATATACTACTACTGATTCAAGTATAAGAACATACTTCACAAACACAATCAAAATGCATGAGAACTTCGAAAAAATCAATGGGGCCGATGAGGCCAAGCAATAGAATCAGATTACAATGTTTGTAAGCAAAGTGAACTCTCCTTTCGTGAAACCAACCAGCATACCATAGGAAGCCTCAGGAGCGGGGTCCTTTAGGAAATCTATCCAGTTAAAACAGCTTTGGTTGGGAATGTATGGTCTTAGAACCACAAATCTTTGTAGTGAATTTTTGAAATCATTTATTTCAGACAATTGCATGAGGCATCCAAATTCGCTTAGGTGAGAAAAGAACCAGACCTGTAAAATTTTCAGGGAGGCTCGCATGATTTTTTCCACGTTTTCTTTAAAATGATTAAGGGACAAGATTATTTCGGCTAAAATCATTTTGACATAATTTTCCCCCCTTAAGACCAAATCAACCATGCATGCTATTGAGGGACTTATGGCATCTTTTTTATGGGAGAAAATGATGAACCCAAAAAAGGCTAGGAGGAAAATCTCACTCTTTGGCTCATTGGTTGATTTTCAAAAAATTGGTCAAAAACGATAGTGGGCGGGTATTATGGTTGGTTTCTAGAATTTGTCTTATAACGTGAATTTCAGCTCTTAAAAGTCATGCTAACCCACACATCGAGTTAATACCTATTGGTGGCCTGACAAGCTTATTCTCGAGAGGCATTCCAATAATGGTGTTGTATTCTTCCAAAGTTGGGGTTAGCTCGAACCAACTAAACATAAAGTGGATGTCCTTAGACACCAAAAGTGTGCTATTGCCTATAGAACTTCGAGATAAACGGGGATTTAGAACAACGATAGAAGATGACCAATTTTGGCTTTTACGCACTTTTGGGCAAATTGGTCTAATTAACCCCACCATCTGAAGAACTCTGCTTTGGGGGCGGGGATAAGCTAGATATTGGGTGCATTTGGTTGGACTTTTTGGGGAAAGCCATTGGAAAAATGCAAAGGACTTTAGGTCAAAGGGACTTTTCAGAATGCAAATTGTGTTTGTTAAATTATAATTTAAAAGTCCATTATGAAGTACCTTTGAGCAAAATGGTATTTGGAGGCATTATATTTATAAAAGACTTTTGTGATAAAAAAAAACATTATCAAAAGAAAAAAAAAAAAATTGGTTGGCAAGGGCAAGCGGCCATCGGCGATTGAAATCTGTCGCCGGCGGTCGACATTTGACTTAGGCAGCCTCGGAGACAACTAGGGAGGGCCACCTGGGGTCGGGCGACCCCTGAAGACCACTAGCTAGGGCAGGCGACCCAACTCTAATTTGCCAAGGCAGACCTTCATCATCGCTCGCACAACACAAGTCAAGCTTAGCCGCCCTGGCGAGGGTCCTCGGACATCAGGCGACCCCCGACGAGGGTCCCCGAACGTTGGGCAACCCCATCGCAACCCATTTCTGGGGTGACGAGGTCACGGGAGGACCTCGCCGCCCTTGAATCTAGATCATGGCGGGGTCACGCGACCTCGCCGCCCCCGGATCTGGGTCACGGTGAGGTCAAGCGACCTCCGGCAACCGTTGCAACCTAGATTTGGGGCGGCGAGGTCACAAGAGGACCTCGTTGCCCCGGAATCTAGGTTGCACGACCCCCCGCACCCCCAGATTGGATCGTGGCGAGGTCAGCAACCTAGATCTCGCCGCGACCCATGGCGATCGCCATGACCCAGACAGGGTGGCGGTCGCACCACTCCCTGGCAACGGCCGCTTGGGCCACCGTGACCATGCCGAGCCATCGGCGGCCACTCACAGCTTCGAGCAACACGTCGGCCAACGTCAACGGAGAAGAAGATGAACAATCCAATGACAAGGGCACAACCGAAAAAATCGAGAGTAAGTGAGGATAATTTCAGAAGAAAAAAAAATGAATAGTGCCTATTGTATGTTGAGAAAACTGAAAGCCCAAGGCACCCTCACACCTACCTTGGGCTTTTAGTCTTGAAATGCCAACTTTGGCCTAATGGGAATTTCAAAGTTGTTCCCAAACACCCAACATTTACCCTAAAGTTCCTTGGAAGCCCAAAGATCCTTTGCAAAGCCAATTCCAAATGCACCCATTGTCTCTTCCCATCGCATATAAACTAGGAAATCGACCTAACTTGGCATGGGCCAATAAGGTAAAAAGACCGAGTAAAAGAAAAGGTAAATAAATCACTTTACTTTTAAAGAAAATAACAAGCACATTGACATGCGCATGATACGTGCGGCTCAATGTCTAACTGAAAAGGTTTAGAGAAATTAGAGGGTATTTGCTCGTCACAGTCTCGCGTTGGCATCCTACCTTCTTAACCTTGGCTCTACCTAAAGAAATTCGAGGAAAAGAAATGTAACCTCTACATCACATCTCGCATTCAAGGCCGTATCTTTCTTAATATCATCATAAATATCCTATATCTGCCCAAGTCTAGTGGTCGGGTTGTGTGTGCCACATGTAGTTCTAAAACATTGAAACATACATCACAGTTTATAATCACAAAATAATTTTTCTATTAAAATCAATCTTTAAGCTACTAACTTGCACAAAAAAAAATACCCAAGTTAGAGAAGCATTTAAACAAAAAAGGCCTAGGTCCAAAAAGATTGTCTCTAACGGAGCTGCTAAGTTATCGCAACCTCTCTTTTGGCACCCTCTTACGTGATGGTGCGTACGAAGGCTAATGGCTTGCTAAGTTTATTAGGCTTAACGTGGGCTCTCCTAAGCCCACTAATTTCATAGGCTAAATTCAACATGTATCAGAAATTTAGGGATTTCATTGCATAATAAATTAAGATTGAGGGAGCTATTTGAAACAAATTTAAAGTTGATGGATAAATTATGGGTTTTCTCTGACAAAATTCGTTTTGAGGTGGGAAGCACGGATTTTAGAGATCTCTTTTTTGCGGGGTCCGGAGATCATCTTCATCCACGAAAATCGTCTCGAGCGTCGGTTATCGTAGATATCGCCTTCCATCACAGCGTCCCAAGTTACGCTGAATGAATCTCCCCCATGGCCGATCATCACAAGTCCCAGCGCCGCCGCCGCCGCCGGGGGCGGTCATCTTCCCCACCTTCGTTAACCGCAGCGGTTTTCTTCTTCGGAGGCGCTCTTTTTTAGAGAGAGAAACAGATACCATACGCGGAGAGCCAAGAGGCTTCGAGAGAGTAGAAATCGATCCTCCAGGCTCGTCAATCGTCTCCGAAATTGCCCGTCGTCAGGCTCCGGGTCTGGAAGAGCGCAGGACCCGCTGCTCCGTTTCTCCCCCGGCCGAGAAGTCTGATTGATTCCGGTCTCGACTGAAGCTTCACCACCAGGCGCGTATCCTCATCGGCGACGAGTTTCCATGGCTGTCTCGGGGTTTCACTCGATCATCGATCGTGATTACAACCTCGACGATTCGTCGAGGCGTTTCTGGGTCGTTGCAGCGCTGGTCTATCTTTGAGAAGTGGCCCGAAGTTTGCGTAACGCTTCGACGATGATGACCGAGGTGAGCTTTTCCCAATCTTTTTCTCCTTTTATATTTTCATGGCGCTGTTCATGTGTTGAATTATTATCTGTGACGCCGTGAGTTCGAAGATCTTCGAACGATCAGTGGCGGTCGATGGCAGTGTTCTATTGATGGACGGTGTTCGGAGGTGAAGGCGATGGCGCCGATGGCCGGAAGTAGTGAATAGCGAATTTTTATACATTCGTGGTTTAAGATTTGAGGGTAGATTGATCTCTGTTTTTAAACCTTAAAGTTCATGAGACATGGCGTAAGTTGTTTCATGTCCGGTGACACCGTGAGGAAGATGATGGAGTGAAAAAAGGAAGAGAAAAGGTTAGAATTAGAGTGGGCCTGAATATGAAAGCTCGGATTGTGCCCATTAGCCCAGACCAGATAGATCAGCGTGCGGCCTATTTTTGGACCCGGCCCAAGGGCCCGGTCCGAATCAATCTCAGAAACTAAAAAAATATAAAAATTTAAAAGCATCTGAAAAATAAAAAAAAAAAAAAAAAAAATTGGAAAAATTGTTAGAAAAACAAACCTTGATTAGGTTATTAGGTCTTAGTATTAGAATTGGTTTAGTTTCAATTAGATAGTTAGGAATGATTTAAGAATGATTTAGTTTCTTTAATGATTACCTCTATCAAGGATAGGACCAAACCGGCCAATCCGATCAGGTCTGGACAGTCCAATATGCTCATCTCTATCTGTATCTTATGTCTCTAGCAATTCAAGGACATCTAATTGCCACAATGGAGGGCGGTTCTTTCTTCAGGTTAATAAATAGGGGACAAAGTTAGCTCCTTCGCCAAAAATGAAGATAAAAACTTGAAAATGAAGGCAAGGACTTTGATATCCTATATGAGAGCCCAAATTATACATCCAAATCATATATCTTAAGTGCAACCCCACTCTTTGTCGCAAGTTTTCAGTCACATGTCACGTTCTTCCTTATCACTTACTCTGCACATACGAGAGATGCCAAAATCTGTCATTCATTTTGCATCCATAGTGCAAAGTGCAGGAAATTCTCTTGTGAGACTATATTAAACGAAGAAATATAAAAGAAATCAGGATCGAAGATATCCATATGGAATAGAATTATTGTGCTACCTTGGGCTTAGATTAAAAAAATTGCTAAATTAAAATGCCTAATCAAAAGCACTTACTATTTCTACTCCTTTAGGTGTTTGGTTTCACTTTTGCCTCCTTCCTCATCTTTTTTATATGCTTTATGGCTTAAGCATTTTCTTCTTTCTTTTATTCTTCACTCTCGTCCACCCCAGTCCTCTTTCTAGAGTAGTATTTGTTGGATAAATTCTCTTCAGGTATTTTGAAGCCGACAAAACATTTTCCTCGCCTAGTCTCGAAGACTTACGTACTTTACTTGGCAAAGTCTCGAAGATCAAAGTCTGAAGCTAGCAAGACTTATGTTTCAAAGTCTACTCTCATGGACAGTCTCAGACCAACTTTTATTCCGATCTTATATGGATTTATTCTAACGGCTAGAGAATATCTTTCTACTGGATTCAGCACTAGAAGATCTTACTTTCGTATTCGAATATGTATAGATTCTCTAAAGATTTCGCAACTTATATTTGGAAGGATCTACTTATGGAAACCAAGATTCTGATTGTATGGACGAGCAGGATTGATGGACTATCAACACTTACCTTAAAAAGCTCGAGATCTCTCTAATTGATTATGTCCAACGGGTTGATTGGAAGAATTTCTTTGGAAGGTGCCAACAGTATAGAAGGCATGAAGAAGTATATAAGAGAGATGCTCCAGTTGTTGAAGGGTGTCGAATAGAAGAATTCCAAAGTCTGAATCTCCTTTTCTATTTTGCGATCATATTCTTTGAGCGTTATATGTAATCAAAAGAGAGATCATATTGTGGTGAGACCTTGAGGAAGTGTAGTAGAGTGTCTACATTGTGGACTCAAGAGCGTGAAACTGTAATCACTCTTTTGATTCTTAGTGAAATCCGCCCTAAGGGCTGTCCGTGCGAAGAGTGGACGTAGGCTTGATCTAAGCCGAACCACTATAAATCTGAAGTCTTGATTCTCTATCTTTAATCCTTTTATCTTTCATTACTTTCATTTGCAGCAATTGTTGTTTTTAATCCATTAATCTTTCATTAGGATTAAATTGTTAAAATTACTTTAATCACCTATTCACCCCCTCTAGGTGCTAATTCTAGTCCTAACAATTGGTATCAGAGCTTTGTGTACTCATTTATAAGAAGTGTCCTTACTTCTGAGTAAAAGATCTATGGCTAGTATGTTACCTATAGGATTGGTTGAAGGTCAAAGCAATACCAGACCTCCATACTTTGATGGAAAAGATTACAGCATATGGAAGAATAAGATGAAGGCATTCCTAAGATCGAAAGATCCTCTGAAATGGGAAGTGGTTGATAAAGGAATCATTCCTACTGCTGCATCAGATTCAGAGAGAGGAAAAGAAACTGTTGATCCCACTCTTCTGACTCAAGAAGAAATCACCAAGAGACAACTCTTGACGCCAAAGCTATTTACTCCTTATATTGTGCTTTATTCCCTACTGAGTATAACAGAATATCTTCTTGTGATACAACAAAAGAAGTCTGGGATAGGCTTCACATTACCTATGAAGGAACTGATCGCGTGAAAGAAACAAGGATCAATATACTTTTGGGACAATATGAAGTCTTTAAGATGAGATTAGGAGAATCAATAACTGACATGTTTAGTCGCTTTACTGAAATTGTGAATGGTCTTGAATATCAGGGACATCCAATCTCAGGACATATGAAGGTCAACAAACTCCTACGAGGACTCTCTAAAGACTTGAATTACATAAAAACCTCAATAAGAGAGACGCAGAGAATTGCTCCACTCTCTGTAGACGAACTGGTTGGGACTCTTCAATCTTATGAAGTGGAACAAACCAACGAAAAGGAAGATTCAAAAGGTAAGAAATCTATTGCCTTAAAGTCTAATGACTATTCTGATGCTACAGACTCTGAAGAAGATCTAGATGATGAAGAACTGGCACTCATGATAAAGAGATTCAGAAAGTTGAACAGGAAAGGAAGGAAATTCAATTGGAAGAAACAAAGCTCTCAAAGGTTTCAAAACAAATCAACAGAGGAAGATGATTCTAACAAAGAAGTGACTTGCAAGAAAAAGGAACACATCAGACCCAACTGTCCTCTGTTAAAGAAGAGAAAATGAAAGACTGAGAAAAACAGGAAGGCACTCAAAGCAAAGACTTGGAGTGACACTGAATGTGAAGAAAGTGATGACGATTATGCCAATATCTGTTTAATGGCAAAATCAGATTCGATTCAGACCTTGATTCGATACGGACTCGGACATAAGTGAACTCGAGGTTAGTAACCTGAAAATTCCTATCAAGGTTTCTAAATATATTGATGAACTATGTCTTAGTCTAAAAACCTCTCTCAAGAGGATTTCCGAATTAAAAAGGGAAAATTCTACATTGAAGCAACAGGATAAACTTATGAAAGAAAAATTTGAAAAGTTGGAAAAAGACTTTATTGTTGTGAAAGAAAACTCGGACTTTATTTCAAATGAAAATAATCTTTTGAAAAATGATATTACTAACATATCAAAAAGATTTTCAAATGGTTCTCAAAAGTCGGATAAAATTCTTTCAATACAAAGACCATACTTTGATAAGTTAGGTCTTGGTATGACTTCTGAAACTATTCCACTAATTGATTTCCCAAAGGTAAAGGAAAGAATCAAACAGAGACCAGCTAGAATTATTTATAAAAATCATTTCCAGAAAGTTTTTGTAAAACCCGTTGGCAGAAATGCCTTGAAATGTTCCAAGTGTAAAAGCTCAGAACATTTTGAGAAAGAATGTCCTTTGGTTTGGAGACCTGTTAAAAAGAGCTGGGCTAAGACTGTCTTCTGTTATAACACTTCTAGACCCAAGATGGTATGGGTACCAAAGAGAGCTTGAATTTGTGTTATTTGCAGGTTACTATCAAAAGGAAGATTAAGTGGTATCTTGATAGTGGCTGCTCAAGATATATGACAGGAGATTCAAGTTGCTTCATAAAACTTGTCCAGATAGACGGAGAAAAAGTTTCCTTTGGTGGTAACAACAAATGAAGAATTACTGGTTAAGGAACAGTAAAGATTGGAAGTTTGTCAATAAAAAATGTTTCCTTAGTTGAAGGATTAAAATACAACTTGCTTAGCATAAGTCAGTTGTGTGATACTGGTTTCAAGATCAACTTCCAGGAAGAAACGTGCTCTGGAATCAATAAAGACTCTACTCAATCTTTTACTGAACGAAGACATGGAAATATCTATCTTCTGGATGTGAATTAAGAAAGATCACAGTGCTTAATATCAGTACAAGATGAAGCTAATCTATGGCACAAAAAGCTAGGCCATACCAATATGAAGCAAATCAACAAGATCTCTACCAAGAAACTTGTTCGAGGATTGTCTATTCTCAATTACTCAAAGTCTGATCTATGTACACCGTGCGTACTGGGTAAACAGGTTAGAAACTCTTACAAATCGATAAATAAAGTTTCCACTAATCATGTATTGCAGCTTACGCATATGGATTTGTTTGGACCTACCGTAACGCAAAGGATTGGTGGAAAAAGGTTCTGTCTAGTAATTGTGGATGATTACTTACGATTTACTTGGGTCTACTTTCTTTCAAGTAAGTCGAGACTTTCTCTCTTTTTTCAAAGTTTGCTAAGAAAGTGCAGAATGAGAAAGGTCATACTATCTCAAGTATTCGTACGACCATGGAGGTGAGTTTGAAAATCAAGACTTTACTAAACTTTGTAATGAATTTGGTTTTCAACACAAATTCTCCTCTCCATATACACCAGAACATAATGGGGTTGTGGAAAGGAAGAATAGATCTTTACAAGAAATGGTAAGAACTCTTTTAATTGGAAATCAAATTTCTTCAAAGTTTTGGGCTGAAGCTGTCTTAATTGCTTGCTATATTATAAACCGAGTGTTTTTAAGGTCAATTCTTGAGAAAACCCCTTATGAAATTTTTAAAGGAAAGAAACCAATAGTGTCTTATTTTCAAGTATTTGGTTACAAATGTTTTATTCTAAAGAATGTAAATGATCGTGTTGGTAAGTTTGAAGAAAAATCAGATGAAGGATTCTTTCTTGGTTACTCAACTACAAGCAAAGCCTTCAGAGTATTCAACAAGAAGACTCAGACTGTGGAAGAATCAATGAATGTCAAATTTCAAGACTCTCCACAAATTCATCAAATTCAGACTGAAGATTCATAATATGTTCCAGACACTGCTAGAGCTACCTCCATTGAAGCAGTTACTAATTCAGAATCGCACAACAAGCTACCGATGAAGAATCTATTTAAGAAAAAGATCAACAATCTATCGATCGACTAGTAACTGGAAGCATAAGTCTAGTCATCCTGAAGAACTCATTATTGGAAACATTAATGAGAGAATTCAAACAAGATCCAAAAAGCGAGAAGAGTCTAGTCTTTGTTGCTCTTATTTCTGAAATAGAACCCAAAAATATTGAAGAAGCTTTAGCTGATGAAAGCTGGATTGAAGCAATGCAAGAAGAGCTCAGACAATTTAGTATTAACGACGTATGGGAATTGACTCCTAAACCAAAAGGTAAATAAGTTATTGGAGCCAAATGGGTTTTCAGGAATAAAGTTGATGAAAAAGGCAAAGTAACGAGAAACAAAGCAAGACTCGTAGCTAAAGGATACACGCAAGAAGAAGGGATAGACTATGATGAAACATATGCTCCTGTAGCAAGGTTAGAAGCAATCAGATTACTACTTGCTTTTGCTTGTTATAAGAATTTCAAGTTATTTCAAATGGATGTCAAAAGTGTGTTCCTGAACGGAGTTATTCAAGAAGAAGTCTATGTGCAACAACCCCCTGGATTTGAAGACTCAAAGAAACCAGACTCAGTGTTCAGACTGAAGAAAGCATTATATGGACTGAAACAAGCCCCTCGAGCTTGGTATGAAAGGCTAAGTAATTTCTTAATTCATAATGGCTTTTCTAAGGGAAAGGTAGACACTACTTTGTTTATTAAAAAGGAAGGTAAAAGATTTCTACTTGTTCAGATTTATGTTGATGACATTATATTCGGATCATCTAATGAGACTTTATGCAAGAAATTTTCTAAAACTATGCAGGATGAATTCGAGATGAGCATGATGGGTGAATTATCCTATTTCCTTGGTCTACAAGTGAAACAACTAAAGGAATGAATATTCATTCATCAAGAGAAATATGCAAAAGAACTTGTTAAAAAGTTCGGTCTGGAAAATTGCAAAAAGATCGACATACCAATGTCAAGTTCCTTGAAGATAGACAAAGATGAAGCAGGGGAAGAAAATCGACCAAAAGTTATACAGGAGTATCATTGGTTCACTTCTTTATCTTACTACATCCGGACTGACATATTATTTAGTGTTTGCATATGCGCTAGGTTTCAATCGATCCTAAGGAATCTCATCTAAGTGCTGCTAAACGTATCATTAAATATGTTGCTACTACTGCTAAGATTAGTCTATGGTATCCCAAAGAATGAGACTTTACTCTTCTTGGTTACTCAGACGCAAATCTTGCAGGTTGTAGAGTTGAAAGAAAAAACACTACAGTACTTGTCAATTGCTTGGAAACAAGGGCGATATCTTGGTTTTCAAGAAAACAAAGTACTATGGCTTTTTCAACAAATGAAGCGAGAATACGTAGCTCTTGGAAGTTGATGTTCTTAAATACTGTGGATAAAACAACAACTACAAGACTTTGGCATTGAAGATTCTTGCACGAGATCAAATGTGATAATACCAAATAAGCAATCAATCTTACAAAGAATCATATTCTACATTCAAGAGTAAAACATATTGAGATTCGACATCATTTTATAAGAGATCATGTTCAGAACAAAGAAGTCTTGATACAATTCATAGACTCAAAGAATTAACGCGTACATCTTCATAAAGCAACTTGAGAAAAGCTTGTTTGAGTCTATTCGCTCAAGACTCAATATTTTATCTCTTGAAGAATGTTGAAGCTCAGACTCAGAATCTAAAGTCTGACAAAGTATCAGATTCAAAGGTTGGAGACTGAAAATATCAATCTACACAACTGTAAGTTCATTTACTTAAACTGTCTTTTCGAAAAGGTAAGATTGTCTGTTTATCTCTAATTGAGTTTATTAAGGCAGTTATATTTTAAAAATGGTGGTTATCGATTTATTAAGGCAATTATTTTTTTTAAAAGGAAATTCCTCATATTTCCAAAATTTGCGACGCTTGAATCACCCTGTATCTGTTATCCTTTATATACTCCTTCTCCTTCGTTTTTACTTTACCCAAAAACCCTAGATCAAAAACTTTTCACTTCTTTGTATTTTTCTCTCCAAAATTTCTACGTCTCAAAGCTTTTCACTTTCTTGCGACACAAGTGTGAAAGTTTCTCCAAGAAAGCGACAATGTCTTACCAAAGAAAATCATCAAGGATTGCAAATAGGGGACCACAGGGATCTAGTGAGGGGCCTACGCACTTCGATCTCACAGAAGAAAGTGACTCTCCAACAGAACTGACTCCTCAACGATCTCAACAGCGTACTTCCTCAAATAGACCTCTTGATCGTCACTCTCAAGATGCAGAAGAAGTTCTTTAAGGCATTAAACCTGTAAGATTACTCAAGCATGCTTTTGTATATAGGCTCTACTCTGCATTGAAGGAAGGAGGTTCTGCAATGACCTTTATTGATGAATTTCTAAAAGAAAAAGGCTATGCAAATGAGACACACTTTCTCACTATAATGGAAAGATCAGGCGTTGTTCCCGCTGAACGGCAAAAGCTTTTGCAAACTTTCCCAAAGATCCTAGGTTTAGTAGTGTAAATCAACCAAAGTGGGCAAAGATGATGATGGGAAAATGTTTATACATTTTAAATCTTGGATGGGTGTGGCTGCAAACCTTCGAGGAAAGAAGGATGAACTGTTTCGATCAGACGGACACAGAAAGATATATGAGAAATTGCTGAAGCGTGGGGTGATGAATCCACGAACGGTGGACTTTGATTTTCTGGACTTATTAAACATCAATCGAGAGAGAAGTTTGAGAAACTTCAACTTCATAAGTTCTGTACCGAATGTGATGTGGCTTATTCTGAATTGACAAGCATAATTTTATTCAAATCTCGGTTTCCTTGATGCGAATAGCCTCTCATTCAAAGGTGAGAGATAGAGAATATGTTGTTGATACAGACACTCTGGCAGATGTGATTGGTGTGGAAAGAGGTGCTTTCCAATCAATTGGTGTGTCTGTCAGTCATGCGACTCTAGAACTTGCAAGAGACCGAATTGTTGAAGGTCGTCTCTCCTACTCCAGGATAAATGCAACAAACACTCTGCTTCACAAGATAGTGATCAACTGTCTCAGACCTAAATCAACATCAAAGACATATGTATCCATCTCAGAGGCCAAATTGATGTATGCAATCAAGATAGGTCTTAATTTCTCTCTGCCACACACTATCATGTTTCATATGTATAGGTCCATGGCAAAGGATAAGGGAAATCTCCCTTATGCTGCTCTCATTACTCGACTTTTCGTACACACCGAACATTCAGCCTCCTCACATTCTCTCTGTGAAGACTATTGATAAAATGGTCATCGAACTGAGGATGATAACAAAGATGCGTCTGAAAGAACTCAGCAAGAAGCTGGAGCAGTTCAAGGAGAAGACTTCTATTAAGATCAGACCAGATTCTTCTGTAACAAAAAGAAAAGGAAAGGAACCGGTGATTAGTTCTATCAAGAAGAGAAGGGCAATCATCTTGGAAGATGAAGATGATGAGGATGCTTTACCCATCTCTGCTCTTATATCTCAATTTTCTGCACCTGTTCCAGAACAACATTTTGCAGAAACAGAAGAAGAGAAAGAAGAGAGAGAAGAAAAAGAAGAAGAGAAAGAAGAAAAGAAAGAAGAAGAAGAAGAAGAAGAAGAAGAAGAAGAAGAAGAAGAAGAAGAAGAGGAAGAAAAGAAAGAAGAACAAGGAGACGAACTGGCAAAAACAGGTTTCTCCGGCAGAAAAGAGGATCAAAGACAGTCCACATCGAGGAAACTCCTCGAAAGAAGAGTATCCTTCTCCTCCAGAAGACATTGAAACAAGGGGAGATACCCAAAAAGAACATACTCCTCTTACTGACTTTTACAGAAGAAGATACACAAACAGGTGTTAGTCAATCACCTTCTGATGCCGAAGATGTTTATGCCGCTCGCCCAGTTTCGAGGAGAGGCATCATCTCCAAACACCGATCTCCTTTGCCGATATTCATACTGGCTTGACTCCACCATCAGACCGAGTCAACGCAAGCACACAGACTAACAATTCATGAGATTTTGGGAGGTTGCTTGACATCATTTTGGAACTCAAAGGCCAAATCTATGCTATGGGGTATGAATTTCAGACTCTGCAGAATGAAAATCATGCAATGTTCATCACCATACATGATCAACTTAAAGATGTTCAGCGTTAGATTCAGGACACTGCAAAAGGAACTGCTCTTACCCAACTACAGGAAGACTTGAAGAAGCTAGAAGAAACTGTCAAGTCTATGGAGGACTTTCAACTTGTTCGCATTCCTCGTGCTCCTTGATTTTTTTAATGCTGACAAAAAGGGGGAGAAGACCTTGCAGATTTCAAGCACATTTTCAAGACTCTATCTTTTAAACCAAACCTCAAACCTTTACTTTTAAACTTTTTGTTATGATTGTGATTGATATTTTGGCTTTATCTTGAGTTTCTTCAGTTTCTTTTTGAATATGTGCTCATCATTGCATTACTTTAAGCTATTTAATTAGATAAAGATAGTAATGTCTGCACTTGACTAATGAAGTTCTGTGGATGTAGATCTGTGTACAGGGTGAGTCTGTGTACAGGATATTTGTGTACAAGATAAATTCTAGTATTTTTATTCTAATCTTTTATGAGATATCAATGCTTGCTTAAAAGTTGTATTGCAGGGAAATAATATTCAAATCTGCAGGAAAGTTTTGTCACCATCAAAAAAGGGGGAGATTGTTGGATAAATTCTCTTCGAGTATTTTGAAGCCGACAAAACATTTTCCTCGCCTAGTCGAAGACTTACGTACTTTACTTGGCAAAGTCCGAAGATCAAAGTCCGAAGCTAGCAAGACTCATGTTTCAAAGTCTACTCTCATGGACAATCTCGAGACCAACTTTTATTCCGATCTTATATGGATTTATTCTAACGGCTAGAGAATATCTTTCTACTGGATTCAGCACTAGAAGATCTTACTTTCGTATTCGAATATGTATAGATTCTCTAAAGATTTCGCAACTTATATTTGGAATGATCTACTTATGGAAACCAAGATCCTGATTGTATGGGCGAGCATGATTGATGGGCTATCAACACTTACCTTAAAGAGCTCGAGATCTCTCTAATTGATTATGTCCAACGGGTTGATTGGAAGAACTTCTTTGGAAGGTGCCAACGGTATAGAAGGCATGAAGAAGTATATAAGAGAGATGCTCCAGTTGTTGAAGGGTGTCGAATAGAAGAATTCCAAAATCTGAATCTCCTTTTCTATTTTGCGATCATATTCTTTGAGCGTTATATGTAATCAAAAGAGAGATCATATTGTGGTGAGACCTTGAGGAAGTGTAGTAGAGTGTCTACACTGTGGACTCAAGAGCGTGAAACTGTAATCACTCTTTTTGATTCTTAGTGAAATCCAGCCAGAAGGGCTGTTCGTGCGGGAGAGTGGACGTAGGCTTGATCTAAGCCGAACCACTATAAATCTGAAGTCTTGATTCTCTATCCTTAATCCTTTTATCTTTCATTACTTTCATTTACAGCAATTGTTGTTTTTAATCCATTAATCTTTCATTAGGATTAAATTGTTAAAATTGCTTTAATCACCTATTCACCCCCCCTCTAGGTGCTAATTCTAGTCCTAACAGTATTTTCTCTTTAAAAAAAAAAATCTTTCCGTAATCTCTAAGCCATCCTCTTCAGACAAGGGAGTGCAAATTTCCTTAAAGGCATCGAGTTTCTCTGGCGTAGGTTGACAATCATCGCAGAGCTAAATAACATCTTCGCACATAGCCAAAAAAAAAAAATTATTTTTCAAAAAACAAAAAACTTACCCCTAAATGCAAAATCCCCATATAAATTTTGAAAAAGATATGTGAAGAAAAAAATATGATTTATCCGGCAAGGTTATCAATAATTAAAGATGTAATAAATAAACAAATTTTAATTTTGAATTAATTGAAAACCTAGTCTCACTCTTTTTTTTTTTGGTTCTATAAAAGCATTATTCATTACTAGAATCTAAACAAAGAAGAGTCCATAAGGCTCGTGGAGGAGTAAAAAGCCAATTTGACGGTCAAATTTTTTAAGGGAAAATTGTTCAAAAATCTTAAATTTATTGTACTTTTGTCAATTCAGTCATAAATATTTTAATTTTGCCAATTAAGCCTAGTTTTAAACCAAAGAATCCATATTTTGCCCAAACTTGCAATATCTACCAAGTTTTAAAACTTATTAACACAATCTCATGCCTTTTGATTTTGCTTCAGATCTGGATTGCTTGTGCAAGAGCGTACTTGTTAACATTAGATGAGTAATAGTATAAGATAACTTTAGTTGCCCTCCGCCGCCCAAATTTTTTATTGAAGAAATAGTTCTTTCTTTACATTGGGATCAAAGCACATGGTTTTCTAGGCTTAACTCAAGTATACGAATTTGGTCCTATTGTCACCTCATCAACTTTAGAGGTGTCAAAATGGGTCATGAACCTATTTTTAGATTCATATTTTATTTATATGGGTTGTATATGGGTCAGGGTTTTTAAAAACTCAACTAAAAATGTGTAAAAAAAGTAAGTATGATTTAAATGGGTCAAAACTTGTGACCCATTTTCGACCCATTTAAAATATCAAGTGGGTTGGAACTTTAAAACTCATTTCTAAATTTCCAACCCAAGCCCCACACAATCTTTCCCTCTTTAACTTTATAAAAATATGTTTTTATAAAAAAAAAAATCAAAACTATAATTATTTTTCATATTTCAATTTTCTTTTCTCTTCTTTTTCTTTTTTTTTTTTCTTTTTCTTTTTCTTTTTCCTCCTTCTTTAGCGGTGGCCGTCGGCCGACAACAGGTCAGGTGAGGCTCAAGCTCGTTTTTGTGTTCAAGGGTTTTTAGATAAATCTCTTCTTTTTTTTCCTTCATTCAATTTTTTGAGCTCATACGGTTAATGAATCAAAGTCACAGCATCGAAAGCTGCTTTCACTACGATTTTCTCTAGTGTCCCTTATCTCAAACCCATTCCGATACAAAAGTATATATATATATCGTCTATCATTCTCACGTTCTCTAGCAGCTTTTTGCATGTAGGTATAACTAAGAGTATGAAGCATGGCTTCTCCAAAAGCTGCTTTAGAGATGCATGTTTCTTCAAAATTTGCCCATTTCAGAAACTATTCTTTTTGGAGAAGCCACGCTTTATACTCTCGGTTATATTTACAGGCGAAAAGATGGTAGGGAACTTGAGAAGGATAGGTGATATATGAAGTTGCCTTTTGTAGCGAAATGGGTTTGAGATAAGGGGCATCAAATAAAATCACAAGTGGAGGTGTTTCCGGTGCCGTGACTTTGATTCATAAACTGGATAAGCTAAAACGATAGAATGAGGGAGAAAATAAAAATGAGATTCATCCAAAAACTCTTGAAGACAAGAAGGATGCCATGCTCAATTCACTATGGCAAATTAATGTGGTTGATATAGAGTCAACTTTATCGCATGCCTGCCAAGTAGTTCTTAAAGAACTTAATGCTTCTAGGGATATTCCCAAGCTTCATGCTTAACCGAAAGTCCACGTTCGTCATCCACTAAGATATAAAATGGCCTACAACTCTATCTCAGATGAAAACACATCAAATAACCGCCAAGCTACAATTATGGTCAATGCAAATGACAAGCTTTGAACACACTACTTGGGCTAAATTCCAATCATGTTAGAAGCCCTTGAAAAAGAAAAAATGCAACAACTAAAGGGCTTAAAGAATATCTATTACACGAGAGGTCAAATACACACGGCAAGGATGCTGGGTAAATAAAACATTATGAATTTGAAGCTTCGTTTGCTTTGATGTCACCCTCTCATGTTGCAAGTTTTTCGCTTTTCCGTAAGCAAATTTAGAACCTTGAAAGATTGCCCCAAGATTCTTCAAAGCTTAAGCATAAAGCTTGAGAACATCCCTAGAAGCATTAGGGTTTTTAAGAACTGCTTGGCGGACATGCGATAGAGTTGACTCTATATCA
This sequence comes from Eucalyptus cloeziana, assembly GCA_014182715.1. NCBI lineage: Eukaryota > Viridiplantae > Streptophyta > Magnoliopsida > Myrtales > Myrtaceae > Eucalyptus > Eucalyptus cloeziana. Next base: position 33,466,597 of record CM024638.1, read on the forward strand.
ACCACGTTAATTTGCCAGAGTGAATTGAGCATCTTGAAGTTTCACTTAGTCAAACTTTAGAGCAAATGTATGAGTTTTGGATTCTGAACCAAGTTGGTTTTTAAAATGTGATTTTTGGACACGGGAACAGTTTCAATGACTGTTTTGTGCAATTTATTGCTCTTATTCTAGAAAGAACTGGATTAAACTTTCTTCATGAAAAATGTTTGTTTAAGTGTTCTTTACAACATATTTAAGTTTGAGAATTTTTTGAACTCTTTTGGTTATGTTTCTAGATTTAATCCTAGGAGGCATGTGTACAAAGGGATGTAATGGATGGGGAAAACTACCAAGTAAAGGAGTTAAGCACATTTTTGGCCTCTCCCAGTTGCTTTGTTCAAGTCATATTGATGAGTATTTTGCTATGTTTGTGATTGTCAAGATATCATTTTCCTCTTGTAATCCCTGCTTATGATGAATGAAATGGAAGCATATTATTATGAAATTTGTTCTTGAGTGAAATTTCTTTATATGAAAAGTGTATACTCTTCCACTTGCATAATAAAAATTAATTATTATAATTGAGGGTCTCGAAGTGATGGCCTGAGATTTCACATTGGCCCTTGGGCCCATCTGAGAGTCCCTTTGCATTGTAAATGAGAAGTTCAAGCTCAATTTTGTCGGTTAAGCCCAATTGCATCTACCTTCATCGAGATAAGTACATATAAGTGTCAAAAGTTGTGTACGGCGATCACTTTAGTACCAAAAGTTTATTTTGGATCTCACTTAAGTACTGAAAAGTTTGAAAAACGATCATTTTAATGCCAATGCCGATCTAATTAACCAAAAATCTGATGTTGCACTTTTTTATTAATTTTTTAAGCTGGTGTGGCTCGCCGAAAAGTACAATCAGCATCTAAACAACAAAACGACGTTTTTGACATCTTTCCCCCAAGTCAAAACCCTAAATCCCCAAATTGAGAGAGAGAGAGAGAGAGAAGGCATGGCATGGGCTTCCCCGTCGTCTTCATCTCCAAAGAACAACACCGACACCAGCCAGCAGCGGCACCAGCACCAACACCAGCACAACTCCGCCTTCAATTCTTCCAACATTGTCGACAAGCCCAAGCTCTTGTTCTCCTCCTCCTTCCTTCTCCTTCTCCTTCCCCCATAAGAAGAACCCACTTCAACCGCTCCTTGAGCAGAGCCCAATCCGTCATCTCCATCTACGCCCTATTTGTTTCCCTCACTCTCCTCATCTTTGCTCTCTCCATCTTTGACCCCCTTTCTTCCTCCTCATCCTCCGCCCTCCCCTCCTATTCTTCCCATCGTTTTTTGCTTGAGCAACAACCTCAGCCTCTCCTCATCCACCTAGTCGAGCAACTATGATGGAGGCCGAGCGACAATGGCCAAGCAAGCTAGGTCAGCATCAAGCAATGATCGGACAAAAAAACCCTAATTTTAATCCCCAAATGAGATGTGCGGCGTCGTTTTTGTGAGGCCATCTATGGATGACGGCAAAACGACGCGTTTTCATAAGGAGGACGGAAAACAACATTGTTTAAAAGCCACCTCAATTTATATATATATATATAAGTCACGTAACCAATTTGACCGGAATCTCTCGCCGATGGCACTAAAGTAATTGTTTTTTCTCCAATTTGGCACTTAAGTCATCCAACGGAAACTTTTGGCACCAAAGTGAGCACCATACATAACTTTTGGCACTTCTAGTGTACTTTTCCCACCTTCATCCGATCATGGCTTAGGCACGAACTTTGGATCAAATACGGTAGTGGATCGCAATCAAACTCAATTAATTCTCACTCAATAACAAGGCCTTCAAAAATTAAATATTTTCCATTGTGCATTAAATACTTTTGGATGGTAGCCATTTAATGCCTTGTTGACTAAGAGAGACACTTTGCATAAATGGTCTTGCCCTTGGATGATAATCAGGAAACTTTGGATTTTTTAACATTGAGAGAGGATGAGTCATAAGCCTATTAATTGGGCTTAAGCCCCGTTTGATTTAGTATTCCCAAAGGGCTTCTCAAAGCCCATTGGAAAAAATATTAGATGTTTGGTTCAACATTCTGAGGTCTCATTAGCCAAATGCTTGCCTTTGAAATGCCGAAAGCCCAAAGCAAATAGGGACCTACTTTGGGCATTTAGCATTTTCAAAATGTTACTCCCCTTAATTGATGGATTTTGGCTAGTTGCCTATTTTACCCTCAAAATATTATGAAAAATCCAATTTTACCCATTTACAAAACAAAACCTAACTCTTTCTCCCTCTTTGAAATGATTTCCTCTATTTTGCTCTCAATTGTATCACACGATGGTCGATCTCTCTTCTTCGTCTCTCTCTCTCTCTCTCTCTCTCTCTCTCTCTCTCTCTCTCTCTCTACGATTCGCTCGACAACTTTTGTCTTTGGGCAAGAAGGGTTCATCTTGGGTGGTACTCTCTACTCTCAACTCCATCAAGCAAAAAGTATGCAGCAACAACTAATGTGCTATTTTTCCCAGATCCTTACCTTCTGCTCTTACGTAGGTAGAACATCCTTGCAACTCCTGCAAGGGAAGAATTTCGTTTGATGAAGACCTGATAAAGGCCAAAGTTTGTCGTGACGAGTGAGCGAATTCGAGTTCTGGATCTTCTACCCTCTTGACCCTTTCTCGCCCCTCATCAAATCCATTCTCTATGTGGTTCTTCGAGGTATTCTTTCTTGGGGTTTTTTTTTTTTTTTGGGTTGCATTTGTATTTGTGAAATCTTGTATGCATTGGGGTTGTGATTTTGCCTTGGGGACGTTGAATTTTTTATTCCTGATGATCGATTTTTTAGGTCAGAAAGTGCAAGGAGTGAACTTTGTCGAAATGTGGGTGTGATGGTTTGTGTTGTAGGTGTTAAGTAATTACAATGGACGATGTTTGGTTTAGTCATTTTTCATTTTTGTGGAGCTTTGCATAAGTTACTACTAGTTGAGGAATTTCTCCTATCTCTGGTTGATAGTGGAGTAGTTGTGTAGAAACTTGTTAATCTTTAATGAGGTTTTCATTTAATTATTGTGAATAGGTCAGGTTTCACGTATGTTTATGCCTCTTTTGAGATGAGGCAATTCTATTAGGAAGCTGCATTAGAGGTCAAACGTTTAGTAATTATTGTGAATATGTTAGGGTTCATCTTCCTATTTTTGTGTGCTATTCTCAAATTGTCAAATGTGAATTGACAAAATACACTCATTTGTACTTGTTTGTTTATGTTCTTCATTCGGATTGGTTCATGGTTGATCTTGTTTGTTTATGTCTCTTAAATTCATTCATGTCACTTTACTAGTAGATGAGTTCATCAAAGGAAAAGACATTTTAAAGCTTGGAAAATGTAGAAACATTTTGTAAGTTATGCATCAAACAAATTGAAAAAGGCAATCATCTTATAAACAACAAAAGAGATGGATGGACAGTCATAATTAGTAAGTTTAATGAGCTAACATGCAAAAATGATGATAAACAACAAATGAAGAGTAAATGGGATAACCTCAAGGAAGAATGGAAAAAATGAAGGTCATTGCTTTACAATGAAACTGGACTATGATGGGATTCAAGGAAGAAAATCACTAATGTGAGTTACGAATGGTGGGAAAGTAAAATTCAGATTTTCTTCACTTTTTTTTTACTTTCGTGTTAAGCTCACATTTAATGATACAACTTATACAAATGTTTCATTATAATAGGCCAATCCAAAGTTTAAGACTTTTAGAATGAAAGGCATACATCATGATCTTGAAGTAAAGTTAGATATGATGTTAAAGATACAGTTGCTATTGAAGGAATCACATAAAATCTTGCACAAGGTTTATGTATTGATAATGATGTGGAGGCCACAAAACCTGGTATCGATGATGTTGTTGGGTCTACTAATGAAAACTTGGAGGATCATGTGGATGAAACCGTTGTTGAACCAACTGGAACTGAAACCCGTAAAAAAGTCGCGCAAACTTCAAAGATGCAAGCTCAATGAAAGAAAGATAAGAAATTGAGCACAAGAGAGGAGCTCGAAACACAAATTAACAGGCTGCTTATAGTTGTTGAGAGTATGAGCACTACCAGTGTTGCATCTAAAGCAACCAATTTAGTCTATCCTTATGAGGACCTCATAGAGATATTGGATTCCATACCTAAGATTGTGAAAGACGAAGATTTGTACTTTTTTCCAATTTCTCATTTAAAAGAAAGATATATAGTAGGTAAGTTTTCATGAGCTTAAAGGATGATGCAAAAAAAGTAAAGTATCTCAAATATGAGTTGAGAAGAGAATCAAATCTTCATAGATAGGATGTTAGCATCTTATTGTTTTCATGTTTGAAGCTTAGTCATTCCACTTTGTTTCTATCTATGGATCTTTATTTGCAGTTATTGTGAACCTAATTTCAATTAATGTTTGATGTTAGAATTGTATTCATTTGGTGTTCTCTTAATGTGATAGTTTGCATATATGCGATGGTTAATACATTGTTTCTCTTTATATTTTGTTACTTGAAGCAATTATGGATGATTCACATACAAGGGAAAATCATGATCAAGAAGACAATGAATTATGGGATCTTGTCTCAATCGCTAAAGCTGCAATTCTTTATCAAGTGACCAACCTTTGCAAAAAAAATCACATGACCTCAACATATACAGGTTATGTATGGTTAAAAGAGTTGATTGGCAAAGATGCTAATCCGATAATATGCTACAATATGTTTAGAATGTATAAGATTGTATTTAACAATTTAACGCATGATTTAATAACACGTTATGGCCTTCAAAGATCTAGGAAAATTGATGTTAGAGAAATGGTTGGTATGTTTCTTCATATTCTAGGACATAGTATAGGTAATAGGTTAGCACAAGAGCATTTTCAACGCTCCAGGGAAACCATAAGTATGCATTTTAGCTTAATTTTAGATAAAGTATGTGAAATGGGAAAATATTTGATTCAACCAATTGATTGACAATATAGAAAAGTTTCAAAGAAGATCAAGAAAGATCGACGATTTTATCCATATTTTAAGGATTATACTAGAGCTATTGATGGTACACATATTCCAATGATTGTACCTACGTATGATCAAATTCGTTTTATTAGTCGCAAAGGAACAACAACTCAAAATGAGTTAGTCATATGTAATTTTAATATGGAATTTGTCTATGTTTGGAGTGGTTGGGAAGGACAAGCTCATGATACCCGTATCTGTTATGAAGTTATTGGAAAACGTGAAACACATTTTCCTCATCCTCCTCTAGGTATGGTATTTAATGGTTTAGATACATCCATATATCTAATTGGCATATGTTGATTAAATTTATAATATATTTATATAAGTAAATATTACTTAGTAAATGTTGGATATCCATATCCGATTGGTTATTTGGGGCCATATAAAGAAGTTAGATATCATTTGCCAGAGTTTCAAGAAAGTTCTTCACCTACGGGATATCAAGAAGTGTTCAACCATACCCATTTCTCGCTAAGCTCAACGATTGAGCGAGCCTTTGGTGTATTAAAACAGAAGTGGGGGATTTTAACTCATATACTAAGTTATTCGTATGAAAAGCAAGTGCAAATTGTCGTAGCGGCAATGACTTTGCACAATTATATACGAATAAATAGCATGACTGAGAATTTGATCCCAATTATGGATTTACAGTTGACCATGATGATGCAAATGAAGGGGTGGGTGATTCAAATTCGTATGCATGTTCGGACATAGCATGTTTACGTGATGAAATAGCCATGAGTTTACAAAGCCGTAGAGGTTTGTAATACTAAATATAACGTATTTCTTTTTTCCGGACATATACGACCATGTTTACTATTATGAAATGACTCTCTTTCTAATCAAATTTGTATGAGAGGAACTTGGTTATATTTTTCTTAATGACGACCTCCCTTTTTATATGCAGTGCTTACTCAAAATAATTAGTATCCACAATCGGTCGCTTCACCATTCACTGAATAAGTTCACCTTTTTTTTTGTATCATTTTTTTCTTCCAACAATCAATAACCCAACTTTTTATCAATACACTAGAATGATCATTACTTAATGAAGATGATTAATACTACAATAATTTAAAAAAATTATTCAAAGTTGAAAATAAACCTAAAAGAGTCCTAGGCCAAAAATTGAGCTTTGCATCTAATTTATAATCAAATTCTTTTAATATAATTTTTAAATAAATTTACTAATGTGTATCTTTTACATTACTTTCAACGTGAAAATGTAAAAGTTTATAGTCAATGTTTCTTTTTTGCAATTTTTAAAATAGTAAAACTAAAAAATTCAATTTGGTCACACCAAAAGACTTTTCAAATATATGTTTATCAAACAGTATTGCATTTCCCTAAAGCATTTTTCAGTTATAGTTTACCAAACAATCTTGCATTTCCGCATAGCTCTTTGGGCGAAAGGCTTTTGCATTTGGCTAAAGACTTTTCCCAAATGCTAAACCAAATGGGGCCTTAAAGGCCAAGCTACATTGGCCAATTTTCTTGAGAAACAAGAGTCAAAGGTATTAAATTAGGATGATGATTATGGAGGCATGTGTCTTTATTAGATTAGTGCTAGCAATCCCCTTATTTGGAGACTTGGAGGATAAGGCTATCAAATCATTAATACTTATTTATTCAAGACCAAGTAGGGCACCACCTCTCCCCAATTAGATTTGTCACATTTGGTTTCCTAGGTTTTGACTTCGATTTCCAATTTTTGAAAGTGCTAGACCCTCACTACTTTTCAATTTTATAGAGATTTTTGTTATTCGAATATCATAAAAATTCTTTCATGAAAGTTGTTCAAATATCTTGATCCATAATAAACTTTAATTTCAAATTTTTTGAGGTGAAATGGTAAGGAAGCAAGTCTTATCAATTACCATCTTAATCCTATCAAGTACAGTAAAAATAGTGATCGGGTTGCCTTCTCGAATTTTTATAAAATCTTCCATTTTGAATTTAAATATGCTTCCTTCACAAAAGTTTTAAAATGTTTTATGAAGATTTGGACTTTGAAATGGGTTTTATTCTATGGTTGTTGAATCTATTCGAAGGACAAACTATTAAGTTGTGTTCAGTGATTTGCAGCTTTTTCCACAAACCAAATTAGACTTGTCTTCCTCCATAAAAAACATAATTCAAGGTCTTTTCTACAATAAATTAAATTTTTATAATTTTTCGAGCCCATTTGATAAGACAATGAAACTGATTTCGTAAGTTACTTGAAAATATTCTTCACCTTAAAGTGGGAGAGCCACACACCCAAATTTGAAGGGGAAAGGGTAGTACACCCAACTTGAGGAGGAGCAAGCTAATCTAAAGTCTTGTTAGCTTGAAGATAAATATGCATTAAATGATTTTGGACCTTAATGCATAGGTGAAGTCATATGCTTAGGTATCCCTAATTGTTTAGGGCTAATTATTTCCCTAGGTTGAGACTTGAAGACTAAGTTGCCTTCCAATTAATGCCTTTCTTTAACTCTTCTTGACTTGTGACAAATTGAAAGGTTTGCCTATAAATAGAGGCAATCCCCCCTCATTTCCACACCACCTCCTCTTTTTCTCTCACTTTCATGCCATCGCCCTCAACGCCTTCTCTCCCTCTTTGATGCCCCTCTCTCTTACTTGCGCCCTCATTGCATCGCTTGCCCCCACTACTAACAACCACCTTTAGGCGTGTTATAAGTAGACTTCCTAACCCTTGGCTAGGACGTTGTGTTGGTAGAATGGGTCGTGTTCTTGATCGCCTATGTGATTATATATGTTTTGTTGTACAGACTAATATTGTTAGTTATGTTAAATTTCTATATTTCGCTCGTGTGAGAATTTTGTATGGTTTGTTCATATGTTGAAAGCATGCTCCAGCCCATAAACGAGTCTAGTTAGTTTAGATTGGCGTCAAGGCGTCGGAACAAACCTCACTTGGTAGGTCGATATTGAGGGTGTACTGATCCATGGCCTTGCTTGGTGTAGGTCGGCACCTTGATTAGTCGGTTTGGGCCACGGACCTTAGGGTTTTGTCAACATTGAACATATGCGGGATCACGATGGATTGATCTTTTATTAGTTTTGGTGCAGTATTGAGGTGTATCGTTCCTAAGCCAAGTTTGATATTAGATCGATGCTCAAACATGTCGGATCAAGCCACGATCATTGATTCATGCCTGGCATCATGATATAGTTTTGGAAAGATAAAGCATATTATATAGTTGGCATGATTCACACCCTTGAGCTTTGCTTGTATCGGCTAAGATGAAAGATGATAAACCGGCCTATGTGATGCACAACATGTGATCATCAAATGAAAGATAAGAATCGTCACCACATATGATGACGATTATGCCCCCACGCCAATGGGATGTGGTGATAATTCTAGTCATTATCCTTGAATTAGGAGACATTGCCCAATTAAGTTCGAATGTCTGGTGGATTCCAGAAGAACCGATGGATTTCGGTCGATTAATAAATGAATTTGGTATGTGAGTTCCTCATATTATAGAATGATATTGGTTTATACTTGCATATTATTGAGTGAGGCGTAAGTTCCCATATTATGGAATGATTCTTGGTTTATTTTTGCATATTATTAAGTGAGGTGTGAGTTTCTCATATTGTGCGATGAGTCTTAGTTTATGCTTGCATATTATTGATTGAGGATTTCTCATGTTCTAATCAAGATAAAGCTTTTCTTTTGCTATTGATTTGCCATCAACTTATTGATACAGTTATGTTCACGTGATTGTTCGACGGCGAGACATCCTCCTATTCAAAGGTTAGTAAATTTACGGAAGAAATACAACCCAAGTGCCAAAACTTGACATGAATGGACATTTAAGTGCCAAAAGTTAGGAAAGTGCCACTTTTCTTTTTTTAAAAGTGAGATACTTAAGTATCATCTTTGTCAAACCTTATCGGAAATCTTACGTGCCAATTTTTTATTATTTTATTTGTCTACGTGGCTCGCCGGAATGCTGACTCAACAAAAAAAGGCAAAAACGACATCGTTTTTTAGTGGATTCGAATGTTAATATAAAAATTAATTTAATTAAATTATAAAACAATAATAATTTTTAATTTTTTTTTTTAAAAGGTGGGGAAGAGGAGGCGGCGGTCACGAGGGTGACCACCGCCGCCTCCCCGCCGTCGCCGGCCCATCATGGCGGCGGTGGGGAGGCAAAGAGGGCCCGCGAGCCCTCGCCGCTAGTCGGTCGGGGGCCGACGACCCCGACCGACCCTCCCCCCCTCTGTTGCGGGCCCTTCCCAAAGACGGTGGGGAGGCGGCCCTCGCCGCCCGATCAATCGGGGCTGGCGACCTTGGCCGATCCTCCCCCTTTATCGCTGGCCCTTCCCGGTGATGGCGGGAGGTAGCCCTCGCCACCGGTCAACTCGGGGCTAGTGACCCTAGCCGACCCTCCCCCCTTCATCGCCGGCCCTTCTCGGCGGCAATGGCGGCAAGAGCTCATCCCTCAACCGTCTCCCTCCCCCCCCCCCTCTCTTTTTTTTTTTTTTGTATTTGTATTTTTAAATTTTTAAATAAATTTATTTTTAAATTTAATTTAATTAAATTTTATATTAATTTTTACCACGTCAAAGACAAAATGATATCATTTTTGTATTTTCTAGCCACATCAACATGCAAAACAACGTCGTTTTGCACTGATCTTGTTGGAAAATCGCCACATCAGCATTTTAGCTGGATTTTGGCTAGATTGGCACTTAAGTGATCCATTTTGCTCCGATTTTGGCGTTTAAGTGTCACTTTCTTAACTTTTAGACACTTAAGTGTCCCTTCGTGCCAAGTTTTGGCACTCCAAGTGTCCGACACTCGTAAATTTACTTACTAAGTTAATGACTCATCCCGTTGTTTTTCAAAATTATAGGCATGGAGGACTCATATTAGTTTTGGAGTTGCAGTATTTCTAAAGGAGTTAAGGTTTACCTCAACCTTTTAGCGTAAAACATATAGTGGTTGTAAATATAATGGCCAGTGAAAAAAAATCTTATAAGTATAACTGATGTAATTGTATGTTTGTAAGTTATTGTTTCCTAGCTATTTATTGTTGGTATGTACGCTTTCACACATGCTTAAATCGAATATTAAAAAGAAACGGGTTGGTGATAGGCCTACGACATCGCGAAAATAATTCCCACCACTTGTGACCTTGGAGATTGAGTTGGGGTCATTACATTAATGGAAGGTAAATTTGTCATAAACGTACTAATTTGGGATTTTTGGTGATAAAAAAATAAGTTTGAGGTAAATTTACTATAGGTGTACTTATTTAAGGTTTTTTGTGGTGAAAAAATTAGCTTGAAATAAATTTGTTACAAGAATATCAATTTGAGATTTTTGCAGTATGGAATAATTATACAAACAATCCTTAAACTTTAGCCCAATGTGTAATATGGTCCATAAACTTTTAATATATTCAATGTGATCCTTGAACTTTAACCCAATGTGCAATGTGGTCTATAAACTGTTAATTTCTTTAATCTAGCCTCTAAACTTTTGGTACACGTTCAATTCAATCTCCAGGCGCGCATGACAAAATTTCTATTCCAGAAATTGATTTCTTGCTATAAATTGATTTCTTAATTTTATTTCCCGAACAAGTTTCTGAACAAAGAAACCCATATGATAACAACTTAAAATTTCTATTTTTGAAACAGAAATTCATTTGATAACAGAATAAAATTTATATTTCTAGGAATAGAAATTGATTAAATAACAACAAAGGAAATCCTCAAATACAAAATAATAGTTGAAATAATACTAAAATAACATAGGAAATCATCAAATACAAAGTGTGAAAATACAATTTCATGGAATTTCATGGATCAGACTCCTAATGATTCAAGAAAGGAAGCAATTGATGAGCCAAGTCCAGTGGAGGCACAAGAGAGTGTTCATTTATCGAATGTACTGGAGATACCGAGTACTCTGGATCCACAAGTATCAGAAACGGAACCACCTAATGGATCTAAATCTAGAGTGGTTGATAATGTCCATTGCAGTGATGGACCTCATAAAGCTGCCTTGGTTAATCAATCAATATCAAGGATGCCTGATGGCACAGACAAAGTCGGGGCCACTGGTCATGCTCTGGAGAATATCAGCTCTTCGAATGCTGGCTCCTTGGATGATCAAATTCTTGATGGTTTGAGAAAGGAAGCACTTGATGAACCAGTTGCACTGGAGGTGCAAGAGAATATTTGTATATCAGAAAATGAAATATGCAATGGATCTGAATTTGAAGTACTTGAGAATGTACATCCCAGTGATTGACCTTGTGAAGTTATTTTGGTTGATCAATCAAAGTCAAGTATAGTGCCGCCAGCAAATGCCTTTGCCAAGGGAGCTTCCGTGTCATCTCATTGTGTATGTTTGTCTATGCTCTCATTAGTGTTAATATTATCCTCAGCATAGCACACATCGATCGAGCTCGACGCAAGAACGGCCAAGAACAACGAAACCCCAACCAAGGAAAATAGAACAAACAATGCATCGATCGAGATCGGCGCAAGAACAACCAAGAACAACGAAACCCCTCCAAGGAAAATAGAACAAACAATGCGCAAGAAACACCATATAGCAGCACAGCACACATTGATGGAGCTCGGCGCAAGAACAGCCAAGAACAACGAAACCCCAACCAAGGAAGATCGAGCTCGGCGCAAGAACGGCCAAGAACAGCGAAACCCCAACCAAGGAAAACAGAATAAACAAATCGCGCATAGAGAGAGAGAGAGAGAGAGAGAGAGAGAGAGAGAGAGAGGGAAGACCTCGAATCGGAGAGGAAGGAAGGCGCAATCCAAATCCGAATGGGGACGCAAACGAAGGAGGCGAGTCCGATGGGACGATCGGAGCAAATTAGACGGTCTGAGGATGGCGATGGTGAGATGAGCGACGATCGGTGAGGATGGACAGGTTCTTCGGAGTCGATGGCGCTAGGGTTTGGTTGAAGCTTGAGAGGAGAAGGAGAAGCAACACCCAAATAGAAAAGCCCATGAACGAAAAAGGATGCCCAAATGGAGAAAATAAAAAATAAAAATAATTTATATTTCTATTTCAGAAATTGAGAAATTAAAAATTTCAAACTTCGATTTTTCGATTTCTTTATTTCTAGAATAGAAATCTGTTTCGAAATAGAGAAATCAAATTGCGTTCTTAAACGCAATTTCTATTCCCAAACCTGTTCCTGGAGAAAAGAGAAACGAGAGAAATCAAGAAACATAAATTTTATCATGCACACCCTAAACTGTATGAAAATGTTCAAGGACTACATTGAGCGAATTAGAAATTCAGGGACCGAATTAGATATTGAGTTTAAGTTCAAGGATCACATTAAATAAATTAAAATTTTATTAACTAAATTATATATTTCATGGACTATTTGTGTCATCTGTCATTTTCTCGATTATTTTCATCTAGAATGAGTAAAATTAGATAAGAGAGACGGAGGGAAAGGCAAGACTTACACAAAGGAGGGTTGAGAAACCTGAGCTTGCATTGAAGCTTGACTTTTGACTTTTGTCACCTTCAGTTTTTCGTTTCTTTTTCTCATTTTACTAATGGGATTTTCAGTCCGCCAGACGACAAAATTGAACTGTTTACGTTGAATGCGTGATGCAAATTAAGAAAAGAAAAAAGGCACCTATTTCCCACAGATCCGTTGAGAAAAAAGAGAGGATACAATCACAATTAAATCAAGTTACTTTATCTATAGCACTAAAAAAATTATTTAATTAAATGTAAGAGCACAAACGAGTATAGCAAACTATTTTAGCAGTATTGTTTGGGATTAAAAATCAATCGATAATGGTCCGTTTCCGAAATAAAAATATTTTAATTTAATAGTATAGAGCAACCTTAGGTGAGAAACATTTACTTGGTTAGGTTGAGCTACAAACATCACTTAATCAAAAAGAAAATATATTTATTTATGCACTAAATTTATTGACTTAGTTCAATTTTATTAGTTTCCAAAGTTATAAACCAAAATGAAATCAATAAAAAAAAAAAAATCTAAACCAAAACCAAATCAATAAACCCCTAAGCCGAGCTCATTGGTTCCTAGCAACTCCATTTGTTTCACAAAATTTAAATAATTGAAAAATATTTTCCTCAAAATGATTATTTCTATTGTTTGAAATAATTAGTTAACAAAAACTGTTTTCATCATCATTGTCTAATCATTTTCATGGATGGTGAAGTAACTTTTCGTTTATTAATTTTTATAAATGATATAAAATGATTATATTTAGAAAAATATATTTAAATTAGTGTTAATACCACCAAAACCCCAAGTTAGTACACATATAATAATTTTATTCAAAATTAATATTTTGACTTTCAAAAATCACAAGCCGATATACTTATGACAAATTTACCATCCGTTAGTTTATGTTAAATTGGATTTATAGTACGAAAAATCACAAACTATTATACCTAGGGGTGTCAAAAACCGAACTGAAAACCGAACCAAACTAAATCGAAAAATTCGGTTTTTTCGGTTCGATTTTCATTCGGTTTAGTTTTCATTAAAAATCGAAATTTTTTTTATCAGTTCGGTTTTTATCGATTAATCGAACCGAATCGAACCGACAAACCGATAAGAGCTTATTTCTTGGAAAAGAAAAATATATACAACAGAAAAAAATGAAAAAAAAAACAAATGCAAAAAGATGAAAACCAAAAACTGAAAAACCGAACCAAACCAAAATTTTGATTCGGTTCGAGTCTCATTCGGTTCGATTTGGTAGTTTTTCCTAACGGTTCGATTCGGTTGGGTTTTTCAAAAAAACCGAACCGAACCGAACCGTTGACAACCCTAATTATACTCATGACAAATGGATGGTAAAAATCCAAACAAGTACCATTGTCAATTGTCACGTGTCATTTGAGTCAACAACTTGATAGTAGAATTTAACGGAAACTAATAAAGGGAAAATTACCGTAGGTGTACCATTTTGAGGTTTTTTGGGTAAATTCGACTGTACTAATTTAAGATTTTTTATGGTATTAACTACTTAAATTATTCATTTTTCAATTTGGTTGCGGTGGGTTTATTGATTTGCAATTACGCTGAACTTGATCCGAAGTAAAACCCTAAATGGGCCCACGTGCGTAAAAAGCCCATCTTCAGAGCTCCTCCCATGTCCCTCTAAACTCTCACTGACGGAAGCGATCGGAAGAGAGCGCGGGCGCCGGAGGTTTCGGAAGAGCCCGGAATCGCTAAACCCTTCGGAGCTCCGATCAGCGGCGGCGACCCGTTCCGGTTCCGACGACCGCCGCGAAGGGCCTCGGAGGATCGAACTCGAGCGGCGGCGGAGAAGATGCCTCAGGTGAAGATCATCGCCAGGAACTTCATGGACATGGTCGCGGCCCTGCCCGCCATGAAGCTCGACCAGCTCTACCAGAACGCCTTCATCTGCGAGGCGATTCTCAGGTCTCTCTTTCTCTCTCTCTCTTCAATCGCAATTGTCATTCGGTCCGCCGAGAATGAACTCGAACGAATGAGAGAGATCGTCGGCTTCTGGCTGATCGCAAACACTCAGCTCACTGCATCAGCTCCGATGGAATTGTACTTCAAAACGCCCTTTTTTTGCCGTCATTGCAGCCTAGTGAGAATTGAGCGTCCTAGGCACCGGTGTACACTTTGAAAATAGCGAGTTAAACTTGTGGTATAAAATGAAAGCAATTTCGACACCTGAGGGGGGGTTGAGAGTGGCTGATGTGATTTCGTTCTTGTTGCGCTCAGGTCGCTGCCCCCGTTGGCGAAGAAGTACGTGATACAGATGCTGTACATCGAAGAGGCGGTGACAACCAAGTCGATCGAGGAGTGGGTCCTTCCGGACGGACTCTCCAAGCATAAAGTCGCGATCGACCGGCTGCTTCAGTTGAGGATTTTCTCCGAGGCTTTCGACAGGTGAAATGGGTCTTCTGTTCGATTTTCTCTTCATGACTGTTGCCTGAGGGGTTGTCTAATATCTATTGCCTCAAGATGAGGTCTTGGACGGATTGTATGCTTGGCTTTATATTCCTAGTATTTTTTTCCCTGCCTAGAAATGTTCCTATCGTAGCAATAGAAAACAGTTGGAGAAGTGGGAAGTTTGACACTCAAATTTATGAGAATTTAGCTTCCTTGTGATTGAAGGGAATTTTTATAGGCCTGTTCATGTTTCATATGTCAAGCTGAAAGGCAAGTAGATTGTGTGACAGTAGACCCTTTTTTGGTAGAAATGCCTTCCCTGGTCCTTCCTTTACATCTTTGTAAACCCTACAAACAAATCAAGACGACTGGGATAAGTAAGTTAGTTGGTAACTGTATGCTTCTTTAGTCTGCGGAATAGCGAAATGCTTGTCTGTAGTTACC
Source organism: Eucalyptus cloeziana (assembly GCA_014182715.1). NCBI lineage: Eukaryota > Viridiplantae > Streptophyta > Magnoliopsida > Myrtales > Myrtaceae > Eucalyptus > Eucalyptus cloeziana. The sequence continues at coordinate 33,481,995 of CM024638.1, forward strand.
ATATATATGGCTGATCTAATTACCTCATAAGCTGCTCATAATAAATGGCTTCCATTGTATAAGTTTCTGTAGAAAGTTGTTCGATCAATTTTTAATTCTTCATATCTACAAGCACGTGATTTCATATAAGCATCTTTTCTTTGCAGTTGTTCACCTCCTATGTTATTTTGCAAAAAATCTGCATGCACTGGAAACAGAAATTCATTTTGTTTTTCCTTGGATTTTTGCATGTCAATTTACTTGTTTTCTTTATTGTTAAATTTTCTTTGTGCTACATCCTATACCTGTTCACATTAGAAGTGGTTCAGAGATGCATTGCCAATTACCCCTCCCTCCCTCTCTCTCTCTCTCTCTCTCTCTCTCTCTCTCTCTCTCTCTCTCTCTCTCTGTGGGTTGTGAGGGTAATCAGAATAAGCATTTGCACTTTGTGGAAATTCAAGAGAGAATTTCGTATTATAAACTTTTTGATTTGTTTTTACTCTGTCAGTTTCTGAATTTAAAATTGTAATGGCAGAAGTAGCGGAACCAGCTACAGGCTAAATCCAACCTTTCAGACTAACCTCCAGAAACACATAACCTGTGGGTAAGTTACAGATTTGTTTGTGGCTTCAATTTCTTTCATTTTTTTTTAGGATCTGGTGGGATAGAGAGGAACAATGCTTTGTTTGAATTTATCTTGGGTAATATGTAGCTCGGGTTTGCATTGAGACATCAATATGTTTCAAGATTTTGTCGAGAACTGAGAACTCAACCTTTTGTTAAGTAGCACTTGAAGCCCAATGATAAGATATGATTTTTGTTGTATGGCTTCTGCTGGAATTTTTATTTATCATACATTGCAGAAAAATGAAAAACTTTGCAATGCTTCACAGGTTCTGGATCACCAATTTGACATATACCCTTAAGCATTCATTTTGAATTAAGTCAGACTGATGAAAGCTATAATACATAGATCCTTTTTTGCGTTTTATCTTGTTCCTACCTAATTAAGGATCATATAGTCCCCCTTTTTTGTTGTATATTATCTTTTCTGCCTTTGCCAATCTTAAGAACATGCTATCACATTTATGCTAGCATGTCTCCGCTGCTCATTTTTCTCCTTGCTTCTGTTTTTTTCTCATATTACTGCATCAAATCATGGCTGAAGATGGATAGATACATATAGTACTGATACATATTAATAGATCATCCTGGTAAGGCGTATTCATGGCATTAGAATTATTGGGATATCTTCCGTCACCAAGTATGTTTCCTGTAAATTGCCAAATATTGAACTTCAGCTTAGTTCACGAGTTGTTTTTCTTGACACAATCCTTAGTGCATGACTGAAAGTTGAACCATGCAGAGGAGTTTTGCCAAGGGAACCAATGCCATCAAACATCACCGCCAGGCTCCCAAGCTTGGAGGATCTCGAGGCCTTTGCTCTTGAACAATGGGAGGTGAGAATTTTCTTCTTCTTCTTCTTGGGTCTTTCTTCTTACAGATGGCTGCATTGACTCTTCTTAAAGTCTTGCTCATTTGACTGAATTTATCAGTTTAATTAGCCGCCATTGATTGGTTTTGTTGCTTCATTTACTTTGCTCTTTCATGAAGCTTCAATTGTGATAAAACAGTGTTTTCTTCTGCAACTTATAAACTCAACCCAAGCTGAAAAGATGACGAATATAAGTGCCTCTATGATGAGAATCTTCCAAAGGGGACTTCTAACTCAGAGGTTGTTTATTTTTCTTTACATATATTATATGTTTGGAGTTCTTTTTGGATGGTTGCAAATCTGGTTGATTGGTGACTGGTCTGTGCCATTTCTACAGGGACAAAGAACCTCCTAGGTTAACTGAGAGTGGCTTCCAGTTCTTGGTACGCATAAAAGAATCGTGACCCACTTTTAAGTCAGTTGGCATGTCTGTTGGCATATTCTTTAATAATAGTTGCTTCGTGTGAACTGCAGTTGATGGATACAAATGCACAACTATGGTACATCATCAGAGAATACATATCAAATTCTGAGGTATGATTGTATAATGAATAATATTCATATAAGTACAGCCACCTTATTCCTTTTATTTCCTCTGTATGTGACCAGTTAGAATCCTCCTTTTCAAGTCATTCCTTACAGGTCATGTTCATGAAATAAGAATAACTCGAATTATTGGCTAATTCTAAGAGGATTTTAGCTATTCAATAGCATAAACCATGATTGGCTCTGTAATGACACAATCTGAGAGCTCTGCAAAGTAATTGTCTTTTCACTCAACTCTGTTGGTGACTACTTGCATTTGCTTGTCCTAGTGGAATTTGTGATCCTAATGTAGTGGGTGTTTGGGCTCCTGAATATTCACATCTTGATCAACATGATTCCAGTAGATGAGCCATTGAGACATATGCATCTTCTAGCTTCTTCACAAGTATAGTTGGGGGGTCCATTATTGCAGTGGCAAGTTTAGAGTTCGACTAATTGGAGATAATACCCTCCTTTCTGTGGAAGTTCAAAGTAGAAACCTTTCTTGTCTCACCAGCCTCACTGGCTTTAGGGACTGAGAGTGTGATGCTGTCTTGTGGAATCACAAAAGAGTGTAAGGGGGTCTCAACTCGCTTCTCCTGTAATCTCTTCTTCAATGGTGTTGAGCTTTAAGTCTGATATACTTTAAGGCATTACCTACAGCTATAGCGTTTTTTTAGTCTTTCATCGTGAGCCTTTCTTTCTCATGAAAGAGTTATAAAAAGAATTATGATTACTCAAGAATAGGATAGTGCTGTACCACAATTGTTGACACCATTAGTGTCATTGAGTTTGTCCGTTGGCTTGACAGCCTGACATTTTGTTGATTTGTTTTGTCAAAAACACTTTGCTGATGAAATTTCATTCAATAGAGATGACATGTTCATTTATTTGCAGTATCTGCCGCTCTCTTTCTAAATGGAGTCGCAATTTGGTGCAGGAGCGAGATGTAGATTCAGCTGATCTGATTTCATTTCTGCTCGAGCTTAGTTTTCATGCTACAGGAGAGGTACAGTAGTTTGCATGTGTTATGTTCATGCACAAAGTTTCACAGGACATAAGCTTTCTATGAGATAAATCTCTTGAGGTTGTGCAATGTTTGCCTGAAAAGCTTTGCTTAGGTGACTCACTATGACTCTGTGGTGCTTGTCAAACGTGTGCTAGGCATATAACATGAATACACTGACTGAAGTCCAGAGGAACACACTCAAGGACCTTGCTGACTTGGGCTTAGTCAAACTTCAACAGGTATGGCAGCTCTTTAGTTCTTTTTTATTGGTGCAAGATGTAGCGCTTGCTTTATAAATAAAACCTTTTAACAGATTTATTGCTACTTTTATGTGTATATTCCCAGGGAAGAAAAGAAAGTTGGTTCATACCAACCAAATTAACTACTAATCTCTCCGTTAGTTTGACTGATTCATCATCTCGAAAAGAGGTATTTCCTTTGCGTATTTGATATGACTGTGGGCACTATGTTTTTGTTCTTTATTTTGCAAACAATAGCTTCTTTGTTGATTCATGAAAAGGTGTAATTACTTTTGTTATGTTTTCTATAAATTAACATTGCACAACCATGCACAACTGAATACCCGTTTTACGACAACCTCTTGAATTGCTAATTGCTATATTGATTGATTAAGTGTTGCTAACAATTCAGGCCAGGTCTCAAGGACAGTAATTGTAAGACATGCTTTTTTTCTAGTTGCAAACATTAGACAAACCATGCACCTTTTCTATACCTGCATGTTTTTCTAGCACTTGTGGAAGGGCTTTAAATTTGTCCAAATGCTGCCACTGATCTGTTATGTCTTAGAAAGTTCTATGTTCTCCCTTGAAATTTGAACCACTATTACTTTTGGAAGTTCCATATATTCTCCATTGGGACATTAGACCTCCAGTATTATGCATGTTATGCTGTTAAAATTTTTAATTTGGTTTGTTCTCTCTGCAGGGATTTGTTGTTGTGGAAACAAATTTTAGGATTTATGCGTACTCGACATCTAAGTTGCATTGTGAAATTCTGCGACTTTTCTCAAGGTATGGTCATAAAAAAGTTGGATTAGGAGACGGAAAGAAACTGGATTTGAGCAAGCATGCAATACATCAAATGAAATTGCGCCACTGGTTAATTTTATTCCATAATAATGTTTTTCCTAGTCTGAATCTCTGCCTGCTTTCTTCTTTCCACATTTTCTATTCTGTCTGGTCATGGAAGTTTCTGATCTCATTTTGTTCACCATTTGAATTGTGGGGTGTTATATGGGCTGGGAACCTGCAATCTTTCCGGGAAAAGGAATCAATCTTCGTCATCTTTCCATTACTGGGCCCTGGGGCCAATATGCTTATCTACAGGCCACTATGCAGAAACCCAAATCTTAAATCATGTTTTGTTTGAGGTGTTCATGTGGAGCAGCCAATTGCTCTACTTACTTTAATGTTGCTGGATCCCTTGTGGGCAAATCCAGTGAAGTAAGTCTTGAGTTCAAGATGACAAGCATTAAATTACTTGTGATTATCTATCCATTATTACAGGAGAACTTTCTTTTCAAAGCTAAAATCCTGTGCCCACTCTTGCAATACAAGACTGACTTATGTCTGCATGGAATTGACAATAACTGTTTTGCGCATATATTTGGATTTTTTTTTATGGTTCAATTAAAACCTGTCACGATATAATTTTATGCACGTCCTAAATTTGAGAACTTGACAATTGTGTGGGTTTTTTGATAGATGGGAAAGCGAGCAACTTAGTGCCCCTTCAAACACAGTCTCTCATAAAATAGATTCTTAGAATCTCTTGAGAATAGATTCAAACTGCACGTCTTCTTAGCATGGTGCTAAACGGGTTTAAAGGAATAGAAGATTATATCCTGGCCAACGAGTGCTTAATTGTGAATTAGGAAGGTACAGAATGAACAATTAGATGTTTGCTTGATCCCACTGACACAAAAGCGGTATCCGGAATAGACTTGCCATCTTTATTGTTTGTCATTTGCACACAGTTTTCCTCTCTCTCTCTCAAGTCATCTGCTCTTTTCTATTGGTCAATTCTCTTTACTTCTCATAATATACCTGATCTCCACCATTTTCTGCATTCTACAAACTTATTTCTGTTTGTCATCAACTGCAGAGGTACTAATAGAATGCTTATATTGCAGAATTGAGTATCAGCTACCAAACCTCATAGTGGGGGCTATAACTAAAGAAAGCTTGTATAATGCATTTGACAATGGGATCACAGCAGAGCAGGTAAGTTTTTGTTGCTTAGTGGGCAACTTTCATTTTTATAAAATTTTGTGTGGACTATAGTGTGAACATAATATTTGTTTCTGTAAGGATTTATTTCCTTCTTAGAGGCCCTATCATTGTGAGCGAATTTGACTGACTTGCAAGGTTCCTGATTTTATGTGCCTGTTTAAATTCATGGAGCTCCTTGCGAAGGTTTGCCTTGTGGATGATTGATATTTAGAAAGAGGCATCTGATGGTGTTATTGAATTACTTAAAATTTAATGCTTTGTGAAAGCATATTTAGTTTTTGGCCTGTTATGGTTACTTGTATTGGGACTACCAATATCTCTTCAATTTTCTGATGATGAGATTTTGCTTTGACATCCATCATCAGTAATCAGATAGTGCTATTATACGCACCTGATTTAGATATTATGTCAATATCATTGCTTCAAGAATAGATGCAGGCATAGCTTATTGTGGATGAATGCTTACATAATTGAAGAAAACTACCTGCCATTCATCAAATTTCTTTTTTCGTGCTGCAGATTATTTCTTTTCTCCAACAAAATGCGCATCAACGTGTTGCGGAGAGAGTACCGTCTGTTCCCGAAAATGTTACAGATCAGGTACCATCCCTGGTTGACATTACTTTTTTTCCTTCTTTTCTTAAGATAAGTAAACCATTGCATTTCATAAAGTTCAAGCAGGGAAGCATCAGCTGCTCCCCACTACAGGCTTTTATAAAGGTTCAATGACACAGAACAGAATTAATTCACAAGTACAGTTTGCAAATGCTAACAGTGTTTTGAAAAGTAATTGACTGCTCTAAGCATCAAAGTCCTCATTCCTGTACTTCATCTTACCTATGGCTTTTAGTTCAGCAAGCAAAATTAGGTAACTTTTGATAATGAATTGTTTCATTTCTCATCTTGCATGTGGTATAGACAAGCAATCCAAACCATCCTGATCATGAGTTCAGAGTAGTCCATCCTTTATGTTCTTAATCCAGCCAATTAATTCAGGCTCGGTTCTACTTGTTTCCTAACATCACCACGTGGCTAGACATCTGGACTAGACGGACTTAAGAGAGACATCAATTAGAAAGAAGATGGTAGCTAGTCTTATCTTGCAAACAACACAACATACTTCCTTGAATGCTGGTGCTTAATCTCCAGTACCTAGTCCTTTTAAAATTGCATGCCAGGAAATTAACATAAATCGGTTCTGTCAGGTGTCAGTTATGTCCTGTTCCTATCGGTCATGCCCCCCATCCCACAAATGTTGATCACATCTCAGCCATCTGCTTTAAAAAAAAAAAAAATCACCTTTTAGTAGTTGAACAGAACTAGATTTCCGACTCAGGCAATGACTTGGTTATGTTGCTTCTCAATGAGGTACCCAGATTAAGTGTGTGACGATTGTATGATGACCACCCATGACTTTGGAAAAATGACTGCTTCAATTTTATTAACTCATAGCTTGTAATCTGTAATTGACACATCAATCCTGGTGTGCTCTTTCTGAAGTTTCTATAGTTGGCAAAGCCATTTCCTATCTCATTTTCCAGTTTTTTGACAGATTAGATTGTGGGAATCTGATCTTAACCGGGTTGAGATGACTCCTGCACATTTCTATGACGAATTTCCTTCTCGGGTAAAAATTGGCGAACTTCAAGTGATATACTCATCTTCCAGTACCAGGATTATTTTTTATGTTTGGTCTCTCTAATTCTGTAGGATGTCTTTGAGGCTGCCTGCGACTTTGCACGGGAGTACGGTGGTTTGTTGTGGGAGGATTCAAAGAAAATGAGGCTAGTAGTGAAGACAGATGTGCACATGCACATGAGAGAGCATCTTCGCCGCCAGAGGCAATAAGCTAGAACTTTGTTGCTTATACGTCATTGAAGTTTGAGAGTGACATGACATGTGAAGCAATCTAATCCAACGAAGGACCTGATGGATGTGCTAAAATTATTAGATTAAGGAGATTATACTGTCGCATCTCAGAATTGTTGATTTTACTCCATTAAGCATGTAAGCTGATGCACTAAATCAGCAAAACTGGGGAGCGATCTTAAAAACAGTTGAAGATGGTTGCCATTTGATGACTTGTGATGATCGGGAAGGGAAACAAGCATACAAATTGTATAACTAGAGCTAGCATAACATCATGAAGCGTGTTTACATAGGAAACTTTTGAGTCGGCATGTGAAGTTCTGGAGAAGGATAACTTCTTTGATCTTGTAAATGAGATTCAAGGATGGTTCTCATAGCAACGGAAGGTGTCGATTGCTGTCATGACATGCGATTGTGTTTAGATCAAGCTGAATGATGTTTAATAGAGCAACAACCATATCCTTTGGCCGGTGTCTATCCTGTGTTTTCTGTTATTGCAAGGTAGCCATCAATGAGTAGTTGAATTGATTGAAAAACCAAGACCAGTTAAAAAATGTCATGCACCCCGCTTTTGAATAACTTTAGCATGTCATTGACAAAGTTATCGAGTGTATAAGCTTTGGAATTGATTGAAATGTCAATTGCACACAGCCGAAGAAAATCATTATGAGCCAAGAAATTTATTAGTACTCACTAATCAATGATGTCGGGTTGCCCTTGAATTTAAAACGCAACAAACCACTCTGATTTAGGACCCAGTGTTTAAAGCTTCAGATTACAAAATATTTATGAAAACTCTTAGCACAGAGATGCGTTCAACAGCATTCCTCTTCACCCTTGGGGAAGCTTTTGCTGCTTGAGCTTTTCTATACCTTACAGTCATAGTTATTGATAATTTGATAAGGATTCAGCGCAGAAGCTTTGAAGCAAGAAATTGACAGCAAGACGAGAACAGCGTCTATGTTAATTTTTGCTTGGTGCTTACTGGTGTTGTTTAGTAAGACCATAAAACAAAGTACCTTCTCCTTTTTGGTTTTGACGAGAATAATTGTGAGGAATGTCAAAATCATTGTCAAAGAGTTAAACATCAAATTTTCGCCTACCAATAGCGATAAGCTCAGACGTATAAACTCTCAGGGCCCAAAATCACTACTCCCTACAGTTCAAAAGTCAAAGGTTTCGAGTACTTGAAACCAAGTTCATGAAATGCCCACCATAGCATCAGACAGCCAAAGTGGTTCTTAGCATAAAGATCTTCTAAAGGAATACCTGGCACTAGCATCAGCCTTTGACCGAGTCAATGAAGCGGATACTCTCGACAGGAATGACTTGCCCTTCGATATTTACACAAATGACTGGCGGTATTCATACCCGTCCACAATTAGGGGTAAAATTGTAGAGAGGATCTTATCTCAACACAAATGTAAGGACTTTTGTGACGAGGTTTGCCCACTGCCATCCCTATTTCAATGACAAGTGTGATAGTATCTAAAAGATACTTCCCAAAGACCTCATATACCAGATGCCTCATCAACATAAATCAATAAATTATCTGGTGTTAAGTTAACCAATCAACAAATAACTGTCTTTTCAGTCTACAGCTACATAAATACTAATTGCTTAAGTGTACATAATCACAGAAAAAATTGCAGTAACCAATCCAGAGAACCAAGAAGAGAGAAGTCAAGGTGAATCTATTCAGATTTCTTGGAAGTCGCCGATGGTTTCCTCTTCATTCGGCTGAAAGGCCCCACAGTGCAGTCCATAATATACATGTAAATGACCTGGCTCCAAGATTTGTATGCATCGAGCCCCTCATAATACTCAGGTGCAATCTCCTTCACCTTATGAAGTTTACTTCCTGGAATCCTAGGGAAATCATGGTGCTCATTGTGGTATCCCACGCTCCATGTCACGAGATTCAGGGGACCATAGTAGGAATATGTCTCTTGGTCTGGCTTGAAAATATAGTGTTCTGAGATGAAGTGACCAGCCATTGGGTGCATTCCACCCCCAACAAATGTAGAAAGGATCAAATAAGCAAAAGACTTCCAACCCCAGTAATAAACCATGGACACGTCGAGGGCTACCTGAATGACTAAATTGAGGAACTCCCAAATACCAGGAGGTTTAGGTTTGAGAAACAGAGGTCGCAGAGCATAGAAGAAGAGTTGTAAGACTACCCATATGGATTTTGTGAAAGCATTTCTCACAACATAGGCTTCAGCGAGGCTCGGAAGGTCCATATCCATCCCATCAACTCCCTGGTAGCGATGGTGCTCCAGGTGATACTTTTGGAAGGTTACAGACATGGGAACACCAATGGGGAGATTAGCGAATATTCCAAGCCAGCGGTTGTATACCGGAGTTGAGAAGGCGAGATTGTGGCTGAGTTCATGGATGGCTAGAAAGAGATTGTGGTTGAGAAAAGAACCAAAGAAATAGGAGATAACCAGAATCTTTAGCCACCCTGCATCATGGAGCAAAGTAGCGGTTCCTAGCTGTAGCAGCACTGCAACAGTAATCTGCACAAAATGATAAAAGACAATATACGAGATGATCAAAGTTAAAAGACACAGCTGACATATATTGCACGAATTGGCACATTACTCCTATGCGTATGCATTAAGGTGCTCTCAACAAGTCACATTCACCAAAACATCTTAAAAGCAACCACCTTTCCACAAATCAGGATACTGTAGATTCGCAAATGTTCTCTAGTGGTTTCTGATGCATACGCAATTGCAAGAAAAGAAATAATAATATCACTGAAGTTACCAAAGACCAGTTGTTTAAATTTTCGATTCAGGGCAACAAAGGGCCCATGAGTTCATCTCATTATGCAAGACTGAATCACCAAAAAAAAAAAAAACAAGGAGAGACAGTTTACACCCCCTTAAGAATTAGGAGATAAAATGAATCGTGGAGCAGCTTGCGCTGCGCAATCAGCAACGGAGGAGCAAAAAGCCTAATTTAATTAGCCCTTTCAAATAAAATGCAAAATGGAAGAGGCCAATAGAAGGCTAAAAGCTCGAAAAAGAACTCTTTTCCATTTCTTTACAAGAAAGCAACAATAGAAAACATGCTAATCGAGATCTACAAAAGAGGAAGACCCACAAGGGAATCCCGCTGAGGAATCTCTTCAAACTTTTAAATAGGCCGCGATTCGCCGCACCTACTTCGGACTGGATGGATTCGGATGGCGACATCGTATCCACCCATAATTAGGGACGAACGCAGCAAAACCAAAGAGAAAGATCCCACTGTAGCTCAGATCGAGACGGACACTGACACGAGCATTAAGAGCAAATCATCACTAAAGAGACAATGCAAATGCAATGCAACGCAAGCGAAACCAACCCACGAGGGGGACTAAACCCACACAAAGACTCCCATTCCCCCGACGAATCAAGAACTGCCCACTTCCACGAGACCCGAACCGACCAAGAAAACCGAATCAAGCAGTAATTTTGAAGACGAAAGGACCGACCTTGAGGAAGGCCCAGGGGTCGGGGCCGAAGAGCTGCTTGATCTGAGGGTACTGAGAGAGGATCTGCCGCCGCCGCGAGGCGTGGGGCTCGTCGGTGTAGGACCAGAAGAAGTCCGTCGCCATCACGCCCTCTTCTTGATCCTCCATCGCCGCCACCATCTCTCCCCTCCCTCCTCTCCCTCTCTCCTCTGTCTCTCTCTCTCTCTCTCTCTCTCTCTCTCTCTCTCTCTGTGTGGTTGTTTTTCGGGATGGCGTTTTGTCGTCTGGTGATATCTTTTTTTATGCTGTTTCCGCCATTTCAGCTGCCGCGTTGGTCCCCCAAAAAAGGAAAAACAGGAAAAGAGAGAGTAAAAAGTGGTGAAGGAACTCCAGGTATGAAAATGAGCGAAAAAACGGACGTTGTTTATGCAGTGACTCGTGAGGACCAATCAAATTCAAAGCCGACCTCCATGTTCTCTCTCTTTCTCTCTCTTACTCAGTTTGACAGTCTGTGCAGGCTGCTTTTAGCTGGATCCACTTGCCCTCAGCAAGTCAGCAGCAACAAACCGTGCAGCAAACATGGGGGGGAACGTTAGAATCCATCAAAACTAGGGGTCGGCATATACAGCCGCTTGGATCGAGAACACTGATACCGGCCGATTTTGGGCAGTTCTAGATGGCGCCGATCCAGTTCCATAAAATTAAAACCGGTGACTTTCGGTTTGGTTCCATGCTCAAGGGTGGGAATCGGATTGCCCGGAGCAATTTATATTTGTTCATTTCTTTATTTATTAAATAATTAAAGTGTAGATCTAAACCCGCGCCTTAGCTTAGTCAAGATGATGAAGTAAATCTTTGTTTCTTTTATATTGTTGCACGGATTCATAAAACTTGCCCCTTTTGTCAATTGTATCTTTCTTTATTTTAGTTTCTTTGTTAATTCACCAATTTTACTTTCCTTATTGACTCGAGCTCAGTCGTCATTGATGGAAAAGAATCCATTGAATCTTCCTCCTTTTTTCGAGCTGGCCCCTAGAATCATGGCCCCATAATCTTTGTCTTCTTTGCAAATCTTGGATGAAATCCTAGTTTTGAATTGTGACATGGATTAACAATTCAATTAATCCAAAACTTTCGGCCAAGATATATGAATCCATCGATTCTATTGGATTGGCCAGGAACTGGACGAGACTGATCCCAATGACAGGCGGTCCGGTTCCCAATTCTTGGGTTGGAGCGGACTAAACTAGAAAATGATCACCTCTAATCAAAACTAGATCCGTCAAAATGGATTATATGCCCATTTCTTAACCTATATTTGATGGGTCAAGTTGTTATATGAATTAGTCATATTTGATAAATGAGTCATAAATGAGTTTAAAATGACAAAACTCAAGATAATATGAATATTGAATAAGTTTACAATTAACTTAAACCCAACCTGCCTCTATAACTCTCTCTTCACTCTCTATCCCCTCACTCAATCTCGCTCTCGCTCTCGCTCTCACTCCATGCTTTTACCTTGGTTTAATTATGATTTTTCTTATCAGGTTAGATATATAAGTGTTTTAGCAATATGGGATGGATATAAGTTACTACAAAATAGATCAAAATGGGTTAAGACATGTTAATTTGGGTCTGATCATTTTCGGCTCGATCATCCCATCTGACGAGTCTAACCAAAACTTTTGATCATGTAGGTCCAAATATTGTTATGCCTTGAATTCAAGTCGGGTCCTGTCGGAGTATATCAATCTCCGGCCGAAAATAATATCTCAATTTTAATCGAAGGATACTTATGAACCTTTTTTTTTGTTGTTAAATACCTCTTATTATACTTTGAGGCAAAACCCTGAATGTAATTGGCCAGATTGCCCCTCCTTGCGAAATCAACTTAGCTTCTTACTTCGGGTTCAAGTGGTTTTGCTTTTAGTTAATAATTGAACACCTTGAGTGGGCATATGAATTTATGACTGATAACTTTTTGAAAAATGATAGTTTCTAAATAAGAAGGCTTGTTCCGACTAAAAAAAAAAAAAAAAGAAGGCTTGAGGAGATGCAAGGTTGTTCTCAAGAACAACAGCCAAGTTTCTATTTGGTACTCATTTATTTCGTGAAAAATGAATGATTTTAAATTTTTTTTCTAAAAACTATCTCTTGTATCGCATACAAAAAGGAATAAATTTGTGAAATATTTTAATCGTGCACGAGAATTTGGAGATATAAATTATTATCGATAATGAAAATATTTCTCATTAACTAATTATATCAACTAATACAAATGACTATTTTTAGAAAAATATTTTCCAAATAATGTATCAACAAAAGTGACTTTAAAAAAAGAAAAGGAAAAGAAAATATTCACACGAAATAATGTACCATTAGTGGTTACGGACATTGTTCTTGTTTTAACGAAGTTGTTGGAGGGCAATCGCTCTCCAGCCGTCCACGGTCGATGCTGTTTTCAGTAATTACTTATCATAGTCTGTAAGATTTTAGTTTAAATTCCTTTATTTTCACTGTTAACCGAAGTTACAACATCCTTGCTAATCTAATCATTATTGGTCGCAGTCTCGCAGACATTGCTCCTTGCCGAGCAAAGATTTTGTCAACGGGTGTGTCATGGATAATAGTTAAGTAATTGATTAAGGAAATTTTATTATTTTCAATACATTGATTTTTCTCGTGTTATGCATAATCAGTACTTTCAGAATTGAATTATCTAAACAAAATGCCCGAGACACTCATTAATAGTAAAAATAAAGAAAAATTCGAAGTTAAATGATGGATCGAGATAGATATCTATGATAACATTCTTTTACCCACAGCTTCCTTTTATATTCCCGGCGAAATTGATTGCATTTGACAACTCAAAAAGAAAAGTAAAACTGCATAAATTGAAGGAAAGTCTTCAGTCTCCTGAAGAGGAGAACGGTGCTTATTCAACAGGACCAGCACCATGTTTAACCAAAGTACACATCTTGAGAATCAACATAGATGGAGCTTTCTTGGATGGTGCAACGAAAGGGGTGGTCTCGGGGGTCCTCAGAAATGACGGAGGCGCTCTACTGGATGGTTTTACCATGAAAGTTTCGTCTTTGTCGCCGATTCAGACGGAAATTTTGGCTCTGATTGAAGCTCTAAAGTGGTTTGAGCCGAGGAGAGAGAGTGATATGGAGGATCGAAACCGGCTGTGCTGAGCTAGTGGACGAACTCAAGACAAGATGCACGTGTAGTGGGAGCTGGAGACGCTGATTGAAGAGGCTAGGATCTGAATGGCCCATTGTTATAGGTCTGCAAGCCAAGTGGCTGTTAGGTCGCGAAGGCCCATCATTTAAATTCCCTTTCATCTTTCTGGGATTTTTTTTATATGTTTGGATGCCCTTATATCAGGACTTTTTGTTCAAGAACTCTTCAAATTTCAATGAATAACGAGGAATATTTCGACAGAAAAAATCACAAGATGAGAAGGAACATGCATGAACTTAAATCAAATACCTCGGGGTCAATTCAACTCCCAAGATTGCTAGATTTTTCCATCACATGTGATGCACCCAAACTTGAGAAAGTCTTTTGGTAATGTTCTGTTCAGCAGTATAGTTGTAACACCATTTGTAAATTTAAATAAGATGGTACAATCGTGTAATCTGCTACCTACTGATCAGGTACATTGACGAAAATTGTCAATAATGTTAGCAAATTACGACCTTCAATGTTTCAGTAACCTACTAATACATACTAACTATGATGTGTGTGTCTATATATAATTTATCACACAAAACTACCTCACAACGATGGGAGAATTGCAAAAAAAAAGTCCTAAACTTATTGTAATTGTGTTAATGCTGTCTAATTCAGTTAATCTGGCTTGTTAGAATATTTAAATAATAAATTACACATTCATCTAACATTTTAAACTTTTAAAATAATTGGCGGTGGTCTTACATAATCACATAATATCAGAGCAAGAGGTCATGAATTTGAATCTTTCCAAATCCCTATTTGCCTTCTCAAATGTATATTTCCATGTTTAGTAGTAGACCAAAAAAAGGAAAACCAGACTAAGCATACGTCAATGCCAAAAAAAGGTATATGATTGAATTGATACAATTGCAATAGGTTTAAGATTTTTTTTAGTAATTTTTCCTATGATTGCTAGTAATTTGCTGTTAAATTTGTCAATAGTAAAATTTTCATTTCATTGATAATGTACGAATAGTTGCGACTTGTAAAATCTAAAAGCAAGTGGTAATTTATATTAGGATTATCTATGGTGAAATTGTTATTTCATTGGCAACTTACAAATAGTTGACCAGACTGACAAGTTGCCTGTCACCTTTTCCGACCCTTATATTTACCATCGATTCCAAGTTTACTGCAGAATTAAAACATTTACCATCCGTGGAACAAACTGCTTCAATTTCAGAAATCTGCCAAATCAATAAATGGACTCAATGCCAAATTGCTTGAAACATCCTGCAATCGTGTTAGTCCATCTAGGTCTATCCCCGCTGTGACATGCTTCCTACAATCGTCCTATAAACGTGCGGAATTCGTAATCGATGGTCTTTGCTTTGCAACAAGAGACAGTAGAGTGACAAATTACAATGGACTAACCAAGAGCTGGCCACAGGTTTAGAGATGCAGAATACAATGTACAGCAGTATTATACGACATGGAGAAAACGAAATCTACACTTCATACAAGTCCTGGATGAACAGAATGACAGGCCTTCCTTCCATCAACTGAAGAGACCTTGTTGCACAGCATCGAGAAGAAGAAAAATCTAACAGAAGTTTGGAATAAGAACTCGCAGAAATCAAAAGGGAGGGCGCAAGGTGCGGTGCGCTTGCTTTTCAAGGTTGACAAAATGGCACTTCACCCTTCGTTTTCTGTCTAACCATCGCATCCAAGCAATGTGATGCTGTTGATCCCTCTCAGCCTATCTTCACCGGTGCCCTTGATCTTCAACTCGCATGTCGTCCTGAAGAAGTTCAAAACAGAACTCCCTTCCCAATCCAATCCCAGGATAATCTGAAGAAATGTGGATTCTGAATCATCATTTCATTATTTAATAGGAACATGAGCTACCGCCTATCTGCTGTTTCAGCTGGCAGATATGTTGAAGTAACACAATCTCTTGATTGAGTTACTATTGATCAAATTACCGACTGATAGATAAGACACTAATAGCAAGTAATGGTTCATTCAATCATGGTTAATTGGTTTGACATTTAACTAGTAGCACGCTGGCATATGAAGAAGTTCATACTCACGCGAGGCATGTTTTTGCTTTTAGTTTCCTGGAAATCTTCATCGGAGCATGATACTATATTATGCAATGGGGTGTGAGCATAAAAATATACAAATTCTCAAATGTCAACTTAACACTACAATATGTTTTGTTACTTACATACTGAACTGTCTTTCAATAACTTATCAATTTTTCATGTTTTATCTTACAGTTTTTATTTTACACACAGTCGCCATGTCTTATTCTATGATGAAAATTTAATTTCTCCAAAGAATTCTCAATAATGAACAATTCTGGAAACCTGGTACTTTCGATGAAAACCTCCAAAGGACAAACTTAGACAATATGGATGTGCTTGCTTACTCACATGAAGAAGTGCAATATTACATCTTATTACAAAGATAAGATAAATTTTCAAACTTCGTTAGAACGTGGTTGTAGATCGCATGAAATAAGAAAATTTTATTTTGGGCAATTGATTTTCTCAAGATTACTCCATGTCCAATCCTGCATGACAAGTCTTTCACACAGTCCTGAAATTTGGAGCATCAGGTTTCTCCTAGAATTTTGGAGCCACAAACAAATAAAAAGTACTAGCGTGTAGATTCTTATGCCACTAAACTAAGCTTCTAGCAAATAGTCTTTGCTCTCAAAAGAAAAAAGAACTGCTAGAGTTGGTTTATGCTGATGGTTTATAAATCAATGAGGAATCATATAGTGCATTAAACCGGGGACTTTAATGCCCACCACATTTTCAGAGTCCATGTGATAATTATTCCTTGAATCTCTTCTTTACACTAGAAGAAGCACAGATTAAGTAAAGTATGACAATGGGAAAGAGAAACGTTGCTGCAAGAAAACAGGAAAAAAGAAATGAAGAAAACAACAAAATTGAAATATTCATCTTGGAGACTCTGCTGGAAATAATAAGGTCTACCAACTGTAGATGCAGAGAAAAAGTGCAGTATTTACTTTGGAGAAAGAAATAAACCCAACCTCTTTCAATTGGACAAAGAAAGCATCCGTGCAGCTTGAGTTAAGATCACAACAAACATCAACCACCATGTTAATATTGGTACAGACAGTCACAGCGCCTTGAGCAGCAACTTTTAGAGTGCTTCTCATAGGGCTGATCCAGCACACCCCGAATTCTATAGGGATGTGGGTGACACGGCCATTCGTTCACCCAAAGGACGCAATCTCAAATCACCCAAAGTCCAACTCCAAAAGTCCACACGTTGACGCTTTCGCTCTCACGGCCACTAATTGAGGGACCTGAAAAATATTATAAGAAGAAATGAATGAGCTACCATGGCCTAATAAGTAATACATTTCTTCTAAGCGGATCAAGCAATCACTACACACATTTAAAACACAAACATAATTCATTTTCGCCAAATCTAGAAATTTAATAAACCTTTTAGATCAACATGCAATATTTCTTACTTTAATATAATATGTTCAACTCAGAAATATTCAAGCTAATAACAAGCACACACCAAGAATCCAGTCCATTGGTCATCTCATAAAAATACATGTCAATGATCTATTCCATTGACCAATCTCATAGAAACACATGCAAATGGGTTAATCTCATACCACACATCAATGGTTTATTCTATTGATCCATCTCATATGAACCCACACATCGATGGTCCATCCATCGACCGATCTTTTGCTCAATATCAAACTATGGTCACGACACAACACCCAATAATAAGCCAACCAAGATCTCCCTTTGGTTAGGTCTCCACTTATTATTTGCCGGTTACTCGGTCCACAAGAATATCCTAAACTAGTATGCACATACCCACAACCCCTCACTGAGCTTACAACGATATTGACTATCAACACCAATCCACAATAACCTCCATAATTCACAAAGCCAAAACAAAATATAGGTTTCCCAAATCAAAACATATAATCTTTTTGCAACCCGACTCATTCACAATAAATACTTTTGGTAAAATATTTCTTAAATCATTTTAGAACTCGTTTCTAAAACCAAAATAAATTTCACATACCTTTTTAAAACACATTGCATAAACCAAGTTCACAAATCAACATGTATATATAAATATAACCTTTTGCAATAACTTTCCAAAAACATTTAGCAAGCCATTCACAAATACCAAATTGTAATAAATGCTTAATGCAGATTTTATGCAATAAGACATGCTTTCAATAACTTATTAACTTTCAAGACATGAGTTTACAAACTCAAAATAATAATATCACTCACCTGGGAAAGCCAAAACCAGCTACTATAGTTACTCAAGCTCACATACTCGGATTCCTAACAATTAACGGAAAAACAATATCAAAAGACCGAGCAAAACGATATTCTTATGAACGACTTGACTGCACTATGCCTATTCATCAATAAAATGACATCTATGCACCAACCAACGCTTGCCTATAGCGGAAATCTATTGTTGTCCCATGTGTGCACCTCGCGCTCTAAACTTTTTCGGGTCATTATTTCCTCCATGTATGTTTGTTTCAAACAAGCATATAGTCCATAGAAAGCAATTTCAATGTACTACAACACCACCAACTCAGTCACCCAAAAACTCATGGAAAATGGCTAAATTCAAGCCTGAAAGTTACTATTTAAAACCCGACCAGAGCGCGACGAACTTCGAAATTTCATTTCAGGCAAACCATAAGCTCAAATCGAAATCTGTAAAATTCTACAATTTCACAACACTTTAAACTATCATTTCTATGAAAATAGACATCTTAACGACTCAAAAAATCAAACTTTGCCATACAAATGTCCAATAATTCCGAATTTCAAGCCCAAAATCCGAAACTACTCCGATTGAACGAATGAGGGGCGCGGACGCTTACCGAGTATTGCATTACATAATTGAGTCGGCTTGACGAGTGGTATGGATCACGAGCACAACAAAATTTTTCCTTTCCTCTTTTCTTATTTCTCCTTTCTCTTCTTTCCCCTTTTGCCTTCTCTCTCTCTCTCTAAGCTGAAGTCCACTCTTCTTTTTATCCTTCCCTTCTTTTCTTTTAATTTCTTTCTTTTCTTTCCCTCTCTCTCCCTCTCCCGAAAGCTCTCGGTCTCTCTTCTCTTCTTGACCGTTCACCACCGGGCCCCCAGCCATTGAGCCCGGCCAGATCTTATACGATCCATATTGTTGGAAAGTCTATTTCCTTAATTTCCAGATTTGTGCACTTTGATAGGTCCGGCAACCTCTTCATATATTTGCAATCAGACATAGAAATCCTTCTCAATAGTGATGCTTGTTCGAGACCAACAAGGTTGTCCATTACGCAGCCAGATATCTTCAACACTTGCAGGAGCCTTAGGTTCCCAAGACCGAGAATTTCCCATGCATTGCAGTCACAGAGCTCCAATTCGGACAGAGTTTCCAGATTAGAGAAATCTACCCTCTGGCTCTTGCAATTCTTGATAAGCAGTTTTGACAAGCTTGAGGGAAGTTGTGGGAGGTTTAGCAGGTTTATGCAGGACAAATCAAGTGTTTTAAGTCGAGTAAGAGCATTAAAATCTTCTGGTAGACTAGTAACATTTGGAAGGCACAGCTTTAGGGTTTCTAAGTTGGATAAACTTGATATCCAGCCAAAGCTTTCCGTTTGGGACAGCTTAGAGGAAGTTATGTCCCCCTCATCAGGAACGTTAACTAATTCCAGATCTTTCAAATCCCTCAAATATGAAAAATCCTGAACTACCCTCATGTTTTTGGTTCCCCAGCGCAAACTCACTAAACTAGATGGCAATTTTGGTAGAGTCTGAAGTTCGTCACACCCGAGCAAGTGGAGGGTCTGGAGATGAGAAAGGTGACAAATGCATTCAGGTAGGCTACCAATCAGGGTAAATGATAACTCCAAGATTCTCAAAGATGATAGCCCTGAAATGTCACGCGGAATTTCCCCTTGCATACTCCGGCAGTCAGAAAACGTTAAGACTTGCAACTTCCCTAGATTTGCAATATCCGTAGGGAATGTTCTTATGGGAGTCTTATTCATTCTCAGCACCTCCAATTTATCCAAGTTTTTTATCGATTCTGGCAATATCTTAATTCTGGTGTTTGACAGATCCATTTTCTGTAGTGACTGAAGCTTCCCAACGGAGTCCGGAAGTGCAGTTATCCTCCGACAGTCTCTTAAAGAAAGCTCCACAAGTCCATCCAACGATGTAACATCATTCGGGAGTCCTTTGATATTGGACTCGTCCAATGCAAGATATGACAGAGACTTTAAACAACCAATATCTTTGCATATTTCAGCCAAATTTTTGCAGCTGGAAGCGCTGATAGTTTTAAGTTTCTGCATAGAACCTCTTAAGAAATGAAGATGATGTATGGAAGTTTTATCAACAAAAATCTCTTTCAAATTATCCAAGGAACCCATCTCCTTCGGCAGCAGGACAATCCAAGTGGACTTGATGTTCAAAGACTTCAAATTTTTCAAATTACCAATGGATTCGTCAATAACTGACAAATGAGAACATCCTTCGAGAATCAGTCTTTCTAATTTGCTATCAGCTGGGAACCATGGCGTTTTACGTAATTGACTGCAACCAGTTAGGTCCAAAACTTTCAATTTGTTTGCCTTCTGTGGATCAAAGAGATAGAAAAGGTCAGTTTCTATTAGATAGTCTACATAAAAATTTGAAAAAGGAACGTGTCTGATACCTCCATTATTTGTGTCCAACCTTCCCAGTCATCTGCCACTGCGCTCAATGATAGATCAAGTATGACCAAGTTCTCTAGGCACAAAATAAGAGGTTCAGAGCTCTTATGGTACCCTCGCCAATGAAGCCACCTTAATTTGAAAAGAAGACCAGTAAAATTTCCTCTCATATTAGCTCGATCCAAATTGAGGAACCTTAATTCCGATAGTGGGCCAAATTCTTCAGATGTGAAACAGTCATTGGATCCTTCGTCAAAGGTGAGACCAAGGGCTTGAACTTTTGTAGTACCCTAGCAGTAAATGAATCGGAATTGAACTTTGTCATAGACTGTCTGAGTTTTTAACATTTCTTCTACAAATTGAAATTTTAAAAGGGACCCGCACAAATTGAAAAAAAAAAAATTCAACTGCAAGTAAAAAAAAAAAAAGTTCTGGTTTTCAGGTTTAC
Source organism: Eucalyptus cloeziana (assembly GCA_014182715.1). Lineage (NCBI taxonomy): Eukaryota > Viridiplantae > Streptophyta > Magnoliopsida > Myrtales > Myrtaceae > Eucalyptus > Eucalyptus cloeziana. Next base: position 33,502,966 of record CM024638.1, read on the forward strand.
CTCCTTTCTCTGTAGGGTGGATAGGGCTTGATTGTGCATCCACAACCTACTTCGATTACGAGGGATAGGATCTTCATTTGACACAATACTTCTGCCTAGAGTTCTCAGTAGATCATTCATCAATAGCTCCTTGTTTTGTCCAATTTTCACCAAAGACAGGACACGAAGAGCGTCAATCCCTCTATGAGGGTAAAGTTCACAGTCCTCCCACATGTAAAAGGCAATTCTCTTGTTCTTTCCAATCAGAAAACATGTTATATCCAGAAATATTTGCTTTGCATCTTCATCTAAAGCATCATAACTTATCTTTAACACATGTTCAACTTTCTTATGAGGAGCTTCTTTCAATTTCTTCAACGTTTCTTTCCATACACCCTTGGTTTTCTTAAACAAACACGAACCTATCAACTCAAGTGCCAAAGGAAGTCGCCCAAGAGCCTTTATGATGTACATGGAAAGGCTTTCAAAGCCCTTGTCAGGAAAATCCCTTCCAAAAGCCCGCTTAGAAAACAACTGGAGAGCTTTTTCTTCTTCCATTGGTTCAACCTCATAGGTTTCAGCCTTTTCGAACCTAGAAAGGATGCTGCTGTTTCTAGAAGTCACAATAATCCTGCTTCCGGAACCAAAGCAATTAAGATCCCCGATGACCACATCGAGTTGGTCGTCATCTTCCACATTGTCAAGCAGAATGAGGACCCGCTTCCTGCGAAATGCTTTATCAAGAACTGTCATAGCATCATTAGAACACTGCAACGTCACATTTCTATTTCGGAGGTTTGAGATTAATTGATTTTGCAAGGACAAGATCCTATCATGTTGATGCTTTTTTGGAATTTCCCTAAGATGACTATAACCTTGAAAGTAATAATAGAGTTGGTTGTAAACAACATTTGCAAGAGTGGTCTTGCCAACCCCCCCAATACCATATATTCCAAGGACTCGAACATCGCTTTCACAAATTTTAATTACTTGTCCATTATGATGCACAACACCGAGCTTTCTCATAATCTCTTGCACGTGATGGTCAACTCCAACTAAATTTTTTGTCACAGTTAGTCGACCCTTCTTCAGCTTTTGCTGAACAACTGGGATGAGTTTGTCTATGAGCTCGGATTGATGCCTACAGAAATCATATATGGAGGCATGATGAGAAAGTGAATCAGAACAATAATCATACAGCAGAGCAAAGCAGAATATGCAGGGTTGATCCAAGAGCAATGCCCCATGAGGCAAGAACAAAGGAGGCCTTTAAATACATTTCCAAAGATCCTGCATCTGAATGATCTAAGTTGGTCTGAAAGCCAAACGGTTAAGTGGAGTTGCGAAACTAAAAAAGCTTGAAAAAGAAGAATAATGTCAGGGATAGCATGATTGGTTTACGATCTGGCACATCAATTTTGTACGTCAATTTAAATAGAATTGGATTACCCGTCATGTATTTTTGCCGTTTCAAATCCCTTTAACGTTCCAATCTCTTTGAGAGCTAGTCTCCAGTCCTCGATGGTCTTATTATCAACCCCATTCCTCTTGTGTTTGGAAAAGCTCTCCTCAAAAGGATGGCCCTGGTCTTTCAAATCTGAGGGACTGATTTCATAGAAAATGGGAATGATTTCTCGACTCATTGTTTGCTTGCACTCTAATATTTGGACCAACTCCATGAGGCAGCTTTTGCTGGAAGCATAATCCCCTGAGATGATGGGAATCAAAACCTCCGACTGTTCGATTGCTGCAATCAGCGTGGGCGTGATCTCTTCTCCGACAGGCAGCTCATCATCATCACGAAAGACGTGTATCCCAACATCTTTCAAGCTTTTGTAGAGGAAATCTGTAAAACCCTTGCGAGTATCCGGTCCTCTAAAACTTAAGAACACTTCATAGTTGTTTCCAGCAAAGTCAGAGCTTGGTGACGAGGACAAAACGGGTGATCCCTGTCAAGTGAGCAAATTGAGTTTATCACGCCACCGTCGAATGTCAACTACGTCTATTGTAGTTAGAAACGAAATATTGAAACTTGGACAGGGGAGAGATTGCCTCAATTTATGCAGTGAATATCGATATATATCCATGCTCTTCAAATGCTTCTCGCTATCAGACCCCAAAAAAAAAAAAAAATGCTTCTCGCTAAGCTAATGTAATAATGATTGAGAAAGATGATGCGATATATCCGATCCTAGTTAAAAACATATGAAACTTGAATCTCGTATGGGAGATCGCATGCTTTTGAATTATTGCCGTGACGGAGATATGCTGCAAGCCTGTAACCATTGATAATGCAAATTTCCTGGCCAAAAGACTAGAGAGAGAGAATCAAGATGCAAAGTGGAAGAATCTAACCGTAGTCCTCTGCCTCTTTCGAGAAGCAGCATCGGGACCGTGCCGAGAGTCATCACATTCCCAAGAAGCATTCTGAAGCGACGAAAGCATCGCAGTCCTCGATTCCATCCTCCTTCTTCCTCGGTGATCTTCTTCCACTGCTACGGGTGCGAAGGGGACGAGCTTTCGAGTGAAACACCCATGTGGAAGGTGAAGGTCCGAGATTCAGGACTACTTTCCACCAGATCCACACCTTGTGTTGACTCTTAGGTTGGAAAAAGACTTTTAGGAGCATTAAAATCACGTGACCCATCAAAAATTGAACCATCCTAAATGTTTCGTGTTAAGTCCATCCAGCAACATGTCAATCAAATTTATTGGTGTGACACATCAATAATTCAACCTAATTCTTGCTGTGCTTAGGTGGAGAACAAATAAAAAAATTTCATAAACAGAAAAATATAAAAAAAAATAGAAAATTGAAAAAGTAAAACAAAATAGTCAATTTTTACAAAAGCAAAAATTGATATAAATAATTGATGAATTTTATCTCAATATGGAATATGATCACTAAACTTTTAATTTATTCAATACGATTCATAAATTTTAACTTAATGTGCAATGTTATCTCTAAATTTTTAATTTGTTCAATATGATTCACGAACTTTTTATGTATATTTAATTTAGTTATTGGACTATATGAAAATATTCAATTTTTTTTTGAACTTGAATTAATGGTAAAAAACATATAGTTTAGGGACCAAACTAAACATGTATAAAAAAAAATTTATGGATCATATTAAACAATACATTATAAACTATTTGTATTTTGATAAAAAAAAAAACTATTTGTATTGTTATCTCTCTATAGAAATAATGAAGCCCAATAAAAAAGGAAATCAAAGAGAGCGAAGAGCAGGTGACGACGACCGGAAAGGCTGGGTAATCCTTGTCAGGCAAACAACGATGCCAAATTTTTTAAAAGATAAAACAATGAGTGGCCACAAAAATTGAAAAACAAAAAGAAATCAAAGAGGGAGAATGGCCGGTGAGAGAATGGCAGATGGCAGCAGCAGACAAGGATTGGTGATCCTGAGGACAACAAAACAGCCAATTTTATTTTTGTAAAAATAAAATAACAAGGCAAAAAAGAAATTAGAAAAAGAAATCAAAGAGAGAGAATGGTAGATGGGGCTGACAAGGTTTGGTGATCGTCGGGAAAACAAAATAGCCATTTTAAAAAAAAATAATAACAATAAGGCCAAAAAGAAATTAAAGAGAGAGAACGGCATTTCAGTGCATTTTGGTCGATTGATGTTAGTAGGCCTCGGATGACCCGAAGCAGTCGCTCCTTGCTGGCCGTATCATCGGAGAACTGAAGCTCGAAAGGAGAAGCGATTCGGCTCCCGGCTATTCGGCAGTGGCTTCGTCTCGGCAGGGCAAGGTAAATTTCGCCCGACCCCTCTGTTTCCTTTGCAATATTTGAGCTGTGTTGGGGTCAATGGTCGCCCAGATTTGAATGAGTGTTACGATTCACCCATAAAGATTTCTCATTCCCTTTTGCCTCGCGGTGGCCACCGCCCTTTCCGTCGTCTAAGGAGCCGATGATGGCCGTCGGAGCTTGGCCGTCGTTGGTTTGGTGGAAGTGGTGGTAGGTCTCTGGTGGATAAACCTTAGAGAGAGCAAGAAAGGCATTTTCTTATGGGAATTTTGAACTAGACGGTGATGGTCAATACTCATTGTGAGCTAAAAGAAAATGTTGCGATACTTAAATTGTGTTCGTTTCGCTAAAAAAGCATTTTGCAAATTAGTTTTTTGAACTTTCACATATTTGATTACTTGAAAATGGTTAGTTAACAGAAAAATATTTATGGGCAAAGAAAACACACACATTTTAAATTACGAAAATGAATTCAAGTTTTGAATAGAGGTAAGAATTTTCCCAAGCGTAACAAGTCTCTCACCACAAATGCTTCTCTTCATTAAGATAGTGTTTTATGTGCTTTTTCAGCATATAATCAAACATATAAAACTAATTATTTTTCTCAAAATGATTCTCACATAAAGCGTTTTCCTTTATGTTGAAGTTGTACGAGAAATAAACAAACGAGCATGATATATGAATTTTATGTTAAATTCCATAAAAAATGATAGAAATAGCATCAAGCACAGAGCGACTCCTCGTCTGTCATTATACATGTTCTTTTCGTATGTCTAAATTTGGATCTGTCAGTAGATATGCTTTTACTTTCCCCTTTATTATATATATATATATATATATATATATATATATATATTTTGCAAAATGCTGAGGGAAAAATAGATTTATGTTAGGCATCCAAGCATACATTATAGAAAGCAATTATAGTTGATGGGATTACTCAGTGTGGCAACTGGCAACACTCGTCACTCAAGAGTTTCATTTATGCAGCCCCTGCAATTTGTAGTGTTTTTCTTGACCCTTGCTATCATATCACTGCCCTACATAGCAACGCGAACTGTATTGGACGCAGAAGATATCACAATCAATATGAAAGCTGAAGATGACGAGGCAACTGACCATTTAGTCCAGGTCATTCACATGTGTCATATTGTGATTGGGTTTCGATAAAAGATACATACCATGTTAGCCTATGATGTGGTACTAAGGGCGCGTTTGGCAATCGGCCAAACAGTAAAAATTTCTATTATTTTGTTTTCGAGAGTAGATTTAGAATAGATTTCTATTTGATAAAATTGTTGTTCTCGGGAATAAATTTAGAACAAAATCAATGAGCAAAAATTATAGAATCAAAGCCAACCCATTTTTTTTTCTCTTTTTTCTTCTTGTTCTTCTTCCATTGCCATCATCATCAGCCCGCCGTTTTTTGCTGTTCCGCACCGCCGTCGATCGTCGGCGATCGGTCGGGCGAGGAGCTCACCTAGCCGAGCGAGGCTAGGCCGAGCTCGCCCAGCCGTCGGCGAGGCTTGGCTGACGAGGTGCAGTTGATGACGCTCCGACAAGGTCGATGACCAAAAGAAAACAAGAAAAGAAGAAAATAATAATAAAATAATAAAATTATTTAAAAATTAAAAAGAAAATAATTTGGATTAGAAATTTTGTAAATGGTACCAAATGCAATTCTATCTTGAGAGTAGAAATTTTGAATAGTTACCAAACGTCTTAAAATGCTTAGAAATTGTTTTCGCTAAGATAATAAAAAAGAATAATTTCTGATAAAAATTATTTCCAAAAATAAAATGATTACCAAACACACCATAAGTAATCCGTGAATTTTTTCTCCTCCTCTTCATATATGTAGGCTTCATGCGAGACCTCTCTCTCTCTCTCTCTCTCTCTCTCACGGTATATGACTGAGCTATAGCTCTCTTGAGGAAAAGCCTAAATGGCTTTTGTGGTCCTCACACTCACTAACCGTCCTTTTCATCGCCTCTATATCTAAATCTTGCTCTTCTCTTGTTTTTCTTACCACACCAATCTTTTCTTTTTTCTCCAAGAGAATGGAATCGCCCAAATCTGGCCAAGACAAGAGGAGCTTGAAGGACCAAAAGAAAAAGGTAGAAGATTTCGAAGAGCAGGAGGAAGACGAAGACAAGAGCGGCGAAGCTAGGCGGCTGTCGATGTTCATGGAAGACGAAATGCGTAGGCTAGTTTGGCGGAGAAGGTCGCATGTAAGCCACTGATTCATTGCTATAAATCCTGCTTTGCTGATTGCTATGATTAAGCCCTAATTAGGGGGAGCTAAAAGTAAAAATGAAGTTTAAAAGAACCGCAAGATTTAGCACAATGTCCATCTAATATTCATTTGTTAATTATTAATGAAAAAGCAAAATGAATAGGACGTGCATATAATTATTGGTAAATTTACTTTAATGTACTAAAATTTTCATGGCAAGTCATTTAAATCCATAGAATACATACTTTGACTCACGACTGCATCAATTTAGATATAGATCTATAGTAAACTACTATCACAAGATGAAATAGGCCTTTGCGTAACTTGAAGATAGGAGGAATTTGTGTGGGGGAAAGGCCTATCGAAATTGCACTGAGCATGATTAAATATTAAATATTACATTTATCCAGGTATCTTGAAGATAAGGAACTTATTATGAAGGAAAATTTTTAATGGCATGTGCGCAGTATTTTGAGTATAGATTAGATCTGCTCCTGACTAATAGATGATTCCTTTGCCAATTGCCATATATATTCGCAGCCCGTTCATCTTCAAGACATTCGACACCGTGGAGTGAATTCTAAGGGATTAAGATCAGTAAGTTACAACATTTTGAGTAAAGATTAGATTTGTTCCTGATTAATAGATGATTCATTTGCCAATTGCCATCTATATTCGCGGACTGTTCATCTTCAAGACCTTCAACTTTGTGAAGTGAATTCTAAGGAATTAAAATCAGTAAGTTGCAACGTATAATTGAATTTCTTTTACTTTTTTATTAATCTGAGATGCTCAAAATTTCTGCAAAAGGTTTTCAAATAAGCTATTTCATATATTTTTCTCCTTTTCATTTCATTTGCATAGTGTGTTCGATCTATTTTATTTTTTCTTTGCTTTACATTTTGTGAGATGTAGATTTAGTTTTGTAATTGCCAATGGTTAATAGTTATTGTCGGTCTTCGGAATTTAGAGATGAAAAGCAGAAAGTTGGACAGGTTCTTTTATGTGACAAAAAGGTGAAAGAAATAAAAAATAGAGACATGTGTCAACAAGTGATATCTCCACATCTCAATCCCAAGGCGGTCACCATAGTCGCCACCACTGAGCAAGACCTTACCATTATAGTTATAAGACACCAGAAATGCTTCGGACAAAGTACTCCAAATTTTGTGATTCTTGATTCATATCATAAAATAATCCATATCAAAAGATCCTAACGATGAGTATTTATTAGGCGAATCAATGAAATACTGAATCATAATCGAATTTATGGATTCATCATTGAAACTATAAATTCAATATCTATCTACTGATTTTGTCAATTCACATTAATTAGATTTCATCTATCAAACGATGTAGTCTTTATCCTAGTGCATTTATATTCTAGTTTCGCAACACTATAAATGAGAATTTGTAAATTACACACCAGCTAAACATGACATGACATATATACTTCCCGTTTACATTCCAGTCTTTATACTTATTATTAAGATATATGTACCTCTATTCATAAGCACTTGAAATGGAGACATTTACCTTTGATCATGAAAACTTATCCAAAACTTCTTTTGCAATTTTTCCACTTTCTTTATATGTGTCTATGTAAGAAAAACTAATTTTAGGTAATTTATCGCAACATAAGATTCGGCCATTTCGATTTACGATTCATAAGTTTGAGATTGTAGTTCATGTATTCGTCTCTCGATTTGACAATTATTCTTTACCGTGCACTTTAAGATATAAACTTTTGTAAATTAGATCATTATTATCACGAATGTGATGTGTTATGTACACGAAAAAACCGTATTTGGCGTCGCATTGCACTAGATCACTATTAGGAGAGGGGATCACGGTAACTCTTTATTAGATTGGCTCCACTCGATTCAAGAGCTTTAACATGCATTTATGAAGAATCTTAAATTTTCTAATTAGATTTCTTCTTCCATAAGGTTTTGAAATCCTCATCTCTAATAATGTAGTAAGATGGCGAAAAAAATAATATAGGTACATGAATAATTAATTCTTAAGCCATTTTGCCACTCGGCATCCTATTTGGGATGTTCGTCCTAAGCAAGATGTTAAAAGGCTTTATCCTAGGCATCATCCAAATCTCAGGATCTCTAGGATGTAAAGCAAGAAGAGGATACTATTGAGTGCAGGGTAAGAAAAACATGTTATACCAATTGGGGGCACAGGCCATGTGGGCTTAAAATAAGAAATGCTATGAGTGTAAAGTTTGGCCAATCAAATAAAGACAAAATAAGAACAAAGGTACGGTACAAATTTCTGCTGCAAGTTTTAGTGTTAGTTAAATTTGGTCCTTTAACTTCTATGTTTTATAATGAAGTCCTCTTAACTTTTTAGATTTGTGTGATTTAGTCTTATAAATTTTGTTTTGTGAAATCAAGTGCTCCGTTTACCCACCGTGATTAATATTTTCAAATTAAGATTTCTTTTTTCTTGTTTTTCCAGTTTGTTTTCTGCTCATGTGGCGCCAAATTAGCAACACGTGTCATTTTCTGTTGCTTAAGCAGTGTCGCATCATTAATTGATTTGATAGTTTTGTTTGAGTGGCTCACCGAAGGATTTGATTGCACAAATTGTCAAAGTTAGAGGACTTGATTGTATAAAGCAAAACTTAGAGGACCAGTCGAAAAATCCAAAAAGTTAGGTAAACATGTAACAGTTTAGAGGACCAAATCGCATAGAAATTGAAACTTAAAAGGACTAAACCTATATTTAACCCCTAAAACAACAAAATACAAATCAATTAATAAAATAAAATTAAAGTTTTTATATATCTATGGAAATTATGTTTTCAAAAAAAAAAAACTATTAATACATTAGAACTAATAATTAAGAATTTTACATTTATCTCAAATTTAGAATCTCAATCAAATAGGACTTTTAGAGAAATTTTGAATTTAAAATTTTACTATAAAATATCATATTTAATATTCTTAAAGACTACTAAATCAAATTCGGGAATGATATGAAAATTAATGGGAAAATCCCAAATAAGGACTCGGAATGAATTTATTTTCTCAAATAAAAACCCAAAGTGAACTTTGTGTTAAATAAGGATTCGAAGTGGACCTATTGTTTCAAATAATGACTCGAAAGTGAATTTTATGTCAAATAAGGACCCGAAGTGATCAAGTTAATCTCTATTAAGGACCTTAGCTCGACGGCAAACATTTTCCGACAATTAAAATAGGGGCAATTTTGTCAGAAATTTGTAATTGGAAAAAAAGGGAAAATTGTAAATTAATTAAGTTTAGGTTATTCATTTAGATGTTTGCGTTTTCTTCTTTCTTCTCTCCCTGTTGCTCCTCAACCAAATCACTTTGCCCGGTTATCGTCGCAACTCAATTCTCGTCGCTCCTCACCTTGCTCAACCAACGGAGAATTTGGGTCTTCACAAACAAAGAAAGAAGCATATAGAAAGAAGCATATGGTTTTCTTTTTGTTTTTGAATTCGTGCCTCAACTAGCAGAGAATTTGGGTTTTCGACTTTGCGGAGGATGGGTACAAGAAATGGGGAGAACTTCGGTCTTTAACTTTGTAGAGGATGGGTACAAGGAATGAGGAGACCGTAGAAAACCTAGGGTTTTTTTGTTTTCGTTTTAGGATTTGTTAATTTTCTCTAGATTTTTTTTGGACAAAATTGCCCAAACTCTAGTCGTCGGAAATGTCACATGCTTGATAGCCAGCGAATATTTGGTTGACCAGCAAGCTCAGGTTCTTATTTAGAATTAATTCAACCACTTCGGGTCCTTATTTGAGACAATGGATTCATTTTAGGTCTTTATCTGACACATAATTCATTTCAAGTCCTTATTTAAGAAAATTAGTCCACTTTGGGTCTTTATTTGAAATTTTCTCAAAATTAATCTCTGATATCTTTGAATCATCCAATTCAATACTGCGGTGAAAAGTCTTCTTCATAACATCACTTATTCAAATTGAGCACACATATCTCTCTTATCATTAAAATAAAGAGAACCTCCTACTTTTAAGCGATCACGATCTTTATTTTCCCCCTAAAATGTCGTCAATTAGTTATTTTTTCTCTCATGAATTTCAATTTTAAATATTTTTCTATTATTTTCTCTTTTAGGTTTTCTCTTTTGAGGCTCGTGTTTTTCCTTCTTTTTTTTTTTTTAGTTTGATCAAATATATATTTCATCGCATCTAAAGTTTTTAATGAGTTTGTGTAAAAAAATCATAAACTTTTTGTAATTGTGTTAATTCAGTCATACTTTTTTTTCCCAATTGACTATTCAACATTTTGTATTTGTATTTAGTCCATCTAGCCAATTTTGGCTAGTCGATGCTGGCATAGACATTGGCCGTCCTACCCGATGTGGCTGGTTACGACGTGACATTTTTAATAATATTTTTTCAATTTATTTATTTATTTATTATCTTTCTCTCTTCTTTTTTTTTTTTTTTTTCCTTCCCTTCATTTTCATCCTCTAGTCGGTGGCTAGAACTTGGTGATCGGCTAGAGGCGAGGGCCAACAAGGTCGGCCCCGTCAACCATAGTGGCCGGCATGTTCAAGCCTCACCTAGGCAAGGCTAAATCTCATCCTCGCTATCGTTGCCATGCCTTGGTGAGGCTCAAACTTGCCGGCTCGGTTGAGCCTCGTCAAGAGTGGGTGAGGCTTGCCCTCATTGGCCCTTGCTTGTGGTCGGTCAACAAGTTTCAATCACCTGCTAGAGGAAGAAGGAAAGCAAAAAAAAAAAAAAAAAAAAAAAAAGAAAAAAAAAAGAGAAAAAGAAAATAAATAATAAATAGATTATTTGAAAAAAATATTATTAAAAATTATTCATGTGCCATACCACGTAAGATAGCGAGAGTTCATGTCAACGCCGACTAGTTAGAATTGCTTGAATGAACTGAATTGACATAATTGTAATAGATTTATAACTATTTTGATCATTTTCCCTTATGTGAAGTGTCAAACAAAAATGTCATTTCTTTTTGTTTCATCACTATTTTTTGTTTGGGAATTTGCTATTTTCGAAACATGTGAAGCGGTACCAACATTTTAAGAACTACATCTTTCTTTATTCTTCGTTTTTTGTTATTTTTGCTTTAGTGTATGCTATTAATGCATGTTTTCACATATTTTAGTAGATGTTATATGTAAAACTTAATCTTCAGACGAAACGTTTGTTCCTAATCGTTTGAGCAATTAAAAAGTGAGCCAACAACGTATTTATAGTATATCAGTTAACACTTTCGATCGCATGTAATACGGTCCTTACTTGCGCAAAACAGGTTGTGGATGGAACCAAAGTAGGAGGATAACTGATGAAACAAGAAAACAGAGGATTAATAAGTAGGAGAAAATTGAGAGGAAGTGCTACGATTCAAGCCCCTAATGCTTGCTTTGGTAATATATTAGATAAGCCATTTTTTGCTAAAAGTTTAAGCTATTAGAAGGGCGACCTAAAAATGTAATTATAGCACATTACTTAACAATAGCCGATGATGATCAGAACAAAAGAATAACACAATTTAATTTTACATCAATAAGTTAGACCTTGGTTTGCACTACGTAGATGCATTCTATGCATTTCAAGAAGGGCTACAATTAGAAAACGTCATAACATGTGCTTACAGACTTGCAAAATTTGCAAATTTAGGGAATATAACAATTTCCAAAGGAAAAGTTGGAAAGATCTATCAAGTACAAATAATCTCATGTTTTGACCCGTCACTCAAGTTTAACTTGCATCCTTATTGAAATTTCATGTTGGTGAACTTTTTTTTAAAACTGATTTAGAAAAAAAAAAAAAGATATGACAATATTGATTAAGATATATGTGATTGACAATAATGATTTGTAAAAGGATGTGATGGATGCAACATCACTGTAGATTAGTTTTTAATAGTGTTTATTGCAATGTGCGGATATTTTTCTGTGTATAATTAAAGTCAGAATTGAGAGACCATTCACTTCTACGCTTGAAACTCCAATTTGCAATCTCCAGAACATTGATGTTGGTTGCGTTTCACTTTTTGGAGAACATACGGGATAAAAGTGGGAACCAACAAAATTTCATCGATTGAACATCTGCGGCCCTGTATCATATTCCAATTGGGTCATGCTCTCTGTTACTATGCTCTGAGGTTTTAATGTACACTGTTATTCAGACGCACATATATGTCAAAAGATCCACTTGTCAGCATATAAATAAGAAATTTCAAGGCGGGTTAGTTGTTTGACAAAACATATTTGAAAGGGAAAAAGATCATCCCTCCTGAAATTTGGATCCCCTTCGAATCAATGTGGCAATAATGTTGATCACTGGTAGATCAGGATGACCAGTGACTTAGACAATTTATGCAAACGCAACAAAGTTAGAAAAGATTAAGAAATATAGCTAGTTCTTCGCACCTTACAGTCTAATCAGTGAGCAATCACAATGTTTCTTGTAGTTGGCTTCTACGGAAGAGAAAAGACAAGTTGCCAGTATCGGAAAATATGTGGGAACTGATGATCAAGTAAACGACATCATGAACTTGATGAATATTGATGCTAGGGACAAGCGGATGGTTGTGGTCATCCACGGCGAAGCTGGGATTGGCAAGACGACTCTTGCAAAACTCATATACAGCCAACTCTCCTGGGATTTTGATGGCTGTAGCTTCCTCGCAGATATTACGGAAACAACTCAACAATTAGGAGGGCTTCAGCTTTTGCAATCTAAGTTGATTTCTGATGTTCTGAAACGGGAACTTGAGGATGTTACTTTTATCAGCAGGGGAACCGATTTTTTCAGGGACTCATTTTGCAACATGAGAGTTTTGATTGTCCTCGATGATGTGGAAAATGCTTTTCATGTCAAGAAACTCATTGGAGATGGCTTTGATTGCTTTGCATCTGGAAGTAGGATCCTTGTAACCACGAGAAACAGTGCTGTCCTGGAAGAATCTCCTCAGACCCGAGCTTATCATGTTAGTCGTTTGAATAAGGATCAGGCTCTTCAACTCATAAGGCAGCATGCACCTGAACCAACATCACACGAAATTTTGTACTGTGCTCATGATACTATGGCAGGACTCCCATTGTTTATTGAAGTTATGGGTGCAGTTCCCAACAATACACCGGAGGTGAGATGGTCTCAATCACTGAAAAAGCCAGTGTTCAGGCATAAGGATTTTCGCCCTATTTTGGGGGAAGTATATCAAATATTAGGTGATAGGCAGAAACAGATATTTTTGGATATTGCCTGCTTTATTACTGGTATAGATAGTCGAATTGCTTGGTACCTGTGGTATGACTTCTCTCTTCCGCGTTATAGTGAATTTGGGGCTGGGTTTTTTACTCCCCTGGCCAAAATTGGAGAAAACAATCAGATATGGATGCATAGCATGTTGAGGCAATTTGGCAGAGAAATCGTTTCTGGGGAGAATCTCACAGATCCAGGAGGCCACAGTAGAATATTTAATCCTGAAATAGCTCTCGACACGATAAAGAGAAAAAAGGTGAACGTTTGGTGTGCTCTTTTTTTTTTTAAATATTTTATGGTGAAGCATAAGAAATAGTTTTGTTATGTTTACCGCCAAAGGAAAAGAACTATTTCGCCAGGTACTGTTAAATTCTGACCATGTGTGCAATTGACGTTGTTCGTCATTTTTGTTTGGCAATGTTTGCTGACTAGTTACGTGTCAAGAAGAGAGACCATCCTCACTACTTCTATTCGTTTTTCTCGTCCATCACAGGGAACAGAAAAGGTTGAGGCACTCTGTCTTAACTTTCAGTGGCACACTTCAGAGAAACTAACAGCAGAAGATTTTGAGAGCATGCCAAACCTACGGTTTCTTCAATTGGATCATGCAGACATTGCCGGAGATTTCGCTAACGTTTTTCCAAATTTAAGGTGGCTCCGTTGGCGTGGGTGCCCTCGACATCTGCGAGTAACTAATTTTCACTTGGGAAAGTTAACCATTCTCGACTTGTCGTGGAGCAAAGTCACGAAAGACTGGGAAGGCTGGGACCAAATAGAGGTAGTTCACAATTCATTGCCATGTTTAAATCACTTGGTCTTACGTAATTATTTGTGAAGTGAACTCATGCAAGTATTTTTCCTATTTTGTAGATGAAGAACTTGAGAGTTCTAGATCTTACAGGCTGTGATGACTTATTAGTTACTCCTAAGTTCTTTAGCTGCCAAAATCTGGCCATATTGATTCTGGAGCGATGTTCACAATTGGTCGAGATAGATCATTCGATCGGCAATTTGAAGTGCCTGGATTCCCTGAATTTGAAGTTCTGCACAGAGCTCAGCATGTTGCCAGTAGAAGTGGGTCAACTTACGGCTCTGAAAGAGCTTCTCCTGGACAAGACTTCGGTACAAGAAATTTCCATCTCCATTGGTTCTTTAAAGCAGCTTGAAACTCTGAGTGCCTCAAACTGCTTCTCATTGAGTCAACTATCGAAAACGATTTGTCGCCTAACGAATATCACACTTCTTTCACTGGATGGCACCGGAATCACAGCACTTCCCGATTCCATTGGAGAACTGGTTAGTCTTGAACACTTGTCATTAAGGGATTGCTATCAAATAAGAAAACTTCCGAACTCCATTGGCAACATATGGGGATTAGCAGAGTTAGACGTGTCGGGAACAGGCATCGTCAAGTTTCCGCATTCGCTAAAAAATCTTTGGAACTTGAGGGTGCTGAGAATGGATTCTTGTTTCTTCAGAGAGTTCCCTCCTGATATCGGAGAGCTAACCAACCTCGAAGAAATACATGCCTGCTGGTGTCTGAGTCTCGAGGGGGGCATTCCAAGCGAGATTGGAAAACTGCATTATTTGAGAATCTTGAGGCTGCGACATTCGACTATTTCCAGCATACCGGCGGAGATCCACCAACTTTCCAATCTTCGAATCCTTGATTTACTTCACTGCGACATGATCAAAGAGTTGCCAGAGCTCCCCTCTAGCATAAGGGTTTTGTATGTAGACGATGAACTGAAGTCGTCGCATCTGCCATAGCTAGGAAAGCTATGCCACTGTGATGAAGACTAGGCTCCAGAGACCCTGGCAAAATGATGGCCTTTCCATTTACCTCATGTTTTCACTCCAGATTTGAATATGGATACCACGAACAAGATGTGTTTTTCTGAAGTTTGCAAAGTCTTTTCATCTGAAAACACGGTAACTTTATATGTGCGTTTATGTGTATGTACCCATGCCTATCGATATATTTCGTTAATGACCGAGACGACAATTCCTAATGCAGCATCACTTCGGACCCATCTTGCAGGCAATCAGGAGCTTTGGGGGTCTACTAACTTGGGCGGTACCCAGATCAGCATATAGACTTTTATGATAGTCTCCGAAGATTGGTATTGCTAGCAAATACCTCGTCATCTCGTAATAGAAATAAGACATGTATATACATCTCTTTTCTCTTTTTTTTGGTTGTCCTAGAGAGTCCTTTTTCAAAAGGGAAAATTATACTAGTAATTCACAAAGTTTGGCCGAATATCCAATGTTTGTTTTAGACTTTTAATTTGTTTAATATGATATTTATCTATTCCTAAGTGTTCAATCTAGTCCTTGAACTTTCAATTTGTTTAATCTATTCTTTCAACTTTCCATAACAAAGTCAAAATCATCCCTTTGATACTATTCAAAAATTTCATAATTACACTTTTAACCGGATTTTATAATATTTTCTCATTTCAATCCATTTATCAAATCAACAAAACTATTACTTTTTAACTTCATTCAATGAGAAATTTCATGACTCGAACCTTCCTTCTCTAAACATCGAAAAGTTCAAAGAGAAATTTCTCTCATCATGTAGAGCATCCTTCTACCGCCATGGTAGCTTACCCAGCGTTTTCACCCTAAATTCCCAACTTTCCTTTAACTTTCTTCAACCCTTCGCCATGAAGAGAACCCATCTACCGCAAAGGTCGCTTACCCAACGCCTTCCTCCCTTATTTTCCAGACTCCCTTAACCCTCCTCAACTCCATCGTCCTCTTCTTGTCTCATCTCCTCCTTAACTCTACTAGATTTGTGGTTTTTTTCCAGTTTCTGAGTCTCGCCCTTCCCTTCGTCTCCGCTTGGGCCTGCTTCCAGTCCATCTCGCATATTCGGTCCTTCCATTTCCTTTCTGTCTTGTTGCATGTGGGTCTCCGTCTCATCGGATCTTCATCTACATCAGCCTCTTGCACCATCCCATGGACACAGGTGAATTGGAGGAAGATGCCCGACTGGCAGCCCTTTGCTCTAGACTGGGCCGCCTCTGCTCGACCCATGCACTTGAAGTTTGGGACGATCTGCCACCACAAGAGAACATTGCTTTGAGTGTCGCCTCTCAATTGTAGGTAAAATACCCTCTAACCCTACGATTAACTTCCAAGCTCTCCAATCTACCCTCAAACGTGCTTGGCGGACTGAACAAGTTACTATTACCCAGCGCGAGACTAGTTTGTATGTCGCTACTTTTCAACATGAAGCGGATAAGAACAGAATTTTAGAGGGTGGCCCATGGTTATTCTCGTCCCACCTTGTTCTCTTCAAGCCTTGGATTCCTAATATGCCATTACACTGCTATGATTTCTCGACATGCTATTTATGGGTTCAAATTTTTGGTCTCCCTCTTGAATGGCAATCTGACCAGTTGTTCCGAAAGGCTGTGCGACATGTGGGGAGAGTTCTTGAAGTAAGAATGGATTCTAAGGAAGGGGCTCACGTCAGAGCTGGCCAGCTACGAATTGAATTTGATTTACAAACACCCCTTAAATCAGGACATCTTATTCGCCTTGATGGGAAAGCTATTTGGCTGGACTTTCGGTACGAACAACTCCCACACTTTTGTTACTCATGTGGCCGCCTATGTCACTATGCTACATACTGCCCATATATCCCTTTCGATGAGACAAAGCTAGAGGGGAAAGGTAAAATGGCATACGGACAATGGTTGCACGTAGAAGCAAAAGAACATAGCCCTTATTGGCTTACCTTTTATGGAGATCATGAGCTATCCCACGAGTCGGAGGAGGTTGTTCCTGAAACTCCACCTGTTCTAACCATTAAGGCTGCCCCCAAAGAAGGGCAACGTACCTGATAATGCTTCTGCCTCCTTGCTGCAACTTGAGCCTGCCACAAACCAGATCCTTGATCACCCATCAGCTGCAAGAACACATCAGTGCATTCCTACTTCAATAGACAACAAACAGAAAGGGATTATGGACTCCTCGAAGTTACCTGTTCCTATGACAACAAGGCATTTACCACAACAACATAATATCCTTGTAGCTCCCGATTTTCAACACCCTCAGCAACCAACGCATCAATCTTCCTCCACTCATCAGCACAATGAACATCACTCAGCACCCTCAGGGGCCCCTATCTTGCCTATTGATTCACTCCTACAGCGGAAAGGGAGGGCCCCTCGAGGTCCTACAAAAGCAGGTACTGCAAAGAAACTCAAACGCTACTCTTCATATGACTCTAGAACTCACTTGCTAGAAGGCTTAGATGAAACAAAACTACTTGAAACTCTTGTCCTCATGGCTACAGAACAGAGTACAAGGGCTGAGGTGGCTTGCCCTCAAAAGCCACCAACAACAAAATGAAAATGGTAAGCTGGAACCTCGGGGGGCCTCGGGTCTACCCTAACAGGTTCAAGCCCTTCGGACCTTGTGGCCCGAGAAAGACCAGACCTCCTGTTCTTAATGGAGACGAAAAATGGTTCAGACAAGCTCTCAAAAATCCAAAGGCGACTAAAATATCCTCGCTCTTTTTTGGTTAACCCGATTGGTATAGCAGGGGGTTTAGCTTTATTTTGGCAAGATCATCTCAACATCAACATCATCCATTCGGATCCAGATTTCATCGACATGTTTTGTACTGACGTGGAGAACCATATCCCTACCCGGGTGACTTGTATCCATGCTCCGGCGAGTTTTCAAACTCGCAGCAATGCAGGGAGGTCCTTCGAGAGGATAGCATCGACTAACTACTTACCGTGGCTCTGTGTGGGAGATTTCAATGAGGTCACTTACCATTAGGAGAAGGTAGGAAAAAAACTGGCTGATTTTCAGAGAATGGCCTCATTCCGTGAGGTCTTACATGACTGTTCATTGCTAGACATGGAAAGCAAGGGCTGTGCTTTTACCTAGATGAACAACCATCAAGGAGAGGACATTGTCAAGGAGCGCTTAGACAAATGTTTGTGCAACTTTGATTGGCGAATTGCTTTCCCAGATGCTAGTGCAAGTGCTTTTCCTGAGGTGGGATTTGACCACAGCCTGCTCCTCCTAAATACAGCCGCTCCAACAACTAATAGGGGACGTCACTTCACCTTTGAAGCATTTTGGCTGCAACACCAAGACTGTAAAAAAGTTATTTCTGATGTGTGGCAGAAAGTTTCTTGCGTAAATCCTGATCTACCTTACCTTTTACAAAGGGTTAGTCATGCTCTTACTTTATGGAGTCGTCGGACATTCTCAAATGCACATCAGCGGATCAGCGAATTGGAATATAAACTTCAACAGCTCACAAACCAACTACATACTCCCTATGACAGAGACACTGCAACATCAATTAAAACAGAAATACAGCATCTATGGCAACAAGAAGAGCAGTTCTGGGCCATGCGATCACGGATCGATTGGTTAAAATGGGGCGATCGAAATACAAAGTTCTTCCACGCCACGACCATTCAACAGAGGCAGCGCAACCGTATTACCATGCTACTAGATGAGGCACAGGTTTGGGTACGTGATGAAGCTGTCCTAGAGGAAAAGACAATCTTATTTCTATAATCTCTATAAGTCAGTCGGGTCTCGTGATTATGGCCCTATCCTTGACCAGTGTCCGTGCTTAGTTACCCCTGAAATGAACATGGCACTGACTAGAATGGCAACTAAGGAAGAGATTCGTGCTGCTACCTTCCAGCTAGGTGGGTATAAGGCCCCTAGACCTGACGGGCTAAATGGCCTATTCTATCATTCCAATTAGGATACTATCGAGGCGGAGGTCGTCCATTTAGTCCAACAGTTTTTCCTCTCAGGTAAAATGCCCTTGGCCCTCAATCAGACTGCTGTGACGTTAATACCCAAGATTCCCCTCCCACGGCTTAGACCACTATCGTCCTATTAGTCTATGCAACTTTGCCTATAAAATCATTTCCCGAGTTCTAGCTAACCGGCTCAAACCATTACTGCCTCAACTGATCTCTCCCGAACAAGCGGCTTTTGTTAGTGGATGCCAGATTCAGGACAATATCCTAGTGGTCTAGGAGATTATACATCAAATCAAAATCAGGAAGCGACGATGAAATTTCCCAGCAATTGTTCATATGGACATGCAGAAGGCCTATGACAGGGTAGAATGGGATTTTCTGATAGCCTACCTACATAAGCTCGGCTTCCACCCCCGATGGGTTCAATGGATATCCTAATGTATTTCTACTGTCTCTATCAGTATCAAGCTCAATGGCAAACAACTGGCTTACTTCCACCTTACCCAAGGTATTCGTCGAGGGGACCCTTTATCTCCCTATCTATTCATCATTTTAACTAACCTCCTATCCACTCTCATTCACAACACCATCGACATGGGACAGCTGAAAGGTATCAAAATTAACAGGTTCAACCCTACCCTCTCTCACTTGTTTTTTGCCGATGATGCTATATTCTTTGTTAATGGCACTTCCACTTAATGCCACAATCTAGCAAGCATCCTAGCTCAATTCTGCCTAGTGTCTGGTCAGTCCATTAATAGAAATAAATCTGGTATCTTCCTAAGCAAGGATTGCCCTAGCTCTCTCAAGGCTAATCTAGCTAGTGAGTTACGAATCCCTATGATGGAACGTATGGGAAAATATCTAGGCATCCCATTTGACTGGGGCCGCTCAAAAGGCGAGTTGTTTTCCTGGATCTTAGGCAGAGTGCACTCTAAAATGGAGGGTTGGAAGGAAAACCTTATATCTAAAGGCGGTAAAGAGGTTTTAATCAAAACCGTTGTACAAGCCATTCCCGCCTTGCAATGTCTGTTTTTAAAATCCCTATCTCTATTTGCAAGTCAATCGAAAAGAAGATTGCTAGGTTTTGGTGGCAGACAGATAGTCACAAAGCGGGAATACACTGGAAACATTGGGATATCTTGAAAAGTACCAAAGCTGTGGGAAGCCTCGGTTTTTGAGACTTGGTTACCTTTAACAAGGCAATGCTCGGTAAACAAGCATGGCGCCTCATCCAATCTCCATCCTCATTATGTAGCCAACTATTCAAAGCAATATACTTCCCGACACAAGATTTTCACTATGCTCAGAAAGGAGTTTGCCCCTCATGGGGCTGGCAGAGCCTTCTGGTCGGACGGGAGGCTATTCTTCCTAATCTACAGTGGTCTATTGGCGACGGCGCATCAATAAATATCAGGTAGGACCGGTGGCTCCCTAGGGGTATCCTTGGAGGACCTGTGCAGCGCGACGAACCAACACTAGTCGCCGAGCTAATGGACCGTAATCGTATAGTTTGGATTTGGCAAAACTACATTCCTACTACGATGCACGACTATAAAAGACATTCTCGGCATTCCGGTGCGACACAACCCGACAACCGACAAACCGGTATGGACCGCTACAACCAAAGGCCACTATACAAATGTCGGGAAGCTACTATCATTCAATCGGGAAAACAGAGAACAAGTACCTTTATCCCACACGCCTCAACATCGTATCGCACGCCGCCCCGCCACCTTTGAAGAGCATCTCGGAACATAAATCTCCCGCCGAAGCTCAAGATTTTCTTCTGGACTATCTGCCACAATGGATTGCCAACCAAAGAGAATCTCTTCCATCGCCGCATTGCCCCGAATCCTTTATGCTCTCTCTGCTATGACCAACTACCGGAATCAATAGAACACCTCCTTTTGTTCTGCCCTTGGACACGTTACGTCTGGTCACACCCGCTGATTGCCTTCTCTCCGGCTGACACTAACATACACCGTATTGATGAATGGCTTGCTAGTCGGATTATTGATAAATAGAGCTCACCTCCGCTGGAACTTCTTATTGCGGTGTGCTGGCAAATATGGAAAGCGCGAAACAGGGCCATCTTTTCCATCGAACGCTTGGATCCGTCTTTTGTTGTTCTTGCCGCCACAACCCAAGTCCGAGCTGCTGCATCTCTCTATCTTTCTTCACCGTGTAAAAGGCAAATGTGCGAACCCTTGGAACACCTCTGGCGGTACCCTGCTCCGGGCTCCCTACGAATCAACATCGATGGGGCCTTTTCCCCGGGCGACACGGAGGGATCGGTGGCTGTAATCTGTTGGGATCATCACGGAACGCTGAAGGAAGGCTTGTCCATATCTATGCAAGCTAAGTCGGCTTTGCAAACTGAGGCTCAGGCGCTTACTTGTGCCATCCACCACGTTCTGCAACAACAATTGGCGAATACTCCCCTCCAAATCGACTCCGACTGCTCCATCCTGGTCGACGCCGTGAACAACGAACAGGAGCCACCATGGGAGATTCGCACGCTCGTTCTTGATGTTGCACGCCTCCGCAATCCCTTCTCTTGCTGGAAATTAGGTTTTGTAATCGGGCCGCTAACGTTGTCGCCGATTGGGTCGCTCAAGCCCACAAAAAGGGATGCCTATGTCCTTCGTGGGCCGCTTCCCCCCCTTCTCCTTTATTGGACTTGCTTATCTCGGACAGTATAGCTGCTAATTGTGCTGCGCTCTTCTATAAAAAAATTCCTTTCCTGATAAAAAAAAAAAACTTCATTCAATGAGAAGGACAGAGATTTAAATATTACCTTAAACGGATTCGATCTGAAATGAGCGAATGTAATTGGGAGAAAGTAGAACGTGGAACTGATAAGAGCGTTGTCTGCGTTGCAATGGAGGTAGCAATGGGGACTGCTTGCGCACACAAGTATAATGACTTCCCAAATTCCTTCCCACGCAAGAAAGTGTGAATTCTGGCATTGGTTTTTTTTTTTTTTTTTGAGACTAGAGGAACCGCCTCACGGTGAGCGCTCGGTGTAAACCCCTAAGGAGCATTGGCGCGGGGACTCACCTCCCATGGTGCTCCGCTTAAGTCACGCTTAATGCGCACGCGATGACTTGAACCTCCCCTTTTTTCTGCAATTAGAGGGGAAAAGGCCTAAACCAACGCACTCACAGCGGAGTGGGTCGTTTTTTTTTTTGTTCTTACCTTTTAGGATCGAGAAAAGAAACTGTTTCACTGGAAATGGTGTTTTACCCAAAACGGTGAAAAACCTTTCATCGAAGGTTGATCTTTGATTTTTATCGTTGAAATGGGGTTCATGGTGATTCTAGATAGGAGTTTTGATTGGTTTCACAAGGAAATATGAATAGTAATTCTACATGTGAAGTACTGAAAAATAAATAGGACATTGCATTAATAATAAAAATACATTGAATGTGTGTCCTTGATGATCGAAGATCCTCTACAATGATAGCATATTGCCACTTATATAGTCCACCAATTACAACCATTTAACCAAGGTTACTACTACTAAGGTGTTGGGATCGATTGGATCCCGAAAAACCGGATTCGGCACCTAAACCGAACCCCTAAATCATATGCGGAAGATAAGCCCGGGAATGTCACGTATCACCGATCAAAAGCACACCACGGATTCGAGCGTACCTTGTTGGCCACAAATTAGACACCGACGCCGCAAAGAGGAAGAGAATTTTGGTCCCGATCGATCCGATGTCGAAGATTCGCCGTTTAGGGATGACGGAGTCGCTTCTTCGTCTTGGAGAGAAAGAGAGGATTCTTGAAGAGAAAGAGAACGTATGTTGTAAATGCCAAGAGGTACGTTCTCCATTTCTCTCATCCCTTTTATACCTTTCCCTTCCACGGGCTTTATTCCCGTGGACCGGACTTTTAGGCCCATCGTGGCCGGGCCAACTTAGGCCCATGACTAAATCCATCATCTCCCACTCGCACATGGTGGATCAAAACCAACATGGGCGGATAGGCCCATCTTAGGCCCATCAATTGAAAATCCTCTTTTCCTCTTTCAACATTCATACCGGTGAATAATCCGTGCGACCGGCATACTTTGAGAGCTCGTTGCTATACATCTGTTAGGAATATATAGCAGCTCATATTGGGCATCATTTTCCGAGTAAATTTAGTATGCAGTACCCTAGATCGATCGATCACATTTATATCTCTCTTTAATCTCATTTGAACAATGATATATTTATTTTATTCACAATTATGATTATCCCAAAGACAGTCATAATTGGTCGACCTGTGAATACAAAACCACAATGTGATTCTACAAATCCGATCTTTCTCTTTCCTTCAAACTCTCAATTTCAGTTCAACTTGCTTTTCTAGAAATGTCCCATTAGATCGAATCAACTCATAACCATTGGCAACATTCTAAGATAGCAAACACTAAATAGAAATCTTGAGAATAAGTAAGAGTCATGAGGGCACTAAAATTGAGGAACTCTATTCCTCAAGAATCTCACACGTCATAAAAGTTGAGATCAAACTTTTGCCACTCTTATAGGTCGTCTAATGCATACGTAGTATGAAATACGTATTACGGTATTAACTCCTTTCCCATGGAGCGTATGTCTTCACCATCAATACCGTACAGATGATAGTTCGAGACATACCCAATGTCTAACCCGAGTTCACGTATTGACTCATTCATAAAATTCATCAAAACTCGCATCCGGCATCTTAGACGGATAAAGTAAAATGTGTGGGTTATTTTACTTTCGGACATCGTGTGTACTATGTCCTCATCTTAACACTCAGTTAAGGCGACATACGTATTTTAAGCTTGAGTTCTCGATTATCACTTAGATAATAAGCTTAAAAACAGTCTCATCTCTATCGATCACATAGTAAATAGAGGCGATTACCCGTGTGAATGGGCTAATCTCTTATCTGTCCGACATACTTTCTCAACATAATATAATGCACTAAGCATTAAGATGCATAAAGATCAAACAAAGATACATAGACATTAATAATGAAACAACACTAGTTCATACATGTGAACAACTCAGGGAAATTACAATCCAAAGTACATCAAACTCTACGCAATCCTAGAGATTTCACATGACCACAAAACACATCTCTAGGTATTGGCTTTGTCATAGGATCTGCTACCATTCTATGCGTAGATATGTACCGCAAGTTCACATCCTTTCGTGCAACCATATCTTTTACAAAGTTATACTTGGTATCTATATGTTTGGTCTTGTCATGATATTTTGGATCTTTAGTGTACGCTATAGCTGCTTGGCTATCACAGGTTAACCAATAACGGATGTGTAGCTTTATTAATAACACCTAAATGATCCAAAAATCTCTTAAGCCAAACTCCTTCTTGTACTGCAAGCTTGATAATGCCACGAACTCAGCTTCCATCGTGGATAAGGCTATACACGTTTGCTTCTTACTACTCCATGATATGGCGCCATTGTTCGCAAGAAAGCAAAACCAGAGGTAGATTTCCTTTCATCTAAATCTCCTCCCCAATCGCATCGAATAGCCTTCAAGTCGCGGATCCTTTCCTTGATAATTCAACTTGAAATCAGCGGTTCCCTTCGAGATACCTCGGTATTCTCTTCACGGCTTTCCAATGTCTTGGACTGGATTGGATTGGTATCTACTCACCATTCCAACTGCAAAACATATGTCGGGTCTTGTACACATCATAACGTACATCAAGCTCCCAACTGCACTAGCATAAGGAACATGTTTCATTTGTTCCTTCTCTTGTGGAGTCCTCGGACACGATCTATGGCTCAATCCTTCACCTTTTGCAATAGGAGTATCTATGGGTTTACAATCTTGCATACGAAATCGTTCAAGAACTTTATTTATATATGTTTCTTGCGAAAGAGACAACGATCTCTTCAAACGATCTCTTGAAATCTTAACTCCAAGAATGTATGCAGCCTCACCCATATCCTTCATCTCAAAGTTGGAAGACAACCAACTCTTGACAAGGTATGAACAAACTCCATATTGCTTCCGGCAATCGTATATCATCAACATATAATGATATGATCACAAATTGATCATTGGATCTTTTGATATATACACAATGATCCTCATCAATCATTGTAAAATCATATGCCATTATGGCATTATGAAAACGTATATACCATTGTCTCGATGATCGCTTAAGGCCGTATATCGATCTCAAAAGTCGACATACCTTTTCTTCTTGGCCTTTCACTATGAAACCAGTAGGTTGTTCCATGTATATTTCTTTCTCTAATTTTCCATTGAGGAAAGCAGTCTTTACATCCATCTGATGTAACTCAAGATCCAAACTGGATACTATTGCCAGAATAATGCGAATCGAGGTAAATCTTACTACGGAGAAAACGTATCTTCATAATCAATCCCTTCCTGTTGATTATACCCCTTCGCTACAAGGCGAGCCTTATGCCTTTCTATCGAGCCATCAGCCTTTCGCTTTACTTTGAGAACCCACTTGTTCCCAATAGCTTTGCGTCCTTTTGGAAGATCAACCAGTTCCCAGATTTGGTTTGATTTCATTGACTCCATTTCCTCTTCCACTGCATGAATCCATTTTTCCTTACTAGGGCAATTCAGAGCCTCATTAATATTTCTAGGCTCATCCTCATCTTGTGGAGCAACCATAAAAGTTTCCCCTTCAATGTCAAAATGTCGACGGGGAATACTTTGGCGACTTGTTCGCCGTATGGGAGTTTGTGCTCTTTGCACATCATTCCCCATTATGCTCCCACTGGGGATTAGATAATGATGTCGTCTCATCATGTGGTTGCAATTGAGAATGAGTTGAATTCAATTCATCACTTCTCATATTACTCCCATTTGGACGAACTCCACTAAGATCATTATCTTGATCCGAGGTTTCAAATAGGGTGTTGTCTTCCCTATTTCGCCCTTCTTAGGAAATTCATCCTCTAAGAATGTGACATCTCGTGATTCAAATTCAGTTATACTCCCACTTTCCTGCTCACCTATGAACACATACCCTTTTGAGTGTTCGAGTATCTTATGAAAATACTCTTTTTGCCTCTAGGACCCAATTTCCCAAACTTGTGAGAGGATTCAAGTGTATAGGCAGCATAACCCCATGGCTTAAGAAAACTTAAGTCTGGTTTTCTACTGTCCATAACTCATATGGAGTGGAAGCAACTGATTTGGAAGGCACACGGTTAAGTATATAGGCAGCGAGATAACAACGCATCACTCTAAAAGGTGATAGGCAAGTTAGCATGCGCTATCATGGACCTAACCATTTCTAGTAGGGTTCTCGTTTCTTCTTTCGCAACACCATTTTGTTGAGGAGTATATGGAATAGATAACTGTCTTTCTATTCCTTTTTCATCACATAATTTTCTGAACTCATCGATAAATATTCTCGTCCTCGATCGGATCTCAATGATTTTATTTTCTTGTCTAATTGATTCTCTACCAGGTTCATAAACCTTTTGAAACAACTTATTGCTTCAGATTTGTGAGAAATTAAATAGACATATCCGAATCGAGTATAATTATCTATAAAAGTGATGAAATAAACAGCTCCATGCCTTCCTCTCACATTCATTGGACCACAGATATCAGAATGGATTAAATGCAAAGGAAATTCAGCTCTTTTACCTTTTCCAAATGGTTTCTTTGTCGTTTTCCCTTCTAGACAATGCTTACAGATAGGCAAATCGACTTTTTCAATTTTGCCCAACAAGCCCTCTTTGGCTAGTCTATTCATACGGCTGGCCAATGTGACCAAGTCTAACATGCCATACATGCACATCCTTATCATATGTGTTAGGAGACGTGAGAAGGGAATAACAAACATTTGTATTAACATAATCAATATCTAATACAATGAAACCATCCAGAAAATATCCACAACCATAGTAATTTGTATTCAAAAACAAATCCACACCTCTATCATAGAAGTTCAAATTAAAACCTAATTTAACCAATACTAAAATGCAGACACTAAATTCCGACGAATCTCCGGAGTATACAATACATCATGAAGGAACAAAGTTCGTCCACCACGCATATTCAGTTGGCATGTACCAATTCCTTTCACTTCAGCTCTGGAGTTGTTTCCCACATAGATCCACTTAGTTCCAGTTGGTATTCGTCGGAATTCCACGAAGGATTCTCTATCCTTCGCTACATGGTTTGTTGCTCCTGAATCCATAGTCCACAAAGGATTAGATTCAGTTAAGAATGCAGAACTCGACACATAAGCTAAGTTCTGAAAAATACAAGGGGTGCTTACCTTCTTTGGCTCACGACGCCGCGAGCATAGTGACCCTTCTTGCCACGGTTGTAGCATTTCACCCTTGCTAGCTTTTTCATGCGAGGACGCTTTCCTCTTTCATGTTGGTTAAACTTGGGTTTCTTCCCTGAAGGACCTGCTTCCTTGCCTTTCCCTTTATCAAA
Source organism: Eucalyptus cloeziana (assembly GCA_014182715.1). Taxonomy (NCBI): domain Eukaryota; kingdom Viridiplantae; phylum Streptophyta; class Magnoliopsida; order Myrtales; family Myrtaceae; genus Eucalyptus; species Eucalyptus cloeziana. The sequence goes on from CM024638.1 coordinate 33,530,411, forward strand.
CCAGTTAGGGCGCTTGCGCTTGGAGCTCGAAGCTCCATTTGAGCTAGAACTAGCATGATAGAGTTCAGCTTCCGGTTTAGCCGCCAATAAGCGGTCATCTTCTAGCTCAAGATGACGCAATGCATCCTCAAAGGTTTTGATATTCTCATTATGAGTCAGGTGCACCTTCATATGCTCCCAACTCTGAGGCAAGGAACGAATCACTGCTTGCACTTGCTGCTCATCTGTCAGGACATGGCCAGCATCTTTAAGCTCATTAATCATGTTTGACATCTTTCTAAGATGTTGCTTCATGGTCTGACCATGAGGCTTCTTATAAGAGTCAAACCTAATAGTGAGCTGCCTTAGTCTGGTCACCGAAGTATAACCAAATCTTGCCGCCAATGCTTCCCACATGTCTTTGGCATTTTCAAAACACCTAAACTCTCGCATGACGTCATTTTCCATGCTGCTCAGCAACGTGATGCGAGCAAGAGAGTTCTTTCTTTTCCATGCAGCAAATGCTTCTTTGTCTCTCTTATGCTGTGCAGTGGTTCCTTCTTCAGGTTCTACCATGGTCAGGATAAGAGTCTCAAGTGCTTCTTGCTCTTCCAGCACATACTGGATTTTCATTTGCCAGATTTCATAGTTGTCACCATTGAGCTTTTCACCTTTGTTCAGCTCGGCAACTATGCTCTTTGTGGCTGAAGCCATTGATCCAACACATCGGACATATATGCACGAGTTATTAATGCCTATTATTTATGCATCTATTTTGCACAAACCCATCATATTAATTAACAATTTTAAGTAAGGTTTCAGAATCAAAAGGTCACTTTGTTTCCAATCATCCTCCAAAAATCCTAACTTAAAACTATCATTAATATGATTGTCATATGCAAAATCAATTCTATGAAGCTACATGAAACTTCTATTATTACCCACACTAACTACCCACAAGACCAGCAATTAACAGTGACAAATAATTGACATACAATAATATGATAATACTTTCAGTTAATACAACAAACATATAGGTCGTTACAATAACAACAATCGGGTAGATAACATTACATAGGATGTTCACATAGCACACTCAACAAAAACAGCTAATACATTTTACAAATAACCTTCACATGAACTGGGAAAGATCCTATTTTGGTCAATTTCTTGACTTTTCCCTTGCAACAATGCAGTAATATTCGTTTACAAAATCTATCACAATTTTCTTATATGAAGGCAAAGACCGTTGACATCCCATATGCGATTCAACACATCTTGCCATTCGATGGAAGAGTGTTAATGAAAAATCGCACCATCTCTCGATCGCGACATGGGATGACCATTCCATATGACCTGTTGAATCTTCCCGTTGACTTCAAGAACATGATCAATTAAGTCACCTTTCTCCCATCGATAATCAGTCAACTTAGCTATCAACTTAGAAAGCTTTGCCTTTTGTTTATCGGTAATCACGCGAATAGGCGTACGTAACTGAAGAGGAGGCATTGTTCCTGCAACAAATGCAGAACAATATTGGATTACATATAATCCATATAGACATAATTGAAAAAAGAAACAAATTCCTTTTTTTTTTTTGTCAACGGTCAACGGTCGGTCAACGGTCAACGGTCAGTCAACGGTCAACGGTCAACGTCGGGCCGGTCGGACCGGTCGGACGAACCGACCGACACGTGCCAGGCGCGTGCCGGATGACGCCACGATGACGTCATCCAGCACGTGCGTGGCACGCGCGCCCGAGGCCGAACGACGCGCCGTTTGGCGCGCGCGTGCATCGCTGCCGCGCCCGTTCCTTCAAGCGTGCGTCGCACGCGCCGGGCCGAAACGGTGCGTTCGACACACCGCGCGCGTGCGTTGCACGCGCCCGGGCGAAACGGTGCGTTTCGCGAGGGGAGCCGAGTCGGCGCGTGCAACGCACGCGCGATGACCCCGCGCGGGCCGGCGGCCTCCGGCGGAGCGCGACACGTCGCCGGACTCGTCTCGACGTCGCCTTCCTCCCTATGCCATCAGATTTTGGTTTCGACTTACGAAAAATCGAAAAATATGCGAACAACTCTCGGGTGTCGGGATTCCTTGCCCCGATCCGTACGGCCGAAGTTCATTTGCGAAAAAAAATCAATCATAAAACATCATACAACATCATAAAACATCATACAAGTCGGGAAAACGCTAACACGGGCTCGATACCAATGTTGGGATCGATTGGATCCCGAAAACCGGATTCGGCACCTAAACCGAACCCCTAAATCATATGCGGAAGATAAGCACGGAATGTCACGTATCACCGATCAAAAGCACACCACGGATTCGAGCGTACCTTGTTGGCCACAGATTAGACACCGACGCTGCAAAGAGGAAGAGAATTTTGGTCCCGATCGATCCGATGTCGAAGATTCGCCGTTTTAGGGATGACGGAGTCGCTTCTTCATCTTGGAGAGAAAGAGAGGATTCTTGAAGAGAAAGAGAACATACGTTGTAAATGCCAAGAGGTACGTTCTCCCTTTCTCTCATCCCTTTTATACCTTTCCCTTCCACGGGCTTTATTTCCGTGGACCGGACTTTTAGGCCCATCGTGGCCGGGCCAACTTAGGCCCATGACTAAATCCATCATGCAATAACACATTTAATTATGAGATTCTAGGCTCCCCATGCACGGGCCATTTCCATCCACAAGCGGTTACAACTCCAAAGGCTATCATAATACTCAACCGTCACTTGATATCTTTGTCTTCAATCTTCATCTCGATCTTTGTGTTCTCTCCTCTATCCAACACTCGGCCTAATTTCGATGGCCTCCTTGTCGTGCTCTTCAACCATCATACTTTGCCGATCTCCTCTTAATCACTTGTCGATGTCAATATTATTTTGTTGTCAAGTGCTATATCACAGATGCCAATATCCATGCTACATAATTGTCGATTGTCCAATGGCTCGATCATTGGTCAATTCTCGCTCAATCGACTAACCCCAATTGCACGTTGATTACAATGGGTTATTTCTTCTGACTTCAGCAATCGAGTTAAAGTTCTAGTGTCTCTTCAAGAATAAATACTAGCTTTTAGATGCAACAGCAATACTCAGAGCGATTAACTTCTTTGAACCTTGATTAAACCAATGAAGGACAAATGATGAAGTAGGTTGTCCTAGCCAATAGTCAAGACTAGACAAAGCACATCATCCATGTAAAACTAATTTACAACCATTTCTATACATTTTTTTTTTTTGGATATCCAAGATCCAGCCTGGCACACCTTACGAGTGCTCACGGCCACCGCCGGACCCGGCAAGCCCAACGGAGATCACCAACTATACCTGGAGCGAGGCTAGCACAGGACCCCATCACCATGGCCCCCCACTTAAGACGTGTATGTAGTATGAAAATAAGATAAAGGATTGGAGGGAAAAACCATGTGTCGTTGAGACTGCACACATGTATTTATACTATATTGAAGTATTACACAACAGGAAAACCCACAATTAAAGGATATTATGCAATCAACATGCACATTTATATTCCTAACACTCTCCTCAAACTGGAGCATAAATATCATAAATGGCAAGCTTGTTATATATACACTTGATTCATGGACCACTTAGAGCTTTAGTGAATATGTCAGCTACCGATCATTAGTTCTAACAAATGCAAACTTGATCTCCGGGACTATGGCTTTTCTAGAATAAAATGACCGTCGACCTATATATATGCTTCATCCTCTCATGAAAAACAAGGTACGAAGCAACATGTGTCGCTGCTTGACCATCACAAAACAACGCCATCAGTGACTCACGAGGACCAATCAAATTCAAAGCTGGCCTCCATGTTCTCTGTCTCTGTCTCTCTCTCGGTTTTGACAGTTTGCGCGGGCTGCTTTTAGCTGGATCCACTTGCCCTCAGCAGCAACAAACCATGCAGCAAACTTGGGGAGGAACGTTAGAATCCATCAAAACTTGGGGCCGACGTATACAACCGCTTGGATCAAGAAACGCTAGACCGCCCATTTTGGGCAGTTTTAGAATGCACTTTTGGTTCCTCATTCTAGGGTGGGAATCGAATTGCCTGGAGCAATTTATATATTTTTATTTTTAAATAATTAAAATGTAAATCTAAATCCTAATCTCCTTGCCCCAGCTTATTTCATCATTTGAAATGAATCTTGTTTCTTTTATATTGTTGCACCAATTCATAGAACTTGACCCTTTTGTCTCTTGTTCCTTTCTTTACTTTAGTTTCTTTTTTAATTCACCAATTTTACTTTCTTTGCTTACTCGCTTTGAGTATGTCATTAATGGAAAAGAATCCGTTAAATCTTCCTCCTTTTTTCGAGCTGATCCTTACAATCATGGTCCCATCATCTCTTTGTCTTCCTTGCAAATCTTGGATGAAATCTCAGTTTCGAATTGTGACATGGATTAACAATTCAATTAATCCAAAATTTCCGGTTAAGATATATGAATCCATTGGTTATGTTGGACTAGCCAGGAACTAAACAAGACCGATCCCACGGCCAGGTGGTTTGGTTCCCAATTCCTAGGTTGGACCAGACTTAATCGGGAAACGAACACCCCTAATCAAAACTATACTTTTCAAAATGGATTATAGGCCGATTTCTTAACCTACATTTGATGGGTCGAGTTGTTATACGAATTAAGTATATTTGATAAACAAGTTTAAAATGGTAAAACTCAAGATATGGGTATTGAATGAGTTGATAACTTACTTAAACCCAACCCACCTATATAATTCTCTCTTCACTCTCTCTCCCCTTACTCAATCTCGCTCTTGCTCACTTTACGCTCTTACTTTGGTTTAGTTATGATTTTTCTTATTAGTTTAGATATATAAGTGTTTTAGCAATATGAGATATGTATAAGTTACTACAAAACAGGTCAAAGTGGGTTAACACATTTCAATTTGAGTCGGATCATTTTTTACCCGATAATCCCATTTGATGAGTCTAACTAGAACTTTAGATATTTCTACGCCATGAATTTAGGTCAGGTCCCCTTGGAGCATATCAATTTCCAGTCGAAAATAATTCTCAAATTTAATCGAATGGTTACTTATGTACCTTTATTTTTAAAAATACCTTTTCACTATACGTCGAGGCAAACCTTGCATTTAAGGGTGCGTTTGGTAACATTTCTGTTTAAAAATTGTTCCAGGGAACAGAAATAGAAAAAGAAAGAAAAAAGAAGAAGAAAAGAGAAGAAAAAAGAGAGAAGTGTTTCTGATTTTTGTTCCAGAAACAAGAAACAATTTTTTTTTTGTTTCTTGTTTCTGTTCCAGATGTGTTTCTAGGAACAAAAAAATAATTTTGGAACAAAAACACACCCAAACGCGTTTATGTTCCTCTTTTGTTCCCACGAACAAAAAAACAGAAAAGTTGTTCAAAAACCAAAAAAAAAAAAAGAAATGAAAACAAACAGGCCCTAAGAGGCCAGATTGCCCCTCCTTGCAAAATCATCTTAGCTTCTTACTCCGGGTTCAAGTGGTTTGGCTTTTAGTTAGTAATTGAATAGATTGAGTGGGCATAAGAATTTATGACTGATGACTTTTTGAAAAATGATCGTTTCGTAAATAGGAACGCTTGTGATGATGCAAGCTTGTTCCCGAGAACTATAGTTGGGTTTCTCATTGGTATTTTCACAAAAATTCCGTTTATTTCGCGAAATATGAATGGTTTTGAAAATGTTTCCTAAAAATTATCGCATGTATCACATACAAAGGTGATTAACTTTGTAAAATATTTTCATCACCAATGAAAATTTGGCCACATAAATTATTGTCAATGATGAAAATTAATCTCGTTAACTAATTATTTCAACAAATACAAGTGATTGTTGTTAGGAAAATATTTTCTAAATTATTAGCCATTGGTTAAAAAGTGAAGATGCTTTTGGTATTATTCGTAAAATTCTAAACACAAGTGAACGTGTCGAACAAGTAATATAATGATGAGAAAAAGTATCGTCCCACGGAGATCGATGATTAATAAACTAATTAACTACTAAAACAGATTAATTCTAAAATTTATTTAACATATCAAAATCTAATTGAAAATAAATTAAAAACAAAATTTGTAGACTAAATGTAGTAAATCGATCAGATAAATATGTTAGAGCATCCAATTTCACCATAACCACTAGATATGAATTTCAAATTGTTGTGAATACAAGAACGATATCAAACATGTAATAGCGGAATTTCCTAACCTATTTACTATCATATTTCTAGGTATAGTAAACCTACTCAGTTTATTAATTTACCATATCTCTATGTGAATTAAAATAAACATAAGTGCATTAAAAACTATGAATATTCCCGGCTTACAATGAGTCTTTTAGATCACCTTATCACCGAAAGCTACACAAATAACGCAGTATATTTCTATCCACGTTTAATTCATGGTTATAAATTATAATGAGCAATTCCATATTATCACTTCTTAGTCTCAAACATGCATATTAGATCATTCAAGTGATGGCCAGTTACTCAAAAGCATTAAGCACAATAATATATAACTCACATGAACGAAATCAATTGTAAAACATAAAAATCATGAAATTCACATGATCATGGTTAGGCTACATCGTAGTCCTAACAAAAGAAAATTATAACATAGTAAATGAAGAAATAAAAATATAAATTAAACTCAGCATCTTGAATCAAATAACAATAATTATGTTACCACTTTTGTCTTCTCTTCAAAATACTTGAAAGACTCTTAGAACAATGAAAAATAATTCAGCAGAAAAACTAGCTAAAACCTAGCTACTCTCTCTCTAATTATTCTCCTCTTCATAGGATATATCCAAGATCCTTATCTCCAAGCAATTGCGCACAAAATCGGGAGTAAATTAGAGGATTTTGATTTGATATCTATCTCCCACTTTCTTTGCTTGATTTAAATTCCTCGGTTTTGCCATCTTTTTTTCCTTATCTTCTTCATATATCATTATTCTGCATAAATAAGGAAAATTCAAATAATCATAAGGAAATCCAAATATTTTCTCATATATATTGCATTAATTGTTGCCTAAAATAACTCTATTTTTATAGAGTTATCGTGTATTTTTCGTATCCACCCCCACTAAACCAAATACAGCGACTCGTGGGGCTCCCCCCAAGTGATTATATTAAAAAAAAAAAAAAAAAAAGAGGAAAAAGTCACAAAAAATCCCAAATTTTGCCCAAAATGACAAATTTACCAAATTTTTTTTTTTTGACATGAAAAACTCTAAACTTTGTTAATCGTGACACATTTACTCCCACCAAGGACATTTTCATCTTGTTTTTTCTTTTTTTTTCTTCTCTCTTCCCTCCGCCATGGCCGGTGGAGGGCAGCTGGACTCAGGCGAGGATAGCCGTCGCCAGATCCAATGAGGGTGGTTTGCAAGGGCGACCCTCGCCGCACTTAGGCAAAGGCAACCCTCGCCGGCATCGGGTGAGGGCTGTCCTCACCAAATTCGGCCTAGGCAAAGGCCACCCTTGCTGGATCTAGTGAGGGCTGTCCTTGCCTGGGCTGGCAAGGGCAAGACCCAGGTGAGGGCGACCCTCGCCAGACTCGGCCAAGGGCCACCCTCGCCTGAGTACGGCTTCTCTTCGCCATGGCCGACGGTGGAAAGAGAGAAGAAAAAAAAAAGAAAAGAAATTTTAAAAAGTAAAAGACGAAAATAACCTATAATTTAGGATAAATGTGTCTAACGGATATAAGTTTAGGGTTTTTTGTGTTACGAAAAAACGTTTAGGATAAATGTGTCACAGTTAGCAAAGTTTGGGGTTTTTCATGTTACAAAAAAAAAGGTTCGGGGTATAATTATCACTTTGGACAAAGTTTGGGATTTTTTGTGACTTTTTCCCAAAAAAAAAAAAAAGAAAAGAAGAAAATATTCCTCAAAATAATGTGCCATTACTGGTTGTGGACATTGTTCTGGTTTCAATAGAGTTGGTGGAGGGCTATTGGTGTCCAGTCGTCCATGGTCGATGCTCTGTTTTCAGTAATAACTTATCATAGTCCGTAAGATTTTATTTTAAATTCATTTATTTTCACGATTAACCCACGTTTCAACATCCTTGACAATCTAACGTCGCTCCTCGCCATTAGAGCAAAGATTTTGTTAACGGGTGTCTCATAGCTAATAGTTAACTAATTGATAAAGGAAATTTCATTATTTTCAATACACTGATTTTCTCATATTATGCATAATAAGTACTTTGAGAATTTTTGTTTTTTTTTGTCGGTCTACTCTACTCCTATTATAACTAACTCTCGGACTTTTGCCCCGCCTCTTTGCGGGCGTGGGAGTCGAAACCTACTCCTGAAATTAATTTGTCCCCACCCCCAACCCCCTTTGAGAAGGTGGGGATTCGAACCCCCCCACTTCCCCCTTCCACGTTGGAAGGGTGGCCACTGAGGTAAACCCCAGTAGTTAAGTACTTTGAGAATTGACCTATCTAAATAAAATGCTTGAGACACTCATAAATAGTAAAAATAGAGAAACGTTCCTAGTTAAATGATCTATCATAATTAGGGGGGTTAGAATCGAATTGAATCGAAACCAAAACTGAAACCAAACAGAACCAAACCAAAATTTGTGCATTTTCGGTTCGGTTCGGTTTTCGGGTCAAATAATTGAAAAGTAACCATTCTTTTTTTCGGTTTGGTTTAGTTTTTGGTTCGGTTGGTTAACCGAAATGGAACCTAACCGAACCGAAATTCTCAATAAAACCACGCAACTTAAAACCTCTCTTCTTTCTTACCCTTTATTTAGTTTGGTTCCAATAAGTAAGGCAAAAATAAGAAAACCGAAAAACTAAACCGAACCGAACCAAATCAAACCTAACTAGGTTTTCAATTCGGTTTAGGTTAGATTCACACCTTATTGGCTTGGTTCAATTTGGTTCGGTTTTTCTGAAAACCCGAATTGAACCAAACCGTTGACACTCCTAAATTACATTCTTTTACCCACAGCTTCCTTTTATTTTCTCAGTGAAATTAGTTCTATTTGACAACTCAAAAAGAAAAGAAAAACTGAATAAATTGAAGGAAAGTTTTCAGATTCCTGAAGAGGAGAACTGTGCTTATTCAACAGGACCAACACCATGTTTAACTAAAGTACACACCTTGAAAATCAACACAGATGGAGCTTTCTTGGGATGATGCAACGAAAGGGGTGGTCTTGCGCTTTACTGGATAGTTTTACCATGAAAGTTTCGTCTTTGTCGCCGATTCAGACGGAAATTTTGGCTCTAATTGAAGCTCTAAAGCTGTTTGAGCCAAGGAGAGAGAGTGATATGGAGGATCGAGACCGGCTGTGCTGAGCTAGTGGACAAACTTTAAGGGAAGACGCACGTGTAGGGGAAGCTAGAGACGCTGATTGAAGAGGCTAGGATTTGAATGGCCCAATTTAAGTCCATCTCGCTAGCCCATTGTTATTAAACAAAGTCCATCGTTCAAATTCCCTTTCATTTTTTTGGGATTTTTTTTTATGTTTGGACACCTTTATACTGGGCTTTTTGTTTAAGAACTCTTGAATTTCAATGAATATTGAGAAATATTTCAACAGAAAAAAAAAAATCACAAGACGAGAAGGAACATGCATGAGCTTAAGTCAAACACCTCAGAGTCAATTTGACTCTCAAGATTGCCAGATTTTTCCATCGTATGTGATGCACCCAAATTTCATCAATGATCTTTAGAAAGTCCTCCAATAATGTTCCGTTTGGTAATATATTTGTAACACTATTTGTAAATTCTGAAAAAAAGATGATACAATCATATAATCTGCTACTGGCCGATCAGGTATATTGACATAATTTACCAATAGCGTTAGCAAATTACCACCGTCAATGTTCCAATAACTTACTAACTGTAAATATATATTTATCACTCAAAACTACATCATAACGATAGCTAGGAATTTGCTATCATCATAACGATAGCTAGGAATTTGCTATTGGATTTGTCAATAGTAAATTTTTTATTTCATTGATAAATTACAACTAGTTACGTGCCCCTTGTAAAATCTAATAGCAGGGGTAATCTACTATTGATGGAAAAATTATTGTTTTATTGGTAACTTATAAATGGTTGATCAGATTGACAAATTGCTGACCACCTTTTACGATCCTTTTACTTACCATCGATTTCAAATTTTCTGCCAACATTACATATTTACCATCTGCGGAACAAACTGCTTCAATTTCAGAAATCTGCCAAATCAGTACATGGACTCAATGCCAAAATGCTTGAAACATCCTGCAATTGGGTGAGTCCATCCAAGTATATCCCTATGACATGCTTCCTACAATCGTCCTATAAACGTTCGGAAATCGTAATCGATGGTCTCTGCTTTGCAGCAAGAGACAGGAGAACAAATGACAATGGACTAACCAAGAGGGCTGGTTACAGGTCGAGAGATGCAGAATATAATGTACAGCAGTATTATTCAACATGGAGAAAGCAAAATCTACACTTCATACAAGTCCTGGATGAACAGAATGACAGGCCTTCCTTCCATCAACTGAAGAGACCTTGTTACACAGCATCAAGAAGAAGAAAAATCTAACAGAAGTTTGGAATAAGAACAGGCAGAAATCACAAGGGAAGGCGCAAGGTGCGGCGCCCTTGCTTTTCAAGGTTGACAAAATGGCACTTCGCCCTTCGTTTTCTGTCTAACCATCGCATCCACGTAATGCGATGCTGTTGATCCCTCTCAGCTTATCTTCACCAGTGCCCTTGATCTTCAACTCGCATGTCGTCCTGAAGAAGTTCAAACCGAACTCCCTATCCAATCCAATCCTGGAGTAATCTGAAGAAATGTTGATTCTGAATCATCAATTCATTATTTACTAGGAACATAAGCTACCGCCTATCTAATGTTTCAGCAAGCAAATATGTTGAAGAAACACAATCTCCTTGATTGAGTTACCATCAATCAAAGAACCGACTAATTGATATGACACTAATAGCAAGTAATGGCTCATTCAATCATGGTTAATTGGTTTGACATTTAACTAGTAGCATGATGGCATATGAAGAATTTCATATTCACACGAAAATTACTTACGTATTTACGTATCACAAGCATGTTTTTGCCTTTACTTTCATGGAAATCTTCATTGGAGCATGATACTATATCATGCAATGGGGAGTAAGCATAAAAATATACAAACAGAGACGTACTCAAATGTCAACTTAGCACTACAACATGTTGTGTTACTTACAAACTAAACTGTCTTTCAATAACTTATTAGTTTTCCATGTTTCCTTTTACAAGTTTTACTTTACACATAGTCGACGTGTCTGATTCTATTATGCAAATTTAATTTCTCAAAAGAATCCTGAATAATGAACAATTTTTGGAAACCCTGCACTTTCAAGAAAACATCAAAACAATGAACTTATGCAATTTGGATATGCTTACTCACATGAACATTGCGATAGTTACATCTAAAGATAAGACATGATTTTCAAACTTCGTTAGGACAAAGGCATAGTTTGCATGAAATGAGAAAAGTTCACTATGGACAATTGATTTTCTAAAGATTACTCCATGTCCAATCGGGCATGACACCTCTGTAAACACATCCCTGAAATTTGGAGCGTCAGGTTCTCTTAGAGGGGTTGGAGCCACAAACAAATGAAAGTACTAGCATGTAAATTCCTAGGCCTAAAAAATTTACCAAGTCCTGCTTGTTGAATCCATCAACTTGTAGATCTGTGTTTTTCCCAAATAGTTTTTGCTCTCACCAGAAAACAAAATGCCAGAATTGGTTCATGCAAATGGTTTATACATCAATTAGGAACCACAGAGTGTATTAGACCAGGTACTTCATTGCCAACCACATTTTCACGTTCCATGTGATGATTATTTCTTGAATCTCATTGTAAACCAGAAGCAGCACAGATTAGAGGTAGAGTATAACTATGGGAAAGAGAAGTGTCGCTGCAAGAAAACAGGAAAACGGAAATGAAGAAAAACAAAAAAAATTGAAATATTCACCTCGGAGACATTGTCAGAAATAATAAGGTCTACCAATTGTAGATGCAGAGAAAAAGTGCAGTACTTACCTTGGAGAAAGAAATAAACTCCAACCTCTTTCAATTGGAAATCGAGAGCATCCTTTGAGCTTGCTGTTAAGATCACAACATGCATCAACCATCACCTTGATATTGGTACGGACAATCACAGCGCCTCGAGCAGCAACTTCCACAGTGCCTCTCACGGGGTTGACCCTGAATGTTGCAAAATTCTATTTCCTCAATTTCCAGACTTGTGCACTTTGATAGGTCCGGCAACCTATTAAGAGAATAGCAATCAGACATGGAAAACCACCTCAATAGTGATGCTTGTTCAAGACCATCAAGGTTCTTAATGTTGCATTTGGATATCTTCAACACTTGCAGGAGCCTTAGTTTCCCAAGACCAAGAATTTCCGATGCATTGCAGTCACAGAGCTTTAATTTGGACAGAGTTTCCAGATTAGATAAATCCGCCCTCTGGCTCTTGCAATTCTTGATGAGAAGTTTTGACAAGCTTGAGGGAAGTTTCGGGAGGTCTTGCAGGTTTATGCAGGACAAATTAAGTTTTTTAAGTTGAGTAAGAGCATTAAAATCTTCTGGTAGACTAGTAACATTTGGAAGGCACAGCTTTAGGGTCTCTAAGTTGGATAAACTTGATATCCAGCCAAAGCTTTCCATTTGGGACAGCTCAGAGGACGGTATGTCCCCCTCATCAGGAACATTAACTAATTCCAGAACTTTCAAATCTTTCAAATATGAAAATTTCTGAACTACCCTCATGTTTTTGGTTCCCCAGCGCAAACTCACTAAACTAGATGGTAATTTTGGTAGAGTCTGAAGTTCATCACAGCCGAGCAAGTGGAGAGTCTGGAGATGAGAAAGCTGACAAATGCTCTCGGGTAGGCTACTGATCAGGGTAAACGATAACTCCAAGATTCTCAAAGATGATAACCCTGAAATGTCACACAGAATTTCCCCATCCATACTCCAGGCAGTCAGAAAACGTTATGACTTGCAACTTCCCTAGATTTGCAATATCTTTAGGGAATGTACTTATGGGAGTATATTCATTCTCAGCACCTCCAATCTATCCAAATTTTTATGGATTCTGGCAATACCTAATCCTGGTGTTTGACAGATCCATTTTCTGTAGTGACTTAAGCATCCCAATGGAGTCCGGAAGTGCAGTTATCCTGCCGACAGTCTCTTAAAGACAGCTCTGCAAGTCCCTCCAACAACGTAACAGAATTTGGGAGTCCTGGGATAATGGATTCATCCAGTGCAAGATATGACAGAGACTTCAAACAACCAATAAACTCGGATATTTCAGCCAAATTTTTGCAGCTGGAAGCACTGAAGAGTTTTAAGTTTCTGCATAGAACCTCTTAAGAAACGAAGGTGACGTATGGAAGTTTTATCAATCAAAAGCTCTTTCAAATTATCCAAGGAATTCATCTCTTCTCGGCAGCCGGAGAATCCGAGTGGACTTGATGTTCAAAGACTTCAAATATTTTAAATTACCAATGGATTTGTCAATAACTGACAAATAAGAACATCCTTCAAGAATCAGTCTTTCTAATTTGCTATCAGCTGGGAAGCATGGCGTTTTACGTAATTGACTGCAACCAGTTAGGTCCAAAACTTTCAATTTGTTTGCCTTCTGTGGAACAAAGAGATAGAAAAGGTTCAGTTTCTATTAATCTAGTCTTCACAAAAAGTTGAAAAAAGAAGGCGATACCTGCATTATTTGGGTCCATCCTTCCCAGTCATCTGCCACTGCGCTCCAGGATAAATCAAGAATGACCAAGTTTACTAGACACAAATGAAGAGTCTCGGAGCTCTTATGGCACCCTTCCCAATGAAGCCACCTTAATTTGAAAAGAAGACCAGTAAAATTTCCTCTCATATTAGCTCGATCCAATTTGAGGAACCTTAATTCTGATAGCGGGCTAAATTCTTCAGATGTGAAACAGTCATCAGATCCTCTGTATTCTTCAAAGGTGAGACTAAGGGCTTCAACTTTTGTCAAAGGAGACCCTACCTTTAGCATAAAGTAAATGAATATGAATTGAACTTTGTCATAGACTGTCTCAACACTTCTACAAATTGAATGTTTAAAAGGGAACCGTGTAAACTAAAAGAAAAATCAACTGCAGGTAAAAAAAAAAAGATGTATAGTGCTGGTTTTCGGTTTACCTCCCTCCTCCGTAGGGTGGATAGGGCTTGATTGTGCATCCACAACCTACTTCGATTGCCAGGGATACGATCTTCATTTAACACAATACTTCTGCCTAGAGTTCTCAGTAGATCATGCATCAACAGCTCATTGTTTTCTCCAATTTTCACCATAGACAGGACACAAAGAGCGTCAATCCCACTGTAAGGATAAAGTTTACAGTCGTCCCACATGTAAAAGGCAATTCTCCAATCCTTTCCTATCAGAAAACATGCTATATCCAAAAATATTTGCTTTGCATTTTTCTAAAGCATCGTAACTTATCTTTAACACATGTTCGACTTCCTTATGAGGAGCTTCTTCCAATTTCTCCAACATTTCTTTCCATATACGCTTTGATTTTTTGAACAAAAATGAACCTAGTCACCTCAAGTGCTAAAGGAAGTCGCCCAGTAGCCCTTATGATGTCGGTGGAAAGGCCCTCAAAGCCGTTTTCGGGAGAATCCCTTCCAAAAGCGTGCTTAGAAAACAACTGGAGAGCTTTTTCTTCTTCCATTGGTTCAACCTCATAGGTTTCAGCCCCTTCGAACCTCGAAAGGATGTTGCTTTTCTAGAAGTCACAATAATCCTGCTTCTTGGACCAAACCAACTAAGCTTCTCAACAACCAAATTGAGTTGCGTGACATCATCCACGCCATCAAGGAGAATGAGGACCTGCTTATCTCGAAATCCTTCAGCAAGAACTGTCCTAGCATGATCAGAACATTTGAAGTCTGCAGTTTTTTTACGGAGATCTGAGATTAATTTATTTTGCAAGAATAAGATCCTATCATGTTGATGTAATTTTGGAAATTTATCAAGATGACTATAACCTTCAAAGTGATGATAGAGTTGATTGTAAACAACTTTTGCAAGAGTAGTCTTGCCAACCCCCCAATACCATATATTCCAAGGACTCGAACATCGCTGCCACATATTTCAATTAATTGTCCATTGTGATGCACAATACCAAGCTTTCTCATAATCTCTTGCACGTGATGGTCGACTCCAACTAAATAATTTGTCACAGTTAGTCGACCCTTCTTCAGCTTTCGCAGAACAATTGGGATGAGTTCATCTATGAGCTTGGAATGATACCTACAGAAATCAAATCATGGAGACTTGATGAGAAAGTGAATCAGAACAACAATCATCAAAACAAAATGCGCAGAGTTGGACCAGGAGCAATGCACATGAGGCAAGAACAAAGGAGGCATTTAGATGCATTTTTCAAAGATCCTACATTAAAATGGTCTTACTTGGTCTGAAAGGCAAATGGTTAAGTGGAGTTGCGAAACAATTAAACTCGAAAATGAAGAATAATGTCAAAGATAGCAGGATTGGTTCATGATCCCAGTACATCAATTTTGTAAATGGATTTTAAATCAAATTGGATTACCCGTTATATAGTTTCGCTGTTTCAAATCCCCTTAACCTTCCAATCTCTTTAAGAGCCAGCTTCCACTTCTGGATGGTCTCACAATCAACCCCATTCCTCTGGTGTTCAAGAAAGCTCTCCTCAAAAGAATTCCTCTGGTCTTTCACATCTTGGGGCCCGATCTCATAGAAAATGGGAATGATTTTTCGACTCATCTTATTCTTGCAGTCTAATATTTGGACCAACTCCATGAGGCAGCTTCTGCTGGAAGCATAATTCCTGGAGATGATGGGAATCAAAACCTTCGACTGTTTGATCACTTCAATCAGCACGGGCTTGATCGGTTCTCCAACAGGCAGTTCCTCTTCATCTCGAAAGACATGTATCCCAGCATCTGTCAATCTTTGGTAGAGGAAATCTGTAAAACTATGGCGAGTATCCGGTCCTCTAAAACTCAAGAACACATCATAGTTTCCAGCCAAGTCAGAGCTTTGTGACAAGGACGAATTGGGCGATTCCTGTCAAGCGAGTCAATTGAGTTCATCACAACCACTGTGCAATGGCGAATACGTCTATTGTAGTTAGAAAAGAAGTATTGAAACTTGGGCAGGGGAGACATTGCCTCAATTTATGCAGTGAATATCATATATATCCATGCTCTTCAAATGCTTCTCGCTAAGCTAATGTAATAATGATTGAGTATGATGATGCGATATATCTGATCCTAGTTAAAACATATGAAACTTGAATCTCGTATGGGAGATCGCATGCTTTTGAAGTTTCAGCGTGACGGAGATATGCTGTAACCATTGATAATGCAAATTTCCTGGCCAAAAGACTAAACACAGAGAGAGAGAGAGAGAGAGAGAGAGAGAGAGAGAATCAAGATGCAAAGTCAAAGAATCTCACCCGAGTAGTCCTCCGCCTCTTTAGAGAAGAAGCAGCATCGGGACCGTGCCGATAGTCATCACATTCCCAAGCAGCATTCTGTAGCGACGAAAGCATCGCAGTCCTCGATTCCATCTTCTTTCTTCCTCAGTTATCTTCTTCCACTGGTACGAGTGTGAGTGGGACGAGCTCTCGAGTGGAACACCCATGTGGAAGGTCGAGGTCCGAGACTCAGGACCACTTTCCACCGACTCCAGACTTCCAGGTAAAAAGTCCTTAGAATCACGTGAATCAAAATGAACCGTCCTAAATGTTTTGCGTTAGGTCCATCCGGCAACACGTCAATCAACTTTATTGGTGGGACACATCAATAATTCCACCTGCCCTTGTCGCACTGAGGTGGAGAACGAAAAAATATTCAATGATTCCAAAGCGCCAAGTCATTTTTAAATAGAAATTTTAATTTTTAAATCCAATTTTCTCCCAATAATAAAAAGAATAAAAAAATGAAAACCATTTTTTTTTTCAACTTCCTGCACCACCCACTCTTCTCCTCTCCTCTGCAAATCGTTTCTCGGCCATGGATGACACGGCCTCCTCCTCCTTCCGGCCACCGCCTGCCCAGCCACTTGAGAATCCCGTGCGGCTGTCTCCACCGCACAAGCCAGAGGGGACTTGGAACAGTCATGGAGTCTCTCTCTCTGGTGTCTCCTTCCATTGTCCTCCCTTCAAGTTCCCTTCCGTGAAGCCCAGCCATGGCAGGATCTAGATCTGGAACCGCGGAGCCATGGCCGCGTTCTCGACAGAACTTGAAGCCATGGCCGCACAACAGACCTTGGAGCCAGATCTGTCGCGGTTATGGCTTCACAGACGAGGCCGGCCCTCGCCAGATCTGGGCGAGGGATGGCCTCGTCAATTTTCCATCATTTTTTTTTTTAACTCAGCCATGATGGCTCGACAATCTGGAGGAGGAGTGCTCGGCCATGGCTCGGTCGAGATCTGGAGAAGGTTTAGCGCTCAGCTTTTCTGAAGCTCAGTGATGACCGGAGGAGGGAGTCGCCGAGATCTAAACGTTGGCCAGGTCTGTTGCGGCCATGGCTTCGCAGTTCCAGATCTGGATGCGGCCAAGTGACACTGGAAGGGGCGGAGATGGTGACCGGACGGGTGTTCTCTGTCAGGGAGGAAGATGAACAGAGAAAAAAAGATTTTTTTTTTTTTCATTCCACCTCATCCAACACGTTCGATCTATTTTAAAAATAAAAAATGATAAGGCAAAAAGGCGTTAAAAAACTGAAATTTTCAAAGGAGAGAGGAAACGGTAGATGGGGCCGACAAGGTTTGGTGATCCTCGAAAAACAAAAATAAAATAAGCCGAAAAGAAATCATAGAAAAAGAAATTAAAGGGAGAGAACGGCATTTTAATGTCAGTGAGGCCTCGGATGACCCGAAGCAGTCGCTCCATGCTGGCCGTATCATCGGAGAACTGAAGCTCGAAGGAGACGCGATTTGGCTCCAGGATTCGGCAGTGGTTTCGTCTCGGCAGGGCAAGGTAAGTTTCGCCCGACCCATCTGTTTCCTTTGCAATATTTGAGCTGTGTTGGGGTCAATAGTCGCCCAGATTTGAATGAGTGTTGCGACTCACCCACAAAGAATTCTCATTCCCTTTTGCCTCGCCGTGGCCACCGCCCTTTCCGTTGTCTGAGGAGCCGATGATGGCCGCCGGAACTTGGCCGTCGTCGGTTTGGTGGAAGTGGTTGTCGGTCTTCGGTCGCTAAACCTTAGATTAAGCAAGAAACTTTTTTTTTTTCTGGGAATTTTGAACTAGATGGTGACGGTCAATATATGTCAAAAGAAAATCTTGCAATACTTAGGGTGTGTTCGTTTCACTGTAAGAGCATTTTGCAAATTAGTTTTTCGGACTTTCACGTGTTTAATTCATTGAAAATGTTTAGTCAACAAAAAATATTTACGAGAAAAAAAAAAACACACTTTAAATTACTAAAATGAATTCCAAGTTTTGAATAGAGGTAATAATTTTCCTAAGCATAACAAGTCTCTTACACAAATGCTTTTCTTCACTAAGATAGTGTTTTATGTGCTTTTCAGCATCTAACCAAATAAATAAAACTAATTATTTTTCTCAAAAATGATTTTCACAGAAAGTGTTTTCTTTTATGATGAAGTTATGCGCAAAAAAGATAAACGAGCAAGATATAGGAATTTTATGTTAAATTCCATAAAATATGACAGAAATAGCATCAAGCACAGAGCGACCCCTCGGTCTGTCATTGTACATGTTCTTTTCTGTATGTCTAATTTGGATGTATAGGTGGATATGCTTTTACTTTCCCCTTTATTAAATATATTTTGCAAAATGCTGAGGGAAAAAGAGATTTATATTAGACATCCAGGCATACATTATAGAGAGCAATTATTGATGATGGGATTAAAACTGCAACACTCGTCACCTAGTCTTCTATTTCTGCAGCTCTGCTATTTATAGTGTTTCCTTGACTCTTGCTGGGAGATCATTGCCCATCATAGAAACGCAAACTTACTGTGTTGGACACCGAAGATATCACAATCAAGATGAAGGCAAAAGATGATTGTGCAACTGACCATTTAGTCGGGATAGATGATCAAGTGGAAGCGGTAATGGACTTGTTGAACTATGACTTTGGTTGTGCACGGTGTCTTGGAATTCATGGCCCAGCTGGTGTTGGAAAGACAACCCTTGCCAAGGCTCTCTTTGACAAGCTCATCTCTAACTTTGACCAGTATTGTTTCCTTCAAGATGTCGGTGGATCATCACGCCGTGATGGCCTACTATTTCTACAAAAGAAACTGCTATCCAACATCCTCAGTGAAACTAAGCCTATGATTAACATCCACGTTACTGATGCTGGAATGTCTATGGATGACATCAATGACATTGACAATGGAATGAAGGCTATCAGGGAAAAACTCAATGATAAAAAGAATTTGATTATTCTAGATGATGTGGACCATAGGGAACAACTTGAGAAACTAATTGGCAAGATTAATTGGTTTGGTATAGGAAATAGAATCATAATTACGACAAGAAACAAAAGTATCCTAGAAAGTGTAGAGAAAATTATACTTTATGAATTGAAAGAAATTGAATTCTGATCAAGCTTTTCAACTTTATAAAAATCACGCATTCAAAAGAGAATCTCCTAGAGATGATTATTATGATGGGCTTTCAAGGGATATTGTTTCTACTATTGGAGGACTCCCTTTGATTGTTAAGGTCATAGGTTCATTTCTTCATGGGAAGCACGAAACTATATGGAAAGATACACTAGAAATGTTAAGGAGCATTGTTCATGAAGAGGTCCACCGGAAGCTGAAAATTAGCTATGATGCCTTAAATATCAAGCAAAAGCAGATTTTTCTTGATATTGCATGTCTGTCCTTTCGTGAGGAGGAGATTAATGCATCTTACATGTGGGAAGATTGCGACTTTTTTTCACAAACAGAAATTGAAGTCCTCAGTTCTTTATCATTGATTCATATTAAAGAGAATGGCGGGTTATGGATGCATGACATGCTAAAAGATCTAGGGTGCCAGATTGTCCATGAGGAAAACCTAGATCCAAGAAAGCGTAGCAGATTCTGGATTCCTGAAGAAGCTGTGGACATGGTGAAAACAAGAGAGGTAAGACATTAAGAGCACAAATTCTGTCTTTCTTTGCATAGAATCAGGAATTTGAGATGAAGTTTGTACATATGTGAAGAAGAGAAATTGAAAGCTCTTTCTAAATATGTATGTATTTGGCAGAATAAAGGAAATATTGAAGCACTCAGTCTAGCTGCAGATCCTACTCTGCTCATCTTTACTGACGAAGATTTTGCAAGGCTGCCAAATTTAAGATTCCTTGAATTAGATGGGGGAAGCTTTATTGGGGACTTTAGTAACCTCTTTTCAAAGTTACGATGGTTGTCTTGGTGTCATTATCCTCCAGATTTAATGGCAACTAATCTATTTCCACAAAACTTAATTGTCCTCCAACTCTCCAATTTTAACGAAGGCCTTGATTGGCAGGGTGGAGCCAAATTAAGGTACGTATGTTGTCATTCACATTTCTTAAAGCTATATTGTCCGATGACACTAGGTAATGCTTTATTCTTTTTGCAGATGCTACACAACTTGAAAGTTCTAGAGCTGACAAGTCTAAATATTTCCGAAATCGACTTGTCCGGGTGCTTTACTTTGGAAAGATTGATCATTAAAGGATGTCCTGAATTGTCTCAAATTAATTGCTCCATTGGGGAACTGAGACAGTTGGCCTACTTGAATATTGAGGGTCCCAACCAACTAACAGGTCTCCCTGAAGAAATTGGCCTGCTAGTGAAGCTAGAGCACTTATCTTTGAGGAACTGCTCCATCGGTCGGGCAACTCCCAGACTCGATTGGAAAACTAATTTCATTGATTAAGCTGGATCTATCGTACACATCAATTAAAGAATTACCTTGTTCTGTTGGTTAATCTTGTGAATCTCAAGTCTTTGTCTCTTGTAGGATGCAAAAATAATGGAACTTCCGTATTCGATTCTGGAGACCTTGAGTCCCTAATTGAATTGGATCTGTCGTTCACATTCATCGGAGTGTTACCTCCTTCTATTGGAAATCTAAAGACTTTAACCGTGATAAAGATGGAACATTGCATGCTAGCAGAGTTTCCTTCAGCCATTGGGTTGGCTTTGAAGCTTGAAGTGATACGTGCTAGAGGATGTTCCACTATGGTGGGCCAAGTTTCAAGTGAAATTGGGAAGTTGTCGTTTTTGAGAATCCTAGATCTATCAGACACCCACATTCGTCGAGTGCCAGAAACAATTGCTGCGCTCCCTCACCTAGAAGAACTGATCCTCGAGAAGTGTGATGAGCTGCAAGTGTTGCCGTCTCTTCCCACAAGTTTAACTCATCTACTTGTTAGTTCTCACTCCTTGCAATCTATTCCAGATTTCTCAAACCTGACTAATTTAGTTAAACTTCTCTTATCACAAGGCAAGAAATCATCTTCATCAAGCCAAACCGAAGCCTACAACTTAGAGTGGATTGGGAAGTTATCCAAGTTGGAAATTTTGGAACTGTGCCTTCCGAACATGACCATGTCACCAACTGCTTTGGGTTCCCTTTCTCGTCTGAGGAAACTTTACACATCTGGTCCCCTATGCCCAGAATTTCTCATGCAGCCCCCTAGATCAGCAATGCAAGGAAATCTCATCCCAATAACAACTTTCTTAGGTTTATCCAACTTGAGAAATCTAATTGTTTTGAAGCTCTATTGCTCTTTGAAAATGCAATCCACCTCGGCAGGCTAGAACAGTTGAGACATTTAACTGTCGGCGGCTTTCAACTCCTTGAAACAATAGCATTTTCCCTGGCAGGCCTGAAGAATCTAAAAGAATTGGAATTAGAGGACTGCCCAAAATTGAGAGAGATTCGTGGTCTTGGGGAATTGGAAACATTGGAGACCCTGAAGGTCCACTCATGTCCGTCAATTGGGAGGTTAAGTGATCTCTCGAGATTGCAAAATTCGATACCAGATGAATGCCAAGTCGTGATTACAAATTGTCCGAAACTAAGTCACACTTCTGGGCGTCGCATGTTTTACAAGGAGTATTTATCTAGGCACAGGCGTTCAAATATGCGCTGGCGTTCAGACATCATTAGGTCCAAATTTAAGGGCGAGGTACTTCTCCTTTTTATTTTTCTTCGTCATAATGAAACGAGCTTAATTCAGGGATGGATCTAGAATGTAACATTTGGGGGTAGATGATTTTCTTTTATTTGACTCCTGCAGCCAAAGCGATAGCGGCTGACGCCACATGTCAATTGCAATGCAATCAACTGTAGAAATGTGAAATAAAAAAAGACACTCGAATGCAGTAGAATAACTTTTTGGACTAATTAATTTGTATAACAAAACAATATTGCTTTGTCATTCGAATAGTTCTATATGCAAAATCTTGAATTATTTGCGCAAAAAAAATTACGAACACACATATATATATACATTGTTCTGCTCGGAAAATTGCTCATTTGCACATATTGAGTAAATTAATTACACCTCGAGATATTGATGATCATGGAATATTATCCTGTCTTTTTTATAAGAATTATATGTGGATATCATGTCAAAGTATTCAATCTCATCTGCATAAACTAGAAGGTTAGTTGCAGGCCTTGTGGCTAACTTAATTCCTTTAAAATTAGGAAAAGAAAATTAATAAGCCAATATCATGTCTAAACAAATATGAAATATTCTTTAAATAGAAAAACTTGTCGAGACATGCTACGCATGTGTATGTAATCATCAGTGAGTTACATTTGGAGAGAGAAGAAACATGTTTTTAAGGATTTAAGTGATTGTTTAATAGAGTGGATATGCTGTAATGAGTTATTAAGAATGTGTGACTTGGGTGATTATTTAATGAGGAAAAAGTTGCGAGTAGTTTTGATATTTCATGGAAGGGTGTTTTGAAAAGCAAAAAGTGAGATTAATATTGGTTTTAACTTAAAATATAGATTTATAGAAATTAAACAGAGGCTGGCTTTTGGTTTTTTTTTTTGGTTTTTTTTTTTTTTCAAACCTTGTGGTGTGGGGGGTGGTGTGGGAGGTGCGCGGGGGGAAGTTCAAACGTTACTAGGAATGTGGGACTAGAACAACTTGTGGGCCATACACATAAGAAGAGAGAGAACTAGCTAGCGCACAGGCAAGCATCAGCACAACGTCCGTCCAATATTCATTTGTTCATTAATAATGGAAAGCAAGATAAATATCACATGCATATAAATTTTTTGGTAGATTTAATTTAGTGTAATA
The DNA here is from genome assembly GCA_014182715.1 of Eucalyptus cloeziana. Taxonomy (NCBI): domain Eukaryota; kingdom Viridiplantae; phylum Streptophyta; class Magnoliopsida; order Myrtales; family Myrtaceae; genus Eucalyptus; species Eucalyptus cloeziana. The sequence continues at coordinate 33,553,769 of CM024638.1, forward strand.
ATATTTTGTATGGCAAACCATTTGAAATCTCAGAATACATACTTTGACTCTCAACTGCATCAATTTAGATAATGATCAAAGGATGAAATGGGCGTTGGGTATCTTGAAGATAGGGAACTTATAAAGAAGGAAAAGGCTGATTGGTATTTGCAGAGTTTTTTGGGTAAATATTAGATTTGCTCCTGATTTATAGATGGTTGAAGTGATCTTGCTACAGACTCGTGGTTTTCAATTTCAATTTGCCAGTTGCCATCTATATTTGCAGACTAAGAAGCATCTTCAACACCTTTAACATTGTGAAGCAAATCTAAGGAATTAAGATCATTTGACATTTTTGCAAGAGGTCTCGAATTGAGCTTTCATATATATTTTTCTCCTTTTCATTTCATTTCCGTAGAGTGCTCAATCTATTTTCCTTTTCTTTGCTTAATATCTTGAGAGATGTGGAATTAGAGAATTTTATAGTTGCCTATGGTGTTATTTAGATGTGGGCTTTTGGAATTTGGAAACAAAGAGGATAAAAGTAATGAGGATAAGAATTGAAAAAATAAACAAAGCTAATAATTATTTTTAGAAAAGAATTAAGACTGTCGTGCTTCGCCGACGAGGGCTGATGATCTTCATGTGGGTGTCGGCGAGGGCCGGCAACCCTTGTTGGGGCGTCGGCAAGCGACGCGCAGGCGAGAGCTTGCATGTCCTCGTATCCACCACGCGGCAAACAGAATCATACTGGCCAACGATCAAGCAAGCATCATCCCTAGCCATCAGCCTTTTTGAGGGCCAACAGAACAAGCGATGACACCCACCAGTACTCGATTTTGGCAAAAAAAATCCACTTTTGTCTCCAAAACCAGATTTTCTTCTTTTCTTAACCTGTGATAACTCTTGTGAAAGTCATGATAACGCGGATCAAATTTTAGAGTGACTAAGTGAGAGGAAAACCGTCTATGTTGATTTATGCTGGGTGCCTACTGCTTGCATTTGGGTGTTCAGACAAAGGATTATTATCTTATGATATTTGGGGATTTTGTATGTTTTTTTCTTTAAGATGTTTAATTACCTTAGATATACCAATTTCTAACCTCCCTCTTCTTAGCAAGACGATGGTGATGTGGACGATGGTGATGAGGACGATGCTGATGTGGACGATGGTGATGAGGACGATGATGTGCTGGACGATGGTGATGTGGACAATGGTGATGAGGACGATGATGTGCTGGAGTTTGTGGACAAGATGCTGAAGAAAGATGGCGGCTTCATACTTAAAGAGGAGGTAAGAAACGACACCAATCTAAATCTCAGCTGCAATCCTTTCTCTATTCAAAATTCCTACTAATTTGGAAAAGCTGAAATTGAACCTAACAGTACTTACTGCTCCAGGTAACAAGGTTGCTGAAACTAAAAATTGTGATTGAAGGGATTGATATTGAAACTGTCATATTGGTTTTCAATCTAAAGACGAGTTTTGTGCACATTTCATTCCCTGCTCTCCCCCATTTTGTTCAATTCTGAGGTACCTACTGATTAAGAGAAATAAAATAGTAACAAAAAAAAAAAAAATCATATCAACATCTTCCTTTAACCAAATAAGACAGAATTCAATTTCACGAATATTAGGACTTAATTGCACTTTTTAAAAATTTTAAGACTTAATTACATTTTTATGACGAGTTTTAGGACTCTTGATATACTTATGCCTTTCTTCTTTTGTTGCTTTTCCCATTGAATTTCAATTCATTTGGCACCAAATTATCATCACTTGTCATTTTCTATCGCTGAAACACTGCAACATCATTAGTTAATATGATAGTTTAGTTAGAGTGGTTGACCGAATAATTTGATTGTATGAATTTAAGAACGTTGGAGGACTTGATTGTATAAAGTAAAACTTAGAGGAGCCAATTGCATAAATCCAGAAAGTTAAGAGGATTTGATCGGACAAAATAAAATTTAGAGGACCAAATCGCATAAACATTGAAACTTAAAGGATAAAATCCATTCTTAACACATAACAAAAAAGGCCAAAAAGGCCAATCAATTAATAAATTTAAATGAGGTGAAGTGAAACACGTAAATTTAATCATTAAGAATTTTATCTCTATCTCAAATTTCAAGTACAATCTCAATTAAATAGGACTTTTAATGAAAAAAAAAAAAAAATTGAATTTTAAAGTAGTTCAAAAAAAAAAAAAAAGTAGTTCAAAATTACAGTTATATGTTTTTATCCACATAACATTTTAAATTACCTAAAGACTCATAACTTGAAATTCATAGCTGATATCATAATTAATTTTTAAAATCAATGAATAATCCAATTCAAAACTGCAGTGAAAAGTCTTCTTTATATCATCACATGCTCAAATTGAGCTCACATATCTACGCTTCTTGATAGGAATAACAAATAAGAGAAAAATTAGAGGGAGCGCAAGCGGTCAAGCAATTGACTTGTGTTCTGATATCTTGCTGGACAAATTTTTTTTTTTTTAAAGAAAATTATCCAAAAAATCTTAAACTTATTGTACTTTTATTAATTCAATCATAAATATTTTAATTTTGTCAATTGAGTTTATACAGTCAATTTTGGCTAGAAATCAATAACGTGGTCTCTAGCCATCCTACACAGACAATTTTTAATACTAATAATTATTTTTTATTTTTTATTTTTAAAAATCTTTTCTTTTTCTTTTGTTGTCTCTTTTCTTCTTTTTTGATTCAAAGGGCTGGCAAACTCCGCCAACCACTGACTAAGGGCCTTGAAGCCCTTGCCGGCCACGGCTAGGGGTCGTGAGCCTTTGTGGGCTATAGCGATGGCATCGTGAACCTCGCCCGGCCCTGCTATGGCCCGCAAGGGCCACGATCCTCATCCTATGGCTAATGAGAGGTTGCTGGCCCTCGTCCGGTAGCTAGCAAGAACCAAAAAGAAAATTAAAAAAAGGAAATAAAAAATTAATAAAAAGAGAAAATATTTTGAAAAAATATTTAAAAATTATTAAAAGTTGTCTATATCGGTGCCGGCCATGTCACGTAGGATGGTTGGCGTTGACTGGACTACAATGTTAGTGATTCTCAATCAAAATTAGCCGAGATAGACTTAATTGGTAAAACGTGAAAATGCTTAAAACTCTATTAACAAAATTAAAAGGTTTAGAATTAAACTGGCAAAAATATAATAGATTTAGGACTTTTTGGACAATTTTCCCGTTATTTTCTAAACATTTAAGCCGTTAGAAAATGGACCATATGAATTTAATGCATGTGACTTAACAATCTTAACATATGATAATTACAACATGTAACGCAATTTAGATTTACATTGATAAAGTTAGACCTAAGTTTGTGCTACGTTAAATGGATTCTATAAATTTCAGGAAGGGTTACAATTAAAAAAAGTCATAAGATGTGCTTACAGACTTGCATAATTTGCAAATTTAGAGAAATAGACATGAGTTTCTGAACGAAAAGTTCAAAGATCTATTAAGTACAAATAATCTTCTGTTTCGACTTGCATCCTAAATGAAATTTGAAAAATCTATCAGGTGCAAACAATCACTCCAATTTTACTTGCATCCTTTGACATTTCATGTTCGTGATATTTTTTTAGAACATGATTGAGGAGAAAAGGTATGACAATAGTGATTGAGATATGCATGAAATGATTATAATGATTTTTAAAGTGAAGTGATGGGATGCAACATCATCTTTCTACTTCTAGACCACATCTTTGTTGAAATATATACAAGTTTTTGAGTTTGAAGGGTACATATTAAGATGACAATTCAAGAATTCATGTACATGCATGCATATATATCTTTTTCTCGTGTTAATTATTTTAACCTTTCAATATAATTTTATTGTTAATAGCGTTCGCTGCAATGCTCAGCTATTTACACATGCATATACTTCAAAAGATTCGCTTGTCGGTGTATAGATAAGAAATTTCAAAGCGGGTTAATCAGTTTACAAAAAAAAAAAAAAAATGAAAGGTAAAAGATCATCACTCCTGAACCTTGGATGAGGATGACCGGTGACTTCTTATAGTAGACAATTTATGCAAACACATGAAGGATAGAAAAGATCAACAAGTATAGGTACTTCTTCGCATCTTACAGCTTATAACCGAGCAATCATTATGTTTCTGGTAGGTGATGGCTGAAAGGAAAAAGAAACCACGAGTTGCCAGTATCGAAAACGGTGATGGAGCAGATGATGAAGTAAACCACATCTTGAGCTTGATGAATATTAATGATAAGGATGAGCGGATCGTTGTCGTCATCCATGGAGAAGGTGGGATTGGCAAGACGACTCTTGCAAAACTCATATACAACCAAGTCTCCTGTGATTTTGATGGCTGTAGTTTCCTTGCCGATATCAAAGAAGCAACTCAAGTAGTAGGAGGGCTTCAGCTTTTGCAAACTAAGTTGATTTCCAATATTCTAAATCAGGATCTTGAGGATGTTGAATTTGTCAACAGGGGAATCGAGTTTTTCAGGGACTTATTTTGCAGCAAGAGAGTTTTGATTATCCTTGATGACGTGGAAAATGCGTTTTCTGTCCGTAAACTCTTCGGAGATTGCTTTGATTGCTTTGCTTCTGGAAGCAGGATCCTTGTTACCACCAGAAGCAGTGTTGTCCTGGAAGGATCTCCTCAGATCCGGACTTATGTTGTTAGTCGGTTGGATGATGTTCAGGCTCATCAACTCTTTAGGCAGCATGCATCTATACCATCGTCACTCGCAATGTCGCACCGTCCTCTTATTGCTGTGGCAGGACTGCCGTTGTTTATTGAAGTTTTGGTTGCATTCTTCAATGTTAAAACGGAGGAGGAATGGGACAAATCAGTAGTGAAGTGGTGGTCACCATTCAGGGCTTGGGATTTTCAGAGAATTTTGAAGGAAGGATATCAAAAATTAAACTGTGGGCAGGAACAGATATTTCTAGATATCGCCTGCTTTACTACCGGCGTAGATAGTCGAATTGCTTTGTACCTATGGTCTGACTCGTCTTTTCTGCCTTCTATTGAAGTTTTGACTCCCCTAGCCAAAATTGGAGAAAACAATCAGATATGGATGCATAGCATGTTGAGGCGACTTGGCAGAGAAATCGTTCGAGAAGAGAATCTTACAGATCCAGGAAGGCGGAGTAGATTATTTAATCATGAAATAGCTCTTGACACGATAAAGCGGAAAAAGGTGAACGTTTGGTGGGCTTTTTTTTTTCTTTAATTTATTCATCGTGAAGCATAAGAAATAGTTTTGTTGTTTTCACCATTCGCCAGATACTGTGAAGATCCGACCATGTGTGCAATTGACGTTGCTGTCATTTTCCTTTAGCAATGTTTCCTGACTAGTTAAGTGACAAGAAGAGAGACCATCCTCACTACTTCTATTCGTTTTTCTCGTCCATCTCAGGGAACAGAAAAGGTTGAGGCACTCTGCCTCAACTTTCAGGGGCACACTCCAGAGAAAATGACAGCAGAAGACTTTAAGAGCATGCCAAACCTACGGTTTCTTCAATTGGATCATGCAGACATTGCCGGAGATTTCACTAACGTTTTTCCAAATTTAAGGTGGCTCTGTTGGCATGGGTGCCCTCGACATCTGCAAGTAACTAATTTTCACTTGGGAAATTTAACCATTCTCGACTTGTCGTGGAGCAAAGTCACGAGAGACTGGGATGGCTGGGATCAAATAGAGGTAGTTTGCGATTCGTTCGCCTGGTCTAACGTAACTATTTGTGAAGTGAACTCACGCAAATATTTGTCATATTTTGCAGATGAAGAACTTGAGAGTTCTAGATCTTACTGGTTGTGCAGACTTATTGGTCACTCCTAAGTTCTCCGGTTGCCAAAATCTGGCTATATTGATTTTGGAGCGATGTTCACAATTGGTCAAGATAGATCGTTCGATTGGCTATTTGAAGTGCTTGGTTTCCCTGAATTTGAAGTTCTGCACAGTGCTCAGCATATTGCCAGTAGAAGTGGGTCGCCTGACAGCTCTACAAGAGCTTCTCATGGACGGGACTTCGGTACAAGAAATTCCCATCTCCATTGGTAATTTAAAGCAGCTTGAAACTCTGAGTGTCTCAAACTGCTCCTCATTGAGTCAGCTACCAAGAACGATATGTCACCTAACCAATATCTCTCTTCTTTCACTGGATAGAACCGGAATCGCGGCACTTCCCGTTTCCATTGGAGAACTGGTCAGACTTAAACACTTGTCATTAAGGGATTGCTGTCAAATAAGCAAACTTCCAAACTCCATTGGCAACATAGGGAGATCCTTAGTAGAGTTAGATGTGTCGGGGACAGGCGTTGTCAAGTTTCCACATTCGCTAAAAAATCTGCAGAATTTGAAGGTGCTGAGAATGGATTGTGGTTTCTTCAAAGAGTTCCCTCCTGATATCGGGGAGCTGACCAGCCTCGAAGAAATTCATGCCTGCTGGTGTCGGAGTCTCGAGGGGGGCGTTCCAAGCGAGATTGGAAAACTGCATAATCTGAGAATCTTGAGGCTGCGACATTCGACTATTTCCAGCATACCGGCAGAGATCCACCAACTTTCCAATCTTCGAACCCTTGATTTACTTCACTGCGACATGATCAAAGAGTTGCCAGGGCTCCCCTCTAGCATAACGGTTTTGTATGTAGACGATGAACTGAAGTCGTCGCATCTGCCATAGCTAGGAAAGCTATGCCACTGTGATGAAGACTAGGCTCTAGAGACCCTGGCAAAATGATGGCCTTTCCATTTACCTCATGTTTTCATTCCAGATTTGAATATGGATACCACCAACAAGATGTGTTTTTCTGAAGTTTGCAAAGTCGTTTCACCTGAAAACCCGGTAACTTTATATGTGCGTTCATGTGTATGTACCCATGCCTATCGGTATATTTCGTTAATCACCGAGGCGGAAATTCCTAATGCAGCATCACTTCGGACCCATCTTGCAGGCAATCAGGAGCTTTGGGGGTCTACTAACTTGGGCGGTACCCAGATCAGCATATAGACTTTTATGATAGTCTCCGAAGATTGGTATTGCTAGCAAATACCTCGTCATCTCGTAATAGAAATAAGACATGTATATACATCTCTCTTTTTTTTTATTTTTTTGGTTGTGTCCTAGAGAGTCCCTTTTCAAAAGGGAAAATTATACTAGTAATTCATAAAGTTTGGCTGAATATCCAATGTTTGCTTTAGACTTTTAATTTGTTTAATGTGATCCTTGATCTATTCCTAAGTGTTCAATCTAGTCCTTGAACTTTCAATTTGTTTAATCTATTCTATCAACTTTCCATAACAAAGTCAAATCATCCCTTCGATACTATTCAAAAATTTCATAATTACACTATTAACTGGATTTTAGAATATTTTCTCATTTCAATCCATTTATCAAATCAACAAAACTATTACTTTTTAACTTCATTCAATGAGAAGGACAGAGATTTAAATATTACCTTAAACGGATTCGATCTGAAATGAGCGAATGTAATTGGGAGAAAGTAGAACGTGGACCTGATAAGAGCGTTGCCCACGTTGCAATGGAGGTAGCAATGGGGACTGCTTGCGCACACAAGTATAATGACTTCCCAAATTCCTTCCCACGCAAGAAAGTGTGCGTTCTCGCATTGTTTTTTTGTTTTTTTTTTTGGAGATTGGAGGAACTGACTCATAGCAAACGCTCGGCGTAAACCTCCAGGGAGCACTGGTGTGAGGACCTACCTCCTATGGTGCTCCGCTTAAGTTGCGCTAATGCGTAACGGTGACTGGAAATGGTGTTTTACCCAAAACAGTGAAAAATCTTTCATCCAAGGTTGATCTTTGATTTTTATTGTTGAAATGGGGTTCCATGGTGATTCTAGATAGGAGTTTTGATTGGTTTCACAAGGAAATATGAATAGTAATTCTACAAGTGAAGTACTGAAAAATAAATAGGACCTTGCATTAATAATAAAAATACATTGAATGTGTGTTCTTGATGATAGGAGATCCTCTACAATGATAGCATATTGCCACTTATATAGTCCACCAATTACAACCATTTAACCACGGTTACTACTACTAAGGCAATAACACATTTAATTCTGAGATTCTAGGCTCCCCATGCACGGGCCATTTCCATCCACAAGCGGTTACAACTCCAAAGGCTATCATAGTACTCAACCGTCACTTGATATCTTTGTCTTCAATCTTCATCTCGATCCTTGTGTTCTCTTCTCTATCCAACACTCGGCCTAATTTCGATGGCCCCCTTGTCGTGCTCTTCAACCATCATACTTTGCCGATCTCCTCTTAATTACTCGTCGATGTCGATGCTACTTTGTTGTCAAGTGCTATATCACAGATGCCAATATCCATGCTACATAATTGTCAATTGTCCAATGGCTCGATCATTGATCAATTCTCGCTCAATCGACTAACCCCAATTGCACGTCGATTACAATGGGTTATTTCTTCTGACCTTCAGCAATCGAGTTAAAGTTCTAGTGTCTTCAAGAATAAATACTAGCTTTTAGATGCAACAGCAATACTCAGAGCGATTAACTTCTTTGAGCCTTGATTAAACCAATGAAGGACAAATGATGAAGTAGGTTGTCCTAGCCAACAGTCAAGACTAGACAAAGCAGATCATCCATGTAAAACTAATTTACAACCGTTTCTATACATTTTATTAGTAGTGTGAAAATAAGAGAAAGGATTGGAGGGAAAACCCATGTGTCGTTGAGACTGCACACATGTATTTATACTATATTGAAGTATTACAGAACAGGAAAACCCACAATTAAAGGATATTACATAATCAAAATGCACATTTATATTCCTAACACTCCCCTCAAATTGGAGCGTAAATATCATAAATGGCAAGCTTGTTATATATACACCTGATTCAGGGACCACTTAGAGCTTTAGTGAATATGTCAGCTACCGATCATTAGTTCTAACAAATGCAGACTTGATCTCCCGGGACTATGGCTTTTCTAGAACAAAATGACCGTCGACCTATATATATGCTTCATCCTCTCATGAAAAACAGGGTACGAAGCAACACGTGTCGCTGCTTGACCATCACAAAACAACGCCATCAGTGACTCACGAGGACCAATCAAATTCAAAGCTGGCCTCCATGTTCTCTGTCTCTGTCTCTCTCGGTTTTGACAGTTTGTGCAGGCTGCTTTTAGCTGGATCCACTTGCCCTCAGCAGCAACAAACCATGCAGCAAACTTGAGGAGGAACGTTAGAATCCATCAAAACTTGGGGTCGGCGTATACAGGCACTTGGATCGAGAAACGTTAGACCGGCCGATTTTGGGCAGTTTTAGAATGCACTTTTGGTTCCTCATTCTAGGGTGGGAATCGAATTGCCTGGAGCAATTTATATATTTTTATTTTTTAAATAATTAAAATATAAATCTAAATCCTAATATCCTCTTGTGCCCCAGCTTATTTCAAATGATGAAAATGAATCTTTGTTTCGTTTATATTGTTGCACCAATTCATGGAACTTGACCCTTTTGTCTCTTGTTCCTTTCTTTACTTTAGTTTCTTTTTTAATTCACCAATTTTACTTTCCTTGCTTACCCACTTTGAGTCTGTCATTAATGGAAAAGAATCCATTAAATCTTCCTCCTTTTTTTGAGCTAATCCTTACAATCATGGTTTCATCATCTCTTTGTCTTCCTTGCAAATCTTTGATGAACTCTCAGTTTCAAATTGTGACATGGATTAACAATTCAATTAATCCAAAATTTCCGGTTAAGATATATGAATCCACTGGTTATGTTGGACTAGCCGGGAACTGAACGAGACCGATCCCAATGCCAGGTGGTCCAGGTGGTCCGGTTCCCAATTCCTAGGTTGGACCAGACTGAATCGGGAAATGAACACTCCTAATCAAAACTATACCTTTCAAAATGGATTATAGGCCAATTTCTTAACCTACATTTGATGGGTTGAGTTGTTATACAAATTAATTATATTTGATAAACAAGTTTAAAATGGTAAAACTCAAGATATGGGTATTGAATGAGTTGATAACTTACTTAAACCCAACCCACCTATATAATTCTCTCTTCACTCTCTTTCCCCTTACTCAATCTCGCTCTCGCTCACTTTGCGCTCTTACTTTGGTTTAGTCATGATTTTTCTTATTAGTTTAGATATATAAGTGTTTTAGCAATATGAGATAGGTATAAGTTACTACAAAGTAGGTCAGAGTGGGTTAACACATTTCAATTTGAGTTGGATCATTTTCAACCCGATCATCCCATTTGATGAGTCTAACTAGAACTTTAGATATTTCTATGCCATGAATTTAGGTCAGGTCCCCTTGGAGTATAACAATTTCCAGTCGAAAATAATTCTCAAATTTAATCGAATGGTTACTTATGTACCTTTATTTTTATAAATACCTTTTCACTATACGTCGAGGCAAACCTTGCATTTAAGAGGCCAGATTGCCCCTCCCTGCAAAATCATCTTAGCTTCTTACTCCGGGTTCAAGTGGTTTGGCTTTTAGTTAGTAATTGAACAGATTGAGTGGGCATAAGAATTTATGACTGATAACTTTTTGAAAAATGATCGTTTCGTAAATAGGAACGCTTGTGAAGATGCAAGCTTGTTCCCGAGAACTATAGTTGGGTTTCTCATTGGTATTTTCACAAAAATTCTGTTTATTTCGCGAAATATGAATGGTTTTGAAAATGTTTCCTAAAAATTATCGCATGTATCGCATACAAAAGTGATTAACTTTGTAAAATATTTTCATCACCAATGAAAATTTGGCCACTTAAATTATCATCGATGATGAAAATTATTCTCGTTAACTAATTATTTCAACAAATACAAGTGATTGTTGTTAGGAAAATATTTTCTAAATTATTAGCCATTGGTTAAAAAGTGAAGATGCTTTTGGTATTTTTCGTATCCCCCCAACTAAACCAAATACGGTGACTAGTGGGGCTCCCCCAAAGTGATTATATTTAAAAAAAAAAAAAAAAGGGGGGGGGCAAAAGGAAGGGAAGTCACCAAAAATCCCAAACTTTGCCCAAAATGACAAATTTCCCCCAAACTTTTTTTGTGACATGAAAAACCCCAAATTTTACTAACCGTGACACATTTACCTCACAAAGGGCATTTTCATCTTATTTTTTCTATTTTTTTTTTTTTTCATTTTTTCTTCTTCTCTCTTCCCTCCACCATGGCCGATGGAGGGAAGCCGGACTCAGGCGAGGGCGGCCCTCGCCAGCATTGGGCGAGGGCCGCCCTCGCCTGGGTGTCGCCCTCACCAACCCAGGCGAGGATAGTTGTTGCTAGATCCGATGAGGGCGGCTGGCAAGGACGAGCCTCGCTGCACTTAGGTGAAGGCGACCCTCGCTGGCGTCAGGCGAGGGCTATCCTCACCAAATCCGGCCCAAGCAAAGGCCGCCCTTGCTAGATCTGGCAAGGGCTGTCCTCGCTTAGGCTGGCAAGGGCAGCACCCAGGTGAGGGCGACCCTCGCCAGACCCAGCTGAGGGTTGCCCTCGCCTGAATCTGGCTTTCCTCCGCCATGGCTGGCGGTGAGAAGAGAGAAGAAGAAGAAAAAAAAAAAAAAAAAAACTTAAAAAGTAAAAGACGAAAATAACCTATAATTTAGGGTAAATGTGTCACACGGATATAAGTTCATGGTTTTTTGTGTCACGAAAAAAAGTTTAGGGTAAATGTGTCACGGTTAGCAAAGTTTGGGATTTTTCATATCACAAAAAAAAAAAAAATTGGGATAAATTTGTCACTTTTGGTAAAGTTTGAGATTTTTTATGGCTTTTTCCAAAAAAAAAAAAAAAAAAAAGAAAATATTCCTCAAAATAATGTGTCATTACTAGGTTGTGGACATTGTTCTGGTTTCAATAGAGTTGGTGGTATGGGTGTGCAATCAGACCGGGTATACCCGGGAATCGGACCGGCCCACCTAGAAAACAGGGTCGGGAACAGGTTCCCATTGAAACCGGTCCGGGAACCGGTTCCGAGTGATTACCCACCCGCAAACCGGTTCCTAGACCGGTTTGGGAGCTGGTTTTGTACATAGAGATTTAAAACCCTATTTTTTCCCATGATTTCTATTCTTGCTCATGTAATCATACGGCTTTTTTCCTCTTGGCTCTCTCAGGCACGTATGACACTCCTCCTTTGTCGTTTCTCTTCCTCACTAGCTCCCTCTCGCACCGTCCGACGGATGGATGGTGTTCATCGCCACCAAATTCATATAGTAGTTATGCTTGCATAAATGAATAGTTTCATATAGTAGTTGTGGGAATAAGATTAATATTAGACTCATGTTTTTTACTAATGTTTATGCAATGTTATGATTTTTACTTTGCCTTATGATTTTATTTATGATAATTAGCCCTGTGGATTTTTAATTTTTTCGTTTAGTCAAAAAGTTCATGTATTTATTTGTTACAAGTGCTTAATGTTTCAATATAAATTATGAAGGTTACGTTATTTTCTCGCATATTAATGTAAAATTTGAAGTCGTATAGGATATCGGGAGGTTGCAAAATAGGTTCCCATGGAAATAGAGTTGACCTTGGAACTGGATTAGAAAAATAGGGTAGGTTGGGTACAAGGTCCAATACAAACAGGGTTGGGTACAGGGTCCAAAAAAGGGGAATCGGTTATAACAGAGTCAAATACAGGGTTCAAGTCTAAACCCTACCCACCCTAGACCTGATCACCCCTAGTTGGTGGAGGGCTATCGGTGTCCAATCATCCATGGTCGATGCTGTTTTCAGTAATAACTTATAATAGTCCGTAAGATTTTAGTTTAAATTCATTTATTTTCACGATTAACCCAAGTTTCAACATCCATGACAATCTAACGTCGCTCCTCGCCATTACAACAAAGATTTTGTTAATAGGTGTCTCATAGATAATAGTTAACTAATTGATAAAGGAAATTTCCTTGTTTTCAGTACACTGATTTTCTCATATTATGCATAATTAGTACTTTGAGAATTGAACTATCTAAATAAAATGCTCGAGACACTCGTTAATAGTAAAAATAGAGAAACATTCCTAGTTAAATGATCTATCATAATTAGGGGTGTTAGAATCGAATCGAAACCGAAACTAAAACCAAACAGAACTAAACCAAAGTTTGTGCATTTTTGGTTTGATTCGGTTTTCGGATCAAATAATTGAAAAGTAACCATTCTTTTTTTCGGTTTGGTTCAGTTTTTGGTTTAGTTCGGTTAATCGAAACCAAACCTAACCGAACCGAAATTCTCAATAAAACCACGCGACTTAAAACCTCTCTTCTTAACCACTGGGGTTTGCTCTAGTGGCCACCCTTCCAACTTGGAAGGGGGAGGTGTAGGGTTCGAATTCCCACATTCTCAGGGGGGTTTGGGGTGGGGACGCTGTAATTTCAGGAGTGGGTTTCGACTCCCACGCCCTGTAAGGAAGCAGGACAAAAATCTGAGAGTAAGCGTTAGAATAGGAATAGAGTAGGACCAACCAAAAAAAAAAAAACCTCTCTTCTTTCTTACCCTTTATTTAGTTTGGTTCCAATAAGTAAGGCAAAAATAAGAAAACCGAAATACTGAACCGAACCGAACCAAATCGAACCTAACTGGCTTTTCAATTCGGTTCGGATTAGATTCACACCTTATCGGTTTGGTTCAGTTCGGTTCGGTTTTTTTGAAAACCCGAACCGAATCGAACCTTTGACACTCCTAGATAACATTCTTTTACCCACAGCTTCCTTTTATTTTCTTAGCGAAATTGATTCTATTGGACAACTCAAAAAGAAAAAGAAAAGCTAAATAAATTGAAGGAAAGTCTTCAGTCTCCTTAAGAGGAGAACGTTGCTTATTCAACAGGACCAACGCCATGTTTAACTAAAGTACACACCTTGAAAAATCAACATAGATGAAGCTTTTTTGGATGGTGCAACGGAAGGGGCGGTCTCGAGGGTTCTCAGAGATGATAGAGGCGCTCTATCGGACGGCTTTGCCATGAAAGTTCCGTCTTTGTTGCTGATTCAGATAGAAATTTTGGCTTTGATTGAAGCTCTTAAGCAGTTTGAGCCGAGGAGAGAGAGTGATATGGAGGATTGAGACCGACTGTGCTAAACTTGTGGACGAACTTAAGGGAAGATGCGCGTGCAGCTGGAGCTGGATACGCTGCCTAACGAGGCCCGAATCTGAATGGCCTAATTTAAGTCCATCTCACTGGTTCATTGCGATAGGTTTGTAAGCAAAGTGGCTAATTGAGTCGCAAAGGCCCATCGTTCAAATTTCCTTTCATCTTTTTGAAATTTTTTATGTTTTTTTTTTTTTTTGGTCAAAAAGAGTCATTATTTATATTATAAAGCAGAAACAGCATACCCAACAGTTGGGGCATTAGTACATAAAAGGACCCAAAGGCCTAGAGGTGGGGAAGCCCACCAGTTGGGAGGAAGAGTCTTCTGTGTCTGTTGTCACGCGGCCCAGTCCGCCACTGCATTGGCAGAACATGGGCAGAAAGTCAGGCCCACTAGTGGCAATTGCTGAAGAAGAAACTTGCATTCCATCAAAACTGCACGTGCTTGCCAGTTCACTTTGTCCGAGTTCTTGAGAGAGTTCACGAGTGTTCGGTTGTCAGACTCCACCAAAGCCTCCCTCAGCTGCTTATGTTTTAAGTACTTCAAAGCTTCGAGCACTCCCAGGGTTTCCAGCTGAAGAACTAATTCCCCCCGAACAAGCTTCGTGAATCCATCGACAAGGCTACCGGAAGAGTCCCGGACGACGCAAGCCACTACTCCTTCCGTCGATCCCTCACAAAGCGACCCATCAACATTAAGCTTCAAGGAACCGGCTGCCGGAGCTTGCCAGGTATGTGGAATCTCCATATCTTCTTTCTTTTCTGCTTGAAGAGGCATAAATCCCCATTTGTGGTAGCTATCTTGCTGAAATCGGGCTAGATCTACCACTTTGCAGGCATCTGGTTTAGTACCTCGAAAAATAAAGTTGTTGCGCTCCTTCCATACTTGCCAAAGGAGGTTTCTGATCGTTTCCAAGGGCGGTAGGTTCGTGTTTTTTCTTATAAATCGCGCCAGCCACTCATCCAATCGTGTAACCTCTTGTGCGTCTACTTGTAGGTTGATTTCTGGGTGGCTCCATACCCTTGCAGTCTAGGGGCAGAGAAGATGAGTGTGTTCGACCGTTTCCACCTTATCTCGACAAATATCACATACGGGATTAGGTAAGATCTTTATTTTCCATAGGTTCTCCTTGGATGGGATGACGTTTTGACAAGCATTCCAAACGAAAATCTTCGCTTTGGGGCTGGTCCGCATTTTCCATATAGCTTTCCAAAGTTCTGGCGGTGTTTGATATGAGGAAGAGGGATTTTCCATTGCTCTATTTGCTGTCATTCTATCTCTTAACATATTGTAGCCATTTTTTACTGTAAAAGACCCATTCTTTGTGCCTGTCCACATCAGTTCATCGCTTGTAATGTGTCGATTAATTGGGATTGCAAGGATCTCCTGAGTAGTCTACTCATCAAATAGGTTATTTAACAACGGTTCATTCCATTGTTCTGCTTCAAAGTTCATCAACTCAGAAACTTTCCGTGGATCATTTCTGTTTGCTGGCCCTCCAATTAATCCTCTCTTTAGCCATTTGTCTATTCTGATATTGACATTTAGACCATTTCCAATCCCATCTCACTGAATCCGCTATTGCCTCCCTTCCTAAAAGTAAACTTTTCTACCCCCATGAAGGTTTAGGTCCTTTATCAACATGCCAGAAGTTTTTGCGACAGAAGTAGAGCCCTTTTAATAATTTACTCCACAGTGCGTCCAGATTTTTTACCATCCTCCAAGCTTGTTTACCCAAAATGGCATTATTAATAGTAAGTAGGTCTCTAAACCTATTCCTCCCCTGTATGTTTGGACGGCCTTATGT
The DNA here is from genome assembly GCA_014182715.1 of Eucalyptus cloeziana. Classification (NCBI taxonomy): domain Eukaryota; kingdom Viridiplantae; phylum Streptophyta; class Magnoliopsida; order Myrtales; family Myrtaceae; genus Eucalyptus; species Eucalyptus cloeziana. Next base: position 33,569,688 of record CM024638.1, read on the forward strand.
TGGACTTTTTGTTTTAAAACTCTTGAATTTCAATGAATATCGAGGAACATTTCGACAAAAAAAAAAATAAAAAAATCACAAGACGAAAGGAACATGCATGAACTTAAATCAAACACCTTAGAGTCAATTCAACTCCCAAGATTGCCAGATTTTTCCATTATTGTTGAAGTCCTTCGATAATGTTCTGTTCGGTAATGTATTTGTAACACTATTTGTAAATTATAAATCAAAATGATACAATCGTGTAATCTGCTACCGGCCGATCACAGATATTGACGCAATTTACTAGTAGTGTTAGTAAAATATGACTATAAATGTTCCAGTAACTCACTATGATATATATGTATATATTGTCACTCAAAACTACATCACAACGATAGCTAGTAATTTGCTATCGGATTTGTCAATACTAAAATTTTTATTTCATTGATAACTTAATAGTGCCCCTTGTAAAATTTAACAGCAAGTGGTAATCTACTATTGACGGAAAAATTGTTATCTCATTGATAACTTGCAAATAGTTGACCAGATTGACAAATTGCCGGTCACATTTTACGGCCCTTTTATTTACCATCAACTTAAAATTTGCTGCTGACATTATATATTTACCATCCGTGGAACAAACTGCTTCAATTTAGAAATCTGCCAAATGAATATATGGACTCAATGCCAAAATGCTTGAAACATCCTAAAATTGGGTTAGTCTATTCAAGTATTTTTGTGATATCCTGAATTTTTGACCCGTCCCGAATATATGAAATGGGCATCTCGTCGGCGCGTCTATGGTCTTTTTTTTTTTCTGATCACTCATGAGTTAACCAATCTATTGGATGAAGCCGTTAAGGGATATAACCGTGATAAAATCCCTAAAAGCTACCCGGTAGGTCGGATCGGATGAAAATCGCGTTCGATCGATTTTAACCACAAAATTGAATTCAGTTTCGGAATTCGGACATTCAAGCATGTCACGGTTCATTTATAGATGTCGTCTTGTCTTTCGGAGAAATTCCGTTGAGTTTGGGATTTTTACGGAAAATCGATTTGGATGTCGCGGAAAATTTATAGAAATTTGGATGAGCCAAATTAAAGGAAATTTGGACTTCCAAGCTGAGCCTTTGAGTGTCAGGGACTTATAGAATTATATAAGCTTTTTCCCTTGGCTAAATTGAACGTCAAATGGAGAATTAGTCGAAGATATTGAAGTCCGAAAATTGAAAATTCGGAGCCTTAGATAGAGCTGGAATTTTGGCTTCAAAATTGGATTTTTGGTGGGTTTTTATTTCAAGAAAGTAATTGAGACATGAGGATATTTGGGGGACAGTGCATTTAAGGGAATGGATATTGAATGTTGACTTTGTGCTTCCATTCATGGCCTCCCTAGCTCGAGCGACCAGCCGCCCCTCCCATCGTGTCTCTCGCTTTCTCCATCTCTATCCCTTCCTCCTCTACTTACTTTCTTCTTTTTCATTTTCCTGAGTTTCACGTTCTTCACCCTTCCCTGCTCTGTCCATCTTCTCCACCACCGAATTTCTTTCCCCATCTCCACTTTCAGCCCCACTCTTTCTTGCTCCTCAACCAAAACCGCACGGCCACGTGATTTCCCCCACCGAAGCAGCCAACATCTCTCTCTTTGCCAACTCTCACCCAATTTCTTCCTTGGGTCTTCGTCCGCGACATCTCCCTCCTCTCCCACCACCCCCCCCCCGAATCCGCCAGCAACTGCTTCTCCATTTTTGCCGCCCCCACCATCCGCTGTCTCCTTCATTTCTTCGGTCAACACTCCCCTCAATGAACCCCTTTTGTTGACCCCTACGGTTTCTTGGACGTGTGCCACTCCACCGAATCTCCACCACCTTGCGTCTTCTTCAGTCAAGCATCCAGCAGCGAAGACCGCCTGGCCGCACGTCCCCACCGAAGACGCCAGCTCCTCCTTTGTTGCTTCGGTCTTCACTCGCTCGTGCGAGCCGTCCAGCCGCAAGTCCAACAGCCCAGCGAGTTCCTTTCAGGCCCAATTGAAGCCGAAGTTCAGCCCACGAATTCTTCTTGTTCAGCCCGTTAATTTTAGCAGTCCGGCCCAGTCTTGAAGTCAGCCCATTTTCAGCAGCTCAGCCCAACTTTGGTTCAGCCCACTTGAAGCCCGCGATTCAGCCAAGCCCAGCTTTTTGCTGTGGGCTTGCAAGGCCTTTGGACCCGGTCCAAGTGTTCATCAACACTGCCGAAAATTCGGAGTTCGGCTGCCGTCGCGCCATTGTCACAGTGATCCGGTCTTCGCAAATCAAGTGAGTTTTGCTCACTAATCCCTTATTAGTATGCTAATGATGCTTAGGAGTTGATTAGATTTAATTAAATGCAATTAAGTAGATAGATTAGAGTAGAGTAAATTAAATTAGTGCCTTCGCAATGCATGTTAGGCAAATGGTTAGTGATATTGGCAAGTAGACTCGTGTTATTATTTTTGGAATGGGTCTCGGAAATTTTCCGGGTCCATCTCGGCTTCCAATTAGGCATTACAGGCCTAAATTGGATTTATTGTTATTTAATTATTAATTTTCGTAATTAATTATTTATTTATTTATTTTCCGAAAATTAGATCGGGATGGTTGTCGACCGGAATTTTATGTTGATTATCGTGGTGTAGTCTGTTTATTTAATTGAGCTTTATTTTGTGCTGAAATGAATTATTCGTGATTATAAGATTATTTTCCTAAATCAATTAATTTTGATAATTAATTGGAAAATAACCAAGCATCAGTTGACAGCGCCAAAAATGTTTTGGTGGACTACAGATAATGGTGAGATTTGTGGAAAGGAAATTATAATATTTTGGCTAAAGCCAACCGTGTGCCCACGCACGTGTATTTTTATTGGAAATGATAAAAATGACAAATTAATGATACATTTGGAATAGCATGTTATATACCGGCTCGGTGACACTACATGTCATTTTGGAGGATGGATGGTATGCAATACCGGCTCGGTGACTCTACAAGTCATTTTGGAGAATGGACGGTATACAATGTTGGCTCGCTGACTCTATAGGTCATTTTGGAGAATAGACGACATGCCATAACGACTCGGTGAGAATAGACGTTATGATGAATATACTCGGTGACTTAGTATGTCATTTCGAAGAATAAATAGTATGAAATACTGACTTGGTAACCCAATAGGTTATTTTGTAGAATGGACAATATTATTTGAAATGACCAAGAAATGGTCTGTTTGACATGTAAATCGACTAGATCGATTGATCGATGTTTCAATCGATAGTGTATGATTGGGTGCCTATTTGAACTGTACTGACATGTAAGTGGAATCAGAGACCAAGGTAAGTTCTCTGATTAGTGTGTGTATAGGTAGCCCATAATGTATTGGTTTACTAATCGGGTCTTAAAGGGAGTAGAACTCGCTAAGACGTTGTCTCACTGGTTATTATATAACCATTTCAGGCCCATAGATGGCAATACCTCCACCTCCTCGTTCTCCTATGCACTATGGTATCCCCGAAAAAGTCACCGAATTAGAAATTCATTTCTCAATACCCTCGCCCGGAAGGGCTAGAGTACGTCCTGGTTAAGTCGACCGTCTAGGTTGATGTGGGTACAGATGACCTGAGGCCCCATTAGTATCGGTCATGATACCGTGAGTATTATGATGGGCGAAGGGAAGGTGTCATGCCCCGAACCCCGAGTGCGTGCCCATCCCTCTCTAGTCGATAATATCTTGCAACTTCCCAGGACAAGTCGCCGATCCTTTTTGTTTTATTGCACATGCGGAAGCAGAAATATAATCCCCGATAGTAATAATCTCGGAATAGAAAAGCAGGACAACAGATTCAAAACAAACATATTTTTATATTCACATAGAATCATGTACAAGTCTATGGCCAAAAGACTACAAAAGTCTAGCCTTCCAAAAAGAAGCGGTCCTAGCCGACCCACACTTCCGATCACCTCCTCTCTGGTCCAGGTCCTCCACTTGATGACCCTGAAAATTGTTATTCAATAACCAGTGAGACAGTGTCTCAGCAAGTTCACCCACTAATCCCCGATTAGGAGGGAAATACGTTGAGAAGCGTCCTAACCACACAGCCACACATTTAGCATAGAGGATTTACCTTGCCTCAATTCCACCCTGCAGGTCAGCATAATTTATATATCTCATGCATGAAATCGATGCACCCAACAATTGAAACGCATTACTTAACTCAATAAATCACATGAGTTTAGATTATAAGGCAAAATCATCATGACACGTCCCATACCATGTCACATAATTTTGTCCATAATCTGGCGCATCTATTTCACTCAATATGCGTTCCAATTGATAATTTCGCCCACTCGAGGGTACGATCTACTCAAAGTTCGGCGGTCTACTGGCATAGTCAGGCATCGTCTCACCCCATTGAGCACGGTTACGTCTCTCAGATGACTTTCCCGAATGAGCATAGGTCTAGAATCTACTGCAACCCGCTACCCTAATGCATGGGTAACCCAAAAGTGGGATTTAGTAACGTCCTGCACAAATGCTAGGACGGGTTCACTTAACCAACACACGACCATTCAATCTCGGCTCAGGACACTATGCATTGCACTCAAATGCCTCAATTAAAATAATGCTCCTGGCCTATTTTCTTCGTATTAAAAGCATCCAGTGAAATTAGTTGTGCGTGGATACACGGTCAGATCGAACTCGAAAAATTCATAACATTCTTTTCAAAATCCCACTGGTTTATATAGTATATAGAACAATTTTCGGTGTTTAAACCCAACACATGGGATTTTCTGAATAAATATTGAATTTTATAATTTTTTGGAATAAATGTCCAAAAATCCAATCAGCATTCAATCTGCATAATTTAACACTCAATTGCAAAATTTAACTACACCATTGTAATCAGCACGAAATTCCGGTCACCGGCTATCCTGGCCTAATTTTCGGAAAAATATTTAATAATTAAATAATTACTGAAATTAATTAAATAAATACATTAAATACTAAAAATGCTAACTTAGGCTAAATAAATTTAATCTAACCACTTATTGAGCTAAGTGAATTATCCTAACCATTCTAACTAAACAATAATACACTAATCTAATTAAATAAAGTCTCTAACCACCTACTTTCTTAATCTAACTATCTTAATTTAACTATAAAATAATAATTAAAATAATTATACTTAAATAAATCTAAACACCCATTAGACGTCATTAGCCTACTAAGAAGAGTTTAGTAAATAAACTCACCAGTTAATTACGGAAATCGGTTTCTGCGACAACGGCGTGACGGCGCCGAAATCCAAATTTTCGGCGTCGACGGCTCGGGACCGCCAAACTCAGCCTAATCTCAGCCTGAGATTTGTTTTTGATTTGAGCTGGACCCAAGTCGGGCTGCTTCGCAGGCCCAAGATGGGCTGAAATTGGGCTAAACTCTTGGGCCGAATTGATGCAGGCTTCAAGTGGGCCTCAAAGCTGGAAACTTGAGCCATTGCAGCTGAAGTTAATGGGCCGAAGGTGGGCTTGAAGGGCGTGGGCTGCTGCTGCTGGAATTTCTATGTAAGTTTTGGCGTGGAGCTGCTTCGTGGATGGTGTCGCGGACGTTGGGAAGGAGTTGCTGCGGTCATGTTTTGGTGTTGGACAAGTGGAGATGGTGGTCAACGCTGGGGAATTTCTTTTGGTTTGTTGACCCAACGTGTCAGCGGCTGGGGAAGAAACGATGATGATGGAGCTGGCGTTGAAGGTTGGACTCGGTTGAAGCAAATCTACGAGGAATCGGGGTGGGGAGCAGGGATTAGTGGAGCTGCAGCTTGAGGTGTCGCGTGGATGAAGGGCAGCACGGCAAGGAGGAGATTTCGGTGGAGGAAGAGGGGTTGACCGCGTGGCTTCAATTGGAGGCTTCGGAGGGTTGGGCTGCTGTGGTTTCGAACGAAGAGAAAAAGAAAGCCAAGCAAGAGCTGAAATCGTGAGGTTGCTTCGGTTGAAGAAAAAGATCAATGAGGGGGACCCAAAGGGAGAAGAGAGCAGCTGAGCATGCTCGTGAAGCTAAGGAGGGGGACCCAAAGTCAGAAATTTTATCTACTCCATTGATGGCCTTGTCTCCTATTACTTTCCAACATCAATTACCACTAATACTTCAAATCGACACAAAAATTCCAGCTCTAGGCCTAGATCCGAATTTCACTACTTTTGATCTTCAATTTCTTCGAGAAAATCCCAATTTGATGTCCAAATTTGATGTAGAAGAATCCCGAACAATTTTCTGCAAGTCCCCGACACCCAAAGGCTCGGCTTGGAAGTCCAAATTTCCAACGACTTACTCCGTCTGAGTTTCCATTAATTTTCCGCGGTGTCCGAATCGATTTTCCGTAAAAATCTCGGAATCTCTGAAAAATCTTCGGAGGATGAGTCGACGTTCCTAAAATAGCTTGTGACACCACAGAATTTTCAATTTTTGAAATCGGGTTCAAATTCACAATTAATTTCAATCCGATACGATTTTAGCGTGACCCAGTTTATCGGGTAGTTTTTAGAAATTTTTGGTGCAATTGACTCGTGATCGATTTATCTCAAGTCACATAGTGCATCTTCGACACATTGACGACTCTCGATTGTCGTGAAAATCTTGAGATTTCAATTACAGACACATGGTACTCAAAACGACAGAAAATCAATTTAGTGTCGATCGATGAAAATTTTGCAATTAGGTGGAATCACTCACACTTTGATCACATATCTCAATCAAATCGACTTATCTCTGATCTCTTATCGATTTTGACAATGCAGTAATGACCTTTCCAGATCGACACGGTCGAGTAATCGATTCATGGTCGAATTCTCAAGTATATTACATTTAGATTCCTTAATTACTTCCCTAGATAGTCTAGTTATTTCGTGAGTGATCGGCTCAGAGAATAGCACTATCGGCGCGTCGACGAAAGGCCCAATTTATTTAATCAAAAACGAAATCTGAAAATTCAAGCTGTCGCAGAAGGTCCCATGCCAGAAGAGGATGTGCCTCTGATCATTTTAGAGGAAGCCTTCGGTAAGGGGACTACAGATCCCAAGGATGGAGCGGTGATTGATACTAAAGACCCTAATTTGGAGAATGATGCTGGTACTCCTGTGTACTCAGCCAGGGGTGCTAATTGGGGTGAAAAGGAAGGGGAGATAGTTGAGCAAGAGGAGCAATCGGAGGAGGATAAGGAGTGGGAATGGCCAGAGGCGGAACCTGCAAAGGGAAGAATCTGAAGAGGAAGACCTTGAAGAAGAGGGGTCGGAGGAGGATCCAAAGGATGATCCAAAGTATGACCCGGATGAGGACTAAGATCCCATCTTGTTTGCAAACCTGGGTTGGGAACTGATGTGTGATAGTTCAACCTTTAGTGAATAGTATTGTAATATATACCATTTGGTTTGCTTTGTATAAAAGTTTGGTTATGATTTTTCAAATGTGAAAAATATGACATTTTTCTATCTTATTGTTTTATTGTCTAGGGATTTTATATCAGCTTCCACATGCATATTATAAATTAAAGGGTCGGCGATACATCCTGGGACGTCGCTATTGATCGACCAGATGAGGGATGAGCACGCGTTCGAGGATCGGGGCATGACAATTTCCCTATGACATGCTTCCTACGACTGTCCTATAAAAGTTTGAAATTGTAAGCGATGGTCTATGCTTTGTAGCTAGAGGCGGAGAGCGCCAAATGACAATTAGACTAGCCAAGAGGGCTGGTTACAGGTTGACAGATGCAGAATAGTGTATAGCAGTACTATACAACATTGAGAAAGCAAAATCTACATACAAGTCCCGGATGTGCAGAATGACAGGCCTTCCTTCCATCAACTGAAGAGACCTTGTTACACAGCATCAAGAAGAAGAAAAATCTAACATAAGTTTGGACTCGCGGAAATCACGACTGAGGCCACAAGGTGTGGTGTGCTTGCTTTTCAAGGTTGACAAAACGGCACTTTGCCCTTCGGTTTCTGTCTAACCATCGCATCCATGTAACGCAATGCTGTTGATCCCTCTCAGCTTATCTTCACCAGTACCCTTGATCTTCAACTCGCATGTCTTCCTGAAGAAGTTCAAAACCGAACTCCCTACCCAATCCAATCCCGGAGTAATCTGAAGATATGTTGATTCCAAATCATCAATTCAATATTTACTAGGAACAAGAGCTACCACCTATTTAATGTTTCAGCAAGCAGATATGTTGAAGTAACACAATCTCTTGATTGAGTTACCATCGATCAAATTACCAACTAAGCAATAGGAAGTAATGGCTCATTCAATTATGGGTAATTGGTTTGACATTTAACTAGTAGCATGCTGGCATATGAAGAATTTCATAGTCACACAAAAATTACCTTTTTACGTATCACAGGCGTGTTTTTGCTTTTAGTTTCATGGAAATCTTCAGTGGAGCATGATACTGTATCATGCAATGGGCTGTGAGCATAAAAATATACAAACAAGGACGTTCTCAAATGTCAACTTAACACTATAATATGTTGTGTTACTTACAAACTGAACAGTCTTTCAATAACTTATCCGTTTTTTATGTTTCCTCTTACAGGTTTTATTTCACACACAGTCGACGTCCCTGATTCTATTATGAAAATTTAATTTCTCTAAAGAATTCTCAATAACAAACAATTCTGGAAACCCGCTACTTTCGACGAAACCTCAAAACGACAAACTTAGACAATTTGGATATACTTGCTTACTCACGTGAGAGGTGCAATATTACATCTAAAAGATAAGATATGATTTTCAAACTTCGTTAGAACACAGGCGTAGATTGCATGAATTTAGGAAAGTTTACTTTGGGCAATTGATCTTCTCAATATTACTGCATGCCCAATCCGGCATGACATGTCTGTAACAAGTCCTGAAATCTGGAGCATCAAGTTTCTCAAAAAATGTTGGAGCCACAAACAAATTAAATTACTAGCATGTAGATTCTTATGCCACGAAAATTTACCGAGTCCTGTTTGGAGAATCCATCAACCTGTAGATCTATATTTTTCGCAAATACTTTTTGCTCTCAACAGAAAAAGAACTGCTAGATTTGGTTCATGCTGATGATTTATAGATCAATGAGGAATCATACGATGCATTAAACTGGGTACTTCAATACCAACCACATTTTCACAGTCCATGTGATAATTATTACTTGAATCTCATCTTTACCCAAGAGCACAGATTAAGTAGAGTATGACAATGGGAAAGAGAAATGTCGCTGCAGAAAACAGGAAAAAAGAAATGAAGAAAAACAACCAAATTGAAATATTCACCTTGGAGACACTGTCGGACATAATAAGGTCTACCAATTGCAGATGCAGAGAAGAAGTGCAGTACTTACCCTGGAGAAAGAAATAAACTCCAACCTCCTTGAATTGGAAATAGAGAGCATCCTTTGCAGCTTGCCATTAAGATCACAGCATGCATTGAGCACCACATTGATATTGGTATGGACAATCACAGTGCCTCTAGGAGCAACTTTTATAGTGCCTCTCAAAGGGCTAATCCTGATTGTTGCCAATATCCTTAAATTCAAGACTTGTGCAATTTGATAGATCCGGCATCCTGTTAAGAGAACGGCATTCAGATATGGAAAACTTTCTCAATAGCAATGCTTGTTCAAGACCACCAAGGCTGTTAATATTGCAGCCAGATATCTTCAACACTTGCAGGAGCCTTAGGTTCCCCAGACCAAGAATTTCCGATGCATTGCAGTCACAGAGCTCCAATTCGGACAGAGTTTCCAGATTAGAGAAATCCACTGTCTGGCTCTTGCAATTCTTGAGATGCAGTTTTGACAAGCTTGAGGGAAGTTGTGGGAGGTTTAGCAGGTTTATGCAGGACAAATCAAGTGTTTTAAGTCGAGTAAAATCATTAAAATCTTCTGGTAGACTAGTCACATTTGGAAGGCACAGCTTTAGGGTTTCTAAGTTGGATAAACTTGATATCCAGCCAAAGCTTTCCGTTTGGGACAGCTCAGAGGAAGGTATGTCCCCCTCATCAGGATGATTAACTAATTCCAGAACTTTCAAATCTGTCAAATATGAAAAATCCGGAACTATCCTCATGTTTTTGGTTCCCCAGCGCAAACTCACTAAACTGGAAGGTAATCTTGGTAGAGTCTGAAGTTCATCACAGTCGAGCAAGTGGAGAGTCTGGAGAAGAGAGAGCTCACAAATGCTCTCAGGTAGGCTACAAATCAGGGTAAATGATAAGTCCAAGATTCTCAAAGATGATAACCCTGAAATAAGACAGAGAATGTTCCCATTCAAACTCCGGCAGTCAGAAAACGTTATGACTTGCAAGTTCCCTAGATTTGTGATATCTTTAGGGAATTTACTTATGTGAGTATTCTCCATTCTCAGCAGCTCCAATCTATCCAAATTTTTTATGGATTCTGGCAATACCTTAATTCTGGTGTTTGACAGATCCATTTTCTGAAGTGACTTAAGCTCCCCAATGTTGTTTGGAAGTGCAGTTATCCACCGACAGCCTCTTAAAGACAGTGTTACAAGTCCCTCCAATGACTTAACAGAATTTGGGAGTGCTGGGATCCTGGCTTCATCCAATGCAAGATATGACAGAGACCTTAAACAACCAATAGACTCAGATATTTCAGCCAAATTTTTGCACCTGGAAGCACTTAGTGTTTTAAGTTGCTGCATGGAATCTCTTAAGAAAGGAAGGTGACGTATGGAAGTATTGTCAATCAGAAGCTCTTCCAAATTTTTCAAGGAACCCATCTCTTCTGGCAGCAGCGCAATAAGGGTGGACTTGATGTTCAAAGACTTCAAATGTTGCAAATTACTGATGGATTTGTCTATAAGTGACAAATGAGAACATTGTTCAAAAATCAGTCTCTCTAAATTGCTATCAGCTGGGAAGCATGGCGTTTTACATAACTGACTGCAACCAATTAGCTTCAAAACTTTCAAATTTTTTGCCTTCTGTGTAACAAAGAGACAGAAAAAATTCAGTTCCACTAGCCAGTCTTCACAAAAAGTCAAAAAAGGGACGTGTCTGGTACCTCCATTACTTGTGTCCAACCTTCCCAGTCATCTGCCACCGCGCTCCACGAGAGATCAAGAATGACCAAATTTTCTAGACACAAAAGAAGAGGCTCAGAGCTCTTACAACAACCTCGCCAATCTAGCCATCTTAATTTTAAAAGAAGACTAGTCAAATTTCCCTTCATATTGGCTCGATCCAGCTTAAGGAACCTTAAGTTCAATAGCGGCCCATATTCGTCAGATGTGAAACAGTCATCACATCCTTTGTCGAAGGTGAGAGCAAGACCTTGAACATTTGAAGTACCCTACCAATTTGAACATAAAAGTAATGAATAGTAATTTGAACTTTGTTATAGAATTGCTTGTATGTTCTCAAGTTCTACAAATTCAAATTTAGAAGGGAATCGAGTAAATTACAAAGAAAATTAACTGCAGGTAGAAAGAAAGTAGTACTGGCTTTCGGGTTTACCTCCTTCTTCCGTAGAGTGGATAGGGCTTCACTGTGCACCCACAATCTACTTCGATAACCAGGGATAGAATGTTCATCCAACACAATTTTTCTGCCAAGATTTCGCAGTAGATCGTGCATCAAAAGCTCCTTCTTTTCTCCAATTTTCACCAAAGACATTACAAGGAGATCTTCGATCCCACTAGTAGGATAAAGTTTACAGTCTTGCCACATGTAAAAGGCAATTCTCTTATCCTTTCCAATAAAAAAACATGCTATATCTAAAATTATTTCCTTCGCAGTTCTTTCTAAAGCATTGTAACTTATTTTCAATGCAGCTTCGACTTTCTCATGAGGAGCGTCTTTCAATTTCTGCAAAATATCTTCCCATGTACCCTTCGATTTTTCAAACAAACGCGAACCTATCGCCTCAAGTGCTAAAGGAAGTTGCCCACTCGCCGATACGATGTCCCTGGAAAGGATTTCAAAGCCCTTGATTGGAGAATCCCTTTTAAAAGCCCGCTTTGAAAACAATTGAAGAGCTTTATCTTCTTCCATTGGTTCAACCAAATAAGTTTCAGCCTCTTTGAACTTCAGAAGGATGTCGCTCTTTCTAGAAGTCACAATAATCCTGCTTCCTGGACCAAACCAAGTAAGCTCCTCAACAAGTGCATCCAATTGGTCAACATCATCCACATCATCAAGGAGAATGAGGACTTGCTTATTGCGAAATTGTTCAGCAAGAACTGCTCTAGCATCATCAGAACATCCGAACCTTACGTTTCCTTTCCGAAGGTCAGAGATTAATTGATTTTGCAAGGACAAGGTCCTATCATGTTGATATAATTCTCGAATTTCCTTAAGATAACTATAACATTGAAAACGATCAAAGAGTTTATTGTAAACAACTTTTGCAAGAGTAGTCTTGCCAACCCCCCAATACCATATATTCCAAGGACTCGTACATCGCTCCCACATATTTCAATTGCTTGTCCATCACGATGCACAATGCCGAGCTTTCCCATAATCTCCTGCACATGACGGTCAACTCCGACTAAATTTTTTGTCCCAAGTAGTCGACCCTTCTTCAGCTTTTGCAGAACAATTGGGACGAGTTCGTCTATGAGCATGGAATGATGCCTACAGAATGGAGACATGATGAAGAAAGTGAATCAGAACAACAATGATACAGCAGAGCAACGCAGAAAGTGCAGAGTTGGACCAGGAGCAATGCACCATGAGGCAAGAACAAAGGAGGCATTTAAATGCACTTCCAAAGATCCTGCACGTGAACGGTCTAACTTGGTCTTTAAGCCAAATGGTTAAGTGGAGTTGCTAAACAGAAAAGCTTGAAAATGAATATTCTCATATGTAGCATGATTGGTTCACGATCTGGTTCATCAATTTTAATATCATATTGGATTACCCATTATGTATTTTTGCCGTTTCAAATCCCTTTATCCTTCCAATCTCTTTGAGAGCCAGCTTCCACTTCTTGATGGTCTCACTATCGACCCCCTTCATCTCGTGTTCAAGAAAGCTCTTCTCAAAAGAATTTCTCTGGTCTTTCACATCCGAGAGCTCAATCTCATAGAAAATGGGAATGGTTTCTCGACTCATCGTTTGCTTACACTCTAATATTTGGACCAACTCCATGAGGCAGCTTCTGCTGGAAGCATAATCCCTGGAGATGATGGGAATCAAAACCTTCGACTGTTTGATCGCTTCAATCAGCATGGGCTTGATCTCTTCTCCGATGGGCAGCTCATCATCGTCTTGAAAGACACGTATCCCAGCATATGTCAAACTTTTGTAGAGGAAATCTGTAAAACTCCTGCGAGTATCTGGTCCTCTAAAACTCAAGAATACTTCATAGTTGTTTGCAGCCAAGTCAGAGCTTGATGATGAGGACGATATGGGCGATTCCTATCAAGTGAGTAAATTGAGTTTATCACAACCACCATAGAGTGTCGTACAGGTCTGTCGTAATTAGAAAATAAGTACTGAAATTTGGGCAGGGGATAGATTGCCTCAATTTATGCAGTGAATATGATATATATATCCATGGTCTTCAAATGCTTCTCGCTAAGCTAATGTAATAATGAGAGCATGACGATGCGATATATCTGATCCTAGTTAAAACATATGAAACTTGAATCTTGTATGGGAGATCGCATGCTTTTGAAGTTTCAGCGTGACGGAGACATGCTGTAACCATTGATAATGCAAATTTCCCGGCCGAAAGACCAAACAGAGGGAGGGAGAGAGAGAGAGAGAGAGAGAGAGGGAGAGAATCAAGATGCAAATTGAAAGAATCTAACCGCAGTCCTCCGTCTCTTTCGAGAAGCAGCATCGGGACCGTGCCGAGAGTCATCACATTCCCTAGAAGTATTCTGAAGCGACGGAAGCATCGCAGTCCTCGATTCCATCTTCTTTCTTCCCCAGTTATCTTCTTCCACTGCTGCGAGTGTGAATGGGACGAGCTCTCGAGTGAAACACCCACGCGAAGGGTCGAGGTCCGAGATTCAGGACCACTTTCTACCAGATCCACACCTCATGTTGTCTCCGATTTTAGAAAAAGACTTCTAGGAGCGTTAAAATCAGGCGACCCATAAAAAATTGAAGGGTTAACACCTGAAAAACCCAAATTAATACGGATGAGATAAATTTACCCAAACTATTTTTTTGACAATCAAAAATCCCAAACTGATATATCTTTGACAAATTTACTCCAAACTGGTATACTTGTAATAAATTTACCCTCTGTTAGTTTTCGTTAAATTTTATTATCAAATTAGTAAGTTAAATGACACGTGAAAGTTGACTGGTATACTGATTTGGGATTTTATGCATCGTTTGTTATAGTTTACAATTTTTGTGAATTTTTTGTGATATTAATCTAATTTAGCAGATGATGTATTTGTCACAAATTTATCAGTTTAGGTTTTTTTGCGGTCGAATAAATTAGTTTAAGAAATGTATCAGTTTAGGGTTTTTTATGATTAGTCGGGATAAATTTATCATAAGTGTACCGGTTTGGGGTTTTTCATTGTCAAAAAAATAGTTTTGGATAAATTTATCACAAATGTATCAGTTTTGGGTTTTTCAGGGTATTAACCCAAAATTGAACCATCCTAAATATTTTGTGTTAAGATAAAACAATAAGAAATCATAGAGGGAGAACGGTAGATGCAGCAGTAGCCTAGGTTACACAGACACGCAACACGACACGACACGTTGAAAATTTCGTACGTCATTTATATTAAAAAATATTTTTATTTTTAATTAAATTTCGACACGCTTTGGGCACGTTGTATATTAAATAAATATTTATTTTTAATTAATTTGATTCAAATTTATAAATAAAAAATTAATTAAAAAAAGAACTTAAAATGATTTTACACTAATCATCCAATATTCAGTACTTTTATTTTTCAAAATTACTTTTTAATTTTATTTCCCAATCCCCTTTTCAAAATTACTTTTTCCACCCTCCCTCCCCCCAAAAATCGAAAATAAAAAGTCCCAAGTGGTCCCCCAAAAAAAAAACTCCCCCTCGTATCTTTCCCCCCACCCCCTAAATCTTTTTGCCTTTTTCTTTCCCTGACAAGCCATCGGTCACTTCCCCTCCCTCCCGTCGCTTCCCTCCAACGTTCAAGTCCCTTTTTTTATTCTTCCCTTCTCAAAACCCTAGCGCACCCTCCTTCTTCTCTTCCTCGCCGCACAACCCTCCTTCCTCTCCTCTTCTTCTCCTCCTCCGATTGAAGGGAGTTTTGACGTCCGCAAGGACGCGGATAGAGACCCACACACGACACAAGCACTCAGAGGCTTTCTCTCACTACTTTATCTCTTTAATTCGGCCGGGCCACGGGTTCGAGGGTGAGGCAAGAAGGAGCACCACACCACCGTCACCGCCGCCACCACAATGACCAAGAAGGAGAAGTACCGCCGCCGGAAGATGAGTTGAAGAAGCGAAAGTTCGAACGTGTTCGAGCATTGGACATGACACGAAAGCTTCGGCAACGTGTTTATGCTTCATAGGCAGCAACAAGGGTTGGTGATCCTCGAGACAACAAAACATCCAATTTTCTTTTTAAAAAGTAAAATGATAAGGCAAAAAAAGTCAAAGATAGAGCGTGGGAGATGGGGATCACTAGGGTATGCAAAAAAATCGGGACTCACTCGGACCGTCCGGAACCACTTGGAATCGGTAATTCTTAAGAGAATCAGTCCGGTTCCCAATTCCAATTTATGGGAATCGGTGGGTATCGGTCTGATTCCTGGTTCCGTGGATTCGCTCGCCCGCCCGAACTGGAATGATTATATTATAATAATATATTAATTTTTAATATTAAAAAAATTCGAAATTAGTAAATTTAAAATTTAAGGCTCCAATTACCATTTTATCTCAATTCACTACTCTCCAATTCCATCTCTTCTCTCTCAGTCCAAAATCTCCCCGAGCTCCCTCTTCTTTTCTAATTTATCCCCGATCTACTCATTTCTCTTTGAGTTCTAGTTTGAACACATCGAAACAGTGAGTTAATTCTCTTTTCCTCCCTTGAACTTGAACTCTTTCTCCACATCGTCGCCACCTCGACATTCACTGTCACTATCGTCCTCTTTGTTATTGGGCTAGTCTCGCTTCTACCTCCCCTCTTCCTCCTCCCCCTCCTTAAGCTTCTCCCCATCATCCTCATCTTCGGGGACGGGCGAACTCTAGGTTTAAGAACGGCTCATCGTCCCCATTGTCCTCCTCATTGTTGGTCTTGAGGGAGGAGTGGGGGACGACGGAGGCGGTGGCGAAGATGGTGGTTGTGGTCGGGACGGAAGCGGAGCGAGGGTCGCAATCGATTGAAGGCGAAAAGGGAAAGGCATGGAGGTTGGATCGATTCGGGAATAGAACTGACTAGTAGTCCGGTTCCCAAATGAATCCATACAACTAGCGGACGGTTTCCGATTCCAATTTTTTGGAACCGATTCTTAGTGGACAGTTCCCAGTTCTAGATCAGGAGTTATCTGCCCGGACCATACACACCCTAGGGCTGACAAGGTCCGGTGATTGTAGGGAAAATAAAATAGCCAGTTTTTTTAATATATTATTCTAAGACCGAAAAGACACTATAAAAAAAAAGAAATCAAAAGAGAGAGAACGGCCTTTTAATGTCAGTGAGGCCTCGGATGACCCGAAGCAATCGCTCTACGCTGGCCGTATCATCGGAGAACAGAAGCTCGAAAGGAGAGGCGATTCGGCTCCAGGGTTCGGCAGTGGTTTCGTCTCGGCAGAGCAAGGTAAGTTTCGCCCGACCCCTCTGTTTCCTTTGCAATATTTGAGCTGTGTTGGGGTCAATAGTCGCCCAGATTTGAATGGGTGTTACGATTCACCCATAAAGAATTGTCATTCCCTTTTGCCTCGCCGTGGCCACCGCCCTTTCCGTTGTCTGAGGAGCTAATGATGGCGGCCGGAGCTTGGCCGTCATTGGTTTGGTGGAAGTGGTGGTCGGTCTCCGGTGGCTAAACCTTAGAGAGAGCAAGAAAGGCCTTTTCTTGTGGGAACTTTGAACTAGACGGTGACGGTCAATATATATCGTGAGATAAAAGAAAATCTTGCAATACTGAGGGTGTGTTCGTTTCACTATAAGAGCATTTTACAAATTAGTTTTCCGGACTTTCACATGTTTAATTCATTGAAAATGGTTAGTTAATAAAAAAAAATTTACAGGTGAAGAAAATGCACACACTTTAAATTAGGAAAATGATTTCCAAGTTTTCAATAGAGGTGATCATTTTCCTAAGCACAACAAGTCTTGTACCACAAATGCTTTTCTCACTAAGTGTTTATGTGCCTTTCAGCATATCACAAAATAAATAAAACTAATTATTTTTTCTTGAAAATTATTTTTACAGAAAGTGTTTTCCTTTATGATGAAGTCATATGCGAAACAAACAAACAAGCATGATATAGGAATTTTATGTAAAATTCCATAAAATATGATAAAAAAAGCATCTAGCACGGACCCGCCCCTCAGTCTGTCATTGTACAGGTTCTTTTCCATCTGTCTGAGTTGGATCTATTGGTGGATATGCTCTTACTTCCCCCTTTATTAAATATATTTTGCAAAATGCTGAGGGAAAAAGCATATGGAATTTCTCGGTGTGGCAACCGGCAAAACTCGTCAATCGGTCTTCTGTTTTCTGCAGCCCCTTCTATTTATAGTGTTTTCCTTGACTCTTGCTAGATCTTGCTGGCAGATCTTTGCCCATCATAGCAACACAAACTTACTGTGTTGGACGCTGAAGATATCATGATCAAGATGAAGGCAAAAGATGATTGTGTGACTGACCATTTAGTTGGGATAGATGGTCAAGTGGAAGCCGTGATGGACTTGCTGGACTATGACTTTGGTTGTGCACGGTCTCTTGGAATTCATGGCCCAGCTGGTATTGGAAAGACAACCCTTGCCGAGGCTCTCTTTCACAAGTTCATTTCTAACTTTGATCGATATTGCTTCCTGCGAGATGTCCGTGCATCATCACACCGTGATGGCCTAGTATATCTGCAGAAGAAACTGCTGTTCAACCTTTTAGGTGAAACTGAGCCTATGATTGACATCTATGATGTTGAGGAAGGAATCAAGGTTATCAGGGCAAAACTCTTTGATGAGAAGGTTCTAATTGTTCTGGATGATGTGGACCATAGGGAACAACTCAAGAAACTAATTGGCAAGATTAGTTGGTTTGGTGCAGGAAGTAGAGTCGTGATTACAACAAGAAACAAAAGTATCCTAGAGAGTGGAGAGAAAATTATACTTTATGAACTGAAAGAAATGAATCCTGGTCAAGCCCTTCAGCTTTATATAAATCATGCATTCAAAAGAGAATCTCCTCGAGAAGATTATTATGAGAGGCTTTCTAGGGATATTATTTCTACTATTGGAGGACTTCCTTTGGTCATTGAGGTCGTAGGTTCATTTCTTCATCGGAAGGGCAAAAGTGTATGGGAAAATACACTACAACAGTTGAGGAGGATTGCTCATGAAGAGGTCCATCAGAAGTTAAAAATTAGCTATGATGACTTAAATTTCCAGCAAAAGCAGATTTTTCTTGATATTGCATGTTTTTCCTTCCATGAGGAGGAGATTAATGCATCTTACATGTGGAAAGATTGCAACTTCTCTCCACAAGTAGAGATTGGAGCCCTCAGTTCTCTGTCATTGATAAATATTAGAGAGAATGGCAGTTTATGGATGCATGACTTGCTAAAAGAACTTGGGCACCAAATTGTCCATGAGGAAAACCTAGATCCGGGAAAGCATACCAGATTGTGGATGTCTGAGGAAGCTGCGGACATAGTAAAAACAGAAGAGGTAATGCAGTAAGAGCACAAATTCTGTCTTCTTTACATAGAGTCAGGGATTTCAGATTCTATTTACGTGAAGAAGAGAAATTGAAAGCTCTTTCTAATTGTGTGTGTATCTGGCAGAATAAAGTAAATATCGAAGCACTCAGTCTAGCTGGAGATCCTACTCTACTCATCTTTACTGATGAAGATTTCGCAAGGCTGCCAAATCTAAGATTCCTTAAATTAGATGGGGGGAGTTTTGTCGGGGAGTTTACCAATCTCTTTTCAAAGTTAAGATGGTTTTCTTGGTGCCATTGTCCTCCAGATTTAATTGCAACTAATCTGTTCCCACAGAACTTGGTTGTCCTGCAACTCTCCGAATTTAATGATGCCAATGATTGGGAGGGGTGGAGCCAAATTAAGGTATGGATGCCATCATACACTTTTCTTACTGCTGTATTGTCTGATGAAACTGTGTAATGCTTTATTTTTTTCCACAGATGCTATACAATTTGAAAGTTCTACAGCTGACTTGTTTAAATATGGTCAGAATTGACTTTGTCCGGGTGCTTTAGTCTGGAAAGATTGGCCATTAAAGGATGTCAACAATTGTTTCAAATTGATCCCTCCATTGGGAATTTAAAACAACTGGCTTACTTGATAATTGAGGGTTGCGACCAACTAAAAGATCTGCCTCGTGAGATTGGCCTGCTAGTGAAGCTAAAACACTTATCTTTGAGTAACTGCTCAAAGTTAAGGGAACTCCCAGTCTTGATGGAAAAGCTAAATTCATTGATCAAGTTGGATCTATCCTACACATCAATTGAAGGATTACCTTATTTTGTTGGATATCTTATGAATCTCAAGTCATTATCTCTTGCAGGATGCAGAAAGATAAGGGAACTTCCATATTCAATTGGAAACCTAGAGTCTCTAATTGATTTGGATCTGTCATCCACGCGCATCAAAGTGTTACCTCATTCTATTGGAAATCTAAAGACTTTGAACATGATAAAGATGGAAAATTGCCGGCTAGCTGAGTTTCCTTCCACCATTGGGTGGGCAATGAAGCTTGAAGTGATATGGGCTATAGGATGTTCTGCTTTGGTGGGCGAAGTTTCAAGTGAAATTGGGGAGTTGTCCTTTTTGAGAGTCCTAAATCTTTCATACACTAACGTTCATCGACTGCCAGAAACAATTTCTATGCTCCCTCACCTAGAAGAACTGATTCTCACGAATTGTAATGAGCTGGAAGAGTTGCCGTCACTTCCCACTAGTTTGACTCATCTACTTCTTAGTTCTCTGTCCTTGCAGTCTATTCCAGATCTCTCTGACCTGACTAATCTAGTTAATCTTCTCTTATCAGATGGCAGGGAATATCTATGGTCACCTCCATCAAGCCTAATCCAAACCTTTAACTTAAAGTGGATTTGGAAGTTATCCAAGTTAGAATATTTGAATCTGTGCCTTCCGAACATTGCTGTGTCACCAACTGAGTTAGGTTCCCTATCTCTTCTAAGAGAACTTCATATGTCCACTGAGCTACACCCAGGATTTCTCATGCAGCCCCCTAGATCAGCAATGCTGGAAAATCTAATGATTTTGAAAATCTGTCGCTCTCTGAAGAAGGAAATCAAACTCGGCAGGCTAGAGCAGTTGAGACATTTAACTATCCTCAACTGTCAAGACCTTCAAAGAATAATATTCTCCCATCCAGGCTTGAAGAGTCTTAAAGAATTGGAACTACATTACTGCCTGAATTTGACAGAGGTTTGTGGTCTTGGTGCAGTGGAAACATTAGAGAACCTGAAGGTCGAGTTCTGTCTGTCAATTAGTAGGTTAAGTGATTTGTCGAGATTGCAAAAGTTGATGGAATTGAAAATCACATGTTGCGATAGCCTACAGGTTTTTGAAGGCCTTGATAAATTAGGATGCCTGCGTCTCTTTAAAGTGATTTCATGCTGTTCCTTGGAATATTGGACAAAAGCATCAGACACAATGATACCAGATGAATGCCAGGTCGTAATTCGATATTGTCTGAAACTACGTGAAACTCCTCAGGTTGGCATGTCTTACAAGGATTATAGAGAGAGGATTCTTGGACAAATCGAGTCTTCAGATGTGCTTAAGGCTGGCATGTTATACAAGGATTATGCAGATAAGATTATTGGACCGATCAAGGCTGATCCATCGATCAAGGCTGATCCACCGATCAAGTCTGATCCACCGATCAAGTCTGATCCACATACGCCTGAGGGTGTCATGTTTTACAAGGATGATAAAAGTAAGATTCTTGGACCAATCAAGTCTG
Organism: Eucalyptus cloeziana; assembly: GCA_014182715.1. NCBI lineage: Eukaryota > Viridiplantae > Streptophyta > Magnoliopsida > Myrtales > Myrtaceae > Eucalyptus > Eucalyptus cloeziana. The sequence continues at coordinate 33,590,828 of CM024638.1, forward strand.
ATCCAGATACGCACACATGTGACAGCATGGACAAGGTGCGCTTCCTTCTTATTCTCTTCATTATCATGAAACAACCTTAATTCAGGGACGGATCTAAGAGGTAACAGTTTTTTTTTTTTTTTTTTTTTTTTGGGGGTGGGGGGTGGGGTGTGTGGGGTGGGGGCAGTGAAAAGCTAATGAAAATAGACACCGCATTTCAATTATAGTGCAATCAATTATAGAAAAGTGAAACAGAAAAAAAACTTGAATGCAGTGAAATACTTTTTCGGACTAATTATTTTGTATAATGAAACAATATTGATGAAACTAAAAGGAAAAATCGTAATGTAATTTGATATATCATTAGCATGGTTATACATGCAAAATTTTGAATCATTTGCATGAAAGAAGTAATTTTATATAGATCGCAATTCCAATATTAATTTACGTTAGGTAACAATAATGATTCGAGGGAATTTATGTTGCCTGTTTTGTTACTTGTTTATTGTTCTGCTTGGAAAACTGCTCATTAATATATATATTTAGTAGATTAATAACACCGTGAGATACTGATGATCTTAGATTATTATCCTGTGTCTTATGTGTCTTATTTCATAAGCATTATAAATGGATCTCTTGTGAAGATATTCAAATGTGATCTGCATAAACTAGAAGAATAGTTGTGGTTAATCTAATTCCTTTAAAATTAGGAAAAGGAGATTAACAAGTCAATATCATGTCTAACAAATATGCAAGATTCTATAAATAAAAAACCAAGTGCTGAGGCACATGTTATGTATGTGGGTGATCCCTGGTGGATATGCGGTATAGTTTAATCAAGTGGATATGGCAGATAGCTATTAAAAATGTGTGAGTTGGGTGGTTACTTGATGAAAAGAAAGTAGTGAATATTTTTTAATTCTCATGCAAGGAAAGTTTTGAAAAGCAAAAAGTGAGATAAATATAGAGAGATTTACCTGTTAGTAAGAATGTGTGACCAAAACATCTTGTGGATAGAGTTAACTAGCACAAAGTGAGCAATTGATGAGGGTGATCAATTCTAGGGTGGGTAGATTTTGTCAGAATCGGTTCTTGATTTTTGGAACCGATTTAGCCGGTTCTAGTGTCAACTTGAGAATCTGACCTAATTTTAAGGTATATAACTATTATTTTAGGAAAAGGCATAGTGGTTATAGTATTGATGGATTTCCTAGGCTTTCCAAGTTCGAAAATCATCTTCAACATATCTATTTTTTCTATACATACAGTGAAAAGAAAAGCTAAAAATTGATTTGAAACCATTCTTAGTCAAGAACCGGCCAAGCGATGGATAGAACCGACATTATTGTGTGAAGCAGCCTGGATTCGATCCGGTAATTTTGGACAGGAGTTCCATCAGTGGAACACAAAGAATAAATATGCTTCAAATCAATTTAATCAACAGCAAAGTGCAATGATAAAGATGCAATATCGGAATGTAATCGACAACGATATATCTCAAACTACAACTAAAGTATGAGAATTAAAAGGTATTTCAATTACGGAAAAGTAAAGATAAAGATGAATTTACAATAACGTTGAGTTCTTTGATTGGTTCGCGAGAGGTTTACAAAGAGTACGATATAGCTATTGATAGCTCACGATCAATGGTTGCATACAACGGTTATAGTTTTGGAATTAAAATAACAAATAACTTCCTACTGTTGGTTGCAAGAAGTTGTGTTATTCACTAACTTTTATTATCTAAAAATTCCTAAAGTAACAACAACAAAAAATAATTAATTTGAAGTTAGGTCTTCGAGTCGATTGCTCGCTGTTTATGACTTTGTCGATCAACTCCTCAAGTTTTTATAAAGGCTCTCGTCAATAACTAATGTTGTTGATGATTTCCTTAGCGAACTATCAATTCCTTTCAAGTTGTCAATTGTTTTGGTCATTGTTGCTCAATTTATGCTCTTATCGATTAAGTCTTATACTTGTCGATAATAACAAAAAAGTTTGGTTGTTTTTTTATGTCAACATATTCCCTCTTTAAAAGATTTGAATGGTTCATAGATTATTCTATTCTTGTAAATTAGAAAATCATGAGTCATCATGTACTCTCTTGTCATCAGCAAATTTGATTTTTCCTTTCCGAATTTTATCTTGGTTAAATTCATCATCTGACTTGTTCTTTCATGAAAGCCGCATTTGGTGTAAAGTCTTCATGTGGCCCTCTATCTCTATCTTTAAGTAGTTGCTCATATTTAGACGCTTGCCAACTGAAATATATTGACAAAATTTTGGCATTCAAATTTTTCTCTTAGATTAAATTTCAATTCATCAAAAGCCGAACTCGCCAATTTTTTCACCGATAGTAAGGAAAGGCATCTATTTTTAGCCTTTTTAAATCAAGCAACAAATTGATTGGCCAAATTGTTATTTTATTAATAGTGTGGTCAAATCAACAATCAATACCTCATGTATTGTTCTAGAAAATTGAGAATGAAATTGTCTCTATATTTCTGTCCTATTACACTCCGAGTTAGATTGTTAAGTGTACCGGATAAAAGTAGTGTCCAACAAAGATAAGGAAATAACTTTAGTCTTAAAAATGCATTTATCCTTGCTTCTCCACACTAGGCTATAAATCGACCAATGTATTCAATAGTTGATTGTTCATCTTTGCCAGTAAAAACGACTGATTCAATGATTTCAAAGCCTCTTAAAAAAGGGTGGTTATCGACCCATTCAAGATGTAGTTTCCTTCAAATAGGTATGACGAAACCCTTGTTGAATTTCTTTGACAAGCTATGCTAAGCTTAATTGTGGATTTGGTTGGCCATTTTACGCCATAGGCACTTTCTCTTGCCAGATTATTAATGTTAATCAGCATTTTAGGCCTGATATTAATATTCTCATTGGGAGCCTGATAGTAATGTTCTCATTGGGTGGAACTGGACTAGTCTGTTAACCAATTTGATTTGCCAAACTATTGTCACCAATTTGGTTGTTTTGACCAACATTAGCCAATTATTCTCATCATTGTGACCTTTATTAGAAGATTTAGGTTTTTGCATAATTCTTATAGGGAGTTGGTTACTTTAACCAACATAAATGAAGAGGGACTAGGAACATACCCTCTTACTACTAGATTGGATGGTGGTGGTTGATTGGATGATCCAGACCTTGAGAAAACATTATTCATGGCATTGATGATGATTGGCTAATTATGAGTGACATGACTCACGATGTAATTTGCTATATGTTTCCGCTGCCCCTTAAACAATCTCTTCATAGTGGCCAACATATGAGGATTTGGTGCAACTTCTTTTGATTGATCTTCAGTGAGCCGTCAGGAAAGATTTGTCCTCTTACGTTGGCCTTCTTGCATTTGATTAGCAGTTGAAGATTCGGAGTACGCAACCCTGCCACGACCACTGGGATTGTTACCCGAAACATAGTCAGGCTCTAGATGAAACCTTGTTCTTGACACTGAATTTCCACAAATCATGTTTCGCCGAAATTGGACTGTCAACAAAGTATCTTTCACCTAGATTCGTTCTACGGCCTGTTTTAAGGTTGAGACAAATAACAAATACATTTCAATGGAATCTAATGAACGATGATTTCAGCACTACGTTTGGGGTGGCACGCACTAGATCTCCGCTACGGAAGGGGATTACAGGTGACACTTCATTAGATTGGCCACATAGATCCGAGCTTCCACGTTCATTTATGAAGAATTTTCGATTTTATAGTTAGGTTTCTTCTTCTACTATGTCTTTGAAATCCTCAACTCTATTTTTGCCACTTGACATCTTATTTGGGGTGTAAGGGTAAAGTTTGTCCAATCAAATAATGATAAAATAACTAAGGGGCTAAGTACAGATTTAATCTCAAGTTTTAGCTTTTGTGCAATTTGGTCTTTTAGCATTTATATTGTGCAATTAAATCCTGACTTTCTGGATTTGCGCAATTTGGTTCACTAGCTTTTGTTTTGTGTAATCAACTCCTCTTTAACTTTCTTGATCTGTACAGTCAAGCGCTTCGTTTATCTTTTATGATGTAATACTTTCAAATTGAGATTTCTTTTTCTTATTTTTCTCGTTTAGTTTCTGCTCATTTAACACCTAATAACCAACGTGCCATTTTGTCACATAAGCAGTGCCATGTCATAACTAATGTGAAAGTCTAATTGGAGTGGCTGGCTAAAGGATTTGATTGCACTGATTGAGAAAGTTAAGAGTAGCTGGTCGAACAAAATGAGAGGTTAGAAGACCCAAATACACGTGTTGGAACTCAAGGGACTAAACATGTACTGGACCCATGAGAAAAAGATAAAAGACCAACCAATTAATGAAATAAAATGTGGGGAAATGAAATGGAGTTAATTTTGTATATATGAAAAATAAATTTTCAACGAACCTATCAATACAGATAAGATATAATAATTTTATCTCTATCTAAATTTCAAGTAGAATCTCAATTAAATAGGACTATTAGAATTTTAAATTTGTTAGACTTACAATTAATTGGCTTCTTGATAAAATATGAAATTTGATTTACTTAAATAATAATAAATCTGAAATCAGGAATAGTATAAAAAAATATTCTTAAAATCTTTGAATACTGCAATTCTACCCTGCAGTGAGAAGTCTTCTTTATATCATCACTTATTCAAATTGATCACATTTTAGACCAAAAAAAAAAAAATTAGCATATGATCTATCTATACTATTATATAAGCAAAGGATCTCCTACTTTTAAGCGATCACAATCCTCTTTCGTCCTAAAATGTCCTGAATAGTTATATTATAAATATTCTATTAAGGGACAAAACTGTAAATTAATAATTCTATTTCATCTCTCATTTGTTTCAATTTTAAACTTTCTTTTTCTATTTTTTCCTTTATGATGTTTTCTCCTTTGGTTCTTTTTTTTTTTTTTTTAATTTTGTTACATAGTAATTTCATCTTATCAAAACTCATGTAAGCCGAATTATGGATTTAACATGTGTAAAGTTTCAAATGAAAAAATGTCTTTTTTATCCATCTCAATTTTATTTTTCACTTAATCATATTCAAAACATGTGAAGCCGGACCAAGTGTTAAAAACTGCATCTTTTTTTCATTTTGCTTTTTACTTATTTTTGCTGCAATTTATACTATTGATGTATGTTTTCACATATTTTAGTAAATATTATTTGTGAAACTTAATCATTGTTGGACAAACTGTTTTTTTCCTAAAAGTTTAAGCTATTAAAACGCAGGCCAACAATATTTTTATAGCATATGATTTAACACTCACTTTTCATGGCGTGTGAGCCAGACCTACACTCGCAAAACAGGTTGTGGATGGAACCACATTAAGAGGAAAACTGGCAAAACAGGAAAACAGACACAACAATAGGAATAACAAGGAGGAGAAAATTGAGAGGGAGTTCTAGAATCCAAACCCTTGACCTGTGCTCTTATACCATGTTAAATATCTATTTTTTCTTAAAAGTTTAGGCTATTGGTAAAAGAGCCGATAATGTATTAATAGCATATGACTTATCAATTTTAACTGATGGTAATCATAGCAAAAAGAATAACAAAAATTTAAAATTTATGTTGATAAAGTTAAACCTAGGTTTGCACCACGTAGAGGTATTTTATGCCCTTCAAGAAAAGTAGCGATTACAAAAAGTCATCACATGTGCTTACAGACTTGAATAATCTGTAAATTTGAGTAAATTTGAGGAATGTGACATAATTTCCAACGAAAAAGCTAAAGGACCTATTAGGCACAATAATGTCATGTGTTGAGCAATCACTCAAGTTTTAATTGCATCCTATGTATGATTTCATGCTCGTAAAATGTGCTGCGAACATGATTTAGTATAAAGTCATGACAATATTGATTGAGATTTAAATGAACCGATGATAATGATTTTAAAGTGAATGTGATGTGATGCGACATCATCAATCCACTTCTAAACCACAACTTTGTTGAAATACATAAAAGCTTTTGGTTTGAAGTTACATATTAAGATGACATTAAACGATTTATGTACATGCATGTGTCACGGGTTGATTGTTTCCGATCGATCACGGGTTGATTTATGTACAATGAAGTTACATAATGAACGATTTATACAAGTTTAGGTCTCATTTTAGCCATTGGTCGTCCCTCCGATCCAATGGTGGAGTTTGAATGTGTCATCTTGTTAAGTTACATAACAGGCCACTCAATGGCTCTAGGCTTTGGAAAAACCCATGGGCATATGTTAGAAGCAAGATTAGGGTCAGCATGGCCACCTGACATGGAGTAGGTGAACAATTGCAAGTTGCCCAAGGGCTGGCCGAACATTGATCATGAGTCAGTCACTAGTTGTGCATGGGCCGTCGTTCGTGTCACACATGGACGGATCGTGCACGGTTCATGGATTGTGCAAGGATCAATTAGGGCTGTCCGTGGGCAAAGCCCTTGTGCGTGACACTATCGGATCACGGACAGTCTTGGATCATGCTTCTTCTGTGGGCTGTGTCATTCTCCTTCACCTAATCGGGTGATGCCCTCGTTGTTTTGTGGCATGGAAAGTTTCGATGTGTTTCTTGAACTGCCACAAAACCTCGGAGGGCTCACTTTCACTTTTGGGAAAGCCCTTCCATCGAACAAGGTATTCCCTCTTAGGCGCAAAATATCTCTTCCGTATGATCCGGTTCGCCATGATACATTCAACGTCCTGATCATATGAGGTTTTCCCTCCAAGGGACGCCTGTTGTGACTCACCTCGATTCGGGTCGTCCTCATATGCATGGAAAGGCTTCAACATGCTCACATGGAACACGGTGTGTACCTTGAGCTTGGTTGGCAAGGTGTGTACCTCGATTCGGGTCGTCCACATTCCCGTTCCACTGCAACACTTGGAAGGGGCATTTATAGCGACAGATCAGCTCTTTGTGCACGTCATGGTACCGAAGAACCACGTGCAGTTTGGCCAGCACCAAGTCCCCGACCTGAAATTCCATGTGCTGTCGCTTCTTGTCGGCCCACTTCTTCATGTGCTTCACGGCTCTATTTAGGCACGCCCACGCCAAGTCCGCATGTTCATCCCATTCCTTAGCAAACTTGTATGTGGAGGGGCTGCTTCCTCAATAACCCAAGGCGATTGCGCTCAGCGTAAGTGGCTGTTGCCCGGTCACAATCTCGAACGGGCTCTGGTTTGTAGACTCGCTTTGCTACAAGTTGTAAGAAAATTGGGCTACGTCGATCAGTCACGCCTAATTCACTTCCGTGTTGCTCACGTAGTGCCGGAGGTAGATTTCTAAAAGTACATTCACCCACTTCGTTTGTTTGTCGGTTTGGGGATGCATGCCCGTGGAGAAGTTGAGGTCTATCCCCAGCAACTTGAAGAGCTCGGTCCAAAACCGTCCAATAGATTGAGAATCGCAATCGCTCACGATCGTGTGTTGAACGCCTTAATACTTTGATGACGTGCTTGAGGAATAACTTGGCTGTTTCCTTAGCTGGGCAATCTTTTGTGGCTGGCATGAACGTTGCATACTTGGAGAATCGATCCACCACAATCATGAGGGTCCGACACCTTTCGGATTTCGGCAAGTTCATGATGAAATCCATGGAGACGCTTTTCCATGGACATTTTGGGATAGGCAACGGCTTAAGGAGCCCCGCTAGGGACTGTTGCTCTATTTTATCTTATTGGCACACAAGACATGTCCGCACATGAGCTTCGATGTCATCCTGCATGTATAGCCAATAATATTGATTCTCGACGAGTGCCATGGTATGGTGGATTCTCGGATGACCCACCCATTTGGAGTTGTGGCACTCGTGCATCACCTTCTTCCGGAGTTTCCTGTAGAACGAAACATATATTCATCATCCCTTGGTGTAGAGGAGATTATTCTCGCACCAAAACTATCTTGTCTTGCCCTGTTGGGCGTGTCGAAGGAGGGTTTGGGCCATTTGGTCATGCTTTAGCCCCTCCTTGATACGGTTGATCCATGGACAGTTGGGTCAACTCACCACGTTGGCCAATTCAATCTTTCTGCTTAAGGCATCGGCTGCAGAATTGGACTTTTCGAGCTTGTACTCCAGCACATAATCAACTCGGCTAGGAAGTTTTGCCACCGAGCTTGCTTCGGGCTAAGCTTATTCTGAGTTTGGAAGTAGCAAGTGGCCACGTTGTTGGTCTTCACGACGAACCGCGATCCCAAGAGATAGTGCCTCAATGTACGAAGGCAATGCGCCACCTCGGTCATTTCCTTCTCTTGAATTGTGTTCTGTTGCTTGGTGTCATTCAATTTTCAAGATTTGAAGGCAATCATATGCCCCTTCTGCATCAAGATACCACCGATAGCAAAATCAAAAGCATCGGTTTCTATCTCATAAGGTTTGGTGTGGTCAGGCAGCACATGCACCGGCTCTTCGGTCATGGCCTGCTTCAACCGATCAAACGTCTCTTGGCACCGATTTGTCCACTCCCATGGCCTTTCTTTCTTTAACATATCCGTGAGTGGCATGGTGAGACTCGAGTATCCCGGATGAAACAACGGCAGTAATTTGTGAGTTCGAGAAAGGATCTCAACTCCGTCAGCTTGGTCGGCAGCTCCCATTCAACAATGGCATGAATCTTGGCCACATCCATCTGCACTCATCCGCCCTCAACGATGTGCCCAAGGAAGGAGACTTACTTTTGCACGAAAAGCGCATTTCTCACACTTCACATATAGGTCATTTTCCCGTAGGAGCTGGAAGACTTGTGTCAAGTGCTCGACGTGTTAATGAGTGTAGAATGTAGCCGGCGCGTTGGTCAAGCCAAAAGGCATGACGAGAAACTTGTACGATCCATAGCGGGTCATGCACGCAGTTTTCGGCTCACTGCCTTCGGCAATCTGAACTTGGTAGTATCTCGATCGAAGATTCGGCTTGGAGAACCATCGGGCGTCCTCGAGTTGATCGAACAAGTCTACAATGAGAGGGATCGGGTATTTGTTCTTGACGGTGAGCTTGTTTAATGCTTGGTAATCTATACACATACGGAGGGATCCGTCATATTTCTTTTGGAACAAAACTGGAGTGCCGAACGGGGCCTTAGATAGCCGAATGTGCCTTGTGTCAAGCAACTCTTGGAGTTGTTTCCGCAGCTCCTCCAGCTCAAGCGGGGCATGCGATAAGGTGCTATGGCCGGTGGTTGAGCATCGAGCACAAGCTCAATCCGATGATTGACTTCTCTTTAAGGAGGCAGCTTCTTGGGTAGCTCGGGCGGCATCACATCTTGGAAGGCGTCGAGAACTCGGGCCACCTCTCTCGATACCTCACTTTCTTTCATGCCCTCCTCCCTCAATGTTGCCAAGGTCACCTCGCCCTTCCTTAACCCTTTTGTCAATTGCATAGCCGATAGCATCTTCCTATTGTGTCCCAACTCGCGATAGATCGGGATCATGTATTGACACCGCTTATCTAGGATGCAAATACAATTTGCGAAGGGCATAACGTTCGCATTGATTCAATCAAAGAATCCTAAATCAAGCACGAAATCATAGTCGTCAATGGGGATTACCTTGATATCTTCCTTACTGATCCATAGATCAAGGTGCAGCTCCACGTCCCTAGCCACTCTACTAGTCGGGACTTTCTTGGAGTTCATCGTCTTAAGCCAATTAGCTTTTCCCGTCTCGACCGGAAGATTTAGCTTCCTCGTGGCCTCTTTGGATATGAAGAGATCGGATGTCCCGGTATCTAAAAGTGTACTCATCGTGGTACCACAAATCTTCACATCCACAAACATCATCTCTTTAGGTTCCTTGGCTTTCTTGGTCTTGATCGACCCAAGGATCCGCAACAATCCCAACCATGCCTCTTCTCGCGACTCGTCCTCTTTGCACAAGGCTACCAGCTTTCTTCTTTTCGAGCAATTAGGGGCCATATGAGGACCGTCACAAAAGAAGCACTTGTATGTGCATACCTTGCGATGGTATCCTCTGTTGCTCGACTTGGGTTGAGTCCTAGGAGGAATCGATGCTCGACTCGGGTTGAGTCTTAGGAGGAATCGATGGTGGCTTGCCTTCGCTTGGACGGTTGTATTGGCTCCGATCTCCCTCACCATTAGGCTTTTCTCTTAGACTAGAGTCTGGCTTAGCTGAGGATGACGGCTTGTATTCCACAAAGGACTCGGCCATGAAAGTAGCTGTTGTGAGATCCGTTGCATGGTATCATTTGAGCTCTTGGTTGACTCATGATTTGAGTCCACTCATAAACTGATGAAATGCTTCCGTCTCGATCATGGACGGGATTTGGAACAATAGCTTGAGAACCGTTTCACGAAGTCGCTAACTTCGCCCTTTTGCTCTAAGAACTTGAGTTCCGCGCGAGCTTCCTCCTTCGCATAAGCGAGGTAGCAGGTTCATCGAAATTCCTTCCGAACTTTGTCCATATCGTGATAGGGTCGTCATTCCTATCATTCGATTGGCGACGCTCCTACAACAGCGCATCATCAGCTAAATATATGGTTGCGATGTTTACCCGAATCCCGTTGTCGGTCACTCCCATGGTTTGGAAGTATTGTTCCATGTACATAGGAAGTTGTCATCGTCCTTTGCCACCCGTGAGCCCTTGAATTCTTTCATCTTGGGTGCGTCAGCACGTGGTTGCATGGTGATCAGCTTGTCCACGCGTGCAATTTCAAGCTTAGCGAGCTTGCTTTTCAGCTCGGCCATTTCCACGCGCATGGCCACCATCACGGCCTCCCAGGTCTCATCTCGTTGCTGTAGCCCATGTGTGAGGGATCCTAGCACCTCGACATGGAGCTCTCCCATGCCGGCCTTGAGTTCTTGCACTTCAGTCAAGAACTCCTCCCTACTGGCTTTTGCTTCTTCGATGGTCTGGTTTAGATCGTCCATCAACGCCTAGACGTTTGTGATGGTCTCCTCGAGGGCCGTCACTCGATTCTCTAGATCCCCCTTTAGATCCCTCGAGCTCGAGATAGCACGGTTCTTTTTGATCGGGTAGTCTTCTCAGCTGGACACCCTTGATATTCTCGGTCATCGCCTTGAATGATCGGGACATTAGCATAAGGATCAGCCATTGTGCTTGGAACGATGGCTCTGATATCACTTGTCACGAGTCGATTATTTTCGATTGATCATGCACTCGTGCGGGCTTATGATTATTGATCCTAAGTCAGCCTTTGACACGACACACGAACACAAGGGTCGTATGATCAAAGGGGCAAGTGTATTGCTTGTGAACGAGTTGAGCTCAATGAGGGGGAGGGACCCCTATTTATACAAGTTCGGGTCTTATCCCGGCCATTGATCGTCTCTCCGATCCATCGGTGGAGTTTGAATATGTATTATCATGTCAAGTCTACATAGTAGGCCACTCAATGGCTCTAGGCCTTGGAAAAACCCATGGGCATGTCAGAAGCAAGATCAGGGTTAGCATGGCCGCCTAACACAGAGTAGGTGAGCAATTGCAGGTTGCCCAAGGGCTGGCCGAACATTGATCATGAGTAGGTCATTGGTTGTGCACGGTTTACGAATTGTGCAAGGATCGATCAGGGCTGTCCATGGGCAAAGCCCTTGTACGTGACACGGCCGGATCACGGACGGTCTTGGATCATGCTTCGTCCGTGGCCGTGTCACATGCATATATCATTTTTATCATGTTAAGTATTTTAGTCTTTCAAATAGATTGATGATTAATAGTGTTGGTGGCAATGAGCGGTATATTATACCTTATAATTAAGGCCGGAGCTGAGAGACCTTCCACTCCTATGCTTGGCGTGTGGAAACTTCAATTTGCAATCATTAGAACATCGGTGTCAGTAGCGTTCAACACCATTAGGAGAACATGCAGGATAAAAGTGGAACCAACAATATTTCAATGATTGAACATTTGCCGTGCCATATCATATTTCAATTGGGTCATGTTCTCTATTAACAGGTTCTGAGGTTTTAATGTACACTATCCTTCATACACACATATATGTCAAAAGATCCGCTTGTCAGTGTACGGATAAGAAATTTCAAAGCAAATTATTTGTTTGACAAAAAATATTGGGAAGGTAAATGCTTGTCACTCCTGAAACTTGGATTTTCCTCTGAAACAATATGGCAATAATGTTGATCACTAGTAGATCGGGATGATTAGTGACTTCAAATAGTAGACAATTTATGCAAACACAACAACGTTAGAAAATATCATCAAGTATAGGTACTTCTCCGCATCTTACAGCCTTACCAGTGAGCAATCATCATGTCTCTTGTAGGTGGCTAAAATGGAGGAGAAAAGACAGGTTCTCAGTATTAAAAAGGACGTTGGAACCAATGATCATGTAAACCACATCATGAACTTGATGAATATGACGGATAGGGACAGGCCGATCATTGTCGTCCTTCACGGAGAAGGTGGGATTGGCAAGACGACTCTTGCAAAATTCATATACAACCAAGTCTCCAGTGATTTCGATGGCTGTAGCTTCCTTGCAGATATTAAAGAAGCCACTCAAGTATTAGGAGGGCTTCAGCTTTTGCAAACCAAGTTGATTTCCGATGTTCTAAAGCGGGAACTTAAGGATGTTGCTTTTGTCAATAAGGGAATTGAGTTTTTCAGGGACTTACTATGCAACATGAGAGTTTTGATTATCCTTGATGATGTGGAAAATGCATTTCATGTCCAGAAACTCATTGGAGATTGCTTTGATTGCTTTGCTTCTGGAAGTAGGATCCTTGTGACCACCAGAAACAGTGTTGTCCTGGAAGAGTCTCCTCAGATCTGCACTTATCATGTTAGTCGGTTGGATGATGATCAGGCTCTTCAACTCTCTAGGCAGCATGCATCTATACCAACTGCTTTCTTACATAGCAGCTCCGAGCTTTTGAACCATGCTCTTAATGCTATGGCAGGACTCCCATTGTTTATTGAATTTATGGCTGCAGTCTTCAATGGTACAACGCAGGATGGATGGTCTCACTTACATCTGTTGTCAATATTCTGGCAGCGGGGTCAGAGTGTTTTGAAAAGAGGATACCAAATATTAGATTATGAGCAGAAACAGATATTTCTGGATATCGCTTGCTTCACTGCTGGCATAGATGCTCGAATTGCTTGGTACCTGTGGTATGACTCATCTTTCCTGCCTTCTCGTGAAATTTTGACTCCCCTAGCAAAAATTGGAGAAACCAATCAGATATGGATGCACAGCATGTTGAGGCGACTTGGCAGAGAAATCGTTCAAGGGGAGAATCTTACAGATCCAGGAAAGCGGAGTAGATTATTTAATCATGAAATAGCTCTTGATACGATAAAACGGAAAAAGGTGAAATTTTTTTTTTTTTTCATTGGGAGGCATAAGAAATACTTTTGTAAAATCTGACCATGTTGACGTTATTAGTCATTTTCCTTGAGGAATATTTCCTAACTGATTACATGTCAAGTATTCTCACTACTTCTATTTGTTTTTCTTGTCCATCACAGGGAACAGAAAAGGTGGAGGCACTCTCCCTTGACTTTCAGCGGCATACTTCAGACAAACTTACACGAGAAAATTTTGAGAGCATGCCAAACATACGGTTTCTTCAATTGGATCATGCAGACATTGCCGGAAATTTCGCTAACGTTTTTCCAAATTTAAGGTGGCTCCGTTGGCGAGGGTGCCCTCAATGTCTGCATGTAACTAATTTTCACTTGGGAAACTTAACCATTCTCGATCTGTCATGGAGCAAAGTCACGAAAGACTGGGAAGGCTGGGGTCAAATCAAGGTAGTTTACAATACATCACTATGGTGAGATGGCCCCGTCTAACATAAATATTTGTGAAGTGAGCTGATGAAAATTTCCATCCTATTTTGCAGATGCAGAACTTGAGAGTTCTAGATCTTACAGGTTGTGCTGACTTATTAGTCACTCCTAAGTTCTCCAGCTGCCAAAATCTGGCCATATTGATTCTGGAGCGATGTTCACAATTGGTCAAGATAGATCATTCGATTGGTGACTTGAAGTGCTTGGTTTCCCTGAATTTGAAGTTCTGCACACAGCTCAGCATGTTGCCAGTCGAAGTAGGTCACCTCACAGCTCTGAAAGAGCTTGTCATGGGCGGGTCCTCTGTACAAGAAATTCCATTCTCCTTTAGTCATTTGAAGCAGCTGGAAACTCTCAGTGCCTCAAACTGCTTCTCATTGAGTCAGCTACCGAGAACGATTTGTCACCTAACGAATATCTCACTTCTTTCCCTTGATGACACGAGAATCGCAGCACTCCCCAACTCCATCGGTGAATTGGTCAGACTAAAACACTTGTCATTACGGGATTGCCGTCAAATAAGAAAACTTCCGAACTCCATTGGCAACATAGGGAGATCATTAGTCGAGTTAGACGTGTCGGGGACAGGCATTTCCATGTTTCCAGATTCTATAAAAAATCTGCAGAATTTGAAGGTGCTGAGAATGGATTCTTGTTTCTTTAGAGAGTTCCCTCCTAATATCGGAGAGCTGACCAGCCTCGAAGAAATACATGCCACCTGGTGTCGGAGTCTCGAAGGGGGCATTCCTAGTGGGATCGGGAAACTACACAACCTGAGAATCTTGAGGCTTCGATATTCGAGTATTGACAGCATACCGGCGGAGATCTACCAACTTTCCAATCTTCAAACCCTTGATTTACTTCACAGCAACATTCTCGAAGAGTTGCCAACACTTCCCCCTAGCAAGCGGATTCGCATGTAGATTTGGAACTGAAGTTGTCGCATGTGGCATAGAGAGGAAAGCTTTGCCATTGTGATGAAGACTAGGATCTAGAGACCCTGGAGAAAGGATGGCCTTTCCATTTACTTCATGCTTTCATTTCAAACTTGAACATGGATGTCACCGAGAAGATTTGTTTTTCTGAAGTTTCCAAAGCCGTTCCATCTGAAAGCACGGAACTTCTAGTTCTATATTTCCTAATGATCGAGGCAAAATTTAACTAGAAAATACTTGATCTAAAAGAGAATGTTTTAACATAAAATCTTCCGTACAGTGTGAAAAATAGTTCATTGGATGTCTATACCTGCGATTCGTCCTAAGTGGAATTTTGATTCCGCTGTGGCTTCTTCGAAAGAAATTCAAGTCGCATATGAACAATCTTAGATTAATGTGGCAAAAAAATCCTTCATCTTAGAAGGGGAATGCAAAGCATACACACTGATATGCTGTGTTTTGAGAAGCTTGTCCAGAGTTTCAACTTGAAGCAACATAAGATGAGCAACAAAAAGCTCGTAGAGGTCGAGTATCTTTCCAGGCCACCATGTTTCGTTCCTTCGTCGGACCCATAAGATTGATCCTACTTCCTATCCCACCCCCACATGTGAACTGTTTTGGTTGTTTTAAGTTGCACATATATATTATCTCTTTTATTCTTTCTCTTAATCCGGAAATTCATGATAAAACATTTTGTTCTATATATGCATTTGCCATCATATTGTTGACCGTTAATTATGGGGATAACTATATGATTAATGAACATCATAAATAAATTCGATTGGATTCTTGCATAGATATTATTGTTTTCTTATATATTCAAGCACGAAGGCTAATGCAACATTCCTTACTCTATTTATTTTTGTTGGATCAATCTAATATCTTTCTCACTCTCATAAAAGAGGATCGGGATTGGAGTAGAATAAAAGTGCACCTGGTAATCAAAGACTATAAAGAAGAAAACTCATTAACAGTCATATTCATTATCTGAATATCCCACAACTTTGTGATTGTATTTGTTTTTCGACTTTATTGAATACAAGCAAGAAAACACATAAAATATAAAGGCAAAAACTTTTTCGGCCTAGCACAGTGTTAGCGTTCTGTCAATTAGCCATTGATGAATCTGCAATTCAATCGAATCTCCCTAGCACTTCTAGCAAAGACACCTATATTATCCATCTTCCAATTGCTGCATCTTGTCAGCTTTTACTCAAAGCATTTCTTTCCCATGCAAGCAAAGCCATTATAAATGACAGAAGAACACCCCAAGTGCCACAACTTGACACAGGGGGACACATAAGTACCAAAATTTTCAAAAGGTACACTTAAATGCCAAAATTGGAGAAAGAAATGAACATCTAGGCCGCGCATGATAACCATTCAATTCCAAAAATCAATTTCTGGGTAGAAATTAATTTTTCTATTTCTATTTTTTTGGATGAATTTTTAAGCAAAAATTCTAGGCCGAGCATGATAACCATTCAATTCCAAAAATCAATTTCTGGGTAGAAATTAATTTTTCTATTTCTATTTTTTGGATGAATTTTTAAGCAAAAATTGCATTTGATAACTTTATAGAATTTTTGTTCTTGAAATAAAAATTCATTTAATAACGACATAAAATTTCTTCATCCCAAGTGATGGTGGAAGTGTCTAGCAACAGATGTCCGACGGCCAGTGTTCGGCGTCCAACATCCGGCATTTAGCGAACAACAGCGAGCAACCAGCAAATAGCAACGAGTGACCAGCGAACAGGTCGACGTCTAGCGATCCACAGCGGGCATTCAGCATCCCAAGAGCAATGGATGGGCAGTTGATGTGGACATCGAGCCATATCGAGGAGGTGGTGCTAAGGACTCATTGTCTATTCCTACTGGTTCGATCACTCGAGCGCGGGCCAAACAATTTAGGCAAGCTGTTGGTGTCATAGTTCGTGATCTTCAGCGTGGAGATAACCTTGGATCAAATCTTGAAGAATCTTGGAAATTTTGGCGCAATTTGATTATATGGACACCAAATATTTGACCAAGTCAAATATATATATATATATATATATATATATATATATATATATCTTCTTGTTTAGGAATATTTTAGAATATGACGCATTATATTTCTAGGGTTGGTTTTAGGGTTTGTGTGGCGGCTAGAAGACCTATATATAAGACTGATTGAATTTCTTTGGGGACAAATATATTTTACTTTGAGAAATAATTGAGAGATTCTCTTTTACTATTCTTTTGAGGACTTGACCTAATCAAGATTCCCTTGTGACTGTCGATTTGACTTATCGAGCGAGATAGCGATTTCTTTCGCTCGTGGCGTCTATAACGTTGGTTGGTTGACACGTGTTCGTCAACAGGTCACGTTCATACCAAGGTTGCCAATCACAGGTTTGATTGGAGGTCGAGGTTTGCAATTCGCACCATCTAGGCCTTCGTAGAATGATCCTTCCGCAGCGATTCACATCAGTTTGGTATAAGAGCTTGCTTCTACAAGGTCTATTTATCTTTAATTTTTTGTTTATATTCAGCAATTTGAGATTTATTGAGCTAGGGTTTCGGTTCTAGCCAATTTAGGGATCTGATTGGTTTTGTGCGTCCACACGTAGTTGTTTGCTGTTAGTTTTAATTTTTTTTTTTCCTAACATCTTAAATTGTATCTGAGTTCGTGTAAAAAAAAAAGAAGAGAAAGTTCTTCAAAAAAAAAGAGAAAGAAAACGCACAAAAAAAAATAGTGCGAAAGAAAAAAAAAAACAGATTCGGTAAAAAACAAATATAAGCGAACCAAAAAAAATCAAGAAGGCGACTCGTTTGTTAGTGGACCGAATTGAAACAAAATCAGTAGTGATTTGCGTTTCAATTGGAATTTTGAAAGTTGTACTTGTTGGTTTGAAATTGTTACTTGTTGAAACAAAATCAGCAGTAATCTAATCTTGTTTGATTAGTTTGATTGATTGGCGTGAGAGGGTTGAGAGATAGGTTTTGAGTCCAATAAAGAGCTTGTGAAAAGAGAATACGAGAGGAAAAAGGCAAGAGTGTGTGAGTTTAATTGAGGGTAAAAAAAAAAGCCTAGACTTGAGTTAAACACAAGGGGAGTGACAAACACCTTGAGAGAAACACGTGAGGGAGCGATTGGTGAGGATTTTTTTAACTAACGTTTATTTGCAAGTTTAAAATATGTCGCGCGAAGAAAGCGTGAATCAAAGGGAGGTTGACTCCATACGAAGGGATGAAGCACTCGTGGAAAGCATCCAGCAATTGAGGATCGTAGTGGAGGAGCTTAGTGACCGAATGATGGAGAATGGTATGAGAGTTGATGGTGACCGAGAGATACCCCGAGGAAGGCCGCAGCATTAGCAAGATGCCTCTAGAACACAACCTAGAAGGCAACGGCATTATGATGATGATGAGGCTGACATGGAGGATGATCGAGATGCTCGATTTGGAAGGTGGAATGGAGCCCGAAGGTTTAGACACCGAGAAGATAATGAACTTGGCAATATTAAGATGAAGATTCCTTCTTTCCAAGGAAAGAATGATCCCGATGCGTATCTAGAGTGGGAGAAACGCATGGAGATGGTATTTGATTGCCAACGATATTCTGAGCTCAAAAAGGTAAAAATTGCAGCTGTTGAATTTACTGATTATGCTATAATTTGGTAGGATCAACTTGTGACTAGTAGGAGGCGCAATGGTGAAAGACCGATAGAGACGTGGGATGAGATGAAAGCAGTGATGAGGAGGCGTTTTGTACCAAGTCATTACTATCGAGATTTGTTTCAAAAGTTACAAAATCTCACACAAAGCAATAAGAGCGTGGAAGAGTATCACAAGAAGATGGAGATTGCCATGATCCGTGCTAATGTGGTGGAGGATCGTGAGGCCACAATGTCAAGATTTTTGAGTGGTTTGAGTCGAGACATAGCAAGGGTGGTGGAGCTGCAACACTATGTTGAATTGGAGGAATTGGTGGACAAAGCCATCAAAGTTGAGCGGCAATTGAAGATGGACCGAAATCACAAAAGTGGAGGAGGTTCCAATCAAAATTGTAGATCCAATTGGAAGAGAGATGAAAAGCCAAATTGGAGAGGAAACAACACCAAAACCGAAACCTCAAAGGAGAAGGAGAGGGATGGTAAAGTTGGAACGAATCCGGCTTTAGGTAAAACCGAAAACCCTAACACTAGAACTCGTGAGATTAAATGTTTTAAGTGTTTGGGCAGGGGTCATATGGCGAATCAATGCCCTAATAGGAGGGTGATGATCATGACTGGACATGGTGATGTTGAGTCCGAAAGTGAGAGGGAAGAAGAAGATGATGAGATGCCACCGTTGGAGGATTGTAGTGATGGAGAAGTGGCTATAAAAGGAGACTTATTGGTGGTTAGGCGTTCTCTGAGTGTGCAAGTAAAAGAGGAGGAGCATCATCAACAAAGAGATAACTTGTTTCATACAAGATGTGTGGTGAATGGTAAGATCTGTAATATGATAATTGATGGAGGTAGTTGTGCGAATGTGGCAAGTTGTACTATGGTGGATAAGTTGGGTTTGAAAACGACAAAGCACCTTAGGCCTTATAGACTTCAATGGTTAAATGATAGTGGTGAGGTGAAGGTGTCGAAACAAGTTTGAATTCCATTTGAGATAGGGAAATATAAGGATGAGATAGAGTGTGATGTTGTACCTATGTAAGCGGGTCATGTCTTACTTGGAAGACCATGGCAATATGATCGAAGGGTACATCATGATGGGTATACTAATCGTTATTCATTGGTGATGAATCAAAAGACTTATACTTTGGTACCAATGACACCTAGTGAGGTGTATCAAGATCAATTAAAGTTACAACGAGAAGCCGAGAGAGAGAGAGAAAAGGTGAGAAATCTGAGGGCTTGCGTGGTGTGTCTGAGACGCAAGGAAAAGGAGAGGCCAAGAGAAAGATTGTGGTAAAAACCGAGGGAAAAGAAGAGAGGAAAGAAAAGAGGCAAAATAATTTTTAGGCAAAATCAAGTGAAGTGAGGAGAGCCTTAGTTCTAGATCGACCAATGCTTGTACTTGTGTACAAGGAGGTTTTGTTTTCTACTAACGATCTTGACCCAAGTTTGCCTAGTCCTCTTGTGTCTTTATTGCAGGAATTTGAAGACGTCTTTCCCGATGAACTTCCCGGAGGGATACCACCGATTCGAGGCATAGAACATCAAATTGACTTGATTCCTGGTGCGCCATTACCTAACCGACCCGCATATCGAAGCAATCCCGAGGAGACAAAGGAACTTCAGCGGCAAGTTAGCGAACTATTGGAACGAGGGCATGTGAGAGAGAGTCTTAGCCCGTGCGCCGTCCCTGTTTGTTGGTGCCAAAGAATGATGGAACTTGGCGAATGTGTGTCGATTGCCGAGCAATCAATAACATTACGGTAAAGTATCGACATCCTATTCCTAGGTTAGATGACATGTTGGATGAGTTGCATGGTTCTTACATTTTCACTAAGATCGATTTGAAAAGTGGCTATCATCAAATTAGGATGAAAGAAGGTGATGAATGGAAAACTGCATTTAAGACCAAGTATGGATTATATGAGTGGTTAGTCATGCCATTTGGATTAACTAATGCATCGAGCACGTTTATGCGACTTATGAATCATGTTTTGCGTGCTTTTATTGGTCGATTTGTGGTTGTCTATTTTGATGATATCTCGATATATAGTCAAAGCCTTGATGACCATATTGAGCATGTGCGAGCTGTCTTGCAGGTTTTAAGGGCCGAACAATTATACGCTAATCTAAAGAAGTGCTCTTTTGTTACCAACAAATTAATATTTCTAGGATTTGTTGTTAGTGCTGATGGTATACAGGTTGATGAATAAAAGGTCAAAGCAATTCGTGAATGGCCAACGCCTAAGACCGTAGGAGAGGTGCGTAGTTTTCATGGATTGGCGAGTTTTTATCGGCGATTTGTGAGAAATTTTAGCACCATTGCCACACCTTTAACTGAGGTTATCAAGAAGCACGTGGGTTTCACGTGGGGAGAAGAGCAAGAGAAAGCATTTAATCTTTTAAAAGATAAGTTGACTAATGCTCCTTTGTTATCTTTGCCGAATTTCAGTGCTACTTTTGAGATAGAGTGCGATGCTTCTGGTACAGGAATTGGAGCCGTGTTGATGCAAGGAGGGCGTCCCATAGCTTATTTCAGCGAGAAATTGAGTGGAGCAACATTGAATTATCCTACCTACGATAAGGAGATGTATGCTTTAGTGCGAGCCTTGGAAACATGGCAACATTATCTATGGCCGAAGGAGTTTGTAATCCACACCGATCACGAGACCTTGAAGTACTTGAAAGGGCATCAAAAGTTGAATAAAAGACATGCCAAATGGATGGAGTTCATCGAGACTTTTCCATATGTGATCAAGTACAAGAAAGGTAAGGAGAATGTGGTAGTCGATGCACTTACTCGAAGGTACGCGATTCTAACTATTTTAGAAGCAAAGTGTCTAGGTTTTGAGCATATCAAGGGCTTATATATTGATGATGATGACTTTGGGAGAGTATATGAAGCATGTGAACACGCTGCATTTGATAAATTCTATAGGCATGAATGTTATCTTTTCTGTGAAAACAAACTATGTTTGCCTAAGTGTTCTTTGCGTGAATTGAGCAGTTGGTGCAAGAAGCGCATAGTGGTGGTTTAAAGGGACATTTTGGCATTAGTAAGACTTATGAAGTACTACATGAACATTTTTATTGGCCACATATGAAGAGAGATGTTACACGTGTCTGTGAGAGATGCATTGCTTGAAAGCAATCAAAGTCTACAATCAAACCGCATGGCTTGTATACACCATTACCTATTCCAACGCATCCTTGGACTGATATTTCTATGGATTTTGTGTTAGGATTGCCTAGGTCTAAGTATGGTAGAGGTTCTATTTATGTGGTTGTTGATCGATTTTCAAAGATGGCTCATTTTATACCTTGTCATAAAACTGATGATGCATCTCATGTTGTTGATTTGTTCTTTAGGGAGGTTATACGTTTGCATGGCATGCCTAAATCGATTGTTTCAGATCGAGATTCTAAATTTCTTAGCTACTTTTGGAAAATATTGTGGAGAAAACTAGGAACACGGTTATTATTTTCTACTACTTGTCATCCACAAACCGATGGTCAAACCGAGGTAGTTAATAGAACTTTAGGGGTATTGTTGCGTGCTATTATTAAAAAGAATATAAAATCTTGGGAAGATTGTCTGCCACATGTTGAGTTTGCATATAATAGGAGCGTGCATTCTGCTACTAAATTTACACCATTTGAGGTTGTCTATGGTTTTAATCCGTTAACTCCGTTAGAATTAACCCCTTTACCTATTGATGAACGTGTGGATTTAGATGGAGCAAAGAAAACTGAATTTGTCAAGGTGTTGCATGAGAAGACGCGCGCAAATATTGAGCGCAAGACTGAGCAATATGCAAGGCAAGCCAACAAAGGGCGCAAGGAAGTGGTGTTTGAACCCGGCGATTGGGTTTGGGTTCATATGCGCAAAGAGAGATTTCCTGAGCAGCGACATTCTAAGTTATTACCGCGAGGGATGGACCTTTCATGGTTTTGGAAAGAGTTAACAATAATGCCTACAAGCTTGATCTTCCAGGTAAGTATGATGTTAGTGCCACATTTAATGTTTCTGACTTGACTCTTTTCGATGCCGTGATGATTTGAGGGCAAATCCTTTGCACGAGGGAGGGAATGATGTGGACATCGAGCCATATCGAGGAGGTGGTGCTAGGGACTCATTGTCTATTCCTACTGGTTCGATCACTTGAGCACGGGTCAAACAATTTAGGCAAGTTGTTGGTGTCATGGTTCGTGATCTTCAACGTGGAGATAACCTTGGATCAAATCTTGAAGAATCTTGGAAATCTTGGCGCAATTTGATTATATGGACACCAAATATTTGACCAAGTCAAATATATATATATATATATATATATATATATATCTTCTTGTTTAGGAATATTCTAGAATATGACACATTATATTTCTAGGGTTGGTTTTAGGGTTTGTGTGGTGGCTAGAAGACCTATATATAAGACTGACTGAATTTCTTTGGGGACAAATATATTTTACTTTGAGAAATAATTGAGAGATTCTCTTTTACTATTCTTTTGAGGACCTGACCTAATCAAGATTCCCTTGTGACGGTCGATTTGACTTATTGAGCGAGATAGCGAATTCTTTCGCTCGTGGCATCTATAACGTTGGTTGGTTGACACGTGTTCGTCAACAGGTCACGTTCATACCAAGGTTGCCAATCACAGGTTTGATTGGAGGTCGAGGTTTGCAATTCGCACCATCTAGGCCTTTCGTAGAATGATCCTTCCGCAGCGATTCACATCAGCAGTGGGCGGTGACAAGAGTGAACTATAAGAAGAGTTTTCATTTGTCACTTTTGTAAATTTAACTTTTGATTTATGTTCCAAATCCATCTTTGGATTAGAAATCTGTTCTAGAAATAGAAAAATAAAATTGTATTATCAAAAGAATTTTTTTTCCAAACTTGTTTCGAATAAAAGAAAAATAGAGAAATAGAGAAACAAAATAGTTATCATTCGCACCCTTAAGTGCCCCAACAAATAGCTAACATGGCCTTTTTGACGAGAATTTTAAATGATGTGCAGTTCTTTAAAAAAAAAAAAATTTATCCATGTAGAGAGGGTGAACAACGTCGTGCCGTCCATATAGACTATGCAAAACAACACTAAATGACGTCGTTTATTGTGGTTTGCTAAACGACGTCATATAGCGTCTCGACCTAATTGTGACGCTAACGATGTCACACAATTAAGCACAATCCATAGCTCGCCATTCCTTCTCACGCTTGCCCTTCACACTTGGTCACTATTCTCGTTGAGGCTCCATTGCCACTCGTTGTCGTCACTCAAGTTTGTCCTCTTCTCTCCCTATGGCTAGTAGAAATAGGGCTCATAGGGCAATTGAAGGACTCAGATGGGAAAATTAGGGCTCAAATGGGAAAATTCAAGCTCGGACAGGAAATGTAGGACTCAAATGGGAAAATAGGGCTTAAAGGGTGATTGAAGGGTTCAGATATGCTACTGTGATTTGCTATTGTAAATTTGCTATTGTGATGCTTTGCTACTTTCTAATATGATGCTTTACTACTATGAATATGCGCAAATTCGCTAGGACGGGAAATTCAGGGCTTGCTAGGATGTTGTGGGTCTTGTATGTGAAATAGTGAACATGGTAATGCGGGGACCTAAATTTGTTTAATCGAAGTGTTTGTCATGGGGACCACCGCTCATTTCTCTTCACTAAACAACAAATGCTCTTTCTTTAATAAACTATTTGAGATTGTTAGGACCTACATATGCAATTGTTGTTTTTTGTTGTTGTGGTCCCAAAAGTTAATTGTTTTTTTTTCCTTGGTTGCAAACTTGGATCAAGATTATATTATTGTCATTGTTTGCTACAGTGGAGAGTTTGTAATTTGGGGGAGTGGGGGACGAGTAGGAGTACGAGGGCAAAAATGAGGCACTATCTTTATCGATGTAAACAAGGCATCTTGTATTAGATTTGTTAGGGATGTACTATATTATTTGCATTGCAAAGTATAGAAGGTTATTTATTGTGTTCTTGAGAAGGGCTTGAAAGATGGTTTGAGAAGCTTTGAGCATGATAATGGTTTGAGGGATGTTTGTATTATTCTCTTCATGGTGAAGAAGCGAAAGTGTACGTTGAGTACAATAGTAATGATGAGGACAAAGATGATGACAGAGAGAGCATCCAAATAGGAGAAGTGGGAGATGATATTCAAGCTAGTACTGAGGTTCTAGATGAAGGACAACAGGATAGACAGAACAAGGAAGAGAGGGGCGCAAATGTAGTTTAGCAAAGTGTTGATGACATTATTGATGACATAATCATAATCACTGAATTAGATTGGGAAGTGGCTTAATCCAATGATAATGATGACGAAGCTTTGGTTCTTGGAAATTTCCTAAGTGGTGATGGTGATGAGAAGCTTGCACAATCAAGGAAAAAGCAAATGAACTTTTTGACAAATAAGTTGGCAGCTTTGCAGGTAACCGAAGAAGTTGTAAATAGGGATGAAGGAACTACAGATGCTTGTGTTGCTAGTGATAATACTAATCATGAAGAAGGTATCGAGAATACTACTTCCTAGGACGAGCTTGAAGAAGATCAAGGAGTTATGCATAGAAGGAAAAGTAAGTTTCCTTCTCATAATCCATATGTTGCCTCTCCTACTTTGTTGGATGTTATGTTTGAAATTTTATGATGTGAAATAATTTATGAAAGTTATACTTAAAAACTCCACTATTGAACAAAGGAATCTTGAATTCATTAGAAGCACTAGGGACTTTGTAAGAGTTAAGTGTTTGCAACCTCATTATCCCTGAAAGATATACAACATGCTCATGAGGAAGAGTGGGTCCTCTCAGATTAGGGCTTTCCAAGAGGAACATACTTGTTCCATTAATTTTGACAACAAAAGGGTAACAAGCACATAGTTGTCCAAACACTTCTTTAACATAATCAAGGTGATTCATGAGATAAAGACTACTCAGTTATAGCAGATGGTGAAGGAGCATGTAAGCGTCAATGTGCCCAAGAATTAGTGCAAAAAAACAAAGCAAAATGTGATAAGGATACTCATTGGTCAGTATAGTAAGAAATGGGTAGATTTGGGATTATACTTGAGAGTGTATGCTTCAAAACCCTTTAAGTAAAGTGTAAGTAGAGATTGTATAGAGACCAATTCCTCATAGTGAGACTAGGTTTGATAGATTTTATGTGTGCTTTGATGCATAAAGTCAGGGATTTTTATCTGGTTGTAGACAAGTTATAGAATTGGATGGTTGTTTCTTGAAGAGCTTGTGGAAGAGAGAATTGTTGACTACAATTGGAAGAGATGCAAATAACTAAATATGTTGTTGTCAAGATTGAGAATAAGGACACTTTGTCATAATTCCTAAAAAACGTAATGGCTGACTTAGAGATAATTAATAAGGAAGAACGGGTGTTCATGAGCGACAACAAAAGGTAGGATCATGGTCAATTGTTTGCTTTTTGATATTAATAACATGTTATTTGCTTACATTTCTTGATTTGAATTATTGTAAGAACTGGTTCCGACATTAGCCAAGTTAATACCTTATGCCGAATATAGAGTGTGTGCGAGGCACATATATGCAAACTGGACAAAGAACTACAAACAGATAAGTTGTAGATGCAATTTTGGTGGTAGTAAAGAGCACAAACATGGGAAAATTTAGGCTGGCCAAACAAGGATTGCTTAAGTTGACAATTAAAGGTTTTGGAGCACTATTCCAAACAAAACTAAAACATTGGTAGATGGCTTTCTTCAGTGAGGAATTCAAGTGTGATATTATCGATAACAACCTCTGTGAAGCATTTGATGGAAGAATAATAGAGGTCAGGTGCAAACCAATCATCACGATTTTTGAAGATACACGAGTTATGGTCATAACTCGATTGCACAAATAAAGAGATAAGGCTACAAAGTGGACTACTCAATATGGTCCTAGGATTACAAGAAATTGGATGAGAACTTGGCTGTGAGTAGGTTTTGTCATCCCATTTGAAATGGGGATAAGGATATGAGATCATGAATGGTGCTACTAAGTATTTTGTCCATCTAGATACGAGAAAGTATTCATGTCAAGCATTACAATTAAGTGGAATTCCTTGTGCACATGCCATATGTGCCATCTAGTTAAAGGGCCACAACTTAGAGGATTACCTTGGTACCAAAAAATAAAATATCTTGCTTCATACCAATTCATAATGCAGCTAATTAAAAGTAGCAAATTCTAAGAGCTAACAGATCGTGAAGTCCCTTAAACTTTGCCACTAAAGAAGCAAATAAGAAGGCCAAAACAAAGACGGAGAATGTAAGAAGGGGAAGTATCAGGTAAAAGGAGAATGAGTAGGACAAATGCAAAGAAAATGTGCCCCTATTATTAGAGAAGATTATTTATTGTTTTGAAGCTGACAAAACCTTTCCAAATAATCTAGTCTAAAGGGTTGCAGACTCAAGTGTTATAGTATGAAGAACTCAAGACTCATCTGTCAAAGTCTGAAGACTGTTAGACTTTAAGCTCAAAGTCTGACCTCACTGATAGATTCCAGAATGACAAGAGAAGACTTATCCGGATGTGAGTTTATCTTCAAGGATTTGGTTCGTAGGATTTGTTGAAGATCTTACAGCTGGAGATAGCACCTTATGATCAATTATTCTTATTGGAATCAATTCGGATAATCATATCTTTTGAAAGGCGAAATATACTTGGAAGGTTCTACTTATGAAAACCAAGATCCTAATTGTATGGACGAGCATAATTGATGAGATATCATCACATTCCTTAAATGACTCGAGATCTCCTTGCTTGATTCTATCCAACGGATAGATTGGAGGAACTCCTTTGAAAAGTGCCAACGGTTGTAGAGGCATGAAGGAGTATATAAGGAAGACTCTCAAGTTGTTCGAGAGTGTGTGTGAAAGAAAAATTCCAAAATCTGAAGCTCTTAGTTCTTTTCTATTTCAATCGTTGAGCTTAACTTGTACTCAAAAGAAAGAACAAACATTTGTGAGACTTTGAAAGAGTGTAGTAGAGTTTCTACACTATGAAGTCGAGGACGTGAGACTGTAAAATCTCTTTTGATTCATAGTGAAATCCAGTCAATGGGCTATCAGTGCGGGAGAGTGGACGTAGGCTTGGTCTAAGTCGAACCACTATAAATGTTGTGTTTCTATTCTCTTTCCTTGAACTTCTTACTTTAATTCGTAACTTTATATAACTGCTTGTAATCATTTACATCTTTAGTCTATTATCTTCTAAAGACGATTTGATTTATTAAGTCTTGCGAAAATTTCTTTTAACACCTATTCACCCCCTCTAGGTGTTTGTACTTGCCCTTACAATTGGTATCAGAGCCTGTGTGCTCATTTTATTGAAGTGTTTTTACTTATGAGTTAAAGATCTATAGCTAGTATTTTGGCTCTAAGTTTGGTTGAAGGCTAGAGTAACACCGGACCTCTTTACTTTGATGGAAATGAATACAATGGTTGGAAAAACAAGATGAAGGCATTTCTAAGATCGAAAGATCCCCTAGAATGGGAAGTCGTAGAAAAAGGGATCATTCCCAAAGCTACATCAATCTCAGAAAGAGGAAGGAAATTGCAGATGCTGGTGGAATGACACAAAAAGAAATAACTAAGAGACAAGCTCTTGATGCTAAAGTCATCTACTCTTTATACTGTGTTTTATCTCCTACTAAGTATAACAGAATTTCATCTTGTGAAATAGCAAAAGAAGTCTGGGACAGGTTGCACTTTACCTATGAAGGAACTGATCGAGTTAAAGAAACAAGAATCAATATTCTACTCGGACAGTATGAAGCCTTCAAAATGAAGCCAGGAGAATCCATCACTAACATGTTTAGTCATTTCATAGAAATTGTAAACGATCTAGCATGTCAAGGACAGTCAATCTCAGGACCAATGAATGTCAACAAATTGCTACGTGGACTCTTTAAAGACTGGAATCATGTGAAAACTTCAATAAGAGAAACCCAGAGGATCACGCCTCTTTCAGTAGACGAACTAGTTGGCACACTTCAATCATATGAAGTGGAGCAAATCAATGAGGAAGAAGATCCTAAAGGTAAGAAGTTAATTGCTTTAAAATCTAACGATGATTCTGATACAAATTCAGAAGATGATATGGACAATGAAGAACTTGCACTCGTGATAAGGAAGTTCAGGAAGTTGAACAGGAAAGGAAGAAGGTTTAACTGGAAGAAGTAGAGCACTCGAGTTTTCAGAAGAAATCAAATGAAGACAATGAGACAAACAAAGTGATTTGCTTTGAATGCAAGAAAAATGGGCATATCAGACCCAACTGTCATCTGTTGAAGAAAAAGAAAGGAAATACAGAGAAATTCAAAAAGGCTCTCAAAGTAGAGATATGGAGTGATACTGAATGTGGAGAAAGTGAAGATGAATATGCCAACATATGTCTAATGGCAAATTCAGAATCAGACTCAAAATCTGAAACAGATTCAGACTTAGACTCAAATGAGGAAATCGAGGTTAGTAATTTTAAAATTCCTGCTAAAATCTAAAAAATATAGATCAACTCTGTCTTATTTTCAAAACATATTTTAAAAGGATTTCTGAGCTAAAAATGGAGAATTCTAAACTAAAGCAACATGAAGTTTCTTGGAAAGAAAAGTTTGAAAATCTAAACAAAAGTTTTGATAATTTAAAGGAAAATGCAGATTCTCTTTCGAATGAGAATATTTTCTTGAAAGAAGACATTTTAAATATATCAAAGAGGTTTTCAAAAGGATCTAAGAAGTTAGAAAACATTTTTGCTATGCAAAGACCATATTTTAACAAATCTAGTTTGGGTATGACACCAGAAACTATTCCTTTAATTGATTTCCTAAAAGTAAATGAATGAATCAAACAAAGACTTACAAAAATCATTTTCAAAGAGTTTTTGTAAAACCTGTTGGTTGAAGTGCTCTCAAATGTTCAAAGTGTAATAACTCAAAATATTTCGAGAAAAATGTCCTAAAGTTTGGAGACCTGTTAAGAAAGATTGGGCAGAGACTGTGTTTAAAACTAACTCTTTTGGATCCAAGAAAATCTGGGTACGAGTTCTTTTTGTAATTGCAAATCACTATCAAGAAAAAGATCAAGTGGTATTTGGATGGTGGATGTTCGAGACACATGACTGGAGCTTCAAGTTGTTTCATTAAGCTTGTGCAAATAAATAGTGGAAACAGCAAAGGAAGAATTGTTGGATGTGAAACTGTGAAAATTGGAAGTCTCACAATCAACAATGTCTTATTGGTGGAAGGTTTGAATTATAATCTACTCAGCATTAGTCAATTGTGCGACACTAGATTCAAAATCAATTTCTAAGAGGGAATTTGTTCGGGAACTAGTGAAGATTTTTCTCAATCTTTCACAGGACGAAGACATGGGAATATTTATCTTCTGGATATAAAACAAGAAAGTTCTTAGTGTCTAAAATCCATTCAAGATGAAGCAAATCTTTGGCATCAAAGCTTGGCCATGCCAATATGAAACAGATTGCCAAGATCTCTTCTAAAAAACTCGTTCGTGGACTTCCCAGTCTGACTTATCAAAAGTTTGATTTATGTACACCATGTGTTTTGGGAAAACAAATTAGAAGTTCTTTTAAGCTTATAAATCAAGTTTCTACTAATCGTGTTTTGCAACTTCTGCATATGGATCTCTTTAGATCAACCAGAACTCAAATCATTAGTGGAAAGAGATACTGTCTAGTAATCGTGGATGATTATTCTCGATTTATTTGGGTTTACTTCCTAGCAAGTAAGTCTGAAACATTTTTCACTTTTCAAAGTTTGTCAAGAAAGTTTAAAATAAGAAAGGTTATGTTATTTCAAACATACTACAGACCATAGAGGTGAGTTTGAAAATTAAAACTTTGCTAAATTTTGTGATGAATCTAGTTTCTAGCATGTTTTCTCTTCTCCGTATACTCTAGAACAAAATGGAGTTGTGGAAAGAAAGAATAGATCTTTGTAGGAGATGACAATAACCCTTTTAATTGAAAGTAATATTTCTTCTCGTTTTTGGGCTGAAGCAATTTTTACAACTTGTTATATTATTAACAAAGTATTTTTAAGGTCAATTATAGAGAAAACTCCTTATGAAGTATTTAAAGGGAAAAAGCCAATGTTTCTTATTTTCATGTGTTTGGTTATAAGTGTTCTGTGTTAAAAAATGCAAATGATCGAACTGGTAAGTTTGAGGAAAAATCAGACGAAAGAATTTTCTTTGGCTACTCAACTTTAAGCAAAGCTTACAGAAAATTCAACAAGAAGACTCAATTTGTGGAAGAATCTATGAACGTCAAATTCCAAGACTCTATGCAGAATCAATTGAATCGGACTCAACTTGAAGAATCTAAACCTGCTTTAGACCTTACAAAGTCTACCTCCCCTGAAGTGGTTCAAACTTCTGAAGATCAACAACGAACAGAAGTTGTAGATTCAGCTGAAGTAGAAGATCAGCAGACTATCAGACCAACCAGTAACTGGAAGCATAAGTCTAGTCATCCCAAATAACTCATCATCGGCAACATTGATGAAGGGATTCACATCAGATCCAAAAGGCAAGAAGAGTTTAGCGCTTTAGCACTTATTTTTGAGATATAACCCAAAAGCATAGAAGAAGCCTTAGCTAATGAATACTGGATTGAAATTATGCAAGAAAAGCTTAGACAATTCAACATCAACAATGTTTGGGAGCTAATTCCGAAACTAAAAGGTAAATCTATTATTGGAGCTAAATGAGTTTTCAGAAACAAAATGAACGAGAAAGGAAAAGTTGTAAAAAACAAAACAAGACTCGTGGCCAAATGATATATGCAAGAAGATGGAATCGACTATGACGAGACATATGCACTAATAGCGAGGTTAGAAGCAATTAAATTATTACTTGCTATACAAATTTCGAGTTATTCCAAATGGACGTCAAAAGTAAATTCCTAAATGGATTTATCCAAGAAGAAGTCTATGTGGAACAACCACATGAATTTGAAGATCCAAAAAGACTAGACTTAGTTTTCAGACTGAAAAAGGCCCTATATGGATCAAAGCAAGCGCCTCGAGCTTGGTATGGCAGGTTAAGTAAATTTCTAATTCAAAATGGTTTTGTTAAAGGAAAGGTGGATATTACATTGTTTATTAAAAATGAATGTAAAGATTTTCTACTTGTTCAAATTTATGTTGATGACATTATCTTTGGATCATCTAATGAAAATTTGTATAAGAAATTTTCTAAGTTTATGCGGATGAATTTGAGATGAACATGATGGGTGATTATATTTCTTTCTCGGATTACAAGTGAAACAATCGAAGAAATGAATTTTCATTCACCTAGAAAAATATGCAAAAGACCTCATCAAGAAGTTCGGATTGGAGAATTGCGAAAAGACTGATATACCAATGTTAAGCTCTTCGAAGCTGGACAAAGATGAAGGGGGAAAGAAAGTTGACCAGAAGCTCTATAGGAGTATTATTGGTTCACTTCTTTATCTTACTACTTCTAGACCTGATATTTTGTTTAGTGTTTGCATTTGTGCTAGATTTCAATCAGATCCCAATGAATCTTATCTAAGCACCGGAAAACACATCATCAAATACGTTGCAACTACTTCAAAATTAGGTCTGTGGTATCCAAAAGAGGGAGACTTTACTCTCCTTGGATATTCAGACGCAGATTTAGCAGGTTGCAAAGTCGATAGAAAGAGTACTTGTGCAACTTGTGAATTGTTAGGCAACATGACGGTATCTTGGTTCTTAAGGAAACAAAGTACTGTAGCTCTTTTAACAACAGAAGTGGAGTATGTGGCTCTTGGAAGCTGTTGTTCTCAAATGTTATGGATAAAGCAACAGCTGAGAGACTTTAAAATTGAAGACTCATGCACCGAGATCAAATGCGACAACACTAGTGTAATCAATCTCACAAAGAATCCAATTCTTCATTCAAAAGCAAAGCACATAGAAATTCGACATCATTTCATTAGAGATCATGTTCAGAATGGAGAAGTTATGATACAATTCATTGACTCAAAGAATCAGTTGGCAAACATATTTACAAAGCCATTGGAGAAAAGTCTATTTGAGTATATTCGTACCAAACTGAACATTATATATTTTATCAGTTAAAGTCTAAAGATGATCAGACTCAGAACAACCACAAGTGGCGACTGTAAGTTAATTCCGTCTTAGTAATTTAATTTCTAGGTGAAATTTTGAAAAGGTACGTTTACTTTTTGAATCGTTACTTACTTATTCTATTTTTAGCAAGGATCTTTTTAATTTTAAATTTATGGTAGTTTTTCATTTTCAAAAAGGCAGTTTTTACTTTTTCCTTAATGACGATCTGTATACCCCGTTTCATCTACTTTATATACTGTATATTTTCTTCTTCTTCATTTTCACACAAACCCTAGAATACAGAACTCCATTTTCTCTCACTTTCTCTCTAGTTTATTCCAAAAAGATTTCACCTTTTTTCACGATCGAGTTCGAGAAATCCCTCAAAGAAAGTGACAATGTCTTCCCAAAGAAAGTCTTCTAGAATCGCGAGCAGGGGACCACAGCATATGCGTGAGAGTCCTACGCACTTTGATCTGACCGAGGAAGAAGACTCTCCACTACAGCAGCAGCAAAGTCAACAACAACCTTCTCAACCGCGTCACTCTTCTCAGCCTAAGACTCAAGTTCCTCCACAACAATAAGCAAATGAAGAAATCATTGAAGATGTTGAACCTGTAAGATCATAAAAACACCAATTTTTGTTTAGACTCTACTCAAACTTAAAGATGGGAGGTTCTGCAATGACTTTGATCGATGAGTTTTTGAAATCAAATGGTTACAAGAATGAAACTTTCTTCTTGAATACCATGAAAAGGTTAGGCATTGCGCCTAAAGGTCTAGTAGCATTGACATTTGCCAACTTTCCAAGTGATCCGCATGTTGGTGGCTTTAATCAACTTGAGGGGAAAGATGACGATGAAATGATGTTCTTAAATTTTCAGCCTAGGATGGGCGTAGTTGTGAGTGTTCGTGGTGAAAGGACGGATCTTTTTTGTTCTAAGGACCACAAGAGAACTTATTCTAAACTGCTGAAGCTAGAGGTGATGAACCGTAGGAGTGTCGATTTTGATTTTCTTGATTGTTGAAAGTAAAACTGAGGGAGAAGTTTGCACTCCTTCAACTTGAATGTTTTTGCTTTGAGACGAATGTTGCTCACCTAGAACTTACAGCTTACTTCTATTCAACCTTATACTTTTTAGATGCGAATAGATTTTTCTTTAGTGTTAGAGACAAGGATTTTTTAGTCAATGTGGACACTATGGCTGATGTGATTAGGGTGGAAAGAGAGAGTTTCTAACCAATCAGTGTGTCTGTTGCTCACGCTACTTTAGAGCTTGTTCGGGATAGAATTACTGAAGGTGTGATTTCTTACTCCAAAATGAATGCATCCAATATCTTGCTTCACAAGATTGTGATTAATTGCCTCAGACCAAATCCACATCAAAGACTAATGTCTCAAAATTTGAAGCGAAGTTGATGTATGCGATCAACATCGGATTCAAGTTCTCTCTACCTCATACCATTCTTATGTACATGTATAGGATAGTGGTGAAGGACAAGGGATAACTCTATTATTCTGCTCTTGTTACTCGATTATTCAGACATTTCAACATTCAGCCTCCCAAGATTCTGTGTGTTCAAACCATTGCTCCAATAGTAGTGGGACTGAAGATGGTTTCCAAGATGCGTCTGAAGGAGCTGAACAAGGTTTTGGAGAGCATTAAGGTGAAGTCCCCTGTCAAGGCAAGACAAGACTTTGCAGCAAGAAAAATGGAAGGCAAAGAGTCCATGATTAAACCAATTAAGAAGAGGAGAGCACTCATCTTGTAGGATGAAGAAGATGAGGATGACATCACTCTCTCTACTTTTGCCTTAAAAAATTTACAGAGTTTTGTTTTCTTTCCAAAGATAGAGGATCGAGAGAATGGAGAAAGAGAAGAGACAGAGCAGAGAGATGAAGAAAGAGAAGCGATGAGGACAGAGGAAGAGGAAGGAAGAACAGAGGAAGAAGAGAGAGGAAGAGATCAAGAAGAAGAAGAAGAGAGTCATGATGATTCTCATGCAGAAGAAGAGGGACAACATTACATTGATGCTAAAGAAGAGCAAGAACAAGAAGAAGAGTATATTTCTTCACCTGAAGGCACAGAAATAGGTGGAGCTGCTAATAAAAGAGGTACTTCTTCACTTGCTTTTACTAGTGATGATGTTAGTCGTTCTCCTGCAGATCCATAGGATGTGTATGCCTCTCAATTTCCTGAAGATGGTAATGAGGCTTCATCTCCAAGTCTGGATGTTCCTGCTGAGGTTCCATCATCTATTAACACTCCTCAAACTACACGTGTTGAAGCAAGTACTCAAACTAACAATATAGCAGACTTTAAGAGACTGCTTGAGCTTCTTGTGGAGATCAAAGCTCAGCTTTATGGATTGGAGTGTGAATTTCAAAACATGCAGTCAGTTCATCAAGACACTTCAGTTTCTTTGCACGATCAGGTACAAGCCTTTAAGCTTCAAGTTCAAGCTACTGCAAAGGGTGAAGATTTTCAGCAACTGAAGGAGGACCTGAGGAAGCTGGAGGAGATTGTCAAGTCTATGGGGGATTTTCAGATTGTTCGTATCCCCAAATAGCCATGATTTTATCCAAATTTCTTTTTAGTTTTCTCCATTTTTTTTTTTTTTTGCTATTGACAAAAAGGGGGAGAAAGTTTGTGTGTAGATTTGATTTGATCTTTTGATGACTTTTTTCTTGACTTGACTTTGGTTTGATTTTGATGATTTTGGACTGACTAGTGACTTTATTTAGTTTGAATTTTGACTTGCAGCAACTATGTCTGTGATTTTAATTATGGATGGATAGTTATTTACTATGTAGAACTAATGTGTTTTCTGTGGTTGTAGAATCAATATTATCCGGACCCTAATTAATTTATCTTTATAAGACATCATGATTTGTTTAAGTATTATAGGTTAAAATTTTCCAAATCTGTAGGAAAGTTTTATCATCATAAAAAAATGGGGAGATTGTTAGAGAATACTCCTTATTGTTTTGAAGCTGACAAAACCTTTCCAAATAGTCTAGTCTAAAGGGTTGCAGACTCAAGTGTTATAGTCTAAAGAACTCAATACTCATCTGTCAAAGTCTGAAGACCGTTAACTTTAAGCTCAAAGTTTGACCTCATTGACAGATTCCAGACCGACAAGAGAAGACTTATCCAAATGCGAGTTTATCTTCAAGGATTCGGTTCATACGATTTGTGGAAGATCTGACGGCTGGAGATAGCACCTTGTGATCAATTTAATTATTCTCGATTCAAATAATAAGATATTTTGAAAGGCAAAGTATACTTGAAAGGTTTTACTTATGGAAACCAAGATCCTAAATGTATGGGCGAGCATGATTGATGGGCTATCATTACATTCCTTAAATGACTCGAGATTTCCTTAATTGATTTTGTCCAACGGGTAGATTGGAGGAACTCTTTTGGAAAGTGTCAATGGTTGTAGAGGCATGGAGGAGTATATAAGGAAGACTCTCAAGTTGTTCGAGAGTGTGCGTGAAAGAAAAATTCCAAAGTCTGAATCTCTTAGTTCTTTTCTATTTCAATTGTTGAGCTTAACTTGTACTCAAAAGAGAGAACAATAACGATGAGTATATACAAGGTGAGCCAATGAAATACCGAATTGTAAGCAAATTTATGGATTCATCATTAAAATTATCAATTCAATACATATCTATTGATTTTTTTGATTCATATTAATTAGATTTCATCTATCAAATGATGTAGTTTTTATCCTAGCACATTTTTTATTAGTTTCACGAAAATATAAGTGAGAATTTCTAAATTACACACCAACCGGACAAGAAATGGCATATAAGCTTTCCTTTTACATGCCAGTCATATGCTTACCATTTAGATGTATGTACCTTTGTTTTTGAGCACTTGAAATTGGGATTTATTTACCTTGTTTTTTTTGTTAGAAGGTAAAGTAGCATTACTTAGCCGTAAACTTACAACCCGCACATAAAGCATCGTTTAAGAGGAGTGCAGATAAAACAGGGGGAGGGGAACAAGCCCACCGTGATGGCAAAGTCCGACAGTAATGGGCCTGTGCAGCCCAATCAGCTAGTGCGTTTGCCTCCCGACGGCAAAACCTAACGTGCAAGCAAGTGAAACAGCGGAGGAGAGCAGCCGTTTCTGCCAGTAGCGAGCGGCCTTCCCAGGGCGTCGTCCGCCGGTCAACTATTGCTTGAACCACCTGAAGGCAATCGATTCTATGATGAGGGGATCAGCAGCCTATCCGATATGCAGAAGGTGCCGCAGCGCGACATTAAGGGCTTGGATTTCAATCTGCAAGGCAGAGGCAGCTACAACTTCGCAGGTAAATCCTTCCTGCAAAATCCCGGAATGGTCTCGACAGATGTATGCGGTTGAGCCAGAGTGAGAACCGATTTTGAAAGCTCTATCTATGTTGATCTGCAAGACACTAGGATCAGGGGGCCTCCACGAAGAGCCTGGGTCAAAAGGAGAGGAGGTCGCGCCTAGGGGTGTAGATATCAGTTGCTACAGCAAAGTAGAGTTCGCACTACTAATTCGACAACAAAATTTGGATCCGGCTTCTGTCGGTTGAAGATGCTGCGATTTTGTTCCTTCCATAGCTACCAGAGGATCGTAGCAATGGCTTCCATACCAGGTGAGTGATTTTTTTTTTTTTTTGCAAATCGTTCTACAAGCCAAGATTCAATACATGTGATATGGGTAGGTAGGATGGATATATTAACCCGAGGATGACACCAGATCTGCGAAGTCCAGGGACATAGAAAGAACAGATGTTCCATCGTTTCAGGGGTATGGGCGTTACAAATATTGCATTATGGATCTGCACTTATATGTCTGCGAAATAGAGTCGCCTTAGTGGGAAGAGTATGCTGACAAAGTGACCATAGGAAGAACTTGATTTTAGGTGCGACTTTAAGTTTCCATATGCTCTTCCATAGTGTGTTCGGTATTAGGAAAGACGACGATGCTCAGTTCTCATTGTTTGGGGTTGCTGCTTGCTTGAGTGATTGATATCCGCTCTTCACAAAATATTGTCCATCGGTAGTTGCTGTCCAGATGAGCTGGTCCGCAGCATAACTCGGTCTTACCGAAATACTGAGACTTTCTTTAATGGTGTCTGCATCAAACAGTTGCTGCAGAAGCATCTCATTCCACCTATTTTGTTCTGGTATGATAAGATCTGCCACCATTTTGGGTTCGTCTCTACTCATGGACCCTCCTATAATCCCTGTAGGCAACCAACAATCCTCACGAATGTTGATCTGTGAGCCGTCCCCAACTGACCACCGAAGCTTTGGTGAAAGTGAATTGCGGCCTATAAGTAAACTCCGCCAGCCCCATGACGGGCGTGCACCTTTAGTGGCATGTAGAAAGTCATGTGAGTGATAATAGAGACCTTTACATACTTGACTCCATAAAGAGGAAGGATATTGAATGAGTCTCCATGCTTGTTTGGCCAGTAAAGCTCTATTGAATGTAATCAAGTCCCTAAAACCAAGACCCCCGTTTGCCTTCCTTTCCTTCAATAAGTCCCAGCTTTTCCAATAAATACCTTTCTTGTTAGTATCATGTTGCCACCAAAAGCGAGCAATTTTTTGTTCAATAGATTGACATAAAGACATAGGAATCATAAAAACTGACATGGCATATTGTGGGATGGCCTGAACAACACTTTTAATTAGGACTTCTTTTCTTGCTTTCGACATCAGTTTCTCTTTCCAGCCATCGAGCTTTGAACTAACTCTCCCTAAAATCCACGCGAACATATCTCGCTTAGATTGGCCCCAATCTGAGGGGATCCCAAGGTACTTTCCAGTTTTGTGAAGCACGGGAACCCTAAATTGTTGTGCCAGATTCTCCTGTAAACATCGAGGACAGTGTTTACTAAGAAACAGGCCTGATTTGTTTCTATTTATGGCTTGACCAGTAGCGACACAGTATTGATTCAGGATGTTTGATAGGTTCTGACACTCAAGTACTGTCTCGTCTAAGAAAAACATAGCGTCATCTACAAAGAATAAATGAGAGAGAGTGGGGCACCACCTGTTTAATTTCAGTCCTTTGAGTTGGCCCATATCAACTGCTTGGTGTATGAGAGTGGAGAGTAAGTTCGCCAGTATAATGAAGAGATATGGAGAGAGGGGATCGCCTTGTTGTATGCCTCGAGTAGGTTGGAAGTAGTTGAGTTGTTCCCCATTGAATTTGACACTAAGTGTGATAGCCGTGATACATTGCATGACCCACATCACCCAAAGAGAATGAAAACCGAGTCGAAGGAGGTAGTCTCGTAGGAAATCCCACTCTATTCGGTCATATGCCTTTTGCATATCGATCTTTAGAATTGTTGGGAAACGTCTTTTGCTATTTCGGGTTTTAAGGTAATGCAACACTTCCTGGACGATGAAAATGTTGTCTTAGATTTGACGGCCTCCCACAAAGGCACTCTGTTCTAGGGATATTAGGGAGGGAAGGAAAGGTTTGAGTCTATTGGCGAGAATCTTAGATATGATTTTGTATGCGTAGTTGTAGAGGCTAATAGGCCGAAATTGGTCAAGGCATTCGGGGTGAGGGACCTTTGGGATAAAGGTGAGAATGGTTCTGTTGAGGGCTAGGGGCATTACTCCAGTATGGAAAAATTCCTGAATAGAAAGAAACAGATCCTTATGTATGATGTCCAAGTGTGATTGGTAGAAAATACCATTAAAACCGTCTAGGCCAGGGGCTTTATTTTTGCCCAACTGAAAAGTGGCTTGATAGACCTCCTCTAGGGTGAGCTCTGCCGCTAATAAAGTATTCATGTAGTCTGTAACGATTCGTGAACACAGGTGCAGAAGTGGGCCATACTCCCGGTGACCTGCTGTCCTATAAAGATCAGAAAAGAAAGCCGTAGTCATTGTCTGAAGAGTTGGAACATCACTCACCCAGTTTTGATGTTCGTCCTGTAAAAAACTTATTCTATTGTGCTGTCGACGCTGAATAGTGGTGGTGTGAAAGAACTTGGTATTTTTATCACCCCACTGTAGCCATTGTAGTCGAGATCTCATCGCCCAATACTGTTCCTCTTGCTGCCATGCTAGTTGTAACTCTACTTTCAATTTGGTGGCTAAGGTGCTGTCATATGCATAGTAGTTGTCGTTGGTTAGGGTCTAAAGTTGTTGCTGTATAGCTGAAATACCTGATTGTACATTGGAAAACTGATCGCGACTCCATCTTTGTAGTGCGATGCTGACTATTCTGAGTTGATGTGGCAGGTCGTGGCCATTGCGCATAGCGGCTGTCCAGGTGGATGCGACAATGTTGGTACACTCCGGGTGTTGTACCCAAAATGCTTCAAAAACAAAAGGTCGATTTCGGCGT
This sequence comes from Eucalyptus cloeziana, assembly GCA_014182715.1. Classification (NCBI taxonomy): domain Eukaryota; kingdom Viridiplantae; phylum Streptophyta; class Magnoliopsida; order Myrtales; family Myrtaceae; genus Eucalyptus; species Eucalyptus cloeziana. The sequence continues at coordinate 33,630,676 of CM024638.1, forward strand.
TTCTGTTTAGATTCGGTAAAGAGTAACAGAGGGCTATGGTCGGAACCAACAGCCGGGAAAGCAAAAACCTCAGCTGCCAAGAAAGTGAGGCGCCACTCCGAAGTGTAGAAAGCCCTGTCCGGCCTTTCTTTAACCAAATCGCCACCCTGGTGATTATTCGTCCAGGAAAAATTACAACCTTTGCTCTCTAGTTCCATTAAAGAACAGTCATGAACCATCTCTCTGAAAGAGTACATACGTTGTGAATCAGCTGACCGTTTACCCGCTTTTTCCCAGTGGTGTAGGATGTCATTAAAATCACCAGAACACAGCCAAGGTAGGGTGTTGAGATGAGAAATCCGATGCAAAACTGTCCAAAGAAGTTGGTGAGAGTGGACACTGATAGGCGCATAGACACAGGTGAACTTCATTAGGATGCCATTGCTACCCTCTGAACATATTGTATCAATAAGGTTGGGATTAGCATATTCCACCGATACATTAATATGAGAGTGCCAAAACAAGGCCAGGCCCCTAGCCATGCTGGAAGGATTCACCAGGTAAGAGCTTGGGAACTTAAGACGTCGCTGCACTTTACTAACCACATCCTCTCTATTTTTTGTTTCCATCAAAAATACCAGGTCGGGCTTCTCTTTGACCACAATGGCCTTGAGAGCTTGAACTGTCAGGGGAGAACTCAGGCCCTGACAGTTCCAACTAAGGATCCTCATTTCTCATGCGGTGGCTTTTGAGGGTAAGCCACCTCGACCCATTTGCCAGCAAGATCAGTTGATATAATAGGAGTATCTAACAAAGTTGATTCATCAAAATCTTCAAAGGCAGTAGTGTGAGTATGATACGGGTTGTACCTTTTAAGTTTTTTGGCTGTCCCAGTTTTGGTTGCGACTCTGGAATGTTTTTGTTTCTTCAGGGATGTTGTTGCCGAAGAATGAGCAGAAGGATGTATTGGTTTGGCTGAAGAGACAATGAGGGCAGCATTGGAATGTTGGTGTTGGGGAAGAACAGTTGGATGGTACGGTATAAGAGGAACATCAACTGGTGTTCTGAAAATGGGAGAACCCTGTGGCATGCTTCTGTGAACCTTAATTACATCAGAAGGTAAAGCAACCTCTTTACCCTTCCATTTGGTGTCTACTCTGGCAGAAGTTGAGCTGTCCGGATGAGGAATGCAGGGGTGTGGTTGTTTTTCACTAGAGTGTGAGCTTAGCTGTTCTGATCTGGTGGATGGTATAGCTGTTGGAACAACATTTGCTGCTGAAATAGGGAAGGAAATATGCTGTTGAGGTGTGGGGCGACAGAGCTGCAAATCTGATTTGGGTGGAACAACTGCTGGAGGCATCTCAGCTGGTGGTAATGCGGGTAGAGTGGTCTGCTGGAATGGAGGAGTTTCAGGAACGATCTCTGGAGTAGCTGCAAAATCCATCTTCGCCTCATAAAAGGTAAGCCAATACGGACTATATTCTTTAACCTCGGCCCTAAGCCAATGGCCGAAGGCCATCTTTTCCTTTCCTTCCAGTTTGGCCTCAGTGAAAGGGATGTCTGGACAGTGCATAGTATAGTGACCCAAAAGTCCACAGGAATAGCAAAAATGAGAGAGCCTTTCATACCTAAAATCAATCCATAAGGTCTTTCCATTGATACGAATCAGTTGGCCTACCTTTAATGGTTGGCTCAAATCAATTTCGATTCTCACACGCCCGATTCGGAGTAAAGCACTCTCATTGGTATCAATCTTAACTTCCAGCACTCTACCTATACGTTTCACAGCTTTGCAAAGCATCTGGTAGGTACACCATTCTAGCGGAAGGCCAATAACTTGTACCCAGAACGCGCACGTCGAGAAGTCGTAGCATGGTAAAGGGGTATTGACTACCCAAGGTTTGAAAATAACTAGATGGTTGGAGAACAGCCACGGACTACCCTCTAGCACTCTCTGTTTATCACTTTCAGATTGGAAAGTCGCCACATATCTGTTAGTCTCTCATTGGGTAATCTCTACTTGCTCAGTGCGCCAAGCGCGCTTTAGAGTACTCTGAAATGCAGTAAAATTGATTGAGGGATTAGACAGAATGGTACCAACCAAAGTTTTCTTGCAGGTGTCGATGTGTTCCAGCGGAGGCTATTCATCCCAGACGTCGATGTCTTGTTCCGGCCAGAGGCGGCCCATCCGATTACACAGGGCAGCAAGACGGCAATCCTCCTCAAAATCAGGAACGTCCATAGGGATAATCCACAGGGAAATGGGACATGCAGAGTAAATAGACGAAAGTAAAGACATGGGATACTCAGAAGCGATGGTGGATAAGCGTGAGACCCAAGGAAGGTCTACCGATCGGGAACCAAATGTCGGAAGAAACCCTCGCTGGAACTCGAGCGAAACAGCAACACAAGGGTGAGATGGAGAGCAGGACAGAATAGAGACAGAGCAATTGAGAAGGAAGAGGACTCGGATGTGCGAGGAATTGGTGGGTTGTCGGATAATTAGAGGGGAACAGTGGAGACGAAGAGAAGACCATTAGGGTTTGGACATAAAAAACTACCATTAATGGTAGAGGAGCTCTGCATGTTGAGAGAGATAATTGCTGAGACACCTCGCCTGTTCGGGATTTATTTACCTTTGATCATGAAAATTTATACGGAACTTCTTGTTTTGCAATTTTTTCACTTACTTTATATGTGTCTATGTAAGAAAAACTAATTTTATCAAAACATAAGATTTGATCATTTTCGATTTACGATTGATGACTTTGAAATTTTGATTTATGATTCATATCTCGATTTGACAAGTATTCTGTACGATGCACTTTAAGGTATAAACTTTTGTGGAGTAGATCATTATTATCTCGATCGTGGTCTGTAATGTACCCAAAAAAGTCACGTTTGGCGTCGCATTTGCACTAGATCTTTGGTAAGAGAGGGAAAAAAAGGTGACACTTGATTAGATTGGCCCCACTCTGTTCGAGAGCTTTCACATGCATTTTATGAAGAATCTTCAATTTTCTAATTACACTTCTTCTTCCGATATGGTTTTAAAATCCTCATCTCTAATAATATGGTTAAGATGGGGGACAAAATAATATAGTAAGATGAATAATTAATTCTTAAGCCATTTTTGCCCCTTGTCATCTTATTTGCCATATTTGGGGTGTAAGTTTAAAGTTTGACCAATCAAACAAAGACAAAATAAGAACAAAGGTAAAATATATATTTTTCCTGCAAGTTTTACCGTTAGTTCAATTTGATCCTTTGATTTTATGTTGTGTAACGAAGTCCTCTAACATTTTACATTTGTGCGATTTAGTCTTCTAAGTTTTGTTTTGTAAAATTAAGTGTTTCGTTTACCCACTGTGATTAATATTTTCAAATTAAGATCTCTTTTTCTTATTTTTCCATTTTATTTTTTGCTCATGCGACGCCAAATTAGCAACTTGTGTCGTTTTCTGTCACATAAGCAGTGCCACGTCATTAATTAATTTGATAGTTTAGTTAGAGTGGTTAATTGAAGGATTTGATTGTACAAATTGTGGAATTTAGAGGATCAAATGAAACTGTTGTTTCTTTTTCTTTCATCTCTATATTTGTTCGGCACATTGCTATTTTCGAAACATGTGAAACGGTGTCAACTTTTAAAGAACTGCATCTTTTAATGTTGGGATAAATGTATTTAATGTCTTAAAAACTTGTCATGAAATTGTCATCAAGTTTTGAAACTTTCAAATAATGCAATCAAATCCCAAAACTTATCAAGAAAGTACAATAGAGTCCTAAAACTTGTCAAGAAAATACAATAAAATCCTAAAACTTTCAAAAAATACAATCGAGTCCTAAACTTATCAAGTTGGTGCAACCAAGTCCTTCCATTAATTTCGTCCAACTTGACTAATGGAAAATACTATAAAATTTTATGATTTAATTGTACCAACTTAACAAGTTTTAGGACTTGATTGCACTTTTGAAAGTTTTAAGACTCAATTTCCCTTTTGTGATATGATTTAAGATTTGATTGTATTTTTGTAAAGTTCTAGCATTTTCATGAGAAGTTTTGGGTTTTAAATACACTTATCCCTTTATTTTTTCTTATTTTTTCTTTAGTGTATAATATTCATGCTTGTTTTCACATATTTTAGTAGATGTTATGTGTAAAACTTAATCTTCATTAGACAACACGGTTTTTCCCTAAATGTTTAAGCAAATAAAAAGTGGGCCAACAATGTATTTAGAGCATATGAGTTAACACTTTCGATCGTGTGTAATATGGTTCTTAGAACATGGTGGCAAAATGGGTCCATGACCCATTTTTAGACCCATATTTTTCACTTATGGGTTGTATATGGGTCATGAAGAAGTAATGGCCCAGCTAAAATGGGTTAAAGTGTTTTAACTTGAATTCTATATGGGTCGAAAATGGGTCACACGTTTTGACCCATTTTCGACCCATTTTCAAAACCTAAAAAGTTAAAAGTTAAAAACACATCAGCACGCTCACAGTTGCGCTTCGGCTTCGTCGACCCATTTTGGACCCACCTCCGCCGCTCGCCTCCTCCGCTCGCCTCCGCCACTCGCCGTTGTAGCTCGCCTCGACGGAGCTCGGGTGAGCCGCGAGCTCGCCGGCCTTGGCCGAGCTCGGGCTCTCCTGGATTTGGTGAGCCGCGAGCTCGCCGGCCTTGGCCGAGCTCGGGCTCGCCCGGATCGAGCGAGCCGCGAGCTCGCCGCCATGGGCAAGCTCGGGCTCACCTGATCCGGCGAGCCGCGAGCTCGCCAGCCCGCGACGGCTCGAGCTTGCCCGGATTGAGCGAGTCGCGAGCTCGCTGGCCATGGCCGAGCTCGGGGTCGCCTGGATCTGGCGAGCCGCGAGCTCGCCAGCCGCGACGGAGCTCGGGCTCGCCTGAATCGGCCGAGCCCCGAGCTCACCGACCGCGACGGAGCTCGGCAGCTCGGGCTCGCCCGGACGGGCGGAGTCTTGATCTCGCCGGACTGTGGCTTGGCCGGTCACCGTCGACGGAGCAACAATGGAGAAGAAGGAGGAGGAAAAAGAAAGAAAAGAAAAAGAAGAAAAGAAGAAAATAAGAAAATAAAATAAATAATAATAATAATAATAATTTTTTTTTAAAATAATAAAAAATTTGATTTTTTTAATGATATTTGATAGATAGATATTCATACCGGAGAAGTATTTTTTAAATAAAGCTCGATGCTGTTTAAAATAAATAATAATAATAATAATAATAATAATAATAATAATAATAATAATAATAATAATAATAATAATAATAATAATAATAATAATTTTCAATTTTTTTTAAAATAATAAAAATTTGATTTTTTTAATGATATTTGGTAGATAAATATTCATACCGGAGAAGTATTTTTTAAATAAAGCTCGATGCTGTTTAGATTGATAAATGAAAATTCAAAACATTATAATGTAATTTTTAACTTGGTGAACTAAAATGAATCAACCAAAATTAAAAACAATTACAATTAAGGAGCTATGCATTCTTGTATTCAAGAAGATTTTTTTAAACAAATATTATTTTCATGTCAATTATTAGCTCATCAAACTTTTTCTTATTAAGAGTTCTTCAAAAGTATTTTAATTTAAAGGTTTTTCACATTTTTTTATTTTATTTACTTTTTAAATTTGGTGTGAAGTTTTTATTTAAGTAACTAATGTGTTTCGATAATATGGGTCAGGTCGGGTATGGGTCGGGTATGGGTCGGGTCGGGTATGGGTCATATGATTTACACTATAAGAATATGGGTCAAAACGGGTTAAATGGGTCAAATATGGGTCGACCCATTTTCGACCCGACCCACCCATTTGCCACCCAGTGCACGAGACAGGTTGTGGACGGAACCGCAGTAAGAGGATAACCGGTGAAACAAGAAAACAGAGGAATAACAAGTAGGAGAAAATTGAGAGGCAGTGCTAGGATTCAAGCCCATAATGGGTGCTTTGTTACCATGCTAAACAAATCAGTTTTTTTTTTTCAAAAGTTTAAGCTATTAGAAAAATGAGCTAACAATGTATTTATAGCATGTGACTTAACAATCTTAGTGTATGATGATTATAACAAAAGAGTCACACAATATAATTTTACATCAACAAGTTAGACCTTGGTTTGTGCTTTTATGTATTAATTAAGATATATGTGATTGATGCAATTTAATTTTTTGAACCTGATTTAGAAAAGAGAAGGTATAGCAATATTGATTAAGATATATACGATTGACAATAATGATTTGTAAAAAGATGAGACGATGCAACATCGCTGTAGATTAATTTTTAATGTGTTCACGGCAACACGCGGGTATTTTTAGTATATAATTAAAGTCAAAAGATCCACTTGTTGGCGAATAAATAAGAAATTTCAAAGCGGGTTAATTGTTTGACAGAACTTCATTTTTCTTCGGTCAGATGACAAAACATGTTTGAAAGGTATAAGATTATCACTCCTGAAACTTGGATCTCCTCTAAAACAGTGTGGCAATAATGTCGATCACTGGTAGATCAGGATGACCAGTGACTTCGTATGGTAGACAATTTATGCAAACGCAACAACGTTAGAAAAGATCAAGAAATATAGGTAGGTCTTCGCACCTCACAGTCTAATCAGTTATCAATCACCATGTTTCTTGTAGATGGCTAATATGGAAGAGAAAAGACAAGTTGCCAGTATGGAAAAATATGTAGGAACTGATGATCAAGTAAACCACATCATGAGTTTGATGAATATTGATGCTAAGGACAAGCGGATGGTGGTGGTCATCCACGGCGAATCCGGGATTGGCAAGACGACTCTTGCAAAACTCATATACAACCAAGTCTCCTGGGATTTCGATGGCTGTAGCTTCCTCGCAGATATTACAGAAACAACTCAAGAATTAGGAGGGCTTCAGCTTTTGCAAACTAGGTTGATTTCCGATGTTCTGAAACGGGATCTTGAGGATGTCGCTTTTATCAGCAGGGGAATCGAGTTTTTCAGGGACTCATTTTGCAACATGAGAGTTTTGATTGTCCTCGATAACGTGGAAAATGCGTTTCATTTGAAGAAACTCGTCGGAGATGGCTTTGATTGCTTTGCATCTGGAAGTAGGATCCTCGTAACCACGAAAAACAGTGCTGTCCTGGAAGAATCTCCTCAGACCCGAGCTTACCATGTTAATCGTTTGAATAAGGATCAGGCTCGTCAACTCATATGGCAGCATGCACCTGAACCAACATCACGCGAAATTTTGTACAGTGCTCATGATACTATGGAAGGACTCCCATTGTTTATTGAAGTTATGGGTGCAGTTCTCAATAGTACACCGGAGGAGAGATGGTCTCAATCACCGATGAAGCCAGTGTTCAGGCAGCAGAATTTTCGCCCTATTTTGGGGGAAGTATATAAAATATTAGATGATAAGCAGAAACAGATATTTTTGGATATTGCCTGCTTTATCACTGGTATAGATAGTCGAATTGCTTGGTACCTGTGGTATGACTTCTCTCTTCTGCATTATAGTAAATTTGGGGCCGAGTTTTTGATTCCCCTGGCCAAAATTGGAGAAAACAATCAGATATGGATGCATAGCTGTTGGGTGTTTGCAGAAGCGTGTGTTTGATATGTGTGCAAGCGTGTTTTGTGTGTGAACTTTCAAGAGGGCTAAGGAAAGAACAATATGGGGAAGAAAATAATTGGCAGCAAGGGAACACAAGGAAACAAAATAAAACCTTTTATTTATTTATTTGTAGTACAAAGTACAAAGGAAGGGGAGGAGCTTACCTTTTTGCTCTACATCTGCTGTGCTCCCCCCCTTTCCTATTTATAGTGGTGTTCCACCGACTTTGCCCATCTTCTAGTACTTTCTTTTACAATTTTTTCTTGAACAATAGACTTTTTAAGGCAAATATCTCTGCCATTTGCAGAGATAATTCCATAGACTCTTCTAGATTTGTTCTTGAATTTTCTAGCTCAAATCTTTCATGAAATTTCTAGAAATTGGATCAATAATTTAACACTCCTCATTGATCCAATTTCGTGTTACTCCAAGCATTTCCCGCAATGTCTTGAACTTGGCTCGCGATAATGCTTTAGTGAAGATGTCTGCTATTTGTTCCTCAGTTTTGTAATATTTTAGCTCGATCTCTCCTTTGTTTTGCACTTCACGAATGAAGTGATATTTTATATCAATATGTTTCGTTCTTCCATGAAAAACTGGATTTTTTGATATTGCAATCGCGGACTTGTTGTCACAAAATATTGGCGTTGATTGTACTTGTGGTTCTCCAATGTCTTCTAGAATTCTTCGAAGCCATATTGCATGACTAGTAGTTGTAGCAGCCGCAACATATTATGCTTCTGCAGTGGATTGTGCCACTGAGTCTTGTTTTTTAGATATCCATGAAAATATTCCAGAACCTAATGTGAATGCATAACCAGTGGTGCTCCTCCTGTCATCAGATGATCCTGCCCAATCGCTATCAGTATAACTGATCAACTTAGTCGTTGCACTAGGTCGATACCAAATACCATAATTAATGGTTCCTCGTAAGTATCTTAGAATTCTCTTGGCTACTCCAAAAAGAATTTGGCTTGGACTCTGCATAAATCGTGATAGTAAACTTGTCGCGTACATAATATCTGGCCGTGTAGCAGTAAGATATAGTAGACTCCCAATTAGGCTTATGTAGAGTGAAGCGTCTGCTTTTTCGGCTCCATCTTTTTTCATTAGTTTCTCATTCATCACAAGTGGTGTTGCCACTGTTTTGCAATTACTCATTTTGAATTTTTCAAGGAGCTTTTCTGCATATTTCTTTTGTGAGATGAAAATTCCTTCATCTTGATTGACTTCAATACCGAGGAAATAGTTCATCAAGCCCAAGTCCGTCATTTCAAATGTCTTCATCATTTCTTCTTTAAATTCTCGGATCAATGTCTCATTGTTTCCTGTATATATGAGATCATCTACATATAAAGAGACAATGAGTGTGTCGGACTGACCTTTTGATGTAGAGTGTCGGCTCACTCATACTCCTCCTCAATCCTTGCTTGATGAAGTACTCAGCGATTCTACTATACCACGCACGTGGTGCTTGTTTTAACCCATATAGGGCTTTTTTGAGTTTGAGAACTTTTTATTCTTGGCCTTTGAGCATAAAGCCTTCTAGTTGAGCTACATAAATTTCTTCTTGAAGATATCCATTTAGGAATGCTAATTTTACGTCTAGTTGATGAATCTTGCATTATTTTTGTGCTGCTAGAGCTATAAGTGCTCGAATAGTATCAAGACGAGCAACAGGAGCGAAAGTTTCAGTATAGTCAATACCTGGTTGTTGCAAGTATCCTTTTGCCACAAGCCTTGCTTTATGCTTCTGGATTGATCCATCCGCGTTGAGCTTCATCTTGTAGACCCACTTGACGCTAATGATCTCTTTGTCTTCGGGTCGATTGACAAGCTCCCAAGTTTCATTTTTCTCGATCATCTTGATCTCTTCCTCCATGGCTTTTATCCAGACTTCATCTTTGGATGCTTGTTCATAGTTTTCTGGTTCCAAAATAGCAAAGTTACATGTGTCGTAAATTCTTCTAAGGGCTTTTACCCTTAGTACTGGAGACTTTGGAATAGATTCTTCTTGCGTCACTCTTGGAGAGCTTGGTGGAGTTATGTCAGGAGTGGTGGAATCCGGTACTTCTCCTTCTTCTTGTGACGTTGACTCCTCTTGAGCAGGTGGTATGTCTGGCAAGGTGATATACTTCTTCTTGATCTTCTCGTCCTCCCAATTCCAGGCAGCATTCTCATCGAACTCAACATCTCGACTAATCATAAGCTTTTTAGTTCTTATGTTGTAAACCCGATAGCCTTTTGATTGGTCAATGTAGCCGAGGAATATTCCTTTTTTCTGTCTTTTCATCTAGCTTACTCCTTTTCTGAGCAAGGATGTGGACATAGCAAATGCGTCCAAACACTTTGAGATGCTTTGCTGAAGGCTTCCGTCCACTCCATGCTTCGACTGGTGTTTTATTTTGAACAGCTTTAGTTGGACACCTGTTTAACAGGTATACTGTAGTATAAACTGCTTCTGCCCAAAAAGTGTTGGGAAGGCCTTTCTCCTTTAGCATAGACCTTGCCATCTCCATGACGATTCTATTTTTTCTTTCAGCTACTCCATTTTGTTCTGGGGCGTAGCCAACAGTTAGTTGATGATGGACTCCTTCATCTTCACAAAATTTATTAAACTCCTTTGAATTGTATTATGTGCCTTTGTCACTCCTTAGGACTTTGGTTCTTTGGCCACTTTGATTCTCAACGTGGTTTTTGAATTTTCTGAAGATAGAGAAAACCTCAGATTTTTCTCGAAGAAAGTATACATACATCATTCTTGTGTAATCGTCAATGAATAGGATGAAATATTTATTTTGACTAGGTGTAGGTGTCCTCATCGAACCGCACACATCCGTGTGGACAAGTTCTAATGGCTTCTTAGCTTTCCATGCACCTCCAGATGGGAAGGACCATCTCTGTTGTTTTCTAAGAAGACAGCTTTCACAAACATCTGAAATTTCTGTGATGGCTGGAAAATCTCTCATCATATTTTTCTGATGGAGAATTTTTAGCCCAACAAAATTGAAGTGGCCAAATCTTCGATGCCATAGCCATGAATCATCAAGTTGAGCTTTCATGGCTATATCTTTAACATATTTCCATTGAATAGGAAAATTGTTATTTTTCATCTTAACAGAGGCAATGATATTTTTATATTTATCATATATAATGCAGGTATCTCCATTAAAATATAGAGAATACCCACTTTGTATCATTTGGCCCACACTTAAGAGATTTTGTGCAAGACAAGGGACTAGATATACATTATGTATATATTTTGGGCCTTTATTCATTTCCACGGTGATGGTGCCTTTTCCTTTGACATCTACTAATGCACCATTGCCCAACTTTACTTGGGATTTCACTGTCTTATCAATATCAGTGAATATAGATTCGTCCCCCGTCATGTGATTGCTACACCCACTATCGATGTACCATGTTTCACTTTTATTACTATTTGCCGCTTGGCCTGTGTAGAATGTATTCTCTTCACTTTCTTTTTTTTCTACATAGTTTGCTCGATTATTTATTTTCGAGCGACAATCTTTTTCTACGTGGCCATATCTTTTACAAAAGCGGCATTATTTTTATTTTTAAACCAACAATCCTTCTCCAAATGATTTGTTTTTTTGCAAATACCACAAGGTGGATAATTTTCCTTTTTTATAATTTCTCCTCCTCTTTTGTTTTTCCATGAGCTCCTTCCACCATTTTTAGATTGATGAGACCGTATATTTACTTTAGACTGAAAGGCACTTTCAACTAAATCTTCATCTTGTGCCATTAGTCTTTTCTCATGTGCTTCTAGAGAGCCAATTAATTCACTTATTGATAGGGTTGTCAAGTCTTTAGTTCCTTCTATAGTTGTAACTATGGAGTTGTATTTTTTGGTAAGTGACACCAATATTTTCTCAACAACCCTTTGATCAGTTATTCATCTCCATAGGCTCTCATTTGATTAATGAGTTCCTTTAATTTTCCACAATATTCTTGTACAGTCTCATAATTTTTCATTTTAGAATTCTCAAAATCTCTTCTCAGAGTTTGAAGGTGAATAGTGCGTACCTTTTCTGATCCTTGAAATTCTTCTCGTAGTATATCCCAGGCCCCTTTTGCAGTCCTTGCTCCAATTATTCTTGGAAATACGGTTTCCGAGGGTGCTTGCTGGATAAAATATAGCGCCCTTGCGTCCTTTTGTAGTTGACCCTTAGAAACACTTGCACCTTATTGCGGAGCCTCGCAACCTTTTTCCATGATGTCCCATAAGTCTTGGGCCATCAAGAATGTAGTCATTTTTATGCTCCAAAAGTCATAGTTGTTCCCATCAAAAATGGGGATGGGAAATGAGGATGAGGTAGAGTTGGCCATTGTTTAGTTAGTGGGTATTTGGAAATGGTAGTTTTGGTAGTGGGTAGGTAGGACAAATGCCCAATACCAACCAAAGACATGGCTCTGATACCACTGTTGGGTGTTTGTGGAAGCGTGTGTTTGATATGTGTGCAAGCGTGTTTTGTGTGTGAACTTTCAAGAGGGCTAAGGAAAGAACAATATGGGGAAGAAAATAATTTGCAGCAAGGGAACACAAGGGAACAAAATAAAACCTTTTATTTATTTATTTGTAGTACAAAGTACAAAGGAAGGGGAGGAGCTTACCTTTTTTCTCTACATCTGCTGCGCTCCCCGCCTTTCCTATTTATAGTGGTGTTCCACCGACTTCGCCCATCTTCTAGTACTTTCTTTTACAATTTTTTCTTGAACAATAGACTTTTTAAGGCAAATATCTCTGCCATTTGCGGAGATAATTCCATAGACACTTCTAGATTTGTTCTTGAATTTTCTAGCTCAAATATTTCATGAAATTTCTAGAAATTGGATCAATAATTTAACAATAGCATGTTGAGGAATTTTGGCAGAGAAATGGTTTTTGGGGAGAATCGCACAGATCCAGGAAGCCGGAGTAGATTAGTTTATCATAAATTAGCTCTCAACACAATAAAGCGAAAAAAGGTGAAAGTTTGGTGTACTTTTTTTTTTTTTTTCATTGTCAAGCATAAGAAATATTTTTTGTTATTTCACTGTCTAAGGAAAAGAACTAATTTGCCGGATATTGTTAAGATCCGGCCATGTGTGCAATTGACGTTGTTGTCATTTTTGTTTGGCAATGTTTGCTGACTAGTTACGTGTCAAGAAGAGAAACTATCCTCACTACTTCTATTCGTTTTTCTCGTCCATCACAGGGAACGGAAAAGGTTGAGGCACTCTGCCTTAACTTTCATGGGCATACTTCAGACAAATTAATACCAGAATATTTTGAGAGCATGCCAAACCTACGGTTTCTTCAACTGGATCATGCAGACATTGCTGGAGATTTCGCTAACCTTTTTACAAATTTAAGGTGGCTCCGTTGGCGAGGGTGCCCTCGACATCTGCAAATAACTAATTTTCAATTGGGAAACTTAACCATTCTCGAATTGTCATGGAGCAAAGTCACAAAAGACTGGGATGGCTGGGATCAAATAGAGGTAGTTCGCCATTCATTCGCCTAGCCTAACATAACTATTTTTGAAGTGAACTCACGCAAATATATGTCCTATTTTGCAGATGAAGAACTTGAGAGTCTGCAGACTTATTAGTCACTCCTAAGATCTCTGGTTGCCAAAATCTGGCTATATTGATTTTGGAGCGATGTTCGCAATTGATCAAGATAGATCAATCGATCAGTGATTTGAAGTGATTGGTTTCTCTGAATTTCAAGTTCTGCACAGAGCTCAGCATGTTGCCAATAGAAGTGGGTCGCTTGACAGCTCTACAAGAGCTTCTCATGGACGGGACATCTGTACAAGAACTTCCCATCTCCATTGGTAATTTAAAGCAGCTTGAAACTCTGAGTGCCTCAAGCTGCTTCACATTGAGTCTGCTACTGAGAACGATATGTCACCTGACGAATATCTCACTTCTTTCCCTTGATGGCACCAGAATTGCAACACTTCCCGATTCTGTTGGAGAAATGGTTAGACTTAAACACTTGTCATTAAGGGATTGCCGTCGAATAAGAAAACTTCCAAGCTCCATTGGCAGCATAGGGAGATCGTTAGTTGAGTTAGACGTGTCAGGGACTGGCATTTCCAAGTTTCCAGATTCACTAAAAAATCTGCAGAATTTGAAGGTGTTGAGGATGGATTCTTGTTTCTTTCAAGAGTTCCCTCCTAATATAGGAGAGCTTATCAGCCTCGAAGAAATACACGCCTCCTGGTGTCGGAGTCTCAAGGGGGGCATTCCGAGCAAGATTGGGAAACTGCATAATTTGAGAATCTTGAGGCTGCGACATTCGGCTATTTCCAGCATACCGGCAGAGATCCACCAACTTTCCAATCTTCGAACACTTGATTTACTTCACTGTGACATGATCAGAGAGTTGCCAAGGCTTCCCTCTAGCATAACGGTTTTGTATGTAGACGATGAACTGAAATCGTCGCATTTGCCATAGCTAGGAAAGCAATGCCACTATCATGAAGACCAGGCTAGGGACCCTGGAGAAATTATGGCCTTTCCATTTACTTCCATGTTGTTATTCCAAATTAGAATATGGACATCACCAAGAAGTGTTTTTTATGAAGTTTGCAAAGTCGTTTTCTGAACTTTGTATTTGTGTATAGTACATGCCTATCTACATATTTCCTTAATAAACGAGGCAAAAATTCCTATTACATCTCACAGGTAACTCAGAAGCTTAGGGGTCTGCTAACTTGGACGGTACCCAAGTCAACAATCGGCATAAAGACTATTGTGATTGTATCCGAAGACTGGTATTGCTATACCTTATCATCTTATAATAGAAATAAGATGTGTATATAGCTCCAATTATCGTGTCCTAGAAAGTCCCCTTTTAAAAGGGAAAATGACACTAGTAATTCCTAAATTTTGGTCCAATATACAATATCATCCTTAGACTTTAATTTATTCAATATGAATCTAAAACTTTTTATTTGTTCAATTTATTCCCTCAACTTTCCATAACAAAGTCAAATAAATCCTTAGATACTATTTAAAATATTTCTTAATTACACTACTACTCAGAATTTAGAATATTTTTTTCATTCCAATCCATTTCTTAAATCGACAAAAAAGTTACTTTCTATCTTAATTAATGAGAAGGACAAAGATTTACACATTACCTTCGAAGGATTCGATCTAAATTGAGCGTATGTAAATGGGAGAAAGTAGAACGAGGACCTGATAAACAGTGTTCCACGTGTTGCAGACTACTCGGCGATCAACGTCCGCGCATAACATAGAGGTAGAAATGGAGAGTTCCTAATCACACAAGTATAATGATTTCTTAATTCCTTCTCACGCAAGAAAGTGTGCAATCTGGCATTACTATTACCTTGCAGAATCAAGAAAAGAAATCGTTTCACTGGAAATGGTCCCTTACCCAAAAACAGTGAATAACCTTTCGCCAAACGTGGATCTTTGGTTTTGTGATGGGAATAGGATTATGTGGTGATTTCAAATAGGAGTTTTAATTGGTTTCGCAAGGAAAAATGGATAGCAATTCTACACATAGACTACTAGAAAATAGAGGATGAGAGTAAAAATAGGACTTTCCATTAATAAAATGTTAAGGTTATATTTGTGTTCCCGATGTACAATGATAGCATATTGGCAGAAAATATAGTCCAGTAATTATGACTGTTTACCAACAGTTATTACTACTAAGTGTAATTACACGAGTATTTTTCAATATTCTAGGCTCTCTATTCGCACGACATTTCCATCCACAAGCGTTTACAGCTCCTAAGGCTATTATACTACTCGACCGTCACTCGATATCTTTGTCTGCAATCGGCATCTCGATCCTTGAGTTCTCTATCGAACCCCTGGCCAAATTTAGATGGCCCACTTGTTGTGCTCTTGGTCGTCATATTTTGAACATTTGTCGATGTTGATGCCAATATTACTTTCTTGTCAGTTGTTGTATCACATATGCTAATATTCATGCTATATAATTGTTAACTATCCAATGGCTCGATCATCAACCAATTCTCACTCGATCGACTAGCCCAGTTGCACATCGATTGCAACGGGCTTTTTTTTTTGTGTAAGAAGAAATAGTCAATGCGATAGAGGTTCCCCACTAAGCCCTTAGCACATGCTGACTTTTTTGCCCCCTCTTTTTCGGGTCGGAAGCACATGCCGAGTTTGAGAAGCTTAGGAAACCGCTTTATCAAGGGGACAAAAAGGGCCACACCAAGATCGTAGGATTGAAACAACTTCCATTCCTTAAAAGCAACTCCTCTCCAAACCACCTTCTAGCTTAGAGTAAGAATCCAATCGTTCATATGCATTGGGAAGAGGCACGTGACAGATGTAGGAAGAAATAGTTCTAAATATATCAGATTTCTTTAAATTAAAAAAGAAAAGAAAAAAAAAAGACACTAAGGTCTAGTTTGATTACCCAATAAAGTGCTAAAAAAATAAAAAGTCAGCAATTAATGAGATTGAGCTTGATTGATAATCTAAATTAGCATTGCTTAAAGGATTTAGTTAAATGAAAAGTCCCTCCGTGTGCTGAGTAAGCAACGAGTAAAGTAATTCTTTCAATTTATAAGAAATAATGAATGATAAGAATTATATGCTAACACCTATCAATAATGATATGGGTTAATACCATGAAAAATTCCAAACTAACATACGTGTGACAAATTTATAACAAATTAATTTTTTTATCATAAAATATTACAAACTAGTGCATCCATAATAAATTTACTCTTTGTTATTTTCCGTTACATTTTACCTTCAAATTGCTGAGTATGATAATATGTGGCAGTTAACAGGTATATCAGTTTATGACTTTACTCTCCGTTTGTCATAGCTATACTAATTTGTGATTTCATGGTTTAATTCAATTTTACATAAATTAATAGGGGGAAATTTTGAGACAAATGTATTAGTTTAGAGTTTTTGGTGGTAAAAAAATTACTTTAAGTTAAATTAGTCCCACGTATTTTTGAGATTTTTCGTGGTATTAACCCTAATAATAATATCTAGTGATCAATATTCGATCATCAAATATATATATATATATATATATATATATATATATATATATTGAAACAACAGCACTCTTTGATACAAGAGTTGATCTCAATTGTATCAAAGAAGGCCTTTTTCCAACAAGATACTTTGATAAAACTTCTGAATCCTTAAAATCAACCTCAGGAGACAAATTAAATATCCAATACAAATTACCGGAGGCCTTAATTATTAAAGACCAAATGTTTTATAAAACATCTTTTCTTTTAGTTAAAAATATGAGGCAACAGATAATTCTTGGAACACCTTTATTCAATTAATCCAACCCTTTACAGTTATTAATAAAGGTATTGAAACTCATACTCTAAACAGAAAGTATATATATATATATATATATATATATATATATATATATATATATATATATATATATATTTTTTTAAGTTCGCAACACTTAAAATTGCCAAAAATTAAAGTTCAGAACTTATATTATATATATATATATATATTTTAAGTTCGCAACACTTAAAATTGCCAAAAATTAAAGTTCAGAACTTATATTTTCAGCAAGTTTTTCAGTTTTATCATGCGAGCCCCAACGCCTGTACCAATACCAATTTATGATCTATTAAGTTTGACCTCCAACAATCAACTTAAAGTTCTATTGTCTCTTCACAAATGAATACTAGCTTTAAGGTGCAATAGCAATACTCAAAGCGATTGACTTTTTTGAGCCTTGACTAAACCAATCGAACAAATGATGAAGTAGGTTGTCCTAGCCAACCAGTCAAGACTAGACAAAGCAGATCAACCAAGCAAGATTGATTGTACAGCAGTTTCTTTTTATTTAATTGGTAGTGTGAGAATGAGAGAAAGGATTGGAGAAAAAATCGTGTGTTATAGAAACCGCTCACATGTATTTATATTATTTTCAACAAATTACAGAACAGGAAATCCACAATTGCAGATTATTACACAATCAACACACATTTACTACGATACTATTTCCCATTCCCAACACTCCCTCTCCAAATTGTTATGGATATACTTGTTTCAAGGACCACTGATAGCTTTACTGAAAATATTGGCTAATTGATCATTAGTTCAAACAAAAATAGTCATGATTTCTTGAGATTATAGTTTTCTTGAACAAAATGACAATCAACCTCTATATATTTTGTCCTCTCATGAGAACAAGACTCGAACCATTATGTATATCACATAACAACGTCATTGGTCGCGATCATGTCAGACCAATCTTTAACAAATTCCCCAAAATCTCTTTACAAACCTAGATTTGTCCGAAGAAATTGAGACTTTAGGCCGGCGGCCAGCTATAGATTCATCTTTAGTAATAGCAGTATCAAGCAAGTCTGAAATGAGAAGTTCAATGGCTACCTACCACCCCTTCAATCATAATGCTTTTCTTCCATCACTCGTATCAAGCCAATTGGAGCATGTCTAGTAACCATCCTATTTTTTCTATTTTGCTGGTCTTTTGTTCTCTAGAGCAAAAATCTATTTTGTAACATCAGCTAATTTTTTTATTTCACGGAATAGAAAAGTGGCCAGAGAATTTATTTACCAGAAATAAGGAGTAAAAAAAAAAAAACTTCTTTGTTCTTAGGAACATTTTCTGAAACAATGTCATTTTCTTTTTTTTGTTTCCTTCCTTCTTCTTCCTACTCTAGCCGTTTGCCAACTTCCTCATGGCTAAGTGAGGCCCAACCTCGCCAAATCTCACCATGGCCAAGTGTTGCAACCTACCTCCGACAAGGAATGATATAGGTTTAGAGGTATTGCCTAAAAGATAAGAGTATGGCCCTAGTTTTAAACGTGGGCTCTCTCAAGCCATACTTCCTGCAATGTTAGGGTGTTCAATGTTAACTTAAATTGAAATTATGAAAATTTTCTAGTGATGAGCCATCACTAGCCTATTAGGGTCAATTAAAAATCAAGTGAGACATGAGAGTATATCTCACTTTATACGTAATCAGAGAATCTAGGATTGAGAATTTGATCATACTAATTAATCAATTTGTGCCCTTTCGGTTTTTAATCTTGTTCATTTCAAAAAGATTTTTGTCAAGCAGTCTAGCTTGATTTTAAACCCATCCACTAACATGCGAGATACATGCATAATCATTAGAATAATAATCAGCAACCAATGTGACGTTAAATAAATTGCATTGGGCGAGCAAGACATAACATTACCAAATAAGGAACATGCCATTGCTAACTAAGCCAAAGGGAAACCATAATCAACATAAGGAAAGTGTACGATCAAGGACATTCGTCTCTAAAAATAATTGAAACCCTATGAAACAACCTTAAGGGCTTGTTCAATTTTTTTAGCACAATTTTAGATTAAAAGGCTCCCAATTTTTAAGAGAAGATTACCCAAAAACTATTTTTAAGCTTGTTGAGGAGTTTTAGTTTTTTTCAGAAAAACTTTTGACTTTCTTGGAATTTTAGGGATTTTACTATCTAAAAATATTTTGATTTTTCCGAATTTTCACAATGTTAACATTTTTTTTAAAATTTATCAATGCATTTTCTGATTTTTCTAAATTTTTTAATTTTTTAATTTTTAAAATTTTTCTATATTTTGTAAATTATTAAGAATTTTCAGAATGTTTTATATTTTTTAATATTTTTAATAAATAAATTTGCACGACCTTTTTATATATATTTTTGAATTTTATTATTATATTTTAAACAAGAAAGAAATTCGGACCGGGTCAAGAGACCCGGCCCGACTAAACCGACCCGGACCCTATCGGTCCGGGTAGGACTAAAAACCGGGTCGCGCTAAGGCCCACTCTGCATTAACCCCCAAATGGCCCATGAAAATAATTAGAAAGAGAAAGGCCCGATCGGCCTCCAACCCACTTCCATTATACGACTCTCAGCCCAGCCCGGTCCCTGACAGCCCACGTTTCCCATTTCCATCGACCAGCCCAAAACTAAAGCCCGTAGCCCAAACTTCTTCTTCTTCTTCTTTGGTTATTTTTATTTTTCACTTTCCCTTTTTTTCTTACTCTTTATTGCCTTTTTCCTCCCTTCTTCTCCACGCCTTCCGCTTCTTCTCCTGAAGCCTTCCTCCCCGAACCAACACCATCCGAACCATCCCCATTTCTCGAATATGTTGTCGCCGGCGCTCACACCGTCGAGCAACCAGCCGGCGTCGTCCACTCCAAACGCCACTCGTCGGCCGACCTCCCTGCCGCCAGCCGAGAGCCACACCACGGCCAAACACCAAACAAACTACGGCAAAGATGGGAACGCGGCTAATGACTACGTGGCCCACGCCCAAGGTCGCTCAACACCACTGCAACATCCCAGTAGAACACAACGCGCACGGACGACTCGATTTCGGCCAAAAACGGGAGGACGAAAACTATATCTCACTCAAGCATTTCGTCGAAGGGGTGAGGGGCGCTTGCGAATCATGAAGTTTCCGGCTCAACTAGGATCCGAACTCTAACCAAGACTCCCCAAAAAAACACGCAACCACAAAAGGAGGAATGGACGGGGGACGAAGTCCGCGCGAGCCGGACGTCCGGGAGCTCCAGGCATCGTGCCCAAAACAGGGGAAGAAGAAGGGCGGCTTAACGGCTCGGCCTGAGGATGTCGAATGGAAGGAGTCGCAGGCGGAGGTCGTGCGCAGCCGAGGCGTAGTGTCAAGCTCTCTCGATCTCTCTCTCCCCTTTGGTTTTCAGCCGAAAGAAACCCCCCAGCCAACGCTCCTCTCTCCCTTTTAAGTTCCGACGCCAACTGTGCCGCCAGCCTGCCCAGACCGATCGTACCGCGACATTCCCTTCGCTGCTCATCCTCGTCGTACGCCGTCCTTCGGCCCTCCTCCTTTGTCGGGAAGCCAGCGTCCAAAGCCAAGCGGAGGGGAAGAGAAGAGAAGAAGAACGTTGGACCGGGCAAAGGAAAAGAATAGATGGGCTGCGCTGGGGGAAAGAAAAGACGAAAAAGAATAAGGGGCCGGGTGGGCATCAAAATTTTTTAAAAAGATTGTAATAATAGTTTTTTTTTTTTTCAAAAATCTGTAATAATTAATACTAGCCATGCAAATGTTCCTAATTTCTATATGTAATGCAATTTAATGAAAATTATACTTGCTAAGGTCTAAAAATTAATCCATAATTTTCTATGCAATTAATGAATGATTAAACAAATCACCAAAATTTAAATGTCGACACTAGGCGAAGCCAACCTTCCGGTAGATAGGCAAGGTCAAGCCTCGCCGTGGCTGGGCAAGGTGGAGGGGCAAGGTTGGACATCGCGCAACCACTGCAAGGGACGTTGTCGTGGTTGGGCGAGGCTTTGTGGCCCTTGTCTCTGGCCAATTGTTGGCCATCGTCGAGGCTCGGTGACTAGCTAGAGCAGAAAAAAAAAAAAAAAAAAAAAAATATAAGAAAATTGTCAAAAATCAAAAAAACTTCACGTCACAAAAAAAAAAAAAAAATTGAGTATTATATCAAATGTTTTTCTATTCTGATAATATAAATTTTAGGGTTGTATCAAATACGTCTACTCATAAGCTTGTATATGGAATATAGGTATAACAAAAATTTTCTGAACAAAAATTATTTTCGAAAACAGAAATGTTACCAAATACACTCTTATTGTGCCATAAATTCAACTTAGGTCCCCTAGGAGTTTCTTAAAATTTCTAGTCACAAACATTGCTTTATGAATTTCAATGTTTAAAAAAATATACAAAACATACTTCACTTTGGATCAATGACCATTCATACGCAGGAGAATGATCAAAAAGTCCTAAACCTATTGTAATTGTGTCAATTCAGTCCTAAACTTTTTTTAGGCCAATTTAGTCATAAACCTTTTACAATTGTGCCAATTCAATCCATCCGGCCAAAATTGGCCGGTCGGCATTAACGTGGACATCGGCAGGGGACAACTAGTCGGTGAACGCTGATGTGGCAATTTTTAATATATATATATATTTTTATTTTTTTTCGAATTTTTTAATTTGTTTTAAATTTTTAAAATTTTTTTCTTTTTTTTTTCCATCTTCTCCTTCCGGCACCAGCCAGGCGAGGGTCGGCAAGGCTGACCTCACCGGCCACTAGTGAGGCTCACCCCCGTCGGCCACTCGCCAAGGCAAGCCTCGCCCAACGACGATAGCCTCATTGACCACCGGCGAGGTCGACCCTCGCCTTGGCTAGGCGAGGCCGATCCGCGAAGCCTCGCCCGGCCAAGGCGAGGGTCGACCTCGCCCATCCATGGCGAGGGTCGACCTCGTCGGTGGCCGGCGAGGCTTGGCTTCCCCCTGAATTCCATGGTCTCCAAAATGGCGTGCTCTTTGCTTTGCATTTTTTAATCGAGAAACACATCAAGATCAAATCTTTACGCCTTTCTCTGTCTCGCAGTCGAGACCCAGAACGGAGCGAAGCCCATATCGATCTCGAAAATTGTATTTCGCTTGTCTTCACGCGCCACATTTCACGAACCAATCGGCGAGGCGAGGGTCGACCTCGCCGGTAGCCGGCGAGGCTCCTCGCCCGGGGACAACGAGACTCACCGTCGCCGGATCTAGCGAGGCTCACCTTCGCCAATGGTCAGCGGGGGTGAGCCTTGCAAGTGGCTGGCGAGGTCAGCCTCACCAACCCTCGCCTCTAGCCGGTGCCAGCCGGCCAAAGGAAGGAGAAGATGGAAAAAAAAAATTTAAAAAAACGAAGAAAAATTCGAAAAAAATATATATTAAAAATTGCCACATCGGCGTTCGCCGCCAGCTGTCCCCGGGGGTCGGTGTCCACGTTAGCGTCGATCGGCCTATTGCAATTGTGCCAATTCAATCCTAAACTTTTATTTTTTTGGCCAATTTAGTCATAAATCTTTTATAATTGTGACAATTCAGTCCATCCGACCAAAATTGGCCGAACGGCACCGATGTGGACGCCGGCGGGGACAAATGGTCGGCAAACACCGATGTGGCAATTTTTAATATTTTTTTCGAATTTTTCTTCTTTTTTTTAAAAATTTTTTTTAAGTTTTTTTTTTCCCATCTTCTCCTTCCTCTAGCGAGGGCTAGCGAGGCCGACCTCGCTAGGCACCGGCAAGGCTCACCCCCGCCGGCACCGGCGAAGGTGAGCCTCGCCCAGCCGACGGCGAGGCCGCGTCGCCAAATCTCGGCTCGACTCGGCCTCGCCCAACCATGGCGAGGTCGAGCCTCGCCGTCCTCGGGCGAGGAGCCTCGCCGGCTACCGAGGTTGACCTTCACCTCGCCGATTGGTTCGTGAAATGTGGCACGTGAAGACGAGCGAAATACGTTTCCAAGATCGATCTGGGCTTCGCTCCGTTCGGGTCTCGATCGCAAGACGGAGAAGGGGGTAAAGATTTGATCTTGATGCGTTTCTCGATTCAAAATGCAGAGCGGAGAGCACGCCATTTTGGAGACCATGGAATTAAGGGGGAAGCCAAGCCTCGCCGGCCACCGACGAGGTTGACCCTCGCCTTGGCTGGGCGGAGGCGAGGGTCGACCTCGCCGGTGGCCGCCGAGGCTGCCGTCGCCAAATCTGGTGATGGCGGCCTCGCCGTCACTAGGCGAGGCTCACCTTCGCCAGTGGCCGGCGAGGTCAACCTCACTGGCCGGCTAAAGTAAGGAGAAGATGGAAAAAAGAAAAAGAAAAAGAATTCGAAAAAAAAAATATTAAAAATTGCCACATCAGCGTTCACCGGCTAGCTGTCCCCGGCCGGTGTCCACATTAGCGCCGATTGGTTAATTTTGACCGATAGATTGAATTGGCATAATTGTAAAAGGTTTAAGACTAAATTAGTCAAAAAAAAAAGTTTATGACTAAATTGGCATAATTGTAATAAGTTTAGGACTTTTTTGGTAATTCTCCCATTCATACGCCTTTATTTTCGCAATTACTATTTACGTACGTCTAAGGATACCTTCATATTTAACAGGACAAATTGACCCTCTCCACAAACTCATTTTAGCTAATTGCTTTGAGTTTTTGTGATTTGGTTTTTAATTGTTTTTGCACATTTTGAATGGTATGAGAAAATTTATGATTAGTAAAGGGGAAATTTTGAAAAGAAAAAAAAAAAGAAATTTTTGCGAATAAGAATACAAAGATAATTGATGTGAGTGTACAAAATCGTATTCAAGAGTAAAATTTGGGTTTGTATTCCATAAGTAGAGAAATGTAAGGGATAATTGGGTGAAAACTGAAAAGTGAGACATGCTTTTGGTATTTTTCGTTAATTGTTTTTCACCCGCCTTGATAATGAACCAATAAATAGTTGTAAATATCAAAATAAAATAAAAAATCACTTAAATATGTAAGTTGGTTTTGGACATTGTTCTCGTTTCAAGAGAGTTGCCGAGGGCCATTGCTCTCCTACCATCAATTGTCGATGTTTTTAGCAATTGCTTAAGTCAGTGAAATTTTAGTTAAAATACCTTTGTTTTCACGCTTGACCCAAGTTTCGGCATCCTTGGTAATCCAAAATTACTGTCTTGTCCTCCCTAATCATTATTGGTCGCGGACGTTGCTCAACACCATTAGAAAAAAAGATAGGGCTAATAGGCATTTGTTAAGTAATTGGAATAATAGTTCTAAAGGTCTTAAATTTATTATACAATGACCAATTTAATCCTATCCTTTTGGGAGGTCATAACTCAATGACAAGAACACTAGCCAAACCTACGTGGCATGATCGGTGCTAAATAAATTTTGTAATTTTCTGATATTATGAACTTTTATATAATCTATAGTTTTTTTTTCTTTCTCTTTTTTATTTTTTTTTATTTTTTTATTTTACTATTCTTCTTTCCTGATGGGCTAATGAGGCCTCGACAATGGTCGGTGAGGCAAGGGTTGTTGCAGCCCTCACCAAGTTTGTGCGAGCCAACAAAGATCGTGATAGACCTCGCCTAGCATAGATCTAGCGAGGTGAAGGCCGTTGGGGTCCTTGCCATGCATATATCTGGTGAGGCGAGGGTTCCTGGCTTGGAAGAAGAATAGCGGGAAAAAAAGAGAGAAAATTTGAATTTTTATAAAAAAAATTATGGAAAATTGTTCACATTAATGCCAATCGTATTACATAAGATGACTAACATCTTTGTCATTGATTTCATGCTAGATCTAGTGAGGTGAGGGTTGCTAGCTTGGAAGAAGAATAGTGGGAAAAAAAGAGAGAAATTTTGAATTTTTATAAAAAAAATTATGGAAAATTGTTCACATTAATGCCAATCGTATTACATAGGATGACTAACATCTTTGTCATTGATTTCATGCTAAAATTGGTCGGAGGGACCAAATTAATAAATGATCAAAAGATTTAAGACTAAATTGGCCAAAATATTAAGATTGAATTGATCACAATATAATATGTTTAGCTTTTTTTGAATAATTTTCCTTAAGTAATTAATTAAAGAAACTTTATAATTTTCAATGCATTATTTTTTTTATCATGCACAATCAGTACTTTGAAAATTTAATTATCTAAATAAAATATACTTAACAAGTACTTGGGGACCCTAAGAACCTTTTGAAAAATAGTAATGTTATCGATATTTAATCTGAATTTAGTAGCAAAAATAAGTTACATTCCGAGCTAAATCACGGATCAAGACAAAATTATCTTTGATAACTTTTTTCATCCCCGGCTTCCTTCTATGTTGTAAGTGAAAATAATTCAATTTGACAGCCCCAAAATATATAACTAAATTGAAGGAAAGTCTTCAGTCTCCTGGAGATGAGAAAGATGCTCATTCAACAAGACCAACCTCCATGATTAATTAAAGTAAATCACAAAAGTAGAAGGAACATGCCTGAACTTTAATCAAACAACTCAGAGTCAATTCAACTCCCAAGATTGCCAGATTATATCATGACATGTGATGCACTCAAATTTTATCAATGTTCTTGAGAAAGTCCTTCGACATCATTCTGTTCCATAGTATATTTATAACATTATTTGTAAATTCTACATAACGATGGTACAATTTTGCAACCTGCTACCTATTGATCAAATATATTCATGAACTTACCAAAAGCATTAGCGATTTACCACCGTCAATGCTCTCATAACTTACCAACTATGTTATCCATTCACTACTCAAATCTAAATCATGGCAGAAGCCGATAATTTACTGTTGGGCTTGTGAATGATAAAATTCTTATCTCATTGGTAAATAACAAATAGTTACATGCCTACTTATAAAATCTAAGTATATACTATTAGGTTTGTCGATGGTAACTTACCATCAATATTTCGAATTTATTACCAAAGTTACAAATTGATCAGACTGACAAATAATAGTAATCTAGAATTGGATTTGTGGATGTTAAAATTGTTATTCATTAGTAATTTGCAAATGGTTGAGCAGACTAACAATTTACAGATCATTTTTTACTTACTTTCGATATTTCAAATCTACCACTAACGTTACAATTTTATTATCAACAGAGCAGCATTCCATTTTTGGCAAACGGAATATTTGAAATCTGCCAAATCAATATGAGCTCAATAACAAACTGCTTGAAACATCCAACTCAAATATATCCCTACAACCAGTTATTCATCATTCTTTCTACAATCGCAGATAAACCTTCCAAAATCGTAATTGATGATCTCCGCTTTGCAGCATGAGACAGAAGAGTGACGAATGACAACAGACTAACAAAGAGGGCCGGGACAAGAAATATAGAAGATAATGTACAGCAGTATTATATAACATGGAGAAAAAGAAATCTACACTTCACACGAGTCCTAGATAAACAGAATGACAGGCCCTTCTACCATCGACAAAAAAGACCTTGTCACAAAGCATCGAGAAGAAGAAAATCTACAGAATTTGGAATGACATTCGCAGAAATCACAAATGAGGCTGCATAATGCAGTGTGCTAGCTTTTCAAGGTTTGCAAAAAGGGCACTTTTGTTCTGTCAAAGGTCCTTACGTTTCTCTCTACCCGTAGCATCCACATAAAGCATTGCCGTGTATCACTGATTTATGAGATATATCATCTCAGCTTATGTTCTCACCAGCGCCCTTGATCTTCAACTCACACATTGTCCTGAAGAATTACAAAGCAGAACTCTCTTCCCAATTCAATCCTGAAGTGATCTGAAGAGATATTGATTCTGAATTATTGAATTCGTTATTTATTAAGAACATAAGCTACCACCTATCTAATGTTTCGGCAAACGGACACCTCTAAATATGTTGAAGTAACAGTCTCCTTGATTGAATTACCATCAGTCAAATGACCGAATGATGGATATGACCCAAATAGAATGTAAAGGCTCATTCAATCATGGGCAATTGATTTGGCACAAGAAGCATGTTGGCATATGAAAAATGTATTTACGTATCACATGCATGCTTTCGCTTTTAGTTTCATGGAAATCTTCATGCAAGCAGGATACTATATCATGCAATGAGGAGTGTGTATAAAAATATACAAACAGGGAAGTTTCCAAATTTCTACCTAACAATACAATGTGTTGTGTCACTTACAAAGTAAACCGTCTTTCAGTTATTAATTGGCTTTTCATTTTTCCTCTTACAGTTTCATATTAGACACAGTGGATGTGTCTGATTATATTATGGAAAATTTTTATTTCTAAAATGAATCCTCATTAATGACCAATTTTCAAAACCCAGTACTTTCAATGAAACATCAAAACAAGAAACTTAGACAATTTAAATATGCTTACCCACTCACATGATTGATTCAATATTTACATCTCAAGCTAAACTATGATTTTCAAACTTTGTTAGAACACAGGCATAGTTTGCATGAAATAAGAAAAGTTCACTTCAGGCAATTGATGTTCTCAAAATTACTCCATGTCCCATCGGGCATGACACTTCTGTAACACCTCTGAAATTTGGAGCATCAGGCTCTGCAAGAACGTTTGGAGCCACGAACAAATAGAATTACCAGCATCTAAACTCCTATGGCTCGAAAGTTTACCAATTCTTGCTGGTGAATTCATCAACTGGTAGATCTCTATTCTTTTGCAAATACTTTTTGCTCTCAACAGAAAAAGAACTGCTAGAGTTGGTTCATGCTGATGGTTTATAGGTCAATGAGGAATCATATAGTGCATAAAGCCAGATACTTCAATACCAACCACATATTCACAGCCCATCTGACGATTATTTCTTGAATTCACTACCCAGAAGAAGCACAGATTAAGCAAAGTATGACAATGGGAAAGAGAAATGTTGCAGTAAGAGAACAGGAAAAAGAAAAAGAAAAGAAATGGAAATATTCACCTTGGGGAGACTCTGTGGAGTATAACAAGTCTCCCAACTGTAGATAAAGAGAAAAAGTGCATTACTCACCCAGAAGAAGGAAATAAACTCCACCCTCTCTCAATTGGAAATAGAGAGTATCCTCGCAGCTTGCAGTTGAGATCGCTACATGCATTGACCACCACATTGATATCGGTAGGGACAATCACAGTGCCTCGAGCAGCAATTTTACAGTGCCTCTCACAGGGCTGATCCTGAATGTTGCAAAAGTCTATCTCCTTAATTTCCAAGCTTGTGCACTTTGATAGGTCCGGCAATCTGTTAAGAGAATAGCATTCAGACATAGAAAACCTTCTCAATTGTGATGCTTGTTCGAGACCATCAAGGTTCTTAATGTCGCAGCGAGATATCTTCAACACTTGCAGGAGCCTTAGATTCCCAAGACCAAGAATTTCCCATGCATTGCAATCACAGAGCTCCAACTCAGACAGAGTTTCCAGATTAGAGAAATCCATCCGCTGGATCTGGCAATTCTTGATAAGCAGTTTTGACAAGCTTGAGGGAAGTTGTGGGAGGTCTAGCAGGTTTATGCAGGACAAATCAAGTCTTCTAAGTTGAGTAAGAGAATTAAAATCTTCTGGTAGGCTAGCAACATTTGGAAGGCACAGCTTTAGGGTTTCTAAGTTGGACAAACTTGATATCCAGGCAATGCTTTCAGTTGGGAACAGCTCAGAAGAAGATATCTCCTCCTCATCAGGATCATTGACTAATTCCAAAACTCTCAAATCTCTCAGATATGAAAGACCCTGAACTATCCTCATGTTTTTGGTTCCCCAGCGCAAACCCACTAAACTAGTTGGTAATTTTGGTATAGTCTGAAGTTCATCACAATGGAGCAAGTGGAGGGTCTCGAGACGAGAAAGCTGACAAAGGCTGTCGGGTAAGCTAAAAGTCAGGGTAAATGATAACTTCAAGATTCTCAAAGATGATAACCCCAAATATCACAAGGAATTTTCCCATTCAAAGGGCAGCCAGAAAATGTTATGACTTCCAACTTCTCTAGATTTGCAATATCCTTCGGAAATTTTCTTATGTGAGTATTCTTCATCCTTAGCACCTCCAATCTATCCAAATTTTTTATCGATTCTGGCAATATCTGAATTCTGGTGTTTGACAGATCCATTTTCCGTAGTGACCTAAGCATCCCAATGGAGTCTGGAAGTGCAGTTATCCGCTGACAGTCTCTCAAAGACAGCTCTACAAGTGACTCTAACAACTGAACAGAATTTGGGAGTCCTGTGATAATAGCTCTATCCAATGCAAGATGTGACAGGGACTTTAAACAACGAATAGACTCGGATATTTCAGCCAAATTTTTGCATCCGGAAGCACTAAGAGTTTTAAGTTGCTGCATAGAACCTCTTAAGAAACGAAGGTGACATATGGAAGTTTCATCAATCAAGAGCTCTTCCAAATTATCCAAGAACCCATCTCTTCTGGCAACAGGGCAATTGGAGTGGACTTGATGTTCAAAGACTTCAAATATTTCAAATTACCAATGGACTTGTCTATAAACGACAAATGAGAACATCGTTCAAGAATCAGTCTTTCCAATTTGCTACCAGGTGGGAAGCATGGTGTTTTACATAACTGGCCGCAACCAGTTAGCTCCAAAACTTTCAATTTGTTTGCCTTCTGTATAACAAAGAGATAGAAACAGTTCAATATCAATTAGCTAGTGTTCACAAAAAGTAAAAAAAAAACAAAAAAACAACTTGTCTTATACCTCCATTATTTGTGCCCAACCTTCCCAGTCATCTGCCACAGCACTCCAGGATAGATCAAGAATGACCAAGTTCTCTAGGTTCAAAACAAGAGGCTCAGAGCTCTTATGGCACCCTCGCCAATGAAGCCACCTTAGTTCTAAAAGAAGACTAGTAAAATTTCCTCTCATATTAGCTCGATCCAAGTTAAGGAATCTTAAGTTCAATAGCGCGCCAAATTCCGCAGATGTGAAACAGTCATCAGATCCTTTGTCAAAGGTGAGACCTAGCGCTTGAACATTTGGAGTACCCTACCAATTTGAACATAAAGGTAAATGAATAGGAATTGAACTTTGCTATAGAACTGCCAGTGTTTTTTGGCTTCTTCTACATATTGAAAAATCGGGTAAATTACAAAGAAATTTAACTGCGGGTAGAAAAGAATGTAGTTATGGCTTTCAGGTTTACCTCTTTCTTCCGTAGAGTGGATAGGGCTTCATCGTGCAGCCACAACCTACTTCGATTACGAGGGATAGGATCTTCATTTAAAACAATTTTTCTGCCCAGAGTTCTCAGTAGATCATGCATCAATAGCTCGTTGTTCTCTCCAATTTTCACCAAAGACATTATGAGGAGAACTTCAATACCACTAGAAGGATAAAGTTTACAGTCTTCCCACATGTAAAAGGCAATTCTCTCATCCTTTCCAATCAGAAAACATGCTATATCCAAAAATATTTGCTTTGCATATATATCTAAAGCAAGGTAACTTATTTTCAACACATGTTCGACTTTCTCATGAGGAGTGTCTTTCAACTTCTCCAATGTATCTTTCCACGTACCCTTCGACTTTCCAAATAAACGTGAACCCGTCACCTCAAGTGCTAAAGGAAGTCGCCCGCTAGCCAATACGATGTCCTTGGAAAGGCTTTCAAAGCCCTTGCTAGGAGAACCTGTTCCAAAAGCCCGCTTAGAAAACAATTGAAGAGCTTTATCTTCTTCCATTGGTTCAATCTCATAGGTTTCAGCCTCTTTGTACTTCAAAAGGATGTCGCTCTTTCTAGAAGTCACAATAATCCTGCTTCCTGGACCAAACCAACTAAGCTCTCCAACAACCACATCGAGTTGGTCAACATCTTCCACATCATCAAGGAGAATGAGGACCTGCTTATTGCGAAATCCTTCAGCAAGAACTGCCATAGCATCATCAGAACATCTGAACGAAACACTTCTTTTTCGAAGGTCTGAGATTAATTGATTTTGCAAGGACAAGATCCTGTCATGTTGATGTAATTCTCGAATTTCCCTAAGATAACTGTAACCTTGAAATCGATCATAGAGTTGATTGTAAACAACTTTTGCAAGAGTAGTCTTGCCAACACCCCCAATACCATATATTCCAAGGACTCGTACATCGCTGCCGCATATTTCAATTACTTGTCCATTGCGATGCACAACACCGAGCTTTCTCATAATCTCCTGCACATGATGGTCGACTCCAACTAAATTTTTTGTCACAAGTAGTCGACCCTTCTTCAGCTTTTGCTGAACAATTGGGATGAGTTCGTCTATGAGCTTGGAATGATGCCTACAGATGGAGACATGATGAAAACTGAATCAGAACAATAGTCATACAGCCGATAAAAGCAGAATGTGCAGAGTTGAACCAGGAGTAATGCACCATGAGGCAAGAACAAAGGAGGCATTACAATGCAATTCCAAAGATCCTGCATTTGAATGGTCTAACTTGATCTAAAAGCCAAACGGTTAAGTGGAGTTGCGAAACAATTAAACTTGAAAAGGAAGAATAATGTCAAAGATAGCATAATTGGTTTATGATCACAGCACATCAATTTTGTAAATGGATTTTAAAGCATATTGGATTACCCGTTATGTATTTTCGCCGTTACAAATCCCTTTAACCTTCCAATCTCTTCGAGAGCCACCTTCCACTTCTGGATGATCTCACAATCAACCCCGTTCCTCCGGTGTTCAAAAAAGCTCTTCTCAAAAGAATTCCTCTGGTCTTTTAAATCTGAGACCTCAATCTCATAGAAAATGGGAATGGTTTCTCGACTCATCGTCTGCTTGCACTCTAATATTTGGACCAACTCCATGAGGCAGCTTCTGCTGGAAGCATAATCCCTGGAGATGATGGGAATCAAAACCTTCGACTGTTTAATCGCTTCAATCAGCGCAGGCTTGATCCCTTCTCCGACAGGCAGCTCATCATCATCTCGAAATACGCATATCCCAGCATCTGTCAAGCCTTTGTAGAGGAAATCTGTAAAACTCTTACGAGTATCCGGCCCTCTAAAACTCAAGAACACATCATAATTGTTTCCAGCCAAGTCAGAGCTTGGTGAACAGGACGAAACGGACGATTCCTGTCAAGTGAGTAAATTGAGTTCATCACATCCAGCATAAATTGAGTTTATCACATTGTAGTTAGAAAAGCAATATTGGAAATTGGAAATCCAAATATATCCATACCCTGCATATGCTTCTCGCTAATCTAATCTAACACTGATATGCTGTAACCATTGATAATGCAAATTTCTTGGCAAAAAGAATTATAAGAAAGAAAGAAAGAAACGCAAGGGCCAGTACAGAATCAAGACGCAAAGTCAACGAATCTAACCGTAGTAGCCCTCCGCCTCTTCAGAGAAGCAGCATCACGAGCTTGCCGAGAGTCATCATATTCCCAAGCTGTATTCTGAAGCGACCAAAGCATCCCGTTCCTCGATTCCATCTTCTTTCTCCCTCTGCGATCTTCTTCCACTGCTACAAGTGGGTGAGTGGGACGACCTTTCACATTATTGGGAGGAGTGAAAAACCGCGGGGAAGGTCGAGCTCCGAGATTCAGGACCACTTTCGACCGGATCCACACATAACGTTGACTCCCACATTGGAAGAAGACTTTTTAGGAGCTTTTAATCATTTGACGCCTCAAAAATAGAACTATCCTAAATTTTTAGGGTTAAGTCCATCCAACATGTCAACCAAATTTATTGATGTTGCACATAAAAAAATCGACCTAATCTTGCCGCGCTGAGGTGGAGAACCGATAATAACATTTCATAAATAGAAAAATAAATAAATAAAAAAGTCCAAGAAGTAACAGTTGATTTCTTTAAAAACGAAAAAGCAAGTGGGGTATAAATTAGAAAAAAAAAAAAATTCACAGTCTATTCACAGAGACAAGGTGTGTCGATTGAAATGTAAAAATTAGAAAAAAAAATTATAAATAAGAGTATAAAGTGAGGTAATTTTCTTTAAAAAAAAAAAAATCAAGAGTAGACTTTATTTCAAATAATAATTTGAAGTGGTTAAATTAATCACCAATAAGGGCATAAACTTACCGGCTGACTAAATGTTCACTAGTGAGCAAGCAAGTGAATTTTCCAGCAGTCAGTTGGCCGGCGAGTTCAGCCTTTTATATGAGACTGAATTGATTATTTCAAGTCATTATTTGAAAATTTAACTTAATTTCATCATCATTATTAAAAAAATTCCCTGAAAATCATCACTTATCCGCCGGTCCGAATGCATTTGAATGATGTGCCTTTCACCTGATACATTTCATCTGCCGTCAGACCGTTAGGTGTCTCGTTTGGTCAACAAATGGTAATGACTCCATGCTTGCCGTATCATCGGAGAACTGAAGCTCAAAAAAGGACACGCAGTTCTGCTCCAGGATTCGGCAGTGGTTTCGTCTCGGCAGGGCAAGGTTAGCTTCGCGCGACCACTCTATTTCCTTGTAATATTTGAGCTGTGTTGTGGTCACAAGTCGCTCAGATTAGGATGAGTGTCACAACTTATTCACAAAGAATTCACATACCCTATTGCCTTGCTGTGGCCACCGCCGTTTCCGTTGTCTACGGGGAACCGATGATGGCTGCCGGAGCTCCGCCGCCGTCAGTTTGGTGGAAGGTGACGGCTGGTCTTCGGTGGCTAAACTTTAGAAAGAGCAAAGAAGGTCTTTTTTTGTTGGAACTTTAAAATAGACCTTGTCAATACCGGTAAGAAAATCTTGCAATACATAGGGTGTGTTCCTTTTATTAAAAGAGTTTTTCGTGAAATTAGTTTTTCCGGACTTTCACATGTTTGATTTGTTGAGAATAATTAAAATGGATTCCAAGTTCTGCACGGAGGTAATGATTTTCCTAAGCATAACAAAGTCTCTTGCCATAATAGCTTTTCACTAAGATAGAGTTTTATATTTTTTTCAGCATATCAGCAAACAAATAAAATTGAAAATGATTTTTATAAAAAACCATTTTCACTATAGACGAACAAACAAATTAGCATGATATAAAAATTTTATGTAAAATTCCATAAAATACGATAAAAATAGCATCAGGCAAGGAATGATCCCCTCGGTCCGTCATTGTACCTGTTCTTTTCCGTCTAAGTTGGATCTATTAGTGGACATGCTTTTACTTTCCCCGCTATTACATATATTTTGTAAAATGCCGAGGAAAATAGGAATTTATATCGGACGTCCAGGTATACGTTGTAGAGAGCAATTATAGTTGATGGGATTACTCAGTGTGGCAACTGGCACAACTCGTCCGTCTTTTATTTCTGCATCCCCTACTACTTTTAATGTTCTCCTCAACCTAGCAGGAAGATCATTGCCCACCATAGCGACGCGAACTTACTGTATTGGACGCCGAAGACATCACAATCGAGATGAAGGCAAAAGATCATTGTGCAACTGACCATTTAGTCGGGATAGATGGTCAAGTGGAAGCGATAATGGACTTGTTGGACTATGACTTTGGTTGTGCACGGTGTCTTGGAATTCATGGCCCAGCTGCTATTGGAAAGACGACCCTTGCCAAGGCTCTCTTCGACAAGCTCATTTCTAACTTTGATTGGTATTGCTTCCTGCAAGATGTCCGTGGATCATCCCGCCGCCATGGCCTAGTATTTCTGCAAAAGAAGCTGCTACTCGACATCCTCGATGAAACTAAGTCTATGATTGATATTGATGACATTGATGATGGAAGGCCTATGGATGACATCAATGACATCAATGACATTGACGATGGAATGATGGTCATTAGGACAAAACTGCATGGTAAGAAGGTTCTAATTGTTCTAGATGATGTGGACCATAGGGAACAATTTGAGAAACTAGTTGGCAAGATCAATTGGTTAGGTACAGGAAGTAGAGTCATAATTACAGCAAGAAACAAAAGTATCCTAGAGAGTGGAGAGAAAACCATACTTTATGAATTGAGAGAAATAAATTCTAATCAAGCACTTCAGCTTTTTATAAATCATGCATTCAAAGAAGAATCTCCTAGAGACTATTATTATGATAGACTTTCAAGGGATATTGTTTCCACTATTGGAGGACTTCCTTTGATCATTAAGGTCATAGGTTCATTTCTTCATGGAAAGGATGAAACTATATGGAAAGATACACTAGAAAAGTTGAGCATTGATAATAAAGATGTCCGCCGGATGTTGAAAATCAGCTATGACGCCTTAAATTTCAAGCAAAAGCAGATTTTTCTTGATATTGCATGTCTTTCCTTCCATGAGGAAGAGATTAATGCATCTTACATGTGGGAAGATTGCAACTTTTTTCCGCAAATAGAAATTGAAGTCCTCAGTTCTCTATCATTGATACATATTAGAGAGAACGGTGGGTTATGGATGCATGACATGCTAAAAGACCTAGGGCGCCATATTGTCCATGAGGAAAACCTGGATCCAGGAAAGCATAGCAGATTGTGGATTTCTGAGGAAGCTATGGACATTGTGAAAACAAGAGAGGTATTACAATAAGAGCAAAAATTCGGTCTCTCTTTGCATAAAATCAACTATTTAAGATGCAATTTCTACCATGTGAATAAGGGAAATTGAAAGCTCTTTCTAATTGTGTGTATTTGGCAGAATAAAGGAAATATCGAAGCACTCAGTCTAACTGGAGATCCTACTCTAGTCATATTTACTGACGAAGATTTCACAAGGCTGCCAAATCTAAGATTCCTTGACTTAGATGGGTGGAGCTTTATTGGAGACTTTACTGGTCTCTTTTCAAAGTTGAGATGGTTTTCTTGGTGCTATTGTCCTCCAGATTTACTCGCAACTAATCTATTCCCACAAAACTTGGTTGTCCTCCAACTCTCTAAATTTAACAACCCCAATGATTGGGCGGGGTGGAGCCAAATTAAGGTATGTACGTTGTCATGCATTTTTTTGGCAGCTACATTGTCAAACAACACTGTGTAATGCTTTAATTTTTTTCACAGAAGCTTCACAATTTGAAAGTTCTACAGCTGATATGTCTAAACATAGGAAAAATCGACTTGTCCGGGTGCTTTACTCTGGAAAGATTGATAATTAAAGAATGTCGAGAACTGATTCAAATGGATCGCTCCATTGGGAAACTACAACAGCTGAATTTCTTGAGTATTGAGGGTTGCCACCGGCTAACAGATCTCCCTCGCGAATTTGGCCTGCTGGTGAAGCTAAGGCACCTGTCTTTGAGTCACTGCTCAAACTTACTGAAACTCCCAAACTCGATTGGAGAGCTCAAATCATTGATCGAATTGGATTTATCGTACACATCAATCGAAGGATTACCTTATTCTGTTGGATATCTTGTGAATCTCGAGTCTTTGTCTCTTGCAGGATGCACAGAGATAAGGGAACTTACCCATTGGATCGGAAAACTAGAGTCTCTAATTGAATTGGATCTGTCGTTCACGCGCATCAAAGAGGTACCTTCATCCATTGGGTTGGCAAAGAAGGTTGAAGTGATACGCGCTAGATGTTATTGGATGGTGGGCGAAGTTTCAAGCGAAATTGGAAAGTTGGCCTGTTTGAGAATCCTAGATCTATCAGAGACTGACATTCGTCGAGTGCCAGAAACAATTGTTGCGCTCCCTCACCTGGAAAAACTGGTCCTCAAGAATTGTGATAAGCTGCAAGTGTTGCCGTCACTTCCACCAAGTTTGACTCATCTATTTGTTAGCTCTCTGTCCTTACAGTCTATTCCAGATCTCTCAAACCTAACTAATCTAGTTGATCTTCTCTTATCGGATAACCATGATTATCTATCAATGTCTTCGTCAAGTCTTATTGAAACCTGTAACATAGAGTGCATTGGGAATTTATCCAAGTTGGAAAATTTGGAGTTGTGCTTTCCAAACATTATCGTGTCACCAACTTCATTGGGTTCCCTTTCTCGTCTAAAGAAACTTTCCATGTCTGGCCTCCAACACCCAGAATTTCTCATGCAAACACCTAAACCAGCAATGCAGGGAAATCTCAGCTCAATAACATCTTTCCCAGATTTATCCAACCTGAGAAATCTAGTGAGTTTGAAGCTCTGTCGCTCTCGGGACAAGGAGATCCATCTCGGCGGACTAGAGAAGTTGAGACATCTAACTGTCCACCAATGTCCTGTCCTTCAAAGAATTATATTCGCCATGTCGGGCCTGGAGAATCTAAAAGAATTGGAACTACGTGACTGCCCGATGTTGAGAGAGATTTGTGGTCTTGGGGCATTGGAAACATTAGAGAACCTGAAGGTCGAGCTCTGTCCGTCAATTAGAAGGTTAAATGATCTGTCAAGATTGCAAAAGTTGATGGAAGTGAAAATCGAACGTTGTCATTCCTTGGATTACTGGACAAATCCATCGGACACAATGATACCGGATGAATGTCAAATCCTAATTGAACGATGCCCGCAGCTAGGCGAAACTCCTTGGTGGGGCATGTTTTATAAGGATTACAGAGATGAGACTCTTGGACAGATCACGACTGGTTCAGACACGTCCACATCTGACAGAACGGAGAAGGTGACTTTCCTTCTTATTTATCTTTTCATAATCACAAGATAAGCTTAATTCAGGGATGGATCTAGAAGGTAACAGCTTTCTTGGACAGATCTGGAAGTTATATATGCAAAATTCTGAACCATTTACGCCCAAAAAAAAAAAAAAATGTACTTCTAAATATATTGCAATTAAATCAATTAATGTTAGGTAACAATAACGAGCATAGACGACACGTGTTAATTGTACTGCAATCAACTGTAGAAAAGTAAAATAAGAGAAAATTTTGAATGCAGTGAAATACATTTTTGGACTAATTACTTTTTATAACAAAGCAATATTTGATGAAACTAAAAGGAAAAATCATACTGCAATTTGATTAGTCGTGGAGAATAGTTATATATGCAAAATTTTGGACCACTTGCGCCCAAAAAAAAAAGTACTTCTAAATATATTGCAATTAAACCGATTAATGTTAGGTAACAATAATGATTGGAGGGAAATTATGTTGCCTGTTTCTTTGCTTGTTCATTGATGTGCTTGGGAAACTGCTCATTTATATATATTGAGTAGATTACTAACACCTTGAGATATTGATGCTTAGAATATTATCCTGTGTCTTTTTCTATAAGCATAATATATAGATCTCGTGACAAAAATATTCAATTGTGATCCAAAGACTTGAAGAGTAGTTACGGTTAATCTAATAACTTCCAAACTAGGACAAGGAAATCAACATGTCTAACAAGTATGAAAGATTCTGTAAAACTCAAATTTTAAAGATATATCTTGATCAATCTTCCTTTATAAACATTCCATCTCCATATGGGCGCAGGAAAATCATGATCAGGATAAATAATGTCGAGGCGCATGCCACACGTGTGTGGTCGCTGGTTGGTAACCTTTGAGGGGAAAAGACACGAACTTTTAAGAAATTGAATGATTGTTTAATTGAGTGGATATGTAATAGATAGCTATTAAATATGTGTGAATTGGATGGTTACTTGATGATGATGAAGTAGTTGGTAGCTTAAATTTTTTTATCCAAATAGTTTTAAAAAGTAAAAGTGGGACAGATAGTGGTTTTGGCTTAAATATGTAGACTAATAAGATTCATTTGGTAAAACATAGACAGGAGAGAGAGAGAGAGAGAGAGAGTTTGCATGTTATTAGGCAAGTGGGCCATGTACATTTGAAGAGAGAGAATTAACTAGAACACATGTAAGCAACCTACTTGCCACAAATTATGCTTTGCTGATTGCTATAATTAGGCCTTTTATTAAGTACATGAGAATTTACATTCAGACTAATTTAAAGTGTCAGCACAATGTCCATTTAATCTTCATTTAAAGTTTAATAATGAAAAGCAAAATAAATATCACATGCATGTAAATATTGCTAGTGTGTTAATAATTGTATGGTAAGTCTTTTGAAATCTTAGAATACATTCTTTGACCCACAAGTGCAAGATGATTGAAGTGATCATGCCACAGACTCCTGGCTTTCATTTGCCAAATGCCATCTATCGAAGACCAAGCATCTTTCAGACATTTAACATTGTGATGTGAAATCTAAGGAATCAACATCATTAAAAAGCAAAAAGATATTATATAAAACTTGAAACCTACTCTAAAATTGATTTTCAATTTTTGAAACTTAGAACCTACCATATTTGCCATTGAACCTGGCTTGTTTCCTGGTTTAGTTCTAGAATCTAGTGGAAATCAGCTTTTTCTCTATTTTTTAAAAAATTGAGACAAATAATAGTTACAACAAAAATAGTATGAACAACAAAATGGCTCAAAATAATAAATTGATACAAAACAAGCATAAATATAAAGCAATAGGGAAGTCCAGTTCATTTAAGAAAAATCATTTTCTTCCAACTTCATGAAATAAGTTCTGAAGCCAATTCCAGGATGGGTGGGTTCAATACCTAAAACCTAGAATCTACCCGCACAATATTGATTTCAAATTTTGGAACCAGAAACCAAATTTAATTCCATGATCTGTTCAGTGGAAATCCTAGGTAAAATCACACTGGTTGCACAGCCCTAGTGATCACATTCCTTTTTTTCTCCGGAAATGTCCTCAATTGATTATATCATCAATTCTATCGAGGACAAATCCGTGAACTAATAATTTTATTTTCTACCATGTATTTCCATTTGAGGCTTTCCCTTTTGGTTCTCTTTCTATCTCTCGCTTTTTTTTTTTTTTTTTAGTCTGGTCCACTTTCTATTTCATTTTATCTAAACTATCTAAGCATTGTAATCGCTTTAATGCATTTTTGTGATTTGTCAAATAAAAATTTGTCTTTTCTTATTTTTTTCATCTCTATTTTTGTCTTGCACTTTTATATATTTTCAAAACATGTGAGTACATTAGGAGATATTATATGTAAAACCAAAATTTTGATAGACAAACTGTTTTTCCCTGTGATTCAATACATCATCACTTGTAAGCCAGTCCTTACAGGCGCAAGAGAGGATTTAGACTAAACCACATTAAAGAAGATAATCAGCAAAACAAAAACCCGTTGTAATATTGATGCAAAAATGCTAATTAGGATCTTGCAATTTAAGTCAATACGAAAATCACTGGAGAAATGAACAAGAAACCTTAAAGGATACATAAATTTACGTAGTTTGGTCTAAATATTAGTACCTACGGTCATGGGAAGAGCCAGCAACGAATAATCCATTACGATCGAAAAATTAAAATTACAATTACTCACGCGTTCAAGTGTTTTTCATATCTAAATTAAACCCAAACTCAAAGGTTACATTTGGTCATCTCTAGGATAGGACTGCATAGGATGGAATAGAGATTTTGTTATATCCTATCAATTATTTGGTGATTACAGTAATAAAGTCGAATATATTTATATCATGTCATGTATAATATTTGATATAAACAACATATCAATATAATGAACAAAAAGTTTTACAAATAGAGATGGCAAAAATTTCACACAACACTCTTATCTACTTTTTTTCCTCTCTTTTTAACCAATTTCTTTTTTGTTTCTTCTTCCCCTTCCATTATTCTCTAATTGCATTCCCCAGGAGCAACTTTTCATGGTACCTTAACTCTTTTGTCATGGCGATGTTGGATGCTTCTCATCAATAGGAAGAGGATTATAAAAAAGCTTATGATGGGCATCTATTTGGGTAGATCTATTAAATAGTAAATTGTACTAATATATCTAAAATACTAAAACACCTAAAATATGTAATAAGTATAAATATATATTTATTATTTATATTTTAATTTATATTATAAGATAATTTTAAATTCCAATACATAAATAAAGATAAGATTAAATTAAATAAACTAAATTGTTATTCTTTTTATTTTAAATTTCTTATATTAAAATTCAAATACTATTTATATTGAAATATAATTTTAAATTTGTTAATTTAAGAAGTTTGTTGTTTAAGAAAAATAATTCTCCTATTATAAATATTTAGAAATCATATTTACTTTTATCCCACATTTTTCATAGAATAATTTTATCGCGCTTATATCTCACTTATATTTGACTTTATTATCTCTTGAGCGAGCGCCAAATATAGAATATGATAAATTTATTCTATATCGAATTTTTTCTGACTAAAAAAAGTGTTAAAATAAATAACTTATTTGGATGTAAAGCTGAAGCACAGGTCGGTGCGGCTATCCAATACAATGTAGGCTTTTTCTTTCGCATTCGTCCTTGTGCGGCTATGTCAAGAGATCGCGGTGCGGGTCCTCCTTCCCTTCTCTTTTCCTATTCACTTCTGCCGCGACTGTGCTTCCTTGGAAACCACGCCCGAATTCTTTCTCTTTTATAAGGGTCATCAACTTTACTTCTTTTTGACTTGGACCCACCACACGAGCCAATATATAGCACAGAATATGCGTGCCCATTACCTTTGTCCTGTAGTGGCTTTCTTCTTTGTTTTATACATATCCAAAGAAAGTGCCTCCCTCTATTTTTTGAACAAATCAAATTCTTCCAATGAATCGGTTTTGTACACAATTTAAAAGTTCTCTACCTTAGCTCAACATTTATAGTCAAATCATAACACTCATCATCATGTTGCTTTCCCATAGTCTACGAGCACTCACTTTCTATAAATGTCAATTGAGTTCAAACAAAACTTGAGCTTTGTTACTGGGTTCTCAATTGTAGCAATTTTCTTCGCAACAACCTTACCTTTCGCCAAGACATCTCGGATGAAATGGTACTTGATGTCCATAGACCGCATTCACTTATGATGAACCATATTATATGTCTAAGATAGCGCACCTTGATTATCACAGGTATATCAACTCTTTTCTGTTTCAACCCAAAGTCCATAAACAAACCTTGTAGCCATATCACCTCCTTTGCTATAAGGACCAAATGCCATATACGCTACCTCACTCGAAGATAAAATGTGGTCCTATAAAGACACCTTCCAACTCACTGTACCCCTTGCCAACGTAAACACATACCCTACTAAAGATTTGCACTCATCCAAGTCACCAGTGTGATCCAAATCCACATACCCTATGACCTCACTGCCATTATTGTCCCTTTAGTACATTATACTTACGTCTGTCGCCTCCTTTAAATATCTGATAATCCACTTCACAGTTTTTCGGTGAGTTTTACCAGGATGCTTTATGTGATAGCTAAGTACATCCACAGTTTGTGAAATATCAAGCCTGAGCATACCATAACATACATAATACTACCAACTGCACCACAATAGGGAACACAAGGCATATGCTCCTCCTCCTCCTTAGTCTACCTTTTAAGCCCCCACGGAAGGGAGTCTCACATCGCTTGGGAGAAGCCCTCTAACCTACTTGATAACTGCTGCGGCTCCCTTCACCTCACAAGATGCCTTTTGAGACTTAGTCCTCCCAGATTGGCATCAAAGCTAGGTTAAGGTACATCCAAGTGTATGTTAAGCCCCTGCGGAAGGGAGTCCCACATCACCTGGGAGAAGCCCTTTGATTTACTCGATAACCGTTGCGGCTCCCTTCACCTCACAAGATGTCTTTTGAGGCTGAGTCCTCCCAAATAAAATGTTTCGCTAAAGGTATTGTCACGAATTTCACTAATTGCATACTAAAACGTGTCATAACCTTTGTGAAATATTTCTTTTGAGATAAACATAAAACTCCTGCAACCCTATCACACAAAACCTCCATACCCAATATCGTATTTGCAATACCTAAATTTTTAATCCCAAACTTAGCATTCAACTACCTCCTCAAGACATCAATATCAGAGATATTTTGAGCTGCTATCAATATGTCATCAACATATAATAATAAATAAATCAAATGCCGATCCTCCGATCTCCTAAAGTAAACATGGCTTTTCATTTAACTTTTCAAATAGTCTTGACCAATTGTGAAAGCATCAAAAAGGCTTACACCACTATGAGACTATTTCAACCCATCAAAGATTTCTTTAACAAACAAATATGATATTCCTTATCCGAAATAGCAAATCCCTTAGGCTACCTCATTTCAATCCAATCTTCCAACTCACCGTAAAGAAATGTCATTTTCACATCAAGTTGCTCCAGCTCAAGATTCTATGTAGCAACTAAGGCAAGTAATACATAAATAGAAGTATGTCTTATCACAGAAGAGAGCACCCTGTATAGTCAATGCCTTCCCGTTATGCATACCCCTTCGCAACAAGTCTTGCCTTATATCTAGTTGCCCCAACATTAGGAATGCCCTCCAACCATTTGGAGGCCCATTTATTTCCAATAATCTTCTGACTCTTGGGTACTTTAACCAATCCCCATGTTTGATTTCAATGATGTGATTCCATCTCTTCTCATAACTACTAGCCTCTACCATGGCTCACTACTAGCCATCACCTCAGAGTAAGATGAATGCTCACTTGTCTCCAACTTATCACCTATAGTAAATGTATAAGCAAAAATCTGTATAACCATAACGTACCAATGGTTTAATTTGCCTTCTCTGTATGCTCATGGCTATAATGTGCTACACCTGTGTTGGCTATTTAGTATCACCAACTTTAGGAACCATGGCCTCATTTATAGTCTCAATCTATGTTACCTTTGAGGTCTCCGAAGTCTTCACTTGAAACTCCACCTCAATACTGACACTACGATCTATTTGCTTTGCTAATAATGTCTCAAGACTCCTCTATCAGACAATCACCGTCTCATCAAAGATCACGTCTCTGCTGATTAGAAAACCGGGTGATCTTTGATTAAAGCACCACAACCAATAGCCTTTCACCCCATGGGCATAACCTAGAAATATACACTTCTCTGTGCTCAGCTCAAGCTTACCATCACTTATATGAGCATACGCGGGACATTTGAATACTTGTAATTTGGAGCAATTAACAAGTTTTCCCGACCATACTTCCTCAAAAGTCTTCCACTCTATAGTAGATAATGGATCAATTAACCATGTAACATGCCATGTCACTACTTCAGCCAAAAATTCCTTGCCTAGTCCTACATGTGAAGCATGCACCAAGCTCGCTCAAGTAAAGTTCTTCTATTTCATTCTACAACACCATTTTGCTATGGTGTCTTGGGTATTATGTAGTGTCTCACGATCTCTTCTCTCTAGCAAAACTCGATAAAATCTTTGCTACAAAGTTCCATGCCGTTTTCAGTTTTTACAGCACTTGATTTGTTTATCTGACTACTTCTCAATCAATATCTTAAATTTCTTGAACCCATAAAGTATGCTCGTATCTTTCTTGAATAGTTGTCAATAAATGTTAACATGTACCGAGCACCTTCTTTCAAAGGAACCAGAGACAAGCCCTAGACATCTAAATGAATATACTCAACTACTTGCTTA
Organism: Eucalyptus cloeziana; assembly: GCA_014182715.1. Taxonomy (NCBI): domain Eukaryota; kingdom Viridiplantae; phylum Streptophyta; class Magnoliopsida; order Myrtales; family Myrtaceae; genus Eucalyptus; species Eucalyptus cloeziana. The sequence goes on from CM024638.1 coordinate 33,674,962, forward strand.
GTCGAGTGAAAAGTTATAGTAAACTTAATCCGACACTACTTCCCAAAAATGTAGTGTTCACACAAGTCCAGCTTTCCTCACACGGCATAGTTATACTTGCCTCACTCAAGTGACCCAACCTCATATGCCATAACTTAGTCAATTTAGAGTCTGATTCACCTAATGAAATTGTAGAGAGTAATGTCACGATCTTTCCTAGTAGCTAATAAAGAATACTCACTTTCTTTCCTTTCATCGTTGTCATGGCACCTTGAGAGATTTTCAATATTCCATCTTCAACATGTACTCACACCCGATATCATCAAGTGTCCCCAGAGAAATAAGGTTTTCTTTGGCTTTAGCGCATGCCTCATGTCTATCAGTGTGCGCATCGGCCCATCATGCATCCAAATCCAAACTATTCTTATTCACACATCCTTGCAAGCTGCATTATTCCCCATCATAACTCTACCACCATCTACAATATAGTAAGTAGTAAACCAATCCGTCATATGATAAAAACACCCAAAATCTAGCACCCATCCATCTCCTGACGAATCGGCAATCACACACAAAATGGCCTCTGCATCACTAGTGCTCTTCTTAGTGAACATTCACCACACTACTTGTGGCATTTTGCCTATCACCTCAGTTTCTTAGTATCAAACAATCTCTCCTATTGTAGCCCTCCTCATAACATTGAAAGCACTTCACACGTCCCTTGAACTTTTTATGGCGTGATTTCAACCGGCTTTTACCTCTATTGTTGCCATTGGACCCCTGATGTTATTCTCCACCTCAAGTCACTAGTCCATGCACTACCTCATGCGGCAGACCATTATCTTGCAATTTTTTCTATTAGTCCTTATAGGACAAAGCGGACTTTACCGCTTTCGAGGTTTCTTAGTGCACCCCCGTAGTAGTAAATCAGTAAAGTGCTCCCATGACTTTGGTTAAAACACTGAAAAAATCATGCCCTACTCTTCATCATCTAGAATATTACCAATGTTTTTAAATCCATCATGAGTTTATTAAGCTCATCTAAGTGGGACCTAATTGACGTACCTTTTGTATATCTAAACTAAAACATCCTCTTCAACATCTAAGTGATTGTTAAAACCCTTCATTACATAAAGTGCCTATAGTTTAGCCCACAATGTTGTGGCATCCTTCTCCTCGACCACCTTTATTAACACTTCATCTAATAGTTTCATCAAAATTATTCTAATTTTTTTTTTAACAAAAAAAATTCAAACAAGTACACTAGTGACAAGTTTATCCAAATTAATTTTTTTATCATAAAAAAATCCCAAACAAGTACATTTGTGACAAATTTGCTCTCCGTTAGTTTTCATTAAATTGAATTAATACCATGAAAATCTATGGTAAAACCCCAAACTAGTATGCTTGTCAATTGCCACATGTTATTCGACTCGGCAATTTGACAATAATTAAGAGGAACTAATGGATGATAAATTTGTTACAGGTGCACTAGTTTAGGGTCTTTGATGATATAAAAATTAATTTATGATAAATTTATCATAATGTATCAGTTTAGAGTTTTTCATGGTATTAATTCTTATTTAAATACATACAAGCTTTTGAGTTTGAAGGATACATATTAAGATAACAAATCAAGGATTTATGTCCATGCATGCATATATATCTTTTTCTCATGTTAATTAGTTTGCCCTTTCATTGTAGATTAATAGTTAATAGTGTTTGCGGGACCCGCCACTATTTTCTAATACATAATTACAGCCGGAATTGAGAGGTCCAGTCGCTCCCTTACTCGCCATTGTATATTTCAATTTGCTATCTTTAGACCATTGGCGTCGGTTGCGGAAAACACCCTTTAGCAGTACGTGCGTATAAAAGTGGGAACCAACAATATTTCGATGATTGAACATTTGCCGCCCCATATCATATTTCAATTTGGTCATCTTCTCTATTAATATGTTCTGAAGTTTTAAATTACGCCTTCATACACATATCTAAAAGAATCCGCTTGTCAGTGTAGAGATTAGAAATTTCAAAGCGGGTTAATTGTTTGACAAGAAAAAAGATTGTTTGACAAAACATATTTGAAAGGTAAAAGATCACTCTACTGAAACTTGGATTTCCTTTGAAACAATGTAGCAATAGTGTTGATCACTGGTAGATCAGGAAAATCAGTGACTACGTATAGTAGACAATTTATACAAACACAACAACGTTAGAAAAGTTCAACAGACATAGGTATTTATTCGCATCTTACAGCCTTGTCAATGACCAATCGCCATGTTTCTTGTAGGTGGCTAAAACGGAAGACAACAGACAAGTTGCCAGTATTGGACAAGGCGGCGGAACTGATGATCAAGTAAACCAGATCATGAGCTTGATGAATATTACTGACAAGGATGAGCGGATCGTTGTTGTCATCCATGGAGAAGGTGGGACTGGCAAGACGACTCTTGCAAAATTCATATACAACCAAATCTCTTGTGATTTTGATGGGTGTAGCTTCCTTGCTGATATTAAAGAAGCGACTCAAGTAGTAGGAGGGCTTCAGCTTTTGCAAACTAAATTGATTTCTGATGTTCTAAAACGGGAACTTGAGGATGTTGCTTTTGTCAACAGGGGAATTGAGTTTATCAGGGACTTATTTTGCAACATGAGAGTTTTGATTATCCTTGATAACGTGGAAAGTGCGTTTCATGTCCAGAAACTCATCGGAGATTGCTTTGATTGCTTTGCTTCTGGAAGTAGGATCCTTGTAACCACCAGAAACAGTGTCGTCCTGGAAGAATCTCCTCAGATCCGGACATATCATGTTAGTCGTTTGAATAAGGATAAGGCTTTTCAACTCTGTAGGCAGTATGCATCTATGATGACTTCGTCATTACGTAGCAACTTCAATCTTTCGGAAAATGCTCTTATTGTAATGGCAGGGCGCCTATTGTTTATTGAAGTTATGGCTGCAGTCTTCAATGGTAAAACGCAGGAGGAATGGAATAACTTACTAGGGCGGCAATGGTCACCATTCAGGCAGTGGGATTTTCAAAGAATTTTAAAGAAAGGATATCAAACAGTAGATAATAAGCAGAAACAGATATTTCTGGATATCGCCTGCTTCGCCACTGGCATAGATAGCCGAATTGCTTGGTACCTGTGGGATGACACCTCTTTTCTGCCTTCTAGTGAAATTGTGAGACCCCTAGCCAGAATTGGAGAAAACAATCAGATATGGATGCATAGCATGTTGAGGCGATTTGGCAGAGAAATCGTTTGTTGGGAGAGTCTTACTGATCCAGGAAGGCGAAGTAGATTATTTAATCATGAAATAGCTCTCGATACGATAAAGCGGAAAAAGGTGAAAGTTTGGTCTTGGTGTACTTCTTTTTTTTCTAAATATATTGTGAATCGTAAGAAATAGTTATGTTCACCACCAATGGAGAAGAACTATTTCGCCAGATACTATTAGCATATGACCATCTGTGAAATTTACGTTGTTAGTCATTTTTTCTAGGACTATTTCCTAACAGGTTACGTGTAGAGAAGAGACACCATCCTCACTGCTTCTATTTGTTTTTCTTGTCCATACAGGGAACAGAAAAGGTTGAGGCACTCTGCCTTAACTTTCAGTGCCATACTTCGGACAAACTTACTCCAGAAGATTTTGAGAGCATGGCAAACCTACGGTTTCTTCAATTGGATCATGCAGACATTGCTGGAGATTTCGCTAAAGTTTTTCTAAATTTAAGGTGGCTCCGTTGGCGAAGGTGCCCTCAACATCTGCAAGTAACTAATTTTCACTTGGGAAACTTAACTATTCTCGACTTGTCATGGAGCAAAGTCACGAAAGACTGGGAAGGCTGGGATCAGATAGAGGTAGTGCACAATTTATTGCTATGGTGACATCGCTTGGTCTAATGTAACTATTCATTAAGTGAGCTCATGCAAATATTTCTCCTATTTTGCAGATGAAGAACTTGAGAGTTCTAGATCTTACAGGTTGTGCTGACTTATTAGTCACTCCTAAGTTCTCTGGCTGCAAAAATTTGGCCATATTGATTTTGGAGCGATGTTCTCAATTGGTCAAGATAGATCATTCCATCAGCGATTTGAAGTGCTTGGTCTCCCTGAATTTGAAGTTCTGCATAGAGCTCAGCAGGTTGCCGGTAGAAGTGGGTCACCTGACAGCTTTGAAAGAGCTCCTCATCGACGGGACTTCAGTACAAGAAATTCCCATCTCCATTGGTCATTTAAAGCAGCTGGAAACTCTGACTGCCTCAAACTGCTTCTCATTGAGTCAACTACCCAGAACAATATGTCACATGACAAATATCATACTTCTTTCCCTGGATGGCTCCAGGATTGCAGCACTTCCTGATTCCATTGGAGAACTAGTCTGTCTTAAACACTTGTCATTAAGGGATTGCCGTCGACTAAGAAAACTTCCAAGCTCCATTGGCAACATAGGAAGATCATTAGTCGAGTTAGACATGTCGGGGACAAGGTTGTCCAAGTTTCCAGATTCGATCAAAAATCTGCAGAATTTGAAGGTGCTGAGAATGGATTCTTGTTTCTTTAGTGAGTTCCCTCCTGATATTGGAGAGCTGACCAACCTCAAAGAGATACACGCCTCCTGGTGTCGAAGTATCGAGGGGGGCATTCCTGACAACATCACAAAACTGCATAATCTGAGAATCTTGAGGCTGCGACATTCGAGTATTTCAAGCATACCGACAGAGATCCACCAACTTTCCAAACTTCAAATCCTCGATTTACTTCACTGCAACATGATCAAAGAGTTGCCCAGACTTCCCCCTAGCATAACGGTTTTGTATGTAGAGGATGAACTTAAGTCATCGCATCTGCCGTAGCTAGGAAAGCTACGACAATGTGACGAAGACTAGGCTCCAAAGACCATGGAGGAATGATGGCCTTTCCATTTACTTCATGTTTTCATTCCAAATTTGAATATGAATATCACCATGAACTTTATGCATATGTATTTATACCATATTCAAGTATTACAGAAACTAAGAGATGCACAATTAATAAATGGGATTAATATCACGAAAAACCTCAAACTGGTATACCTGTAACAAATTTACCCCAAATTAATTTTTTTATCACAAAAACCCCAAATCGGTACATCTATGTCAAATTTACTCTCCATTAATTTCTATTCAATAGGATTAATATCACGAAAAATCACAAATCAATACACTTATAACAAGTAGAGGGTAAAATCCCAAGCCGGTGCACTCATCAACTCACGTCTCATCCAACTCAACAATTTGAAAGTAAAATTTAACGAAAATGAATGGAAAGTAAATTGATCAAAGGTATACTAGTCTAGGATTTTTTTGTAGTAAAAGAATCAGTTTTAGGTAAGTTTATTGTAAATATGCCAATTTAGAGTTTTTGGTAATATTAACCCTAATAAATATTACACAATCAACTCACACATTTATTGAGATTCTATTTCTCATTCTCAAGACTCCCTCTCAAGCTGGAGCATAAATATCATGTATGGCAAATACACACACACATACTTGACTCAGGGACTACGTAGAGCTTCAAGAAATACATCAGCTACCGATCATTAGTTCTAAAAAACGCAGTCTTGATTTCCCGAGACAATAGCATTTTTCCAAAAAAAAAATGGTTGTCGACCTCTATATGCTTTGTCCTCTTATAAAAAACAGGATTCAAAGCAACACGTATCGCTGCTTGATTATCACAAAACAACGCCATCGACTGCAACTGCGTCATACCCAAGCTTCAACTCATACGTACCAACTCCTTGAAATGTATTTCCAATTCTGAATTTGTCTGAAGAAGCTGGGAAATAGGCCAGCTACAGACTCGTCTTCATTAACAGCAATATCAAGCATGAGAGGCTTTAAAAGACTGGTCGGTACCTCATCAATCATACTAGGACTTCGCTTTTCTTCCATCCCCCATATTGAAGGTGATGTGAACAGCAACACCTTATAACGCTGATGACTTATCAAATGGCATATTTAACAATGAAACTCTTCTCCATGATCTCTCCTTTTCTTTCAAAAAACCTCCATACCCATTTGCCTAAAAGAGCTTGAAGAACAAACCATTTTCTTCTGGTAGCCAGTCCCCATCTGAATATAAGAACAAATTGAAGTCCAGTGGATTAGATGAAATTTGGACATATCATCATCAGCTCTCCTGACGACGGAAATCTCTTTGCAAATTCTCTAATATGTTCGCAACATAGGAACTGAAAGAAGTGACAAAAAGTTAGTAGGTAGTCTCGACAAAAAGCCCTTAATAATAATAATTATTCTAACCCCTTTGAACAAAAACATCATCCAACTGGCCAGCTTCCCTCCATTCTTCTCAATGACTCCCTTTCAAACAGATTCACAATTCAAATGGGAACCTACCAGCAATCCCAATAAGCTATTTGAACAGCGTCCATATGTGCAGCCAATAAATCCAGCTAGGTTAGACACCTCAACCATCACTGTGTTTCAAACAAAAATAGTGTCCTTTAGTATACAATGTGTCAAGGGAGACATGCTCCGCATCAATGGAAGTGGGTCATAATTCTTTTGACTCACAGAAGTCAGAGTTTCAAAGACCATAGTGCTTGTTTATTAGCTCCAAACAGCTATATTTCTCATATTTGCAATCTTTCTGTGTCTCCAATTTGCTCAGAGATAATGCTGCCAGGATGCTACAGGATCCTGGTAAAACAAGAAATAGCCTCAGAATCTACATTATACAGGCACAGAATCTTTTTATGAGCAATCATAAAGGTGATAGAGAGCTCTCATCTATTTAATTATGCCCATTTTGTTAAAGCATGCCTAGTGACCAAGAAGTCTCTTGAAGATGTCATGCAATCTCTTTAATCAATGGGAGAGTTAGATTACCAAAAATTCTGAAGGAACAAGATACCAAAAGTACTTATTCATAATGAAGCTCCACGCACCCGCTAAAGACAAAGATAGATCAGAAAACTTTCTATTAAAGTAAGGTATGGCCAACTTCTTATGAACCAGAAGCTTACTTTCTGAAATGCATGAAAAATAAAGTGGAACTGTTGTCAAGCATATAAAATAAGCATACTGGGGTGAAGGATATACAAGAAGTCCTTGACCATCATGAAATCATGACATTTGTATCAAATAGAAAATAATGAGCATCTACGGTGTTCGTAGAAACAGTAACAAGCAGCAGTAACTCTGACCTTCAATCATATCCTTATAGTCTTCTCTGCTTCTTTCATTGTTCTCTAATCAATTCAGGCAATAAGTTAGCAGCTTCTTTCCCTTTCTCCCTATGCACAAATCCTTCCACAACTGCCTTCCATGTTTCCTCGTCCAAAGCACATCCATCACACACCATATCCTCAAATACTCGAACAGCTTTATCTATATCTCCTTTCCTAAAGAAATATTGAACAAGAGTAATGAAAGTCGAAGCATCAACAGAAATTCCTCTGGCCCGCATGCTTAGGTAAAGCTGATAAGCACGATTTATTTCACCATGACCAGCAAGGCCTTGAACGACCACATTGTGGATTCTGACATGAATAGACCAAGTTAAACGATTGGGAGAGATTCCTTCTAGTATCATCTCATCAAGGGAGTTGGCAGCCTCCTGAAATTTGCACTTGTCGCAAAAGCCAGCAATGATCTTGCCATATAGTCCCGCATCTGGTTTCAAACCCTGAAGCTTCATCCTGTCAAGAGTCTCCAAAGCTTCATAAACTTTCCCTTCTTTACAGAGCCCATGGATTAAAGTGCTGTAAGTTATCATGTTGGGCCTCAGCCGTTTCCTAACCATCATGTCCAAAAGCTCCATTGCTTGAGGAGAACACCCACTCTTGCAAAATCCATCCATTAATGAACTGAAAGTAAACACATTAGGCTCAATACCTTTGCCCATCATCTGTTCAAACAATCCAAAAGCTTCATTTAAATTCTCAGATTGACAGAGACCGTGAATCATTGAAGTGTAGGTGATTACACTAGGTGAACAACCTTTTGACTCCATCTCTTCAAATAGTTTCCTAGCATCACCAATTTTTCCCCATTTACACAATCCATTTATCAAAGTACCATATGTATATGAATCTGGAACATATCCACGATTTGGCATCTCATAAAATATCTGAAGGGCAGAATCCATGGTTCCGCTATTCTTGCACAAAGCTTTGATCAAAACATTGAGGGAAGCAACCGTAGGTGATACACCAATCGCCCTCATGTGTTTATAAAATCTAAGAGCTAGTTTCAATTGGTTTTCCTCAACAAGTATATCCAAAATAGTGACGTATGATTTGGGTGAAGATTTGCATTGGAAGCGCTTCATCCTCTGGAATACCCTCAATGAATCCAGCGGCCTGTGAACCCGCCCATAGCCTCTGCAGATGGAGAGAAATATGTCTTCTGTAAGATTACATTGCTCTTCTTTCATTCTCTGAAGAAGCTCTTCCGCTGTCCAGAACTGATTTGCAGAGACCAATTTCGATATGATAAGACTAAAGGTTTTCTCATCATGACGAAAACCATTACTATACTCTGCTGTTGCCGAATCAAAGATCAGCATTGCCCTCTGTACATCCCTTTCAGCCCTAATAAGCTGCTCTACTTGGGACGTTGTAATTTTATTAGACCATTTGATTCTACTGGCCATTGCAGCAAACTTTTTAGCCTGATCGCAGCGTGAAAAAATGCGCTGACCTCCACTCACAAAGAGATGATCCACATTGGGCTTTCAGCAGAATGAATGAGCCAGGTAACAATCATCTAATAACTGTGCCGGTCACCAGAACGCAGTAAATCTGCATCAAACAAAGAATTTTATTTCTCCCACATATAACTTACCAAGATTTTACAATCAATGAAAGAAGAAAAATCATGCAGACGAGGAAAAAAAAAACATATTTCAGCCTAACCGATCTCTTGAAAGGGAAAAGCAAGAAGAGGGTGCAATCACAACTCCCAAGATACACACGCATCTTCCACTCATCATTAAACAGCCCGAAAAACAATCTAATCTAGCAATAAAAGCAAATGCAGCGAAAGCTCGACAAGAAATTTTTATCGCGGTTCGCATTTGCACTCATTTCTTGCAAGAACACTCGAAGAAATGCATCGAGAAGTTGATTCTCTGGGTAAATCGGGTCGGATTACATTGGATATCACAATGCGATTCGTCCTGGAACTTCCATCAAACACATGGTGTGCAAGGGATGCTGGTCGAACGCGATGAACTCCGTCGCCATCGGTGCGCTAAACACCATAGCTGCACCGTCGCTAGCGACACAGAACCACCAAAATAGTGGGTCATTTGAGCTTTGCTCAAATCCTACAGTTGCAAAAAGAACATCGCATCTTGATAAGGAAGCCTGGACAAAAATAGCATAACCCGGAAGCTTGCCTTCGTGGAGGTTCTTGTCGAAGTTGGCGGTTGAGGTGAGACCGCTGAGGGGGCTGACCGCCGACGGGCGCGTTCGGTTGTGGCGGCGGTGCGCGGCGGAGAGGAGGAAGCTCGACGTCGACGGCTGGACTAGGTGCTGTGCTTGTTTTAACGTATATATGTTTTTCGACATTAATGAGATGGGATGAAAACCCGGAACTTTTTTTTTGTGCAATTCAGCTAAAATAAAAGGTTATTTTTTTAAATTCGAACTGGTTTTTTTTTTTTTTTGTTAAGATAATGACGGAAAGGGAAAAACATAAAAAAAAATTTAAATTATTGCACATTTACCATAATTTTTTTATGATGTCAAAAATCATATATTATTCTCATTGAGACACATTTATTTTCCATTACAGTTTCATTCAAAATAATTGTCAATAAGCTAATGTAAATCGAACACGACACTTTAAGGCTACGTTTGGCAGTTGAAATAAAATTTAGAATAGGATAAATTTTATATTTTCCTGCATCTGGTGCATACTTAAGATAGAATAAAATTAGATATAAATGAAATATAAATCGGCTAAAATTATTCCATATAGGGAAGTAAGATAAAAGTAGATAAAATACCTAAATCTATAATAAGAAAGTTATTTTTTTCAAACAATAAACTTCTTAAATTAAGAAAATTAAAATTGTATTTTAATATAATTAATATTTGAATTCTAATATAATAAATTCAAAATAATAAAAAAATAACAATTTAGTTATTTTAATTTAATCTTAATTTTATTTATATATTTGAATTTAATTATATTTTATAGTATAAATTCAACGTATAAATTTAAATATATACTCATATTTATTTCATATTTTAGTTGTCTTAATATTTTAGATATATTAATACAATTAAACTCGGAGAATGATGGAATGAGAAGAAAAAAAAAAAAGAAGAGGCAAATAAAATAAAATAAAAATTAAGTAGGCTGTTGTGAAAGATTTTTATTTTTTTTATTTATAATTTTTTTAATTATATTAATAATAATGTATCTCGATATGAATATATCCGACTTTATTACCGTAATAACCAAATAATAAATAAATATAACTAAGTCATATCATTTCCAATTCTATTATGACTACAAATTTGAACGATCCAACGTAACTTTAGGGACAAGTGGGTCCAATAAGGCCATACGTGAGCGCCACATTAGAAAAAGAAAAAAGATCTAAACAATGGAAAAAAAAATTGCACCGGCCATGGTCTTCCTCTCGAGGAAGAGCAGTACGAAGTTTCAAGAATGTCAAAGCTTGAGCGGCTGCCATGGCCTCTCCAGCTTGAAGGTTGGCTTGTCTGACCTTGACCTTCGAAACTCACAACCGCCATGACCGCTCTAGCTAGAAGATTGGCTTACTTAAGGGTCTAATTTAGTCCTTCAAAGCTTGCAGGTAGTCGCCACTTGCCATGGCCAAGCTTCGAATTCGCAGGTGGTCCCCAGCCGCCATGGCCAAGCTTCGAAGCTCACCACTGCCATGACTGCTCTAGCTCAAATCTTGGCCTGAGGTATGACCTCGACCTTTGAAGCTCGCGAGTATTTGCATGCAGCCAAGGCCAAGTTTTGAAGCAGCTTGAAGGTCGAGCTTCGAAGCTCACAGCCACTATGGCTGCTCAAGCTCAAAGCTTGGCTTGATTGTCTGTCCTCCATCATCAAACCTCGTGAATGGTCGGGCAACCGCCAACGAGCACCATCGGAGGAGTTTGGCCAAGCGATTGAAGACGGTGAACGCGGGGGGAATGGTACTTTGCAAAGTATTGGGGAAGACGATGACTAGTGCAATTTTTTTCTTTTAGTTTTTAATTTTTTGAAAATGTAGCACACATCGTCGTCGGCCCTTGGCCGGACCCAGCAACCTTGGCCGACTCTCTCCCCACCCTCCCCGGCCCTTCCCAACGACAACAAGGAGGCTGCAACGATGCTGCCTCCAATTATTCATCTTCTTCCTTCCTTCCTTCCTTTTTTTTCATATTCGTTTTAAATTTAATTTAATTAATTTTCATATTAATTATTTATCCACATAAATAGCGAAACGACGTCATTTTTATACTTGTCTAGTCACATCAGCATGCAAAACGACGTTGTTTTACACTTGTATCACCAGAGAATCGCCATGTCAGTAATTTGGTCGGATTTTCTTGCCGTCGACACTAGACTAATCAATTTTGCTCCGATTTTAATACTTAAGTGTCACTTTCCTAATTTTTAATACTTAAATATCCGCCCGTGTCAAGTTTTGGCACTGTAAATATCCAGTACTCATAGCTTGTGCTTTTGAAATACTATGTTCTTTATACTTGGAAGGATAGACATCTCTTTTCACAACAGCATTTTTTATTAAACGATCCTTTTCGCATTTTTAGAAGTAACTTGCATTATTTTCTTTCTTTTTGAAGAATACATATTGGCAACTCTCGTCAAAACAGTGAGTTCGAACGGACACATATTTTGCATTATAATAGTAAATTAGATGGTGTTTGTTTTGTGAATTGCATCTTCATTAGGTAATTTGCATTTTCCTCTTCTTTTTGAAAACTGTATACATTGCACAACCACATTGATACCATCGGAATAGTTCATTTTCTTGATAAAGACGAAGCAAACACCTCAAACCTTTGAAGTCACAATACCTACTGACAACTGAAAAATTTGCAGACCGCTTACAAATATAGACAATATATATCAGTGACTATTAATTTCACCATGGAATAAGTAACTTTTTACGATGAAAAGTAATTTTCCACCTATTAAAATTAGTAACTTCACCATGTTAATCATCACTTTATATATATAGGTGAAGTTTGAGCATAATGGCGACCAATAATTTCTTGATGTAGTCAGTAATTTCTAATTTTGAAAGTTGCTTATCCATGCGATTAATGAAAATCACAAAAGGGACTTTGGATATATCAATGATAAGTTACATCCATACGTGCTTAGTGCTTGCCAAAAACAAGTGATTAACAACTTTCCCGAAATGCTAAAAAAGGATAATTTAAGCAATAAACTCCAGAAATAGCAGTGCTGGAGAATATGCATTTGCAAGTTGTACCTCGAAAGAAACCCAATACACACGAGCTATTTTATTGGAATCGAGTGAGACTGATACTGAAGCATTCTTCAACAATCTTGCTACGCGCACCGACCACCGATACATTTCCTTGGATTGCCGCATACTAGGAGGCTGAATCCGAAAGCAGCACATCCTAATTCATCCACCAGAGCAAACATATCTCTAGGAACCGAGAGCAATTCCAGATGTCCAAGTACTTCCCTGTCAAGCTGCATAAACCAAGCTTTTCTTTGGATCAATCCAATAGCTGAGCGATTGAAATTCGTACAAGAAACAATAAAGAAGAAGAAGAAGAAGAAGAAGAAGAAGAAGAAGAAGAAGAAGAAGAAGAAGAAGAAGAAGAAGAAGAAGAAGAAGAAGAAGAAGAAGAAGAAGAAAGGCATTTTATTTTGGATTTTATAGCACCAAAACAGAGTTCTAGTAACCTGACAGTACTCAAGAATGTGCGTACACATTGCAGGCCGAATGTGCGTACACATTGCAGGCCTCATGCTACTTTAAATTATGTACAGATACGAATGGTGGAAGATAACAACTATCATCTTCAAAGAACGATCTTCAGTTATGTGTTTTACCAGTACATTTGCATATGCATAAACAATACAGAATGTATAGCAATGAGAGAAGAGAAAAGTTCTAATAAAATTTATGCTATAAACCTGTTGTTCATTTTTGTCCGTGTAAGCCCCTTGCGAAGAGTTTCTCTCTAATTTTTTGCAGCTGATTTGCAGCTCCGCTTATGCTCATCCGTCTTCCAGGCATTTCATCGGAGCAACGACTCCAATATTATATACTATAACCAAGCACTCTTGAAATATGCCATCACTTTCAGAGAGCCAATGCCGATGGCTATTGGTGCTTAAATGATTCTCTCTTTCTTGAAGTAGAATGTGATCCGTAATGTCCATCACTTGTTCAAGCGAAGCTTCAGCCACAAAACTATGAAGAGTCAAATTGTCTCTAAATATGTCATCGGTGGGACTCAACCCTGTGAACATCTCCAATAAGAGAATGCCGTAACTATAGATATCGCCTTCTCTTGAAACCTCACATCCCATTGCATATTCTGTGACAAATGTAGATCATAATGCGAGTGAAATTTGGAGTACGGATCACTAAAGCAGAATGTAATGGGCATAAGAGGTACCATGCAGCAACCAAACTCACAAAGTGACCCATCAACATTTTTTTTACCTAAATAAACTTTTTTTGTTTGAATGAGAGAATTACCTGGCGGAGCATAACCAATTGTTCCTCTTATGCCCAATGAGCTCATTTGATTAGCTACGGTATCATTGGATGATCCAAGGAGGAACTTTGCCAATCCAAAGTCACCAACATGGGCAACCATGTCAGCATCTAAAAGGATATTGCCAGGCTTTAGATCACAATGAACGATGGGAATGTGGCACCGGTGATGAAGATAATCCAATGCAGAAGCAACATCAATAGCAACATTTATCCTATGAAAGAAATTCAATTTCTGGGTAGATTCATTCTTGTGAGATGGTGTTGGGTTTGGGTGTAGCCACCTTTCTAAGCTTCCCTTTTCCATGTACTCATAAACTAAGGCCTTAAAATCATTTTGCTGATAATCAATACCTGAGCAAATTGTCAATATCTTTAGAAGATTTCGATGTCTGATATTCTTTAATGCCTCACACTCCGCCATGAAGCTCTTTAGAGCACCATGATGCACTAAATGAAGCACCTTCACTGCAACGGCTGTACCATTCTCCTCAATTATCCCTTTGTAAACGGAACCAAAGCTTCCAACACCGATCAAATTCATTGAAGAAAAACCATCGGTTGCTTTTAGGAGTGCTCGATAAGATATGTATGGCCATGAATCCTCCATGGAAGTTGAAATCGGTTCTTTTACTTTCTTCTTTAACCAACAAAGATACAAAAAACCTAGAGTAAGAGTTATTCCAAGAATGCCAAAAATAATACAAGCTGACGATACCAATATATGGATTTTTCTTCTCTTGGAGCTTTTGGAGACACATTCGGGGAGGTGAAATGCCGGCAATCCCCCACAAAGCGCATCGTTCCCAATAATAGAAGTCATGGTAGCATTCTTAAAGACTCCTTCACGCGATAGCATGCCTTCAAAGCTATTGTAAGACAAATTCAAAAGTTCCAAGGAATGAAATAACACTAAGAATTCTGGAATCTGACCCGACAAATTGTTGTGTGAAAGATCTAGTTCTTCAATGCCTCCTAATGATTTGATTGATTGAGGAATGGACCCATTGAAGAAGTTTCCCCCCATCCTCAGTAATGTCAATCCAGTGCAATCCCCTAAACTATTTGGGATTTCACCTACCAACATATTGTCAAAGATTTCCAACTCAGTCAGAGTTCTCAAATTCCCTACTTCTATGGGTAGAACCCCACTCAGACGGTTACGAGACAAGTCCAGAAAGATTGTTATCGATGAGAGACCTATGAGTTGTGGAGGTATGGTACTGTTGAGATTTGTTACTAGAAAGATCAAGCCACTGGAGAGATTGGCACTTCGATAGATGTGAGGGAATTTGCCCATGAAAGTTGTTCTGACCAAGACCTAGTCCAATCAACTTAGTTAGATTTCCTAAAGAAGTGGGGATTGTCCCTCTTAGGTTGTTACTGCCTAAGTACAATTTCGCTAGATTTTGTAAATTCCCAATATTTGGGGGGATCTTGCCTGAAAACTTGTTAAAAGCTAGACTTAACACTTCTAGGTTGACTAGATTTCCAATTTCTCGAGGAATCTTACCAAACATTAGGTTATCATTTACTTTGAATGACTTGAGAGCACTCGAGAAATTACCTATGCATTTGGGTAATGCCCCACCGAGTCTGTTTCGACCAATTCCGAAGGACTTCAATCTAGTGTAGTTTGTCAATGAGCATACAAAGCTCAAGTCTTCAGAATTTCCACTTCCTAGCTCGTTAATAACGATGGAAAAATACCAAAGCTTGGGCATATTTCTGAAAGAAGGCACTTTCCCTGAAAGCTTGTTGCTTCCGAATTCAATTATCTCTAGATTTGTCCAATTGGACATTGAGGGAGGAATTGATCCCTCAAATTGGTTATGGGTAATGCTAAAACCTCGAATATTTGGGAGCGTCAAGCCTAAGTCTACAGGAAGGCTCCCCAGCATCCGGTTATATCCACGTCAAACAAAACTAAAGAAGAGAGATTGAGCAACGAGGACGGAATTGTGCCAGACAATCTATTCTCTGCGAAACCAATAAAATGTAAATTTGTCAAGCGGCCTAGAACTTTGGGAATGCTCCCGCCCAAGTTATTTGACGTGAGTAGAAGAACATGCAGTGAAGATAGGTTTCCGAAGGAGGAAGGCATGTTCCCAGAGAGTGCATTTTTATAAAAGGATAAATATCTTAGCTTTGACAATGAATCGAGTTCTGGGGGAATTTCTCCAATTAGCTGGTTGGAGCCAATGCTAACAACTACTAATTTTGAGCAACCTGACATGTTTCTGGGAATTTTTCCGGCCAATGAATTGTTGTCTAGTTGCAACACACGTAGGCGGTACAACCGCCCGACTTGTGGGGGGATTTCTCCAACAATACCATTATTTGGGAGATAAATCTCACTCAAGAAGCTTAGATTTCCTATATAAGGAGAGATGGACCCTGAGAATCCTAGTGAGGACAAATTCAGGACCGTGACCCTTTGGTGTCTCGGGCCACACCTAACTCCATACCAATGGCAAAATCCAATGGTGTCGTTCCACAAGTCAAGCACCAAATAAGAGTCTTTGATTGCGGCCTTAAATGCAAGGAGTGCGAGTTTGTCGGTTTCATTTGTGGTGGAGGAGACTAGGACAAGGCACAATGCAAGCACAAGACAAAGAAGGAAACAACATGGTTGTAATTGTGCAAAACTGAAGTGCGCAAGCTCCATGGCTCGAGCAGAAGTGGGTAGATATGAAGAGAGGGACCATAAGAGGAAATGAGAGATGTGGGGAGTGCTTATGCAAATTGCAAAGAGATTTATAAGGAGGGATGGAGTTGGATGGAGAGCATTTTGAAGAGCCTTTCTAGTTTTCCTTTTTCCATGTCACAAACAAAGCCAAAATAACGGCAAATGAGTAGCAGTCAACCATCAACCACCCAACCTTGGCTCCAGCACTCAACACATTGGAGAAGTTGCTCTACTTTTTCCTCTAGATCATCACAAGTAAATGATGTTGACTTGGTAGCCAATGTTCCTAACCATCCATTGGTTTTTGCTCAATCACCCGTTATGATTATACATAGAAATCATAGTGAAAATTATATACAGTTGATCTTTTGAGTTGAGTCCGCTTCAAGCTAGATGACTATTATTGTTATATTACTTTTGGGTTGAGCATGTTGAACAAGTTGGATCAATCACTAAACGGTGTTCTCGAGGTGGAAAATTGGGGGGAAGCTCCACTGTTGTAATATTGACTTCAAGAATTTGCATTGCACCCACTAGAGAAATTCAATACACGCAAGTTACATGTTAGGATTGAGTGAGACCGATTATATTGAGGCATACGGGGATAATACCTACTATGCACATTGAGCGTGGATGCATATCTTCAAATTGCCGCATTCTAGAAGGTTGAATCCGAAAGTTATGCTACCTTATTCACACACCAAAGCAACGGTATTGCTTATATATGACCGAACATGGATCTAGGTAGAGAGTAATTCTTGACACCAATTATCTTGCGCTACAACTAAGCACCGGAGAGCCACTGTTCCTACTCACATTATAGAACCCAAGCTTTTGTTGAATCAGATTTCTAATAGCTCATTGATTGCAATTTGTCTTAGTAAGCATCATACAAGTCAAAAGAAAAAAAAAAAGAAGCAAGGGAATTTTATTTGGATTTATTTCAAAATATTGTAACACCAAAATAGAGTTTTAAGTAAACTAACAATAGTCAAGAACCGATGTTCATCATAGGCTTATACTAGTTTAAAATACTTACAGATACGGATGGCAAACGGTAATCAACTATCATCTTTAAGTAAAAGACCTATAGTTATATATTTTACCTGTAAATTTGCGTTTGGGTAAATAAGACTAAATATATAGCAACTAGAGAAGGTAAAACTTAATAAATTTATCATATAATGGATGTAAACCCAATGCAAAGAGTTTTTCCGTAATTTTTTACAGCTGATTTCAAAGAGAGAGAGAGAGAGAAATTTGGTGAAAAGATGTGCTTTTACTAAAATTGATGTGGATATAACCCCACCTTTGTTGTTATTTTATAAAATCAAATATATGATTTTAATTGTTTCTTTAATAATATTTTATTGTTGTAGAGTTTTAGAAATTTGCTCAAGTTTAGTAAGTTTTAGTTTAATATATTTGTTGATAATTGATTATTGTTTGTGAAAATTAAGATGTGGGTCTTATAATTTAAATTAGTACTAGAATTTTGAAGGGCCTTTCTTGTTTTTCCTTTTTTCTTTTTTCATATCGCAAACAATGCCAAAAATAATGGCGAAGTGAGTAGCTGTCAACCATCAACCACCCGACTTTGGCTCTAGCACTCAACGCATTGGAGAAGTTGCACTACTTTTTCCTCCATACCATCACAAGTAAACGATATTGACTTGATAGCCAATCTTCTTAACCATCCATTGGTTTTTTGCTCAGTCACCCATTATGATAATACATACTATACAATTGATCTTTTGAGTTGAACTTGCTTCAAGCAGGATAACTATCTTGCTCTTTTAGGCTGAGCTCATTGTACAAGTTGGATCAATCACAGCAGTCCAATCCCACAATTTTTAATGGTGTTCTCACTGTGGAAAATTAGGGGGAAGCTTGACCGTTGGGATGTCGACTTCGAGAATTTGCACCTGCACTCACTAGAGAAATCCAATACACATAAGTTACATGATTGGGACTAAGTGAGACTCGTTTTATTGAGGCATACTAAATAACACCTACTATGCACATTGAACATGGATGCATATCTTCAAATTGCCGCAATCTAGAAGGCCGAATCCAAAGCTATACCACCTTATTCACCCACCAAAGCAACGGCATTGCCTGTATCTGATTAAACATGGATCTAGGAAGAGAGCAATTCGTAATAATCCAATTATCTTACACTACAACTAAATGATGGAGAGCCATGTTCTGGTCACATTACAAAACACAAGCTTTCATTTAATCAGATTTCCAATCGCTCATTAATTGTAATTCATCTTGATGAGCATCAAAAAAGTAAAAAAGAAAAAAAGAAGCAATGGAATTTTATTTGGATTTATTTTTAAATACTATGGAAAAGTAACAAAAAAAGTCATAAACTTATTGCATTGATATCAATTCAGTCATAAACCTTTTTAATTGATCAAATTTAGTCCTAAACATTTTTACATAGTACCAATTAAGTACATCCAATCAATTTTGGCTTGAAATCATCGACGTGAATGTGGCCGTCCTACGTAGTACAGTCAGCACCGTGTGAACATTTTTAATAATATTCTAATAAAAAATTAATTTTTTTAAATTTTTTAATTTTTTTTTGGTTTTTTTTTCTTTCTTTTTTATTCTTTCTGAGCCGACTGACAGCGAGGGCAAGGAAACCCTTGCTGGAGAAGAGACTTGAGGCTTCAATCAAGCAAATGACGCACCTGGTGAGGCGAAATCGAGCTAGAGCATTGTGATTGCAGGCTGAACACGAAATGAGAAGATTCTCTCGGGCAAATGGAGGTCGATTCTGCGAGCTGCACCAAAGGAGATAGCGCGACGATCCAGACGAGGAGGAGCGAAGCCGCGACAGTCGGAGAAGCCATTAGAGAGTGACAATCCAATAAGTGAGGGATACAAAACACAGGAAGGCGAAGAGGAGGAGGAGGAGAAGGAGGCCGAACCTAGGAACCGACGGGGAAAAAGATAAACAAAAAAGAACTAGTGACCAAGAAGTCTCTGTCCGCCTACACAAATTTGATTTCAGAACATTAATTGATCTTAAGAGTATTTTTGAATGGCTTCGCTATTTCTGATAACCGGGAGATAAAACTCGTTACATAATGCAGTCTTCACAATAAATTTTGAACTTCTTTGACAATACAAGAAGGTTTCAAGTTGCAAATGACTTTCACCTTTGAGGGATCAACCTCAATACCCCTACTACTAACGACAAATCCGAGAAACTTCCCAGACTTTGCCCCAAATATGCATTTGGCGAGGTTAAGCCTTGGCTTGAACTTTCTAAGTCTATCAAACAACTTCCTCAAGACTTCAACGTGATCTTCACCTTGTCTCGATTTAACGATCATGTCATCGACATAAATTCCAATTTCTTTATGCATCATATCTTGGAACAATGCCACCATGGCTCTTTGATAAGTTGCCCCTATATTTTTCGGGCCAAAGGACATGACTTTATAACAAAAGGTCCCTATGGGTCGATAAAAGATATTTTAATCTTGTCTTCTTCCTTCGTTCGGATTTGGTTATAACTAGAGAATCCATTCATAAAAGAGAATAATTCAAATCCTGTCATACTATCAATGAGAACGTCGATGTGTGGCAAAGGAAAATCACCTTTCAAACTTGCTTTGTTCAGGTCATGATAATCAATGCATACCCGGATTCGTCCATCTTTCTTCATGATGTTTTAAACTTCGTCTATTTACCCAAGCCCATTTTGTTAAAGTGTGCCTAGTGACCAAGAAGTCTCTTGAACATATCATGCAATCTCTTTAATCAATGGGAGTTATTATGAAGGAATAAGATACCAAAAGTACTTATTCATAATGAAGCTCCGTGCCCCCACTAAAGACAAAGATAGATCGTACAACTTTCTATTAAAAGAATGTACGGCCAACTTCTTATGAACTGTTTGTTTGTGTTCATTTTTTTTATTCATGAACACAATTCCTGTTTTTTTATTTCAGAAAACAAAAAAAGAACAAAAACGCATTTGTTTGGGTTTTTGTTCAAAATCTATTTTTTGTTCCTGGGAACAAATTTGGAATAGAAACGAAAAACAAAAAAAAAACTTGTTTCTTGTTTCTGGAACGCTTCCGAGAAACAATTTTTCTCTCTCCTCGTTTTTTCTTCTATTTCTTTTCTTCTTCTTTTTTCTTTGGCCGGTGGCTGGCCTCGGCCATGGCCGTCGAGGGCCGGCGACCTCGCCGGAGCGTCACCGGCCCCGAGAGAGGCCACCAGCCCTCGTCGGCCGTCGTTGGCCATGGCCGAGGCCACGACCGGCCAAAAGGAAAAAGAAAAAAAAAAAAAAAGGAAAACTAAAATTAAAAAATTAAAAGAAACAAAAAAATTAAACAAGTTTACCAAACTTGTTTCTTTTCTTTTTCTATTCCAGGAACAAGTTTACCAAACGCATTCTTCTGGTCAAAAATTGTTCCCCGGAACAGAAATAGTTTTTTCTATTTCTGTTCCCTGGAACAATTTTTGAACAGAAACGTTACTAAACGCACCCTTATTTTCTGAAATACATGAAAATAAAGTGGAACTGTTGTCAAGCATATAAAATAAGCATCATGAAATCAGGATATTTGTATCAAAAAGAAAAAAATGAGCATCTATGGTGTTGGTAGAAATAGTAACAAGCAGCATCAATTCCTACCAATGATTATATCCTTATAGCCTTGTCTGCTTCTTTCATTGTTCTCTAATCAATTCAGGCAATAAGTCAGCAGCTTCTTTCCCTTTCTCCCTATGCACAAATCCTTCCACAACTGCCTTCCATGTTTCCTCGTCCAAAGTACATCCATCACGCACCATATCCTCAAATACTCGAGCAGCTTTATCTATATCTCCTTTCCTAAAGAAATATTGAACAAGAGTAATGAAAGTCGAAGCATCAACAGAAATTCCACTGGCCCACATGCTTAGGTAAAGCTGATAAGCACGATTTATTTCGCCATGACCAGCAAGGCCTTGAACGACCACATTGTGGATTCTGACATGAATAGACCAAGTTAAACGATTGGGAGAGATTCCTTCTAGTATCATCTCATCAAGGGAGTTGGCAGCCTCCTGAAATTTGCACTTGTCGCAAAAGCCAGCAATGATCTTGCCATATAGTCCCGCATCTGGTTTCAAACCCTGAAGCTTCATCCTGTCAAGAGTCTCCAAAGCTTCATAAACTTTCCCTTCTTTACAGAGCCCATGGATTAAAGTGCTGTAAGTTATCATATTGGGCCTCAGCCGTTTCCTAACCATCCTGTCCAAAAGCTCCATTGCTTGAGGAGAACACCCACTCTTGCAAAATCCATCCATTAATGAACTGAAAGTAAACACATTAGGCTCAATACCTTTGCCCATCATCTGTTCAAACAATCCAAAAGCTTCATTTAAATTCTCAGATTGACAGAGACCGTGAATCATTGAAGTGTAGGTGATTACACTAGGTGAACAACCTTTTGTCTCCATCTCTTCAAATAGTTTCCTAGCATCACCAATTTTTTCCCCATTTACGCCATCCATTCATCAAAGTACCATATGTATATGAATCTGGAACATATCCACGATTTGGCATCTCAAAAATATCTGAAGGGCAGAATCCATCGTTCCACTATTCTTGCACAAAGCTTTGATCAAAACATTGAGGGAAGCAACCGTAGGTGATACACCAATAGCCCTCATGTGTTTATAAAATCTAAGAGCTAGTTTTAATTGGTTTTCCTCAACAAGTATATCCAAAATAGTGACGTATGATTTGGGTGAAGGTTTGCATTGGAAGCGCTTCATCCTCTGGAATACCCTCAATGAATCCAGCAGCCTGTGAACCCACCCATAGCCTCTACAGATGGAGAGAATTATGTCTTCTGTAAGATTACATTGCTCTTCTTTCATTCTCTGAAGAAGCTCTTCCGCTGTCCAGAACTGATTTGCAGAGACCAATTTCGATATGATAAGACTAAAGGTTTTCTCATCATGATGAAAACCATTACTGTACTCTGCTGTTGCCGAATCAAAGATCAGCATTGCCCTCTGTACATCCCTTTCAGCCCTAATAAGCTGCTCTACTTGGGACATTGTAAATTTATTAGACCATTTGATTCTACTGGCCATTGCAGCAAACTTTTTAGCCTGATCGCAGCTCAGGAGAAATTGAAAAAATGCACTGACCTCCACTCACAAAGGGATGATCCACATCGGGCTTTCAGCAGAATGAATGAGCCAGGTAACAATCATCTAATAACTGTGCTGGTCACCATGAACACAGTAAATCTGCATCAAACAAAGAATTTTATTTCTCCCACATATAACTTACCAAGATTGTACAATCAATGAAAGAAGAAAAATCACGCAGACAAGAGGAACAAAAAAAAAAACATATTTCAGCCTAACCGATCTCTTAAAAGGGAAAATCAAGAAGAGGGTGCAATCACAACTCCCAAGATACACGCGCATCTTCCACTGATCATTAAACAGCCCGAAAAACAATCTAATCTAGCAATAAAAGCAAATGCAGCGAAAGCTCGACAAGAAATTTTTATCGCGGTTCGCTTTTGCACTCATTTCTTGCAAGAACACTCGAAGAAATGCATCGAGAAGTTGATTCTCTGGGTAAGTACGGTCGGATTACATTGGATATCACAATGCCATTCGTCCTGGAACTTCCATCAAACACATGACGTGCAAGGGATGCTCGTCGAACGTGATGAACTCCGTCGCCATCGGTGCACTAAACACCATAGCTGCACCGCCGCTAGCAACACAGAACTACCAAAATGGGGCCATTTGAGCTTGCTCAAATCCTACGGTCGCAAAATGAACGTCGTATCTTGATAAGGAAGCCTGGACAAAAGTAGCATAGCTCGGGAGCTTGCCTTCGTGGAGTTCTCGTCGAAGCTGGCGGTGGAGGTGAGACCGCTGAGGGAGCTGACCGCCGACGGGCGCGTTCGGTTGCGGCGGCGATGCGCGGCGGAGAGGAGCAAGCTCGACGTCGACGGGCGGACTAGGTGCTGTGCTTGTTTTAACGTATATACGTTTTTCGACATTAATAAGATAGGATGAAAACCCGGAACTTTTTTTTTTGTGCGATTCAGCTAAAATAAAAGTTTTTTTTTTATTCGAACTCGTTTTTTTCTGTTAAGATAAAAACGGAAAGGGCAAAAAACATCGAAAATTTTAAATTATTGCACATTTACCATAAGTTTTTTTTATCATACCAAAAATCATAAATTATTCTCATTGAGACACATTTATTCTCCGTTACAGTTTCATTCAAAATAATTGACGTAAATCCGATGCGACACTTTTAAGTTATGTTTGGTGGTCGAGATAAAATACAAGATAGATTTCATATTCTACATTTGATGTCAAAGTCAAATATAAGAGGATATAAACCGAATAAAATTATCACATAGAGAAAATGGGATAAAAGTTGATAGGATAGCTAAATCTATAATAGGAAAGTTATTTTTTTCAAATAACAAGCTTCTTAAATTAAAAAAAATAAAAATTGAATTTCAATATAATTAATATTTGAATTCTAATATAATAAACTAAAAATAACAAAAAATAACTTAGTTATTTTAATTTAATCTTATTTTTATTTATATATTTGAATTTAATTATATTTTATAATATAAATTCAATATATTAATTTAAATATATAGTTATATTTATTATATATTTTAGGTGTTTTAGCATTTAGGTATATTAGTACAGTTTACTGTTTAATAAAATTTTATTAGAGAATGATGGAAAAAGAAGAAATAAATAAAAAAGGAATTAATCAAAAAAGAAGAGAAAATAAAATAAAATAAAAATAAAGTAGGTAAGAGCTATGAAGCACGGACACGTTGCTGGAGCTTTCATGTTGTGTCCAACATGCGATCAACACATGTTGGATTTTTCGACATGCGGTCAACTTTTCTCGACAAATTCCAACACGCATATCTGAGAGAGGGGATCGTTGAAGAATATGATGGAGGGTGGAGGCCTATGTAGCACCGACACGAACACGTGACACGTGACACAACACGCCGACACGTTATTTCTCAAAAAATAGAGAATTTCGATACATTCCAACACGTTATATATTAAATATATATTTTTATGTATAAATGCAAAAATAAATAAATCATAATAAAAAGAGTATAAAATTAATTTATACTAAAAATATTAATCCAACATTTGTTAATATCATTCATTGTTTTAATTTGACAGAAATTGAACGAGAAATTCAAAAATTGCAAACATGAAAGAGTAAACTTGAAGTAACCTATCCTGTTTTCTTATACTTGTCGAAAATTAGTGAGATTTCTTAGAGTCCTAAACAGAGTTCAGAGTTCATGATATAAACTAGCTTGGAGCTCCTTTGCAAAACAATGTTCGAGAAAATTGAAAATCCAAAACAAGAACTCTCAAAGTATGACCAAAAGAAAAGGAAATCACTAAATTCGCCATGGAAAATGTGAAAGATAACTCACAAACCAATAACATAGACCAAAAGAAATAACTCGCAAGCGATGCTTGCGAGAAGCGGAAAGAAGCAAAAAAAAAATTATAACTTTAAGTATGTGGGGGCAATGGAACAACACCAACGAGAAGAGGAGTGTTTCATCATCACTCACAAGAAGATCAAAACTTATAAGTGAGAAACTTAAGAGTAAGAATTTTCTTATTTCCCCTTTATTTTTGTTGTTTTCATATATTTACATGTTAACCCCTCAAGTAGGGGTGAGCGGTTTCCGGTTCCTTACAGGTTCCGCCTAGAACCTGGAACCTACCCTCAGGTACAGGTTCCTCATTTTTTGGAACCTGGAACCTACCCGTCAGAACCAAGAACCTGGAACCTACCCTGTCATAGGTCCCGGGGTCGGTTCCAGGTTCCAACAGGTTCCAACAGGTTTTTTTTTTTTTATTTCTTCCTCCTTTCCTTCATCAGTTGAGTACCCCAACATTCTAAAGAGTGGTACAAACTCAGTAACAGAGAAGAAAAAAAGCCAATAGATGTGCTGTCAACATTTACATAAGACCAATGTTTGAGAAAGCTATGCAGCAAAAAACCCATGGGAATTTCCTGTCAGCATAGTATCGCCAACACACTAGATGTGATGTGTATGCATTGGAGTGATTGCAGAACACCAACTTTGCAGGACAGATAGCAAATGGATAGAAATTGTAGTTCACAAATGAGCAATCTCAGACCTGGCTGACACGAATATACAAAAGAAATAGCCAAAGATTCAGAGTAAAGGAGCGAGTGGCAAAAGAAAAAGGAAAGCGATCATTCGAATTTTTCAAAAAGAAATAAAAAGGGTTGCAAAATTGCTACTTAAACATGCAAAATGAAGATATCAACTGAATGAAGGGGCTTCAGACATCAAACTATCTCTATAAGTGTAAGTGACCAGCAGATAAGAAGTAGAGGTCCTTTTACACTCTGTTTCAAATGACATAGATATTTTCCACGCATATCGCCATTACAAGATTTGGACATTGCAGTACCTTTGTGTTCTGCATGACACAGAGCTAGGGTAGCATTGAAACAGAGACAGCACAACACATGGAATCATCTGCATTAAATGCAAAAGGGGAAAATTCAACAAATGTAAATATACCAATAACAAATAAAATTTAATGGATACAATTAGAACACGGTTCTCACAACTCTATGTTCAAATTCTCTAATTTAGATGCCTCGGAGTATATTACCAGCTCAAGTTAATGATCAACAGAATTGGAAAAGGCAAAAAGGGAGTAAATCATAATTATTTGGTCAAGTTCAAGCTCAAATAACTAGCAAGCTATAACCCTTAAAATAAGTGGAAATTTCAAGAGACATTCAATTATATGGTTTTATTATGCCCAATCTCCCTTCAACCTTATTACAGTACTCGTAGACCATAAGAATTATAGAGCAACCTAATAAAACAATCTATTGACTGATGCCCATAACACCTTCAACCTTATTTATAGTATATAAGAATTAATTTATTGACCTTAGAAGCAAATCTATTGACTGATGCAGATTTTCAGATAATTTAAAGCATATACCTACCACGACTACCACAAAAGAACAAAATGAACAGACCGCCATAACCAACTCAGCCTTTTGGAGACACATTACAAAGAAATAAATCCAAAAGAGAAGCTTTTGTATGTCAAGGTTTCATATATCTTTTCATTTGGGTCCATTTGAATGCAGGCACCCACATCCAAACATAACCTTAAAATATTCTACAAATAAAGATGGACACATCTATTCCATAGTTTGCTAATGGAAGAATCTAATGGTAACCAAAGAAGAGATAGAGAAAGTCTAAACTAGAGAAACAAAGCTAAAGAAAAAGTTGTGACTTATCCACGCCTTATTCATAAACATAATTAGAGTGTGGATGGAGGACTCACCACAAAGCTTGTGCCTCATACGTGTCTCTAGGGAAAAATACAAGCCTTAATTTGTCGAGTCGCTGCTGCACTCGCTTGCTAAAAAGAAAAAAAAAAACAAAGCTTACCGTGACAATGAGATAAGCCTCGGGCAGCAATTGAAGTTGGGCTTTTCCTTCCCCAAAATTCAGTGTAAGTGCTCCCACTGTCAAAAACTACTCGAAGATCCTTTACACCAGGTACCTTATGCAGGTCTTGCTGTGTAGCGCTTGCTGAAACAATACAATTCAGGTCCTTCAAGAATTTAGCAAGACATATAATGCGACAAAAAAATAACCAAACAAAATAGATGGAACAGCTCCATACTCTGATAAACTAGCTGGTACCCACGCGATTTTCGAAGAAGGGACAAGGTCGAAACTGCTTTCATGCGATAATATCTCTTTGGAGATATGTTGCTGACCTTGATCGTCCTTGGAGGAGCATGATATCACGTGTTTATAAACTTTGATGATGCAATGATAAGGTGCGTCAAGGTTAGTATATTCCGACAAGTATTCTTGTTATGCAAACTGCAAAATCTCGGCGAAACTAACCGCACTTGGGATACATTGATTGTCCAATTCGGCATCATGATAGATTAAGGACCAACCCATTTTTCCTTTCTGCATTATCCCCCGAGACCTGCATATTCAGGGGGAAAGCAAAACATTAACGTATTCAATCTCAGAGATTACAAGTGTCGTGGACGGAAATCATGTTACGAGTTACATGGCGGATTGGATCGAGATTAATTTTGAGGAGATTGATGCTTTTCAGGAAACAAAAGGATTGAACATAGGCTTGCTTGCAAATGGGAATGCTTGGAAAAAGCAAATGCATTGGGCTAAACCAGAAGCAACAGAGACAAAGCAAGAGAAATCAAGCACTCACCGACATCACGAATCGGCGTTGAGACGATCTATAGCTGGGTGGCATCGGGGGCAACTAGGCAAGCGGCTTGGGGGCGGCGGCGGCGAGCGACATCCAGCGGCGGCGTCGAGGGCGAGCAGCGTCGAGTGGCCAAGCGTCGAGGCGAGCGGGGGTGGGGGAGCAGCAAGCGTCGAGGCGAGCGGCGTCCGGGTGGTTGGGCGAGCGGCGTCACCGGGGATGAGCGGCGTCCGGTGGTGGAGTCGAGGAAGAGCGGCGTCCAGCGGCGGCGTCGAGTGGCTGAGCGTCGGGGCGGCGGGGGCGACGGCGTCGAGGAGGCAAGGGCGGGGCGGCGGCGTCCGGCGGGCGGCGTCGAGGGTGAGCGGCGTCGGGCGGCGGCATCAAGGGTGAGGGCAAGCGGCATCGGAGGGGGAGAGGCAAAGAATGGGAGAGAACAACTGCGATAGAAAGTGATTTGGGGCTCGGGTTTTTGACCTTTTACTTTTAGGAACCCTAACCTGTACAGGGTCGGTTCCAGTTCCGGTTCCAATAGGAACCGGAACCGAGAACCGCCGGTTCCCAAAAAAAGGGAACCAGGAACCGGAACCGGCCTCTTAAGAATTAGGAACCGAATCGGAACCTCCGGTTCGGTTCTCCTGGTTCCCGATTCTGCAGGAACCACGCTCACCCCTACCCTCAAGTATTGAAAATTTTTAAATTGACCACATGCATGTCGGAATTGCTTGTCGGGAAGAGTTGACCACGTGTTGGATTTTCTGACACTCGTTGATTGCGTGTTGGAACGTGTCGGAGTGTCGGACACGACACAAAGGCTTCCAGAGAGTGTCGTGCTTCTTAGGTGGAGGCAAGGTTGAGGGAGGCGAGGCCGCGACGACAAGGGAAGGCCAGAGGAAGAGCATAGACGGAGGCGATCCAGAGGGCCGTGACTGCAACACTACGATGGAGGGCCGGCGATGAGGCTGCAGCTGCGAAGGAGGAAGGGCCGAGGGCAAGACAGCGAGCGACTATGATGAGACGACCGAAAGAGAGCTGAAAGGATCGTGCGATGAGGAGGAAGAAGAGGTCATTGTTAGGGTTTTAGCAAGAAGAGAGGGAGGGTGGTGGAGGACGACGGAAAGAAACCGGGGCGGAGAGGGGGTGGATGGGGTGGCGTGGGGTGGGGTGGGGGAGAGAAATCGGGTAAATGACAATTGACAAGTGCTCTTGGGGGGGGGAAGAAACGAGGGGGCGGGGAGAAAGGGTGGGGTAATTGATGGGGGTGGGGGAGCGGGTGATGGCGTGGGTTGGGGATGATTGATGGGGGCGGGTCGGGCGTGGGGGAAGGGAAGGGGGAGAGAAAGAGTAGGGAAAGAAACTAAGGGGGCAAGGAAGTAGGGGTGGGGGTGATTGATGGGGTGGGGAGCAGGTGGCATGGTGGAAAGGGGTGGGGGAGAGAGAGCACAAGGGAAGAAACTAAGGGGCCCCAAAGATGGGGGTGATTGATGGGGGCAGGGGAGCAAGTGGTTGGGTGGGGGCAAGGGGAGGGGAAGAGAGAGAGCAGAGGAAGAAATCGAGGGAGGGGGTGTCGCGACCAATTTTTTCAAGTGTGGACCACCTATGGTTTGGCTAATGGATTGTTAAGCCTAAACTTAACTCGGGCTCTCCCAAGCCCATACCAATTCGCGACTAAGGTTTAAGTTCTTAACATGCAAATGATTTTTAATTAGGAGTTGCCACTAATCTATTTTTGGTGGATCGATTAGAAACCCAAGTAAAGCAACGGGAGGTTTACTTTACTCCTACGAACCGAGAGATTATGGGTACGGGGACTTGGTTACACTAGATTTCTCTAATGCCATTTCGGTACCATTCTTTTTATTTAAAAAATGTTTGGCAAGCAGCTTGAGTTGATTTTAAATTTATTTCCTTAACATGTGAGGCGATCATGCGGGTGCGCAATCCACCAATTTAACACCCAGATAAATAATAAATAAATCGCAAACTTACCTCAAAGCAACGAAAGCATCTGCAATGTTAAATTAAAATCCACATCAACAACCCTAGATATGGTTTTTAATTAACACGCAATTTCCCTTTTTTTTTGTTTTCACTTAATTAATGAAAATTATGCAATATGCAATGCAATATTAACTAAATGACCTAATTCTAATGACATGTAAATTCTAATTAAATGGGTCTAGCAAAAATACTAAATGGCATGCATCTCAATGAATCTAACCCTAATGATGTGCATATGACATTTTTTCTTTTCTTTTTCCTTGAAAGAATGCAACCTATCCTAAAGATTGAAACTAATTTATTCTAAGACGTTTTTGTATTTTTTATGAAATTCGGAATTAGAAAAATGTGAAAATTATCTAATTAGATTAAGATCCTATTTAATTTATATTAGGAATTAGATTGAGCCAAATCCTAATTTAAACTAAAATATTATCTTAACCCAAATAATCTTAAAATGCAATATATCTAAAAAAATCTAAACTTATAATAAATTAAGAAAAATATTATCTAAAATTAAACTAAGTGCAATTTAACCCTAATATACCATGATGTACAAAATATGCCCTAATCCTATATGACATATGCATGATGATTTTTTTTTTTCCTTCTTTTCCATGCAATTCAAATAACAATGAAACTAGCATCCTAAATGAATGTACTTTCTTTTGGATTTTTTATTTAAAAATTCAAAATAAGTAAACTTCCTATCCTAGATATGCGATTTAATTCAAAGATATCATCTAACCTGGATATCATCTAAATATGCATTTTTTAAAAAATGACTAACTAACCTATTATGCAATCAATCCTAATCTACATGGGATGCAAATGCAATGTTTTTGTATTTTTTTTTTTGGGATAAATAAAGCAATTAAAGGATAAGCACTAAATCATTCACAATCACCAAGGATAATATCCATCGTTCAAATCTGGAAACGATATCTAATCAATTTGATTATTTCGCTAATAAAATCGATAAATTGATTTTAAGCCTTAAGATCAAAATATTAATTTTATTCCCGCGTGATCAATAATTCCATCTAAAGCCTTATAGGTGGAATCAAAGATTATATGCGGTTGCGAATTAGGAAGTAAATCCTAATTGAAAGTTATGTCTATCACCCATGGATATGAACACTGGATATTAATAGACACATATTAGGCAATAAAATACCGAAATCAAATTTGGATAAAATAATTACCTGATATTGCAAGAATTATCGCCACATTCGAGCTCGACGAAATCGACTTGACAGATGACCGGAAATAGCTTGTGGGTGAGGCTCGGCACAATAGATGGGTCTCGGGTTGGCGCACACCATGGCAAGGATGGCAAGGCTTGAAGGAACTCGCTTGGTGCGACAATATGGCGAAAGACCAGCGCGGCAACTGATGAGGACGTCACTGGAAACTTGGCAATAAATTTGAATCAACGAGATTTGATATTTGTTCCCTGATCACTCTCCGTGAAGCCTCTTGGGATTGTTAATACTCAAATGTGGGGTCTCTCCTTGGCGTTTTCTACGATGACGAGGATGTGGACAGAACCTGAAAAAAAGAATTAAGAAAAGAATATTAGTGGAATGCAAATATGTGATATTGATGAAGGATCGGCTTCCCCTTTCTTGTCTTTTTTTTTTGCAAAAGCTTCCCGTCTCTCTCGCCTTGGACCACTCCAGACAAAGAGCACCGCTTCAAAGACTTCTCTTTCTTCTATGCTTTCGGTTGCTCTCTTGTCCTCTCTGGATCGTCTCTTAAGAAGTGACTATGCGCCAATCGTGAATCTTCCGATGAAATCGACCCAGACCAGCCACGCGAATTGAAACGCAAATAACTCCTCTAATGGCCGAACTCCCTCTCTATTTTTCTCACGTGTATTCCTCACGTGCTCTAAAAATTATAATTTGCCGACCACTTTTCTATACCCCATCACACTTTTTATAGGGCAAAAAAAATTGAATCCTTATTGTACATTTCATTTCCAATTTTGCTCGTGCAATATTTTTTGAATATATCATTGCACCACATGTGATATTCTTTTTTTTTTTACTTTTCACATATTCTATCCAAAATTTTCCTTTTTGCTTGAAAATACATCCATTGGTGTATATTGCCTAAAAATCTAAACGGAATATGTGAAAAGTTTTCCCTTTTCCGGTGGCCTAAAATAAAATAAAATGAAAATAAAATGTCTCTAAATTATATGCCGTGTGTTTTTTTTTTTTTTTTATTTTTATTTAGCAAAAATCAAATCTCAAAATTTTAGGTGTCAACGGGGGGATATTGGAGTGGCGTGGGGAACAAGGGGAGAGAGATGAGGGAGGGAAATGATTTTGGGGATAAGGGTTTTAGAGGGAAAAATGATAAATGAATATAATTTTTGAGAGGTTTTTGAGGGAAATAATTTTTGGGCGGCAAAGTTATTTTTGTTAAAAAAATAAATAAATGAGTTAAAAAGTAATTTCAAAAAACAAAAATATTGAATGTTAAATAATGATAAATTTTGATATTATAGAAATTTATAAATTTATTTAAATAAAGTTGTTCTATTTTTTTATTAGTCATTAGTTTCATCCATAATTTTTGTTAAAATTAAAAACATGTTCCCAAATATGGGTACGCATTAATTATGAATATGTATTTCAAATTTTCTATGAATAGATTTATTAATATTATTTGCATAAATTCATTGTAAGTTTTTTTAATATTTATTTATTTATAAATTTGAATCAAATTAATTTTAAAAAATTATTTAAAATATAACATGGCCCAACGTGTTGGAATTCTCTATTTTTGATAAATAACGTGTCGGCGTGTCGTGTCGTATCGTGTCGTGTCATATATCCGTGTCGCGTGTTAGTGCGAGTATCGTAAAAGATTTTTACTATATCTATTTAAAAAAAAAAAATTATTCGTGTAAATATATTCGATTTTATTATTGTAATCACTAAATAATAGATATGATATAATTAAATTCTATCTTGACTAGAAATCCAAATGGCTAAACGTTGCTTTAGGGACAAGTGGTACGATGAGGCTATAAGTGAGCGCCACATTAGAAAAAGAAAAAAGATTTTTGCACCTCCTATCGTCTTCCTCCGGAGGAAAAACAGTACAAAGCTTCAAGAATGTCGAGCTTGAGCGGCTGCCATGGCCTCTCTAGCTCGAAGCTTGGCTTGTCTGACCTCGACCTTTGAAACTCACAATCACCATGACCGCTCTAGCTAGAAGATTGGCTTAAGGGTCTAATTTAGTCCTACAAAGCTAGCAGGTAGCCGCCAGTTGCCATGGCCAAGCTTTGAATTCACGGGTGGTCCCCAGCCGCCATGGCCAAGCTTCGAAGCTCACGACTGCCATGACCGCTCTAGCTCAAATCTTGGCTTGAGGTATGACCTCGACCTTTGAAGCTCGCGAGCATTCGCAGGCAGCCAAGGCCAAGTTTCGAAGCAGCTTGAAGGTCGAGCTTTGAAGCTCACAGCCGCCATGGCTGCTCAAGCTCAAAGCTTGGCTTGATTGTCTGTCCTCCATCATCAAACCTCGTGAATGGTCGGGAAACCGCCAACGAGCACCATCGGAGGAGTTTGGCCAAGCGACTGAAGACGATGAACGCGGTGAATGGTACTTTGCAAAGTAATGGAGAAGACGATGACTAGTGCAATTTCTTCCTTTTTAGTTTTTAATTTTTGAAAATGTAGCGCCACATTAAAGCCACTTGCTCATGTCGGATCCACATTAACTTTTTGAAGGTGATTTTAGATGGAATTGTAAGGAAGGGTAATTGTGTCACAATTGATATAATTTAAAATTTTTTGTGATTTTTTCCCTTGGTTAAAAGATATCTTTGTCCGGTTGATGTGGATCTCGGGAAGTTGACGACGATAAAGGAAGAGGAGACTGACACTAGCCCATATTGCCGACTAGATCACAAAAGTAACAAGTTGTAAGAGTTAATGAAAATGGTCAATACTACAAAAAAATAAAAAAATCTCAAACTAATACATTTATGATAAGTTTACCTTAAACTTATTTTTTATCATAAAAACTCCAAATTTGTACATCTGAGATAATTTTAACGCAAACTAATTTTCTGAACACCAAAAACCCTAAAGTAGTATATTTATAACAAATTTATTCTCCATTTATTGCCATTAAATTATATTAATACTATAAAAAAATCACAAACTAATATATCTATAATAAATAGAAGGCAAAACCCTAAACAAGTACACCCCTCAGCTACCAAGTGTCATCCATACAATTCAATGGTAAAATTTGATGGAAACTCAAAAATGATAAATTTATCACAGATATACCAATTTGATATTTTTAGTGTTCAGAAATTTAATTTAGGGTAAAATCGCCCATTTCCAAGGTTGAAGTTTTTCATAAACCTTAATGAAAAATAAGGTACTTAGGGATGAATTTTAACCCTCTAGCTTATCAATTCCTTCAAAAATACTCCATGAATTTCGGTATGCTTTTTAGAATGTCTCACGTCACACAATTATAAAGTTTAACAAGATGATATATGCACAATGATTGCCCTCACTTTGATATTCTACTATTAGAATATCTTAATAAAAAGTACCGCCTCCACTCATTAGCCTAGGCTTTTAAGAGAGTCGGTATTAGGCCCCTAAAATCTCACATGGGAGGTCTCCGTGGCCTCATCCATCAGTCCACGTTTGCCTTGTCATCCATCAGTCGACGTTGGACTTTGCCCAAGCACCTAAAGTACTATGATGTATCAAGTAATTTTGTTTACCCAATCATTGGGTCCCAATGTAATGGACCGCATGGATGGGCAAACCCCATTTTCCTGCACTAGCAATAGGCTATCAAAAATTTGTACAATCACGTGAGCACTTTGCCTAAGAACCTAAACTATGATGTCTCCCGTGGTCATTTGTTTAACAAATGCAGTGGATCCCATGTATTTGCAGCCCCACTTTCCTGCACTAGGCTATCAATAATTCATACAAGACTATCCTGACACATTGTTTAGTCTTCTTTTTTGGCCACTTGGGGACCTAAATGTTCGCCTTTGGTTATAAAAAGTGCCTAAGTGCCCATCGCCTTATGTATATCCTCAAGGAAGCAACCGAGCACCCATCCAAACTTTGTCTGACGCAAAAGCATAGAGAGCGAAAAATGAGTTCCGCTCAAAACCAAGTGAAACCCTGCCATGAAGAAGAGGAAGAGGAAGACCCATGCCTCAAAGCCCTCCTGTACCCTAGCTCTCAAGTCTTCCCAAGGATCCTGCACGCCGCGGTCGAGCTCGACCTCTTCGGGATCATAGCCCGAGCGGGCCCCAGGGCCTACATGTCGCCCCCGAGGTGGCCGCCCACCTCCCTGCCCGGACCCCCGAGTCGGCCGAGATCATCGACCGGGTCCTCCGTTGCCTCGCGAGCCACTCGCTCCTTGCGTGCAAGTCCGAGACACTCGACGATGGGAGGACTGTGGAGAGGCGGTACGCGATATCGCCGGCC
This sequence comes from Eucalyptus cloeziana, assembly GCA_014182715.1. NCBI lineage: Eukaryota > Viridiplantae > Streptophyta > Magnoliopsida > Myrtales > Myrtaceae > Eucalyptus > Eucalyptus cloeziana. The sequence goes on from CM024638.1 coordinate 33,710,218, forward strand.
GGGAAGTACTACGTCAGGGATGAGGATGGCGGCTCCGTCGGCTCGCTCTCTCTCTTCGCCTTCCACCGAGCTACCATTGACGTCTGGTGAGTGGAAATTCCTTCGTCCGTGAATACATGACCTATATATGATATGAAAGATATTACCTGGGACAGGCTCAAGATACACTGTCATCTTAACACCCAACAAGAGGAAATTAGATCGAGCGATGAAATTTGAATCAAACAAAACCTTATTCACCTTTTTTGCAATTACAGGCTCCAATTCAAGGAAGCAATTTTGGGAGGAGGAGGCAACTTGTTCCAAAAGGTCCATGGCAAGACCATTTTCCAGTGCATGAAGGAGGACTCGTCCCTGAACAAGCACTTCAACGACGCGATGGCCGGCCTCTCCACGACGCAGACGAGGAAGATCCTCGAGGTCTACCACGGGTTCGACGGGATCATGACTCTAGTTGACGTCGGTGGCGGAAAAGGCGCGACACTTAACATGATTGTCTCAAAGTACCCCTCGATCAAGGGCATCAACTTCGATTTGGCCCAAGTCATCGAACATGCCCCTTCCTATCCCGGTACATTAATTATCACATGCTTCCCTGGCTTAGTCGCGCTTATTTGGGATCCAATTATTTAGCACGAAATCATGTTTGCGAAAATTAGAGGCATTATTGTTCCCAAATTAGGCCTACAATTACATTAGTAAAAATGGCGCGCAGGCGTGGAGCACATCGGAGGGGACATGTTCGTGAGTGTCCCGGAGGGCGATGCGATCATGATTAAGGCAAGCTTCGTGAATCCTTCTCATTAATTATATTACTCAAACGCGAGCCATGACCTAACTTTATATGACTCCGCAAATTGGGCAGGGCACATGCCACAACTGGAGCGACGAGTCGTGCATAAAGTTACTGAAGAACTGTTACAAGGCGGTGCCGGCGAATGGGAAGGTGATCGTGATGGACTTCATAATGCCAGACGAGCCGGAGGAGACGATGGCGTCTCGATACGTATCACTGCTCGACAACGCCATGTTGATCCAGCCAGGAGGGAAGGAGAGGACCGAGAAGCAGTTCGAGTACCTGTGCAGAGAAGCAGGATTCACAGGCTTTAAGGTCGCTGCCCGAGCTGTGTCTGCACTGGGGGTGATTGAATTCACCAAGTGATCGAATGAAACTCCATGATGCTTCTGTTATGATGTTCTTCTTTCTTTTCTTCTTAGCCTCTGTCGGATTTGTACCTCTTTGTCCAGGACCAGGTGGTCTTATCTCGTGTGCACGAAGCAAATAAGCATTGTGGAATTCAATAAATATGAAATGCTTTGGCAGGGATGTTTCTCTTTTGGTTTTTCCTTTTAGCTCTCTTTATAGATAAGGTTAATACTATGAAAAACTCTAAACCAATACACTTATAACAAATTTATCCCGAGTTAATTTTTTGACCACCAAAAACTTCAACTGGTATACCTACGAAAAATCTACCCAAACCAATACACATCTAACAAATGGAGGATAGAACCTTAAATCGATACATCTGCCAACACCATGTGTCATTCAACTCAATAATTTAATAGTAAATTTAAGAAAAATGTAAATTTATTACAAGTATATCAATTTAAGATTTTCGTATATAAATTTATAATAAGTAATAGGATGAAACGATTAAAAATCACCGAAGTAATGTCTAAACCCAATGATTCAAGGCAAAGATAAAATATTTTGGAACAAGGAAATATCTTTTTTTTAATTGTCTTTTAAGGAGTCCAAATATATTTTAAAATATATAAATTCATATCTAAGGAAAAAGTATGATAAGCAATAAGATCCCCAAGATTACTTTTTCTTATGTTAAAGTTCAATATTTGTGAATTGAACACAAAAGATCTCAACATAAGTATTTTATGGCCCAACAACTCATGTAGCCATTGATGGCATGTGAATTATTAGACGTGTAAATATAGCAGGTACAAATGAAAATTTGATTTCTTTATTAGGACCACAGCCTGCTCAAGTAAACTCTTTTCGTATCGAAGCTCAACTCGGCTATTTAGTCGAGCTACCTAGCTAAATTTGGCTTTAGAATCAAGTGGAGTTTGACCAATTTACCAGTGAGGTCAAGCAGCTTCCTAGCAACTTGACTAGCTTCTATCCTCAAGCATCATTTGCCTTTAACCCTCCAAAAGCGTGTTGGGTGTTAAAAAAAGGCTCGTTACGCCTACGTTTTTATTTTATATCATCATCACAAGCCAGAAACTTCTTCTACATAAAATCATTAAATTGGAAGGTGCAGGTCCCCAGTTCCTTTCACAGTTTGCGGCGTGAAATTTGGACCTCCATAACGTAGTATCGATGCATGATCAGGATTGCAATGGAAATGAACCTATGCATCACATGAAGCAAAAGTTCGGGGATTATATTGGACAAATTAAAATTCATGGACGATATTGCACATTGAGTCACAATTCACATCTTCCACCCATCATTAAATGGCCTGAACAACAATCTAATCCAGTCATAAAAGCAACCGCCGAGAAAGCTTAACAAGATTTTATATAACGGTTCAGTTTTGCGGTTATCTTTCATAAGAACACTTGGAGAAGTGCATCAAGAAGTTGATTCTCTGAGTGGCTGGGTCAGATTAGAGTCAATATCACAACGCCATTTGTGCTGAAACTCCCATCAAATGCATGTTGCGCAAGGGATGTTCGTTGAACGCAGAGCTCTGATCACTCTCAGTGCGCAAATACCATAACCGGACCGTCGATAGCAACAGAGAAACACCGAAAGAGTAGTCATTGCAGCTTGCTCAAATGTTGCAGTTGGAAAAAGAACACCGATCATAATAAAGAAAAGCCTCATCATAAGTAGGATAACTCGGAAGCTTGCCTTCGTGGAGTTTCCATCAAAGTCGGCGGCGGAGGTGAGACCACCGACGGGGCTGACCACCGACGGGGCGTTCGGTTGCGGCGGAGGTGACAGAGAGGAGAAAAGCTCAACGTCGAAGGCGGGAGTAGGAGTTGTACTCGTTCTAAATTTCTGCATGTTTTTCAGTAATAATAAGACGGGATGAATCCCTAAACCATTCAAAGTATACGACCAGGTCCTTGAATCATCATTTTGTGCGATTGGGTATTCAAAGCATATGCTTTTTATTCGAATTAGTTCTTCCATTAAAATAAAATTAGAAATGCCGACATTGATAGGCTTCCGAGTGACCACGTCAATACTAACTGAATAAATTTGTTTTGGAAAAATTACCAAAAAAAAATCACAAATATATTGCAATTATACTAATTCAGTTCTAAACCCTTTATTTTTACCAATTCAATCCATATGGCCAATTTTGGGTTGCTGGCACTGACATGAACGCCGTCCGGCCATCGTTAATATGAACAATTTTTAATAATATTTTATTTTATTCAGATTTTTTATTTATTTTTCTTTTTTCTTTTTTTTTCCTCTTTCCTCCAACTAGTCGTCAACGACGCTCGACCTCGCCCAGCAATGGTGAAACCAAGCCTCTCCAATAGCTAGCGAGGTTGAGCCTTACCGGTCCTCACCATTGGCCGCTGGCCAACGACAACCTATGTTGCACGGACACGTTATATGTGCTTCCATGTCGTGTCCGACAAGTGTCGAAGCGTGTCAGACACGTCAACACGCTCGGACACGCTTGGACACGTGTTGACTGCGTGTCGGATTTATCGACACGTGGTCAACTTTTGTCGACACGTTTTGACACGCGTGTTCGAGGGTGGAGGCAAGGGCGAGGGAGCAGAGAAGAGGCCGCGAGCCGAGCGAAGGCAAGCCTGCGACGACAAGAGATGGCTAGAGAAAGAGCAGAGACTGAGGCGAGGGCCATGAGGAGGAACTTCATGAGGGAGGCGCGTGTGAGGGAAGGCGGCATCGTCGAGTGGGGCGGCGGCGGCGGCGGCAAGGGGGAGGAGGAGGAGGAGGAGTTCGCAGCAATGTGCAACCTCTCGACGCACAAGGACCGCGCGTTCCATCTCTAGCTAGCAGAGATCGAGAGGAAGAGGAGAGGAAAGGTGTCATGTGCGACAAGGAGGAGGAGGAGAAGCATTGCTAGGGTTTTGAGAAGAAAGAGACTTGGCGTGTTGGAGGGAAGGGGAAGTGCCGGTGTCAAGTGGAGGGAAAAAAAGTGAACAAAATTTGGGGGTGGGAAAGAGACGAGGGAAAAGGGAGTTTTTTTGGGCCGGGGGGCGTAGTTGGGGGCTTTTTATTTAATCGAAGGTGTTTGGGCCGGGGGTTTATTTAATTGAATGGGGTGGGGGTTTTTTATTTAATAGAAAAAATTGTTAAATGAAATTAAAATAATTTCGAAAAATAAAAGTACTGTATGTTGAATGATTAGTGTAAATCCATTTTAGGTTTTTTTGAATTAATTATTTATTTATAAATTTGAATTAAATTAATTAAAAATAAAAATATTCATTTAATATATAACGTGTCCCAAAGCATTTCGGAATTTTCCATTTTTGAGAAATGACGTGTCGACGTGTCGTGGTCGTGTCGTGTCGTGTCGTGTCGTGTCACGTGTCCGTGTCGTGTGTCGGTGCAACCTAGGCGACAACCGAATAAAGGAAGGAGGAAAAAAAAAAGAAAAAATGAATTTAAATTCGAAGAACTAAAATATTATTGAAAATTGTCAACATTTGCGTTCGTAGGACGATGTCCACATAAGTGTCGGCCATCCAAAATTGGTCGGATAGACTAAATTGACACAAATGCAAAAATTTTTAAGACTGAATTGGCACAATTAATCAACAAAAAAAAAAGAATTGATACAATTGCAATAAGTTTCTAATTTTTTTAATAATTCTTCCGATTTGTACTTACATGTGATCTTCAGATGTTGATTAAATAAAAAACAACCTGAGAGAGAGAGAAGATGTGGAATGCAGCTGGAGGGGACGACAACGAGAGCTGCCAAGCTATTGCTCTCCATCTTGGGTGTCGCTCGACCCCAGCAAGGGCTAAATCTAGCTTAGATTGTGCAACCTTAGCTGTGGGACACAGGGTCGCATGACCCAATCGTCAATCGTCAAGGTGACAACCTCTAACATTGCCTTCTAACCGAAAAATCTCTCTACCATCGCCTCTCCGGGGCCTTGTGGCCACCGGTTACGCCTGACCAAGGTTCATCAACCATCCAAGCCCAATTTGGATTTGAGATTCAGTCCTGAACTTTTCAAATGTCATTTTTTATATTTTTGTTAATATTTATTTTGTTATTTCGACGTTATAGGCTGCGCCACCTCCCACACACCTGGCGGGGTTAGCCATGCCCATGTCAAAACGAGAGTCATGCCTGATCTTATTTTAAAATTTCCTTTTTCAATTTTTAATATTTATTTTTTTAATATTCATCAATTTTTATTTTTATTTTTAATTTTTTAAATGTTGCATAGGACGTCATGTCCCCATTTTATGACGATTCAATCTTGCCAACATGTCCATAAATTATTGGAGGGACCAACTCATATAAAAGCACATAATTTTTTTTTTTTTTTTTGAGCGGCAAAAAAAAAAAAAAGTTTAGTTTAGAGATTCAATTTTGCATAAAAAATTAAGAAATCGCCTAATCGGCTAATCTCTAATAAAATAATCAATTTTGTTCGCAGAAGTACATTTTTTTTTTTTTTGTGACCAAATATGTATTTTGGTTTTATTTTGTAAACTATAAAACTTTCCAAGTCGGCATACCATATATTAGCATCCTTCCGAACATTAAAAATATGGAGGGAACATAATTGACAATTCACATGAACGAGTGGTGATATTATGGGATATTCATATCAATATGTATTGACATTATGGTAATCTATTTTTCTATCTAACGTTTATTTCGCTTGTCAATTCTTGTCCGAATATGAGTCCCATATTGTTTGGGATTTGTCTTGAATTCATGCTGGCATACGCGTTAGAAAAAAAAAAATTTCCTTTTTGCATCATTTCACTCCATTTTCGGATTTTCTCTCCACGTTATTATTTTATTTTGCAATCAATGCAAATGCGACATGAAAATGTATATATATGTAATGATATAATTCTGAAATCAGTCTTTGTAAAAATTTTGCAAGCCTGGCGTAATTTCGGTTTTGTGCTGCAACTGGCCTAGTTGAGGAAACGGTTGAGAGTTACTTTCAGAAAAAGCCAAAGCCAAAGCCAAATACAAGGGTGTCAATAAACCGAATATTGTCGGGCTAGTCGAACATGCATTTTTATAAACAAATAAAAAGAGAATATCAAGGGTCAGATTTGTCGTCAATAGCACAATTCAATCCTTGATTTAAAAAAAAAAAAAAGGGAGTTCACATAGCCTCGCATTCATTGCACCCCTTCTACACATAGGGATTAGGAACATTGCACTCTCCACTAGGACATGGAATACATTTCATCAGGCCATTCATCCATAGGTTGAAAGTTGATATCTTCGACCAAACTGAGAAAGCCTACCTTTGACCGAAAACACCGTCGTTTCATCATCCTGCATCATTCTCTTCACTCCATTTCTTCCGCACATCTAATTTAGGGACGCTAAAGTTTATAGATCTCGGGGCCAGTAATGAATAATTCAACTGAGGAAGGCTGGAGGAGCTAGTCAACTCCCAAAATCTATGGTTGACTTTCACGACGGAGCCCATTTGGACTTTCTTGGCCCGAACCAGGCCCAATAAGCATGATTTCACCACATGCTAGCCACCCAGGCCCGGAATAAGATTCAAGAAATACCCTGTTCGCGTGGTAGCATTCCATTCTCGTTCTGTCTCCCTTCGCCTATAGGGGAAGTAAAATAAAGGTGGACAAAATATTTAAATCTATAATAAGAAAAATATTTTTTTCAAATAATAAAATTCTTAAATTAAGAAAATTAAAATTATATTTTAATATAATTAATATTTGAATTCAAATACATAAAATAACAATTTAGTTATTTTAATTTAATTTTAATTTTATTTATATATTAGAATTTAATTCTATTTTATAATATAAATTCAACATATAAATTTAAATGTATACTCATATTTATTTCATATTTTAGTTGTTTTAATATTTTAGATACATTAATACATAAAATTTTATTGGAGAATGGTGGAAGGAGAAGAAAGAAATAAAAAAGAATAGGAAAACAAAATAAAATAAAAATAAAGTAGGTAAGGGTGTTGTGAAAGATTTTTACTATTTCTATTTATACAATTTTTTGTTTATTTATACTAATAATAATGTATCTGATATGATGTAAATATATCTAACTTTATTACCGAATCATCAAATAATAGATAGAATATGATTAAATTATATCATTCCCAGTCCTATCTTGACTAAAAATTTGAACTACCAAACGTAACTTTAGGGACAAGTGGGTCCAATGATGCCATACGTGAGCGCCACATTAGAAAAAGAAAAAAGATCTAAACAAAGGAAAAAGAAATTGCACCGCCCATGGTCTTCCTCTCGAGGAAGAGCAGTACGAAGTTTCAAGAATGTCAAGCTTGAGCGGCTGCCGTGGCCTCTCCAGCTCGAAGCTTGGCTTGTCTGACCTTGACCTTCGAAACTCACAACCGCCATGACCGCTCTAGCTAGAAGATTGGCTTACTTAAGGGTCTAATTTAGTCCTTCAAAGCTAGCAGGTAGTCGCCAGTTGCCATGGCCAAGCTTCGAATTCGCGGGTGGTCCCTGGCCGCCATGGCCAAGCTTGGAAGCTCACGACTGCCATGACGGCTCTAGCTCAAATCTTGGCTTGAGGTATGACCTCGACCTTTGAAGCTCGCGAGTATTCGCAGGCAGCGAAGGCCAAGTTTTGAAGCAGCTTGAAGGTCGAGCTTTGAAGCTCACAGCCGCCGCCATGGCCGCTCAGGCTCAAAGCTTGGCTTGATTGTCTGTCCTTCATCTTCAAACCTCGTGAATGGTCGGGCAACTGCCAACAAGAACCATCGGAGGAGTTTGGCCAAGCGACTGAAGATGATGAACGCGGTGAATGGTACTTTGCAAAGTATTAGGGAAGACGACGACTAGTGCAATTTTTTTCCTTTTAGTTTTTAATTTTTTGAAAATGTGGCTCCACATCGTCGCCGGCCCTTGGCCAAGCCCGGCGACCCCGCCGACCCTCCCCACCATTGCCAGCCCTTCCCGGCAACAGCAGGCAGGTTGGGGCAGGGAGGTTGGGGCGGTGAGGGCTGCCCTCACCCGCCTCCAACTGCTCGTACTCTTCCTTCCTTCTTTTCTTTTCTTTTTCTTTTTTTTTAAATTCGTTTTAAATTTAATTTACTTAAATCTCTTTTCATAACAGCATATTTGATTAAACACTCCTTTTCGCATTTTTAGAAGTAACTTGCACTTTTTTTTTCTTTTTAAAGAATAAATGTAGGCAACTCTCGTCAAAACAGTAAGTTTGGACGGACACATATTTTGCATTCTAATGGTAATTTAGATGGTGTTTGTTTTGTGAATAGCATCTTCATTAGGTGATTTGCATTTTCCTCTTCTTTTTGAAAACTGAATCCATTGCACAACGCGTTAATTCATGGAAAAGTTAACTTTCTTGATAAAGACGAAGCAAACACCTCAAACCTTTGAAGTCACAATACCTACTGACAATTGAAAAATTTGCAGACTGCTTATAGACATAGACAATATATATCAGTGACTATTAATTTCGCCATGGAATCAGTAACTTTTTACGATGAAAAGTAATTTTCCACCTATTAAAATTAGTAACTTCACCATATTAATCATCACTTTTTATATATAGGTGAAGTTTGAGCATAATGGCGACCAATAATTTCTTGATGTAGTCAGTAATTTCTAATTTTGAAAGTTGCTTATCCATGCGATTAATGAAAATCACAAAAGGGACTTTGGATATATCAATGATAAGTTACATCCATACGTGCTTAGTGCTTGCCAAAAACAAGTGATTAACAACTTTCCCGAAATGCTAAAAAAGGATAATTTAAGCGATAAACTCCAGAAATAGCAGTGCTGGAGAATATGCAATTGCAAGTTGTACCTCTAAAGAAACCCAATACACACGAGCTATTTTATTGAAATCCAGTGAGACTGATACTGAAGCACTCTTCAACAATCTTGCTACGCGCACCGACCACCGATACATTTCCTTGGATTGCCGCATACTAGGAGGCTGAATCCGAAAGCGGCACATCCTAATTCATCCACCAGAGCAAACATATCTCTAGGAACCGAGAGCAATTCCAGATGTCCAAGTACTTCCCTGTCAAGCCGCAGAAACCAAGCTTTTCTTTGAATCAATCCAATAGCTAAGCGATTGCAATTCGTACAAGAAACAATAAAAGAAGAAGAAGAAGAAGAAGAAGCAAGGCGTTTTATTTTGGATTTTATAGCGCCAAAACAGAGTTCTAGTAACCCGACAGTACTCGAGAATGTACGTTCACATTGCATGAGGCATGCTACTTTAAATTATGTACAGATAGAATGGTGGAAGATAACAACTATCATCTTCAAAGAACGATCTTCAGTTATGTGTTCTACCAGTACGTTTGCATTTGCATAAACAATACAGAATGTATAGCAATGAGAGAAGAGAAAAGTTCTAATAAAATTTATGCTATAAACCTGTTGTTCATTTTTGTCCGTGTAAACCCTTTGCGAAGAGTTTCTCTCTAATCTTTTGCAGCTGATTTGCAGCTCCGCTCATGCTCATCCGTCTTCCAGGCATTTCGTCGGAGCAAGCGACTCCAATATTATATATTGTAACCAAGCACTCTTGAAATATGCCATCGCTTTCGGAGAGCCAATGCCAATGGCTGTTGGTGCTTAAATGATTCTCTCTTTCTTGAAGTAGAATGTGATCCGTTATTTTCATCACTCGTTCGGGCAAAGCTTCAGCCACAAAACTATGAAGAGTCAAATTGTCTCTAAATATGTCATCGGTGGGACTCAACCCTGTGAACATCTCCAATAAGAGAACGCCGTAACTATATATATCACCTTCTCTTGAAACCTCACATCCCATTGCATATTCTGTGACAAATGTAGATCATAATGCGGGTGAAATTTGGAGTACAGATCACTAAAGCAGAATGTAATGAGCATAAGAGGTACCATGCAGCTACCAAACTCACAAAGTGACCCATCAACATTTTTTTTACCTAAATAAACTTTTTTTGTCTGAATGAGAGAATTACCTGGTGGAGCATAACCAATTGTTCCTCTTATGCCCAATGAGCTCATTTGATTAGGTACGGTATCATTGGATGGTCCAAGGAGGAACTTTGCCAATCCAAAGTCACCAATATGGGCAACCATGTCAACATCTAAAAGGATATTGCTAGGCTTTAGATTGCAATGAACAATGGGGATATGGCACTGGTGATGAAGATAATCCAATGCAGAAGCGACATCAATAGCAACATTTATCCTATGAAAGAAATTCAATTTCTAGGTAGGTTCGTTCCTGTGAGATGGTGTTGGGTTTGGGTGTAGCCACTTTTCTAAGCTTCCCTTTTCCATGTACTCATAAACTAAGGCCTTAAAATCATTTTGCCGATAACCAATACCCGAGCAAATTGTCAATATCTTTAGAAGATTTCGATGTCTGATATTCTTTAATGCCTCGCACTCCACCATGAAGCTCTTTACAGCACCACGATGCAGTAAATGAAGCACCTTCACTGCAACGGATGTACCATTCTCCTCAATTATCCCCTTGTAAACAGAACCAAAGCTTCCAACACCGATCAAATTCATTGAAGAAAAACCATCGGTTGCTTTTAGGAGTGCTCGATAAGATATGTATGGCCATGAATCCTCCATGGAAGTTGAAATTGGTTCTTTTACTTTCTTCTTTAACCAACAAAGATACAAAAAAACTAGAGTAAGAGTTATTCCAAGAATGCCAAAATTAATACAAGCCGACGATACCAATATATGGATTTTTCTTCTCTTGGAGCTTCTGGAGACACATTCGGGGAGGTGAAATGCCGGCAATCCCCCACAAAGCGCATCGTTTCCAATAATAGAAGTCATGGTAGCATTCTTAAAGACTCCTTCACACGGTAGCATGCCTTCAAAGCTATTGTAAGACAAATTCAAAAGTTCCAAGGAATGAAATAACACTAAGAATTCTGGAATCTGACCCAACAAATTGTTACGTGAAAGATCTAGTTCTTCAATGCCTCCTAACGATCTGATTGATTGGAATGGACCCGTTGAAGAAGTTTCCCCCCATCCTCAGTAATGTCAATCCAGTGCAATCCCCTAAACTATTTGGGATTTCACCCACCAACATATTGTCAAAGATTTCCAACTCGGTCAAAGTTCTCAAGTTCCCTACTTCTATGGGTAGAACCCCACTCAGACGGTTACGAGACAAGTCTAGAAAGATTGTTATCGATGAGAGACCTATGAGATGTGGGGGTATGGTACTGCTAAGATTGTTACTAGAAAGATCAAGCCACTGGAGAGATTGGCACTTCGATAGATGTGAGGGAATTTGCCCATGAAAGTTGTTCTGAGCAAGACTTAGTCTGATCAACTTAGTTAGATTTCCTAAAGAAGTGGGGATTGTCCCTCTTAGGTTGTTACTGCCTAAGGACAACATCGCTAGATTTTGTAAATTCCCAATATTTGGGGGGATCCTGCCTGAAAACTTGTTAACGGCCATACATAACACTTCTAGGTTGACTAGATTTCCAATTTCTGGAGGAATCTTACCAAACATTAGGTTCTTGTATGCTTCGAATGACTTGAGAGTGCTCGAGAAATTACCTATACATTTGGGTAATGCCCCACTGAGTCTGTTCTGACCAATTATGAAGGACTTTAATCCAGTGTAGTTTGTCAATGAGCATACAAAGCTCAAGTCTTCAAAATTTCCACTTCCCAGATCGTTATCAGAGATGGAAAAATGCCAAAGCCTGGGCATATTTCTGAAAGAAGGCACTTTCCCTGAAAGCTTGTTGCTTCCTAATTCAATATACTCTAGATTTGTCCAATTGGATACTGAGGAAGAAATTGGTCCCTCAAATTGGTTCTCGCCAATGCTAAAACCTCGAATATTTGGGAGCGTCAAGCCTAAGTCTACAAGAAGACTCCCCAACATCCAATTAGATGCCACGTCAAACCAAACTAGAGAAGATAGATTCAGCAATGAGGACGGAATTGTGCCAGACAATCTATTATCTCCGAAAGTAATAACTTGTAAATTTGTCAAGCGGCCTAGAACTTTGGGAATGCTCCCGCCCAAGTTATTTGACCCGAGATGAAGACCATGCAATGAAGATAGGTTTTCGAAGGAGGAAGGCACATTCCCAGAGAGTGCATTTTTATAAAAGGATAAATATCCTAGCTTTGACAATGAACCGAGTTCTGGGGGAATTTCTCCGGTTAGTTGGTTGGAGTCAATGCTAACAAATTCTAGTTTTGAGCATCCTGACATGTTTTTGGGAATTTCTCCAGCCAATGAATTGTTGTCTAGCTGCAACACACGTAGGCGGCACAACCGCCCGACTTGTGGGGGGATTTCTCCAGCAATACCATTATTTGGGAGATAAATCTCACTCAAGAAGCTTAGATTTCCCATGTAAGGAGAGATGGACCCTGAGAATTCTAGTGAGGACAAATTCAGGATCGTGACCCTTTGGTGTCTCAGGCCACACCTAAGTCCATACCAATGGCAAAATCCAATGGTGTCATTCCACGAGGCAAGCACCAAATAAGAGTCTTTGATTGCGGCCTTAAATGCGAGGAGTGCGAGTTTGTCGGTTTCATTTGTGGTGGAGGAGACTAGGACAAGGCACAATGCAAGCACAAGACAAAGAAGGAAATAGCACAGTTGTAATTGCGCAAAACAGAAGTGCGCAAGCTCCATAGCTCAAGCAGAAGTGGGTAGATATGAAGGGAGCGACCGTAAGAGGAAATGAGAGATGTGGGGAGTGCTGATGCAAATTGCGAAGAGATTTATAAGGAGGGGTGGAGTCTGATGGAGAGCATTTTGAAGAGCCTTTCTAGTTTTCCTTTTTCCACGTCACAGACAAAGCCAAAACAATGGCAAATGAGTAGTTGTCAATCATCAACCACGCAACCTTGGCTCCAGCGCTCAACGCATTGGAGAAGTTGCACTACTTTTTCCTCTAGATCGTCACAAGTAAATGATGTTGACTCGATAGCCAATGTTCCTAACCATCCATTGGTTTTTGCTCAGTCACCCATTATGATAATACATAGAAATCATAGTGAAAATTCTATACAGTTGATCTTTTGAGTTGAGTCCGCTTCAAGCTAGATGACTATCTTTGTTATATTTACTTTTGGGTTGAGCCTATTGTACAAGTTGGATCAATCACTGAACGGTGTTCTCAGGGTCAAAAATCGGGTGGAAGCTCCACTGTTGTAATATTGACTTCAAGAATTTGCATTGCACACCCGCTAGAGAAATTCAATACACGCAAGTTACATGTTAGGATTGAGTGAGATCGATTATATTGAGGCATACTGGGATTATTCCTACCATGCACATCGAGCGTGGATGCATATCTTTTAATTGCCGCATTCTAGAAGGTTGAATCCAAAAGTTATGCTACCTTATTCACACACCAAAGCAACGGAATTGCTTATATATGACCGAACATGGATCTAGGTAGAGAGTGACATCCAATTATCTTGCGCTACAACTAAGCAACGGAGAGCCACTGTTCCTACTCACATTATAGAACCCACGCTTTTGTTGAATCAGATTTCTAATAGCTCATTGATTGCAATTCGTCTTAATGAGCATCATACAAGTCAAAAGTAAAAAAAAAAAAAAAAAAAAAAGCAAGGGAATTTTATTTGGATTTATTTCAAAATATTGTAACACCAAAATAGAGTTTTAAGTAAACTGACAGTAGTCAAGAACCGATGTTCATCACAGGCTTATACTAGTTTAAAATACTTACAGATATGGATGGCAAATGGTAATCAACTATTATCTTTAAGTAAAAGATCTCCAGTTATATATTTTACCTGTAAATTTGCGTTTGGGTAAATAAGACTAAATATATAGCAACTTTTATCATACAATGTATGTAAACCCAATGCAAAGAGTTTTTCCCTAATTTTTTACAGTTGAATTCAGAGAGAGAGAGAGGGGGAAATTTGGTGAAAAGATGTGCTTTAACTAAAATTGATGTGGATATAACCCCGCCTTTGTTGTTATTCTATAAAATCATATATATGATTTTGATTGTTTCTTTAATAATATTTTATTGTTGTAGAGTTTTAGAAATTTGCTCAAGTTTAGTAAGTTTTAGTTTAATATATTTGTTGGTAATTGATTATTGTTTGTCAAAATTAAGATGTGGGTCTTATAATTTAAATAAGTACTAGAATTTTGAAGGGCCTTTCTTGTTTTTCCTTCTTCTTCTTTTTCATATTGCAAACAATGCCAAAAACAATGGCAAAGTGAGTAGCTGTCAACCATCAACCACCCGACCTTGGCTCTAGCACTCAACGCATTGGAGAAGTTGCACTACTTTTTCCTCCATACCATCACAAGTAAACGATATTGACTCAATGGCTAGTCTTCTTAACCATCCATTGATTTTTTACTCAGTCACCTGTTATGATAATACATACTATACGATTGATCTTTTGAGTTGAACTTGCTTCAAGCAGGATAACTATCTTGCTCTTTTAGGTTGTGTTCATTGTACAAGTTGGATCAATCACAGCAGTCCAATCTCACAATTTTTAATGGTGTTCTCAATGTGGAAAATTAGGGGGAAGCTTGACTGATGGGATGTCGACTTCGAGAATTTGCACCTGCACTCACTAGAGAAATCCAATACACATAAGTTACCTGATTGGGACTAAGTGAGACTGGTTTTATTGAGGCATACTAGATAACACCTACTGTCACGCCCTGAACCCCGAGCGTGCCAACATCCCACCATGGTCATTCAAAAAGCGACGTTCCCAGGTTAAGTCGCCGACCCAATCAGTTTTTTAGTGCACACGCGGAAGCATATTATAAAACCTCTAACAATAAAATATGGGATAGAAAAGCAAGAAGCAATTTCACAACAATACACTTTCATAAATCAACGGAATTACAAACGAAGGCCTACAGCCAAAATCTACAAAAGACCGACTCTTAAAGAGGAACCGTCCCTACGACCTACAAGTCGAACACGTTCTCCAAGGCTCCGTACTTCACCTCGCAACTCCTCAAGGCCAACCAAAACGACATGGTCGCTCCGTTCACAAGGGACCTGAAAATGTTGGCCCACAACGGGGTGAGACATCGTCTCAGCAAGTTCAACCCCCTAAACCCCTATTAGAAAGAAAATACACCCCGGGTGGCCTAACCACATCACACAGAAGACTTACCTCGTCTTAATTCCTTCCTGCAGGTTAGCACAATTTATATCACACAAACTCAGGTAGTAATAAGAATTCAAACAATTGGAATGCCAACACTTTCATAGAAATCCTAAATGCACTCGACACGCATTCCAATTATTATTTACTGCCACACAAGGGCATAGCCTACTCACAATTCAGCTACTCTCCAAGGTGGTGCATTAAGGCGTATGAATCCCCTTTCCAACAATTCATGAAGCTGCACTTTCACTTTCAGTTCTTTCAACCCTAACAACGCCATCCAATATGGAGTCTTAGAGATTGCCTATGCTCCGGGTGTCAATTCAATTACGAACTCTATTTCTCTTTCTGACAACAAACTTAACACTCCTTCAGGAATTACCCCATAAAACTTCAGTACCACGATTCATTTTTTTTCATTTTTTTTTAATTACAGAATGACTTCCAAGTCATACTTAAGCAAACCCTTCAAGTACAACTATAGTCAGAGATTCATCTTTCTATTACTTTATTACCACAACGAAAATTTTATAACCTTCACTCAAAATTCTGCTGCGCGACTCTGATAAAACATCTCAAAAACACCATTCCCTTGATCGATGCATGGTCGACTCATTCATGCTCCTCTAGCCATCCTAATGGCATCCTATCTGCAATAACGGTGCTTACGCTCTCCCAAACTTACGCGGACAGTTCTTAACCTGATGGCCATGCTGGCCACACACAAAGCATGCTCTCGTTAAACCGGAACACTTAATTGATCCATGTTTCCTTCCACAAACTCGGCACAGGATCGGTGAGTCCTTTGCCTCTTGTCGGGTGATAGCATGCACCCTCCCTTGTACTGGAGTTCTGTTCCAAGTACCCCACTAATTGTCCCGAAGCATGTTTTCCCTATTCTGTTCTATTGACGGTGGTGATAGAAACAACTGTAGTTCCATCCATCTGTACGAACAACCTTTGATCAGATGGCCGTGTTGGCAACCCTTGTATCAAGTCTTTTCCCTCTTACAGCACGGGACACATCCATGTCTCTTCTTACAGGCACAACACACATCAATCGAGTTAGGCACTGACTTTCCAATTCTACTCTGCCGGTTAGGTGAAAGGGGTACATTTCTTCTTACATCGGCCTTTCCTCCAATTGATTTCCATCTCTGCTTAAACTGAACTTTGACTTAGATACGGTGACTTGTTCCTCGGTCAACTCCAATTTGGACCTCAACAGGTGCAGTAACTATAACAGTTACGGCACTAGCAACAACAGTGACAACAGCAACGCGGTGGCTCGATCTTGATCTTGCTGACCCAAAAAGCTTCCTAAAGACTATCGCGCCAGAACGATCCCCATAAACTTAGGATCGCTCGGTGCTGTTACACTCTCAGTACCGACTTGCGGTGGTACTCTCACAGAATCAAATGACCTCACAAACACACTACCAAATAGCTATCAACCACATGCATCAGCATAATAAAAGTCTTTCCTACTAACTATCCCATGACTCATCGCACCTTATCACTCCATACACAGACCATGCTCGATACCACTTAAACGGGGATGTCACGCCCGAACCCCGAGCGTGCCAACATCCCACCATGGTCATTCAAAAGCGACATTCCCGTGTTAAGTCGCCGACCCAATCAGTTCTTTAATGCACACGCGGAAGCATATTATAAAACCCCTGACAATAAAATATGGGATAGAAAAACAAGAAGCAATTTCACAACAATACACTTTCATAAATTAACGGAATTACAAACGAAGGCCTACAGCCAAAAATCTACAAAAGACCGACTCTTAAAGAGGAACTGTCCTACGACCTACAAGTCGGACACGTTCTCCTAGGCTCCAGACTTCACCTCTGCAACTCCTCAAGGCCAACCAAAACGACCTGGTCGCTCCATTCACAAGGGACCTGAAAATGTTGGCCCACAATGGGGTGAGACATCGTCTCAGCAAGTTCAACCCCCTAAACCCCTATTAGAAAGAAAATACACCCCGGGTGGCCTAGCCACATCACACGATGACTTACCTCGTCTTAATTCCTTCCCGCAGTTAGCACAATTTATATCACACAAACTCAGGTAGTAATAAGAATTCAAACAATTGGAACGCCAACACTTTCATAGAAATCCTAAATGCACTCGACACGCATTCCAATTATTATTTACCGCCACACAAGGGCATAGCCTACTCGCAATTCAGCTTTCTTCTGACACTCATGTCAGGCATCGCCTCCCCCCCCCCCCCATGGAGCGCGACTTCGTCACTACGTCGACGGTATTCCCGAAGGACCATAGATACAATCGGCCTAGCCTCTATCGCGATCCGAGCCACGTCACTACACCGACGGCAATCCACAAAGAATACAGTCCGGTCGGCCTAGCCACTCATTGCGACCCGAGCCACGCCACACATTGACGGCAATCCACAAAGAATACAGTCCGGTCGGCCTAGCCACTACCGCGACCCGAGTCACGTCACACATTGATGGCAATCCACAAAGAATACAGGTCCAGTCGGCCTAGCCACTACTGCGACCTGAGTTTACCAACCAGCACACGACAAATCATTACTGACTTCCGGACCTTTCACAATTCATTCACATACTCTAATTTCAATAGTAAACCTTAACAATCAAATTTCTGCATCAAAATCCAACACTTAGATTTTTATGGCTAAAAGCCCTATTTATCACAATCAACACTCAATTTGCCACAGCCATTCGTCAAATTCAAATTCTAAATGCACAGCGACGATCGGCACGAAATTCTAAGCAATTGAGGTCAAAAATAATTTTTTCGAGTTTTTTTTTATTTTATTAAATACTAATAATAGTCAACACTCGAATTTGCCACATCCATTCATCAAATTCAAATTCTAAGAGCACAGCAACGATCGGCACGAAATTCTAAGCAATTGGGGTCAGAAATAATTTTTCGAGTTTTTTTTTAAATAATATTTTAATGATTTTCGGAATATAAAGTATTATTTAATTCCAGAATTTCGAAACTATTAAATAAATCAAAAATAAAACCCATTATGTCACATCAAGGCTTATATTAAAAATAAACCTTCTTAACTTTAGACTAAACATAATTTAACTTAATTAAACACCCTAATCTAATCCTCAATCAAATAAACTAATCCAACCACATAAACTCACTTAACTTAGACTAAGCACACTTAGGGCATCATTAACTGTCTAAGCAAGATTTAGTGAGCTAAACTCACCGGATTAGGGAGCCGAGCACGCCAAAACGACGGGGCCGACGCGAGGATCGACTTTCCTCAAGGCGGGCCGAGCAAACCGGGGCCGGGAAGGCGGCCAAAACGGGCCACGAAGCCGCCGCCATACCCACAAAATTAGCTACTGGTCGCTGCTAGAAGAGGGCAAATCCGAGATCGATTGGGGCAAGCAAGGGTCGAGAGGGGCTGAGGGAGTTCCGGCGGGCTGAGGCGGCGGTGCACGGCGGCTCACGGCGGCGGAGACGAGCTCTGGCAGCCCCTTAGGCACACGGGCAAAGGCCAAGACGCGGCTGGGCGTTGGTAGAGCGCGGGCGAGCGCGGGCAGCGGCAAAGCACGGGACGGCAAGCGGCGGCGGGCGGTGGCGTCGAGCGGCGCGGCTCTGGCGGGACTCCCGGCGACCCTAGCGACGGCGACGGCGGCCGAACGGAGGGGATGGAGCTCGCGGTCAGGCAAGCAAGGCGAAGCGGCGCGTGAGCGCGCGGGCTTCGCGCGGATGACGGCGGCAGCAGCGAGCTTCGGCGACAGGCGTGCGGGCGTCGAGCTCGGCTGGTGGACGGCCATGGCTGCTTCCAGCTTCTCCTCTGCAATTTTTTTCTAGTCTTCGCACCATGGAGATGGAGGAGAAAGGCAACGGGAGAGAGGGAAGGAGGAGAGAGAGGAAGGAGAGAGAGAGAGGGGACCATTTCTCTCATTTTCTTTTCTTTTTTCTTTAATCCCACAAACATGGCCCACCATGACCTCACATGAGGTCATCTTCCACTCACACCAAGCTTCCACAACAATCCTCCAATTTTCCAATTTCATTTTCCGTCGGGGCCTAAAATCTTGTTCGTTAATTTCTTCCATTCCCTTCAATTCTCTTCCAATTAAGTCCAATTGAAGTCCATAAAATTAATCCAATGTCACCACACTTCAATTCACATCTTCAATTATCCGTAGAACCAACTTAAGTCCCAAAAGCGTGACCAAAGGCGGGCCTTTCAATTTCTCGAGCCAAATTAACCATACTTTGATTATATTGCCGAAAAACTCGGTTTGCATGAAAAATCCTTCGACGATGAATCAATGCTCCTAAAATGATTTGTGACATACCATGACTTCCAATTTCTAAATTCGATCTCAATTTCACGGTTAATTTCACTCCGGCACGATATTAGCGCGTCCTGATCTACCGGGTAGCTTTTAGAAATTTTCATGCAT
The DNA here is from genome assembly GCA_014182715.1 of Eucalyptus cloeziana. Classification (NCBI taxonomy): domain Eukaryota; kingdom Viridiplantae; phylum Streptophyta; class Magnoliopsida; order Myrtales; family Myrtaceae; genus Eucalyptus; species Eucalyptus cloeziana. Next base: position 33,730,027 of record CM024638.1, read on the forward strand.
TTGACCTGTGGTTGATCAATTCAAGGCACAACATACATCTTTGACACATTGGCGACTCTCGGTTGTCGGGAAAATCTCAAGGTTTCAAACACGGACACAGGGTACCTAAACGACAAAAAAAGCCGGCCCAGTGCCGATCGACAAGAATTATGCGATCTGGTGGAATCACCCACACTCAATCACATGCCTCTATCGAGTTGACCTATCTCCGGTCTCTAATCGATTTTTAATTGTGCCGCAATGACCCTTGCAGATCAACCCGGTCGAAAATCGTTTCTGGTCAATTTCTCGGTCCGATGCATTAGAATTTCTTAATGGCTTCACCCGATAGACTAGTTATCCCATGAGTGATCAGTTCAGGGAAAAGAACTATATGCGTGCAGATGAAATGCCCGTTTCAATTTATTGAAAATATAATTGGAAATTCGAGATGTCACACCTACTATGAACATGGAACATGGATGCATATCTTTGAATTGCCACATTCTAGAAGGCCGAATCCAAAGCTATAGCACCTTATTCACCCACCAAAGCAACAGCATTGCCTATCTTTGATTAAACATGGATCTCGGAAGAGAGCAATTCGTAATAATCCAATTATCTTACACTACAACTAAATGACAGAGAGCCACTGTTCCGATCACATTACAAAACGCAAGCTTTAATTTAATCAGATTTCCAATCTCTCATTAATTGCAATTCATCTTGATGAGCATCATAAAAGTAAAAAGGAAAAAATAAGCAAGGGAATTTTATTTGGATTTATTTTAAAATACTATGGAAAAGTTAAAAAAAAAAAAAAAAAAAGTCATAAACCTTTTGCATTTATTTCAATTCAGTCATAAACTTTTTTAATTTGTCAAATTTAGTCCTAAACATTTTTACATTGTACCAATTGAGTACATCCAATCAAGTTTGGCTGGAAATCATCAATGTGAATGTCGGCCGTCCTACGTAATACAGTTGGCATCATGTGAACATTTTTAATAATATTCTAATAAAATTTTAATTTTTTTTTTAATTTTTAATTTTTTTTTGGTTTTTTTTCTTTCTTTTTTTCTTTCTTTTTTTTTTTTCTTTCTTTTTTTATTCTTTACTTTTTTTTTTCTTTTGAGCTGACTGACAGCTAGGGCAAGGAAACCCTTGCTGGAGAAGAGACTTGAGGCTTCAATCAAGCAAATGACGCACCTGGTGAGGCGAAATCGAGCTAGAGCATTGTGATTGCAGGCTGAACAAGAAATGAGAAGATTCTCTCGGGCAAATGGAGGTCGATTATGCGAGCTGCACCAAAGGAGATAGCGAGTCAATCCAGACGAGGAGGAGCGAAGCCGCGACAATTGGAGAAGCCATTAGAGAGTGACAATACAAGAAGTGAGGGATACAAAACACAGGAAGGCGAGGAGGAGGAGGAGGAGGAGGCCGAACCTAGGAACCGACGGGGAAAAAGATAAACGAAAAATAAAAAAATAAAATAGGACTAGTGACCAAGAAGTCTCTGTCCGCCTACACAAATTTGGTTTCAGAACATTAATTGATCTTAGAGTTTTTTTGAATGGCTTCGCTATTTTTGATAACTGAGTTTCGTTGCATAATGCAGTCTTCTCAATAAATTTTGAACTTCTTTGACAATACAAGGAGGTTTCAAGTCACAAATGACTTTCACCTTTGAGGGATCAATCTCAATACCCCTACTACTAATGACAAATCCAAGAAACTTCCCAAACTTTGCCCCAAATATGCATTTGACGGGATTAAGCCTCAGCTTGAACTTTCTAAGTCTATCAAACAACTTCCTCAAGACTTTAAAGTGATCTTTACCTTGTCTCGTTTTAATGATCATGTCATCAACATAAATTTCAATTTCTTTATGCATCATATCTTGAAACAATTCCACCATAGCTCTTTGATAAGTTGCCCCTATATTTTTGGGCCAAAGGGCATGACTTTATAACAAAAGGTCCCCCATAAGTCGATGAAAGATATCTTAATCTTGTCTTCTTCCTTCGTTCGGATTTGATTATAACTAGAGAATCCATCAATAAAAGAGAATAATTCAAATCTTGTCATACTAACAATGAGGACGTCGATGTGTGGCAAAGGAAAATCATCCTTCGAACTTGCTTTGTCCAGGTCGTGATAATCAACGCATAGCCGGAATTGCATTATGAATAAGTACCTTTGGTATCTTATTCCTTCGGAATAACTTTCCCGTTGATTAAAGAGATTGCATGATATCTTCAAGAGACTTCTTGGTCACTAGGCACACTTCAACAAAAGACAGATAGATCGGACAACTTTCTATTAAAAGAAGGTACGGCCAACTTCTTATGAACCAGAAGCTTATTTTCTGAAATACATGAAAATAAAGGAGAACTGTTGTCAAGCATATAAAATAAGCATCATGAAATCAGGATATTTGTATCAAAAAGAAAATAATGAGCATCTATGGTGTTGGTAGAAACAGTAACAAGCGGCATCAACTCCTACCAATGATAATATTCGGCAAAAGTGTACCCCAAATGCCAAAACTTGGCATGAATGGACACTTAAGTCCCAAAAGTTAGGAAAATGACACTTAAGTGCCAAAATCGGAGAAAAATGGATCACTTAAGTGCCAATCCAGCAAAAATCCAACTAAAATACTGACGTGGTGTTTTCTAGTGAAGTAAGTGCAAAAAGGCGTCATTTTGCACGCTAACGTGGCTAGACAATGCAAAAACGACATCGTTTTGGTACTGATGTGATAAAAAATTAGTATAAAAATTAATTAAATTAAATTTAAAACTAAATTTATCTAAAACATTTAAAAATACAAATACAAATATTAAAAAAAATTCAAAAAAATCAAAAAAAAAAAAAAAAGGGAGGAAGGTGGCTAAGGGCTAAGCCCTCGCCACTTTGCCGCCTCCCCGCCACCACCGGGGAAAGGCCGGCGATGGAGGGGGAGGGTCAACCGGGGTCGCGAGCCACGGCCAGGGCCAAGAACCCCACCTATCGGTGGCGAGGGCCCGCGAGCCCTCACCTGCATTCGACGAGAGTCGATGGCCTTGCCCAACCCCTAGCGAGCGGCAACCCTTGGCCTAGTCGGGCAAGGGCTGCGACCCTCACCTTAGATCAAGGCAAGGGCTTGCAAGCCCTCGTCGTCGGGTTGACCGGGGTCACCAACCCCTAGCTAGGGCCCAAAGAACCCCGGCCGACCCTCTCCCCTCCGTCGCCGACCCTTCCCCGCGCCGACAGCAAAGGCTCAACCCTCGGCCGCCTCCCTCCTTTTTAAAAAAAATATATATATATATTTTTTTTTAATATTTTTTTATTTTTAAATGTTTTAAATAAATTTAGTTTTAAATTTAACTTAATTAATTTTTATATTAATTCTTTACCACTTCAGCGCCAAAATGACGTCATTTTTGCATTGTCTAGCCACGTCAGCATGCAAAATGATGTCGTTTTGTACTTATTTTGCCGAAAAATCGTCACGTCAGTATTTTGACCGAATTAGCACTTAAGTGATCCATTTTGCTCCAATTTTGACACTTAAGTATCACTTTTTTAACTTTTGGCACTTGAGTGTCCCTCAATGCTAAGTTTTGACACTCCAGGTGTCCGGCACTTGATAATATTCTTATAACCTTATCTGCTTCTTTTATCATTCTCTAATCAATTCCCGCATAAGTTAGCGGCTTCTTTCCCTTTCTCCCAATGCACAAATCCTTCTACAACTGCCTTCCATCTTTCCTTGTCCAGAGCACATCCATCACGCACCATATCCTCAAATACTCGAGCAGCTTTATCTATATCTCCTTTCCTAAAGAAATATCGAAGAGTACTGAAAGTCGAAGCATCAACAGAAATTCCTCTGGCCCGCGTGCTTAGGTAAAGCTGGTAAGCACGATTTATTTCTCCATGACTAGCAAGGCCTTGAACGACCGCATTGTGAATTCTGACATGAATAGACCAAGTTAAACGATTGGGACAGATTCCTTCTAGTATCATCTCATCAAGGGAGTTGGCACCCTCCTGAAATTTGCACTTGTCGCAAAAGCCGGCAATGATCTTGCCATAAAGTCCTGCATCTGGCTTCAAGGCCTGAAGCTTCATCCTGTCAAGCGTCTCCAAAGCTTCATAAGCTTTCCCTTCTTTACAGAGCAAAACAAAGCAAGGCCAGCAGTAAAATGGCTACCAAAAAACAGATGATCAATAGAATCTAGTCTTAAATTGCAGAAAGCACACGATCCATCTGCAATCCTACCATAGGAGAGTAAAAAAACCTGGGTGGGTAACCGGTTTCTGGTGATAAGCCAAAGGTGAAAACGGTACCGAGGGGAGAGCGTTTTGTTCCAGACGAAGGAGAACCATGGGACCAGGCTTCTCTTCGGTCAAATGGCTTCCCACGTAGATGCAATTGAGAAGGACCCTAAGGAATGCTCCAGCCAACAAGAACGATCAGGGTGCTGCGAGAGGACAGGGAGAGTATGTGTCCACGATTCCAGGATGGCCTTGGTGGCTAGGTGAACAACCTTTTGTCTCCATCTCTTCAAATAATTTCCTGGCATTTCCCCCATTTACACGATTCATTTATCAAAGTACCATATGTATATGAATCTGGAATATATCCACAATTTGGCATCTCATAAAATATCTGAAGGGAAGAATCCATCGTTCCACTGTTCTTGCAAAAAGCTTTGATCAAAACATTGAGGGAAGCAACAGTAGGTGATACACCGATCACCCTCATGTGTTTATAAAATCTAAGAGGTAGTTTCAACTGGTTTTCCTCGACAGGTATATACAAAATAGTGACATACGACTTGGGTGAAGGTTTGCATTGGAAACACTTCATCCTCTGGAATACCCTGAATGAATCCAGCGGCCCATGAACCCGCCCACAGGCTCTGCAGATGGAGAGAAATATGTCTTCTGTAAGATTACACTGCTCTTCTTTCATTCTCTCAAGAAGCTTTTCCACTGTCCAGAACTGATTTGCAGAGATCAATTTCGATATGATAAGACTAAAGGTTTTCTCCTCATGGCAAAAACCATTACTATGCTCTGCTGTTGCCGAATCAAAGACCAGCATTGCCCACTGTACGTCCCTTTCAGCCCTAATAGGCTGCTCTAATTGGGACGTCGTAATTTTATTAGACCATTTGATTCTACTGGCCATTGCAGCAAACTTTTTAGCCTGATCGCAGCTCAGGAGAAATTGAAAAAATGCGCTGACCTCCACTCACAAATAGATGATCCACATTGGGCTTTCAGCAAAATGAATGAGCCAGGTAACAATCATCTAATAACTGTGCTGGTCACCATGAACACAGTAAATCTGCATCAAACAAAGAATTTTATTTCTCCCACATATAACTTACCAAGATTTTACAATCAATGAAAGAAGAAAAATCATGCAGACAAGAGGAAAAAGAAAAACATATTTCAGCCTAACCGATCTCTTAAAAGGGAAAAGCAAGAAGAGGGTGTAATCACAACTCCCAAGATACACACGCATCTTCCACTCATCTTTAAACAGCCCGAAAAACAATCTAATTTAGCAATAAAAGCAAATGCAGCAAAAGCTCGACAAGAAATTTTTATCGCGGTTCGCTTTTGCACTCATTTCTTGCAAGAACACTCGAAGAAATGCATCGAGAAGTTGATTCTCTGGGTAAGTCGGGTCGGATTACATTGGATATCAAAATGCCATTCGTCCTGGAACTTCCATCAAACACATGGTGTGCAAGGGATGCTCATCGAACGCGATGAACTCCGTCGCCATCGGTGCGCTAAACACCATAGCTGCACCGTCGCTAGCGACACGGAACCACCAAAATAGTGGGTCATTTGAGCTTTGCTCAAATCCTGCGGTTGCCAAAAGAACATCGCATCTTGATAACAAAACCCGGACAAAGGTAGCATAACCCGGAGGGGCCTGACCGCCGACGGGCGCGTTCGGTGCGCGGCGGAGAGGAGCAAGCTCGACATCGACGGCGGGACTATGTGTTGCGCTTGTTTTAACGTATATTTGCTCTTTTTTTTTTTGGTGAACGTATATATGCTTTTCGACATTAATACGATGGGATAAAAACCCTGAACAATTTTTTTTTGTGCAATTCGGCTAAAATAAAAGGTTTTGTTTATTCGAACTGGTTTTTTCTGTTAAGATAAAAACGGAAAGGGCAAAAAAATCGAAAATTTTACTTTTTTTGGTGCAATTCAGCTAAAATAAAAGGTTTTTTTTTTTTTATTCGAACTGGTTTTTTTCTATTAAGATAAAAACAGAAAGGGGAAAAATCAAAATTTTAAATTATTGCAAATTTACCATAAGTTTTTTTTTTATGATACCAAAAATCATAAATTATTCTCATTAAGACACATTGAGACGCATTTGTTCGTTACAATTCCATTCAAAATAACAATCAAAAAGCTGACGTAAATCCGACACGACACTTTTAGGCTATGTTTGATAGTCAAGAAAAATTTTAGGATAGGATAAATTTATTATGTTCTACATTTGGTGCCTACTTAAGATAGAATAAAATTGGATATAAAAGAAATATAAACAAAATAAAATTATTCTATAGGGAAGTGGGATAAAGTGGATAGGATTTTTAATATCCATAATAAGAAAATTATTTTTTTTTCAAACAACAAACTTCTTAAATTAACAAAATTAAAATTATATTTCAATATAATTAATATTTGAATTTTAATATGAGAAATTCAAAATAACAAAAAATAACAATTTAGTTATTTTAATTTAATATTATTTTAATTTATATATTTGAATTTAATTATATTTTATAATATAAATCAATATAAAAATTTAAATATATACTTATATTTATTAAAAAAAATTAGGCATTTTAGTATTTTAGGTACATTAGTACAGTTTATTGTTTAATAAACTAATGATGAAAGGAGAAGAAAGAAATAAAATATATATTAATTAAAAAAGAGGAAAATAAAATAAAAATAAAGTATAAGAGATTTTTTTGTAAAATTTTTTGTTCATTTATATTAATATACGCCGTTTATATCAAATAATAATATAATATGAACATATGCGATTTTATTACTGTAATCATCGAATAATTGATAGGATATAAATAAATCTTATCAAATCTAATTTTATTTAACTAGAAATTCGAATGGTCAAATGTAGCATTAAGAATAAGTGGGTCCCACGGGGCCATAAGTGCGCACCAAGTTTTTTTTTTTTTTGAACAAAAGTGCGCACCACGTTAGAAAAGGTCAAAAAAATCTAAAAAAGACGAAAAAAATTGCACCGCCCATCGTCTTCCTCCCGAGGAAGAACAGTACGAAGCTTCAAGAATGTCAGCTGGAGAGCTTGAGCGGCTGCCATGGCCTCTCCAGCTCGAAGCTTGGCTTGTCTGACCTCGACCTTCGAAACTCACAACCACCATGACCGCTCTAGCTAGAAGATTGGCTTAAGGGTCTAATTTAGTCCTTCAAAGCTAGCGGGCAGTCGCAAGTTGCCATGGCCAAGCTTCGAAGCTCACGACTGCCATGACCGCTCTAGCTCAAATCCTGGCTTGAGGTATGACCTCGACCTTTGAAGCTCGCGAGTATTCGCTGGCAGCCAAGGCCAAGTTTCGAAGCAGCTTGAAGGTCGAGCTTTGAAGCTCACAGCCACTATGGCTGCTCAAGCTCAAAGCTTGGCTTGATCGTCTGTCCTCCATCATCAAACCTCGTGAATGGTCGGGCAACCGCCAACGAGCACCATCGGAGGAGTTTGGCCAAGAGATTGAAGACGATGAACGCGGTGAATAGTACTTTGCAAAAGTATCGGAGAAGACGACGACTGGTGCAATTTTTTTTCTTTATAGTTATTAATTTTTGGAAAATGTGGCGCCACATCAAAGCCACTTGCCCCTAAAAGTGTCACGTTTGATTTTTTTTTTTTTTTTTTCCCTACTCTACATCTATACTAACTCTCACTTTCGTACTTTTGCGATATCTCTTTCGTGGTGTAAGAGTCCCGAAACTAATGCATCCCCACCCCAACCCCCAGTGTCACTACCTCCTTGCAAGGCGTAGGAGTCGAAACCCACTTCTGAAACTAATGCGTCCCCACCCCAACCCCCAGTGTCACATTTAATTTTTTTTTTTTTTTGTCGATCCTACTCTACGCCTACGCTAACTCTCACTTTCGGATTTTTGCCCTAGGGATTCGAACCTCCCACCTTCCAACCCCAGTGATTGTCACGTTTGATTCATATTAACTTTTTAAAGGTGATTTTAGATGGAACTGTAAGGAAGGGTTATTGTGTCACAATAAATATATATTTAAAATATTTTGTGATCTTTTCCTTATTTTAAAGATATCTTTGTCAGATTGATATGAATGTCCAAAAGTTGACGACGATAAATAGGGAGGAGACTAACACTAGCCCAGGTTGCCAACCAAATTATTAAAGTGACAAGTTGTGAGAGTTAATGAAAATGATTAATACTACGAAAAAACTCAAACGGGTACACATGTGACAAGTTTACTTCAATACCTAAGATAATTTTAACTCAAAGTAATTTTCTAAACATCAAAAATCTTAAAGTAATACATTTATTTCTGTTAAATTATATAGTACACTTGTTCCATAAAATCTCAAATTAGTACACCACTTAACTACCAAGTGTCATCAAACTTAACAATTTAACAGTAAAATTTAATGAAAACTAAAAAAAAAATGATAAATTTATCACAAATATACTAGTTTAATACTTTTGGTGTTCAGAAATTTAGTTCGGGTAAAATCGCCCATTTACCAATTTCAAGCTTTCATTATATTAACCTTAATGAAAAATAAAGTATTTTAAGGATGAATTCGAACCCTCTAGCGTGTCAGTTCCTTCTAAAATACTCCTGGAATTTAAATGTGCTTTTTAAGAGTATCTCACACGTCACATAATCATAAAATTTAACAAGATGATATATGCACAATGATCGACCTCACTTTGATATTCTACAATTAGAATATCTAAATAATAAGTACCGCCTTCGTTCATCAACCTAAGCTTTAAAAGAGTCGGTATTAGCCCTCAAAAATTTCATATAATATAAAAGTTAGGAGGTCTACGCACCTCATCCATCTTTGCCTTGTCATCCACCAGTCCACGTTTGACTTTGCCTAAGCACCTAAAATATGATGTATCACGTGGTTTTGTTTAACAAATGTAATGGACCCCATTTATGGGCAAACCCCATTTTCCTGCACTAACACTAGGCTATCCGCAAGAAGTCGAAGGGGAGGAAAAACGGGAAGAAGGAGAGAGAAACTTCCTCTGTATTTCTCTGTATATTTCTCAATGTACAGGATTGATATTATATACAAAGTATATGTAAAGAAAAAGGAAATGAAATAATCTACAGATTGGATCCAATCTTGATTGATTCAATAATATCTTCATGATTTGATCCTTGTATATCTTCCAATATTTCCCAATATTTCTGCGTATCTTCCAACAGTATCAATAATTTATACAATTACGTGAGGACCGTGCCCAATAACCGAAGCTGTGATGTCCCCCGTGGTCATTTGTTTAGCAGATGCAGTGGATCCCATGTACATGTAAACCCATTTTCCTACAGCAGGCTATCAATAGGTCGTACCAGACAATCCCGACACACTGTTTAGTCTTCTTTTTTGGCCACTTGGGGACCTAAATGTTCGCCTTTGGTTATAAAAAGTGCCTAAGTGCCCATCGCCTTATGTATATCCTCAAGGAAGCAACCGAGCACCCATCCAAACTTTGTCTGACGCAAAAGCATAGAGAGCGAAAAATGAGTTCCGCTCAAAACCAAGTGAAACCCTGCCATGAAGAAGAAGAAGAAGAAGACCCATGCCTTAAAGCCCTCCTGTACTCTAGCTCTCAAGTCTTCCCAAGGATCCTGCACGCCGCGGTCGAGCTCGACCTCTTTGGGATCATAGCCCGAGCGGGCCCCGGGGCCTATATGTCGCCCCCCGAGGTGGCCGCCCACCTCCCTGCCCGGACCCCCGAGTCAGCCGAGATCATTGACCGGGTCCTCCGTTGCCTAGCAAGCCACACGCTCCTTGCGTGCAAGTCCGAGACATTCGACGGCGGGAGGACTGTGGAGAGGCGGTACGCAATATCGCCAGCCGGGAAGTACTACGTCAGGGATGAGGATGGCAGCTCCGTCGGCTCGCTCTCTCTCTTCGCCTTCCACCAAGCTACCATTGACGTCTGGTGAGTGGAAATTCCTTCGTCTGTGAATACATGACCTAAATATGATATGAAAAGTATTACCTGGGACAGGCTCAAGATACACTGTCATCTTAACACCTAACAAGAGGAAATTAGATCGAGCGATGAAATTTGAATCAAACAAAACCTTATTCACCTTTTTGGCAATTACAGGCTCCAATTCAAGGAAGCAATTTTGGGAGGAGGAGGCAACTTGTTCCAAAAGGTCCATGGCAAGACCATTTTCCAGTGCATGAAGGAGGACTCGTCCCTGAACAAGCACTTCAACGACGCGATGGCCGGCCTCTCCACGACGCAGACGAGGAAGATCCTCGAGGTCTACCACGGGTTCGACGGGATCATGACTCTAGTTGACGTCGGTGGCGGAAAAGGCGCGACACTTAACATGATTGTCTCAAAGTACCCCTCGATCAAGGGCATCAACTTCGATTTGCCCCAAGTCATCGAACATGCCCCATCCTATCCCGGTACATTAATTAGCGCTTATTTGGGTTCCAATTATTTAGCACGAAATCATGTTTGCGAAAATTAGAGGCATTATTGTCCCCAAATTAGGCCTACAATTACATTAGTAAAAATGGCGCGCAGGCGTGGAGCACATCGGAGGGGACATGTTCGTGAGTGTCCCGGAGGGTGACGCGATCATGATTAAGGCAAGCTCGTGAATCCTTCTCCTTAATTATACTACTCAAACGCGAGCCATGACCTAACTTTATATGACTCCGCAAATTGGGCAGGGCACATGCGACAACTGGAGCGACGAGTCGTGCATAAAGTTACTGAAGAACTGTTACAAGGCGGTGCCGGCGAATGGGAAGCTGATCGTGATGGACTTCATAATGCCAGACGATCCGGAGGAGACGATGGCGTCTCGATACGTGTCACTGCTCGACAACGCCATGTTGATCCAGCCAGGAGGGAAGGAGAGGACCGAGAAGCAATTCGAGTACCTGTGCAGAGAAGCAGGATTCACAGGCTTTAAGGTCGCTGCCCGAGCTGTGTCTGCACTGGGGGTGATTGAATTCACCAAGTGATCGAATGAAACTCCATGATGCTTCTGGTATGATGTTCTTCTTTCTTTTCTTCTTAGCCTCTGTCGGATTTGTACCTCTGTGGGATTTGTACCTCTTTGTCCAGGACCAGGTGGTCTTACCTTGTGTGCACGAAGCAAATAGGCGTTGTGGAATTCAATGAATATGAAATGCTTTGGAAGGGATTTTTCTGCCATCAAGATTTTTCTCTTTTGGTTTAGCCGTTGCTCTCTTTGTAGATAGAGTTAATACCATAAAAACTCCAATTGTTATACTTATGAAAAATTTACCCGAACCAGTATACATGTAACAAACAGAGGATAAAACCTCAAACCAATACACCCGTCAACTACCATGTGTCATCCAACTCAGCAATTTAATGGTAAATTTAAGAAAAATTAAGGGGATATAAATTTATAACAAGTGTACTAGTTTAGGATTTTTCATGATACTAATTCTTTTTTAAAATAAGCAATAAGATGTTTGTGAATTGAACGGAAAAGATCTCAACATAAGTATATTATGGCCCAACAACTCATGCAGCCATTGATGGCATGTGAATTATTAGACGTGTAAATATAGCAGGTATAAATGAAAATTCGATTTCTTTATTAGGACCCCAGCCTGCTCGAGTAAACTATTTTCGTATCGAAGCTTAACTCGGCTATTTAGTCAAGCTACCTAGCCAAATTTGGGTTTAGAATCAAGTGGAGTTTGACCCATTTACCAGTGAGATCAAGCAGCTTCCTAGCAACTTGACTCGCTTCTATCCTCAAGCATCGTTTGCCTTGACACTCCAAAAGTGTGTTGGGTGTTAAAAAAAAAAAGGCTTGATACACATACGTTTTAATTGTATATCATCATCACAAGCCAGAAACTCCTCCTACATAAAATCATTAAATTGGAAGGTGCAGGTCCCCGTTCCTTTCACAGTTTGCGGGGCGAAATTTGGACCTCCATAACGTAGCGTTGATGCATGATCGCGATTGAAATGGAAATAAACCTATTCATCACATTAAGCTAAAGTCCAGAACATTGGACAAATTAAAAATTCATGGATGATATTGCACGTTGAGTCACAATTCACATCTTCCACCCATCATTAAATGGCCTGAACAACAATCTAATCCAGTAATAAAAGCAACCGCTGAGAAAGCCTAACAATATTTTATATAACGGTTCAGCTTCGATGTTCTGTTTCATAAGAACACTCGGAGAAGTGCATCAAGAAGTTGATTCCCTGAGTGGCTGGGTCAGATTACAGTCAATATCATAACGCCATTTGTGCTGAAACTCCCATCAAACGCATGGCGTGCAAGGGATGTTCGTTGAACGCAGCACTCCGATCACTCTCGGTGCGCAAATACCATAACTGGACCGTCTATAGCAACAGAGAACCACCGAAATAGTAGTCATTGCAGCTTGCTCAAATGTTACAGTTGGAAAAAGAACATCGATCATAATAAAGAAAAGCCTCATCATAAGTAGGATAACTCGGAAGCTTGCCTTCATGGAGTTTCCGTCAAAGTCGGCGGCAGAGGCGAGACCACCGAGAGGGCTGACCATCGACAGGGCGTTCGGTTGCGGCGGAAGTGACAGAGAGGAGCAAAGCTCAACGTCGATAGCGGGAGTAGGAGTTGTACTCGTTCTAAATTTCTGCATGTTTTTCAGTAATAATTTGACGGGGATAAAGGCGGTGAAACCCTAAACCTTTCAAAGTATACGACGAGGTCCTCGAATCATCATTTTGTGCGATTGAGTATTCAAAGCATATGCTTTTTATTCGAATTAGTTCTTCCATTAAAATAAAATTAGAAATGCCAACGTTGATAGGCTTCTGAGGGACCACGTCAATACTGACTGAATAAATTTGTTTTGGAAAAATTACCAAAAAAAAATCACAAATATATTGCAATTATACCAATTAAGTTCTGAACCCTTTATTTTTACCAATTTAATCCATATGACCAATTTTGGGTTGCTGGCACTGACATGGACGCTGTTCAGCCATCACTAACATGAATAATTTTTAATTAATATTTTATTTTTTTCAAACTTTTTATTCATTTTTTCTTTTTTTTTTTTTCCTCTTTCCTCCGGCTAGTCGTCGACGATGCTCGGCCTTGCCTGACAATGGTGAAGCCAAGCCTTGCCAGTAGCTGGTGAGGTCGAGCCTTACCGTTCCTCACCATTAGCCAATGGGCGGCGGCAACCAAGTAGAGGAAGGAGGAAAAAAAGAAAAAATAAATAAATTTAAATTCGATGAACTAAAATATTATTGGAAATTGTCAAATATTAGCGTTGGCAGGACGATGTCTACATCAGTGTTGGCCGCCCAAAATTGGTCGGATAGACTAAATTGGCACAAATGCAAAAAGTTTAAGACTAAATTAGCACACTTAATCAACAAAAAAAGAATTGACATAATTGCAATAGGTCTATAATTTTTTTAGTAATTCTTCCAATTTGTACTTTCAGCCTTTCAGGCGTTGATTAAATAAAAAACAACCTGAGAGAGAGAGAGAGAGAAGAAAAGATGTGGAATGCAGCTGGAGGTGACGGCAACGAGAGCTGCCAAGCTATTGCTCTCCATCTTGGGCGTCGTTCGACCCCAGCAAGGGCTAAATCTAGCTTAGATCGTGCAACCTTAGCTGCGGGACACAGGGTCGCACGACCCAATCGTCAATCGTCAAGGTGACAACCTCTAACATTGCCTTCCAACCAAAAACACTCTCCAACATCGCCTCGCCTCACCGGGGCCTTGTGGCCACCGGTTACGCCCGACTAAGGTTCATCAACCATCTAAGCCCAATTTGGATTGAAGATTCGGTCCTAAACTTTTCAAATGTCCTTTTTTATATTTTTGTTAATATTTATTTTGTTGTTTCGACATCAGAGGCTGTGCCACCTCCCACACACCGGGGCAGGGTTCGCCATGCCCATGTCAAAACTCAGAGTCATGCCTGATCTTATTTTAAAAATTTCCTTTTTCAATTTTTAATATTTATTTTTTCAATATTCATCAATTTTTAATTTTTATTTTATTTTTAAAATGCCGCATAGGACGTCACGTCCCCATTTTATGACGATCCAGTCTTGCCAACATGTCCATAAATTATTGGAAGGAAGGACGAACTCATATGAGAAAGCACATAATTTTTTTTTTGAGCAGCAAAAAAAAAAAAAAGCACATAGTTTAATATTGATCGCAGAAGTACGTTTTTTTTTTTTTTTGGCGAGCAAATATGTATTTTAGTTTTATTTTGTAAACTGTAAAACTTTTCAAGTCGGCAAACCATATATTAGCATCCTTCCGAACATTAAAAATTGGTGGGAACATAATTGACAATTCACATGAACGAGTGGTGATATTAGGGGATATTCATATCAATATGTATTGACGTTATAGTAATCTATTTTTCTATCTAACGTTTATTTCGCTTGTCAATTCTTGTCCGAATATGAGTCCCATATTGTTTGGGATTTGTCTTGAATTCATGCTGGCATACGCATTGGAAAACTTTTTCCTTTTTTGCATCATTTCACTCCATTTTCGGATTTTCTCTCTACGTTATTATTTTATTTTGCAATCAATGCAAATGCGACATGAATATGTATATATATGTAATGATATAATTTCTGAAATCAGTCTTTGTAAACATTTTGCAAGTCTAGCGTAATTTCGGTTGTGTGCTGCAACCGGCCCAGTTGAGGAAACGGTTGAGAGTTATTTTTGGAAAAAGCCAAAGCCAAATAAAAGGGTGTCGATAAACCAAATATTGTTGGGCTAGTCGAACATGCATTTTTATAAATAAATAAAAAGAGAATATCAAGGGTCAGATTCGTCGTCAATAGCACAATTCAATCCTTAGTTAAAAAAAACAAATAAGGGGTTCACATCTATGAAGCACCGACACTCTCCAAGAGTCATCGTGTCATATCGGACACTTCGACACGTGTTCGACACTCTCGTACACTCTCGGACACTCTTCGACACTTGATCAACACATGTCAAAAAATTCGACACCTGATCAACTTTCTTGACACTCGTCAACACTCGAGTCAAAATTTTGACATATAAGTTTCCGACTTATTATTCCAATATTAAGGTCAATTTTAAAAATTCAATAAATGAGAGGTGAAAATATATATGTGTGAAAAAATAAAACACAATAATAAAAATAATAAATTGAGAAAGAAAAAAAACCTAGTCTTCTCTTCTCTTCTGACTCCCACTTCTCGTGATACACAATTCACCCCTTAAGTTTTTTTCCTTCTCTTCCAACTCAGGTGGCTCCGCTGGGTAGGCTCTTCAACGTCCTCCTCGGGGAGAGCAGGAGTTCAAGCCCCTACAACGCAAGTTGCGGAGGCCGACGGATCATTAGACGATTTAAGCGTAGCGTCGGGGTGGTGGTTTCCCTACTAGCGTCACCAGGGGGTTTACGGCGCACTGTCGGTGCAAGCTGGTTCCTCCTGCATAAAAAAAAAAAAAACATGCGAGTCCAGAATATGGATCGTTTCTTTTTCTCCAAGTTTAATGAATTATTGAAATAGAGTTAAATTTGTCAAATTGAAACAATGAATGATATTAATAAATGGTGAATTAATGTTTTTAGTGTATATTCATTCTAGGCTTTTTTAATTATTTATTTATTTATGAATTTGATTGAAATAATCATAAAAATGATAATTTATTGTGTATATATAAAAATATATATTTAATATATAGCGTGTCTCAACGTGTCGGAATTCTTTGTTTTTTGAAAAAACGACGTGTCGCATATCAGTATCGGTGCTACTTAGGTTCACATAACCTCACATTCATTGCATCCCTTCTCCACATAGGGATTAGGAACATTGCACTCCACTAGGACTTGGAATACATTTCATCAGGCCATTGATCCATAGGTTGAAAGTTGATATCTTCGACCAAACTGAGAAAGCCTACCTTTGACCGAAAACACCGTCGTTTCATCATCCTGCATCATTCTCTTCTTTCCATTTCTTCCCCACATAATTTAGGGACGCGAAAGTTTAGAGATCCCAGGGCCAATAATGAATAATTCAACTGAGGAAGGCTCGAGGAGCTAGTCAACTCCCAAAATCTATGGTTGACTTCTACGACGGAGCCCATTTGGACTTTCTTGGCCCAAACCGAGCCCAATAAGAATGATTTCACGGCCTGCTAGCCACCCAGGCCCAGTATAAGATTCAAGAAATACCCTGTTCGCGTGGTAGCATTCCATTCTCGTTCTCTCTCCCTTCGCCCATTGTAGTCCTTAGCGTTATTGCCTTTGAGGCCTCATTCCTCCAGTCCGATCACCAGTCAACGACCAGTAGCTGCTCTTCCTCAAGGTACCAACTCGTGCTCTGTTTTTCATGAGGTAAAGACCTACACCCTTCGCCTCCGCCGGAGCGAAAATCGATTGCATTCGGAGCTGTTTCGATGGCCTCGGATTAGCTGTATTGCCTTTGTTTCGGTCGGGCTGTGATTCTCTCACATATCTTTAAAGTCTTTTTGCGAGCATACTCACGCCGCGACGCACGACAAACAACAAACAATGACCCTAAAGCAGCGAACCGAGAACGGTTTGGACGAGGGCCGGAGGTCGCACGAGCCGCACTGCAGTAGAAGGTATTTCATGTACTTACCGGGGGAGAGTGATGGCTTGTGTCGTTGGATTCAGATTAAGACAGAAAATCTTAGGATTGTTTCAATGCCTAGAACCATATCGTATCCTGCATCTTTGAAATTCTGGTTAAATATTTGGCAATGGAACTTCACTCGTCTTGATTAGATTATAGGACCTTAATTCGCGATGCCCTGAGGTCCAAATGGCCCAAATGTTCGCGATGCCGATAGCTCGCCGGATTCTGACCGAAGTGCACCAATTGCAAAAATTGTAAACGAATTGCAAATTTTATGCATGTACCGAGCAATTGCAATCACAATTTCGTAAAACTGATCGGGAGGAAATCACCACATTCATGTCGTAGCGCCAAATGTTCATGGTCAATGAATGGATGTCACTTATGAACTAGCCAAACAGCAAGATTGCTGAACTAGTAAAAGCTCTCTCTCTCCCTCTCTCTCTCTCTCTCTTGAAGACCAAAAGAGAGAACTTAACCCACTAAGAACCTTTACAAATTATATATACAGATTTGAGAATCGGCAAGTGCAGATTATTTGTAGAACTTCTAATGAACCACCTACTCCGGTCTGAACTTCACCCATCAGCCGACAATAAATCAGGCTGGCTCTTCTGACATGAATAGGCAGGACCAACCAACAACCTACAAATTGTCCCTCGCACCAGGATTAAAAAGTAAGGAGACATCCAGGAGGCGAGCAAGCTTGGACAAATGGGTTTTGGTTCCGACGGTCTTCGATCACTTTAGGTGAGAATCATATGTTTCGAAGAGATTATCAGGAACGACCAGAGGCAACTTATCTATGTACATGAAGAGCCTCCGAAGATTCTCCCTGGTCACGGTGAACATGTCGACTATGTCCCTGCTGTCCATGAATATCCAAAGGTCACCCGAGTTTACTCTCTTGAGGTTGTTCCGACAGAACGGGCAGGACTGCGATCTTGTCCGCCTGTAATGTCACAATGAGGCCTCGTTAGAGAATTTTCACACAAACCCTGCAGTTAATGAATAGTCCCAGCAAAACCAGAACGGCGACACTAGAGTAAAAGATCAAAGTTGTTCTAGCATCTGATCTTTCTTACATGACGCAGTCAAATGAATCATATAACTGGATAACCTAACTTGACAATGGACTGTAGTGAAAAATCAAACAAGATTAGAGAACCGAGAAGTACTGTATGACAACTTATACGAACCCCCTTGTTGATTGTTGGCAGATAGAGAATAATTCATCAGAGGTTCCATTTTAACCATCCAAACTACAACACAAATGCAAACACTCTATGACAAGTAGCAATTATAATAATACATAAACGTCCATGACCCAATGAGGGTGAAAAGAACAAACTAATTTTAGAGTAGCTTACACCTGTAAGGAGATTTTAGACCCAAAAAAAAAAAAAAAAAAACAGAGAGAGAGAGAGAGAACCTGTAAGGAGATTTCAAAATGCTTTAACAAGAAGTAGTGACTTCATTAAGGTTATTCAACTTCAATAGGGAATTAGCAAATTTGAACTCCCATCAACTATCAGAGATTGCCAGCAATATCTTTGAAGACTTAAATCTGACTTTATTGCTGAAAGAAGATTTATGTGCATGCAATTGGAAGAATGAAAAGTGAACTACCAAATTCATGAATAATGCATTATAGAGGTGGTTATGGAGGGTGATGGCGGAATTGGTATTTATTGAAAAGGAAAAACCATTTCAGACAAAAGCTTGCTCAAATCAAATCCAATTTTGCATAACTTTTACACATCCCACATCACTTATTAGTCTCATCATTCTTGATTTCGCAACTGTAAGTCCAGGCATCAAGTGTCCACACAAGACAAATTGATAAATATAAATTCACACAAAGTGCAAGAGACAACAAAACCATGGTTGTTCTATCTTCACTTTTTTCCAGCGAGCAGAAATCCAAGCTTATCATATGTCCCAACCTCCACCCACATAAAAATTCGAACACGAAAGATCGTCAACTGGGCTACATTGAAATGCTCACAATACTCTCATAGGATGCAGCTCCCTTTGCACATGATTTATTGATCCATGCTAGTATGTATCCATGGGTGCACACAACTAACAACTCCCCAAAGTCCCTGCTAATGGTATATGCAAGAATCTGACTTGTTCATTACCTCAGATAGGATCTGTAACTGGGTTGGAGAAACAAGAAATAGTTCAAAGGGGTCCCCCACTAAATCCCCAATATCTGCTAAGTTTCTGGGAAGCTTGATTAGTACTATTTAAGGAAGGCCAACATTGCCCCACTCTAAGACTGCCTGCCATTTTCAAACAACTATTGATCTTTAAAAGCAACTGCTCTCTGAATAAAGAAAGTCACCAGATTGCCAATTCTCTAAAGCACCCTGTCCACTTCATCGACCAGCTTTCCCACATTTCCTACCATGCAAAGCTGCAAATCCTAGTGGACATACATCAAACTTCTAAAATTTCTGATCGCACATATGCACTGAAAGGGACACAAGACAGATATAGAATGTTATACAACTGGACACAGAAGTGATTTAGTACCTGAAAAACACTGCTGATAACAAGCTATAGTTTATTTAGTCTGACCATGTACACCAACAATCAACTGGTCTTTCGCTAGAAGGTTCTAATATCTCTACTCAGGTACGTGCTTCCTCCAATGTGCAGTCACAATCCTCAAAGGGTTGAGTTATTCTACCTTTGGTAAACCAATTACCTACTGTCAAGTATATGCAAGGCAGATGAAACATGCAAGAGTAATTTTCCACAGAGACGTAATGCTGAGCACGATTTGGTTTGGGAAAATTGCAAACCAATCAGAATCAAGCAGGGGTCCAGAACCGAACCGGACTTACAAAAATGCCTCCTCGAACAGAACCAAACTGATAAATCAGATCATTAAGTACAATGGTTTGAACATGTTTTTCTTACCCTGGCAAACACACAAGCGACACATACATACACCAACAGGGACACACCACGTGCATCAACACGAGAGAGAGAGAGAGAGAGAGAGAGAGAGAGAGTACCACTCCCGATAACATTTGAGGCACATGACGTGGCTGCAGTTTGGCAGCACAATCTTACTATTCATTTCCATGCATATTCCACATTCATCTTCCTTTTCAAATTCTATATCTGCAAACTGCCTATGTTCCTCCTCTTCTCTCCTTTTGTACCTCTCCATGCACGTAGTCTTCTGCCTTCTATCTTCAGTATCGGTCACACCTCTTTCGAGCTGCAGTAATGATGGATATATTACCGCTGACAACAACAGGAACAGAGCATTGTCAAAAATAATTAATTTAAATGGATCGCCAACTTGACTTTGAATGAAGGCAGTCAGAATTTGATTACCATAGAACTCTCTGATGCTCGCTTTTCTTTCATGGGTTGACAATGTCGTCGTGCCATCAACATAGACCTAGAGAACAAGAGGACTTCCAGGTTTCAGTAATTACCCTATCACCTATCACATATATGACTTGATAAAACTAAATGACAGTAGAACGGAGAACTTTTCCTTCTATTTTTACCTTGTAAATCAGAATTCTTAGCAACCCAAGGGCACCAGCTAAGTGACAATCTGCCCACTGCACTAGAAAAAGAAAGAAATTTGCAGCTGGACTGTACGACAATCTCATTTGGAGAGAAGCGCCATCATAATCCCTTGGAAAATCAGATGCTCTGCACCACATGCGATACAAACATTCAACCAAATGTATACAAATCTGATCTAACACTACAAAACAAGGAAACTTCTTGAGTTCATACACCAAGTGAAAAAATCTACAGAAGAAACTGGAGTACAAAGAAGCTCATGCAAGTATTGACATATCGTGCCTTCTGTTTCCCAATTCACCTTACTGGAGAAAGAGACAAAAAGCAAAACGTACAAAAGAACTCATTACATACTCACAAACTACTTTTGTGAGTTCTTGAAGGGCACCGAGGTGGAACAAGGCTCCCCCTCCATTGTCAATGCAGCCTTACCCTTGCATTGCAGCAAGTCTAGCTAAAGAAATGGAGAACATTGACATGACATCTGAAATTGAAAACTTCAAAAAACCTTAAGCCCCCAGAATTTCAGATGCTGCCCAAGGAACTTACCAAGCATTAATCCATCTGACAACGCATAATGCACATTACCAAGAACAACACTATTTAAAAGAGTAGGTAAAACTCATAACCCCTCTAAACTATTCAAAACTAAAAGCAAAATCTTCATTCTGCTCAAATCATATAATGGCACAAATCAAGCACCATAATACAAACGCGAGACATAAAGGGTGAGAAAAAGTCTTTGGCCATGTCATCAGATATATAAACCGAGCATCGGCGTCCTCCTATGCAGATGAACAATAAACTAAATGCAGGAACCTTAGAGGGCAGAACCGTTGTTCAAAGAAAGAAACGCAATCTGAGAAAACAGAACAGTTCAATCAACTAAACAAGAGAATTAAAGACACTGAAGAATGAGAAGGGAACGAGCTCGAGCTCTAATTGACAAGTAACTAGAAGCTGAGACAAATAACCCAGAAAAGGTGAGGTCAACATTCGAGGTCAATGACGCCAATTCAACCATCTGAGATTAATTACTGAAGAAACGAGGTAATCCCAGAAATGCAGCACTGACCATCAAACACCAAAAAAAAAATCGCACTAAAAACTGCAGAAATTCAAAAAAAGACATTAGAAATACAAGAGAATTTCTAGCAAGAACTTACAGGGTATTCGCATGCTGAATGTCTGCCTCCAGCACCTTCAGAGAGTCCTTGAACGACTTCCTCATCGAGCCCGTGTACATCTCCAAATACCCTCTCTCTCTCTCTCTCTCTCTCTCACACACACAAGTAATTCTCAAAACAACAAAGACCCTTTTAACAAATGAGGAATCTTGAAACGACCATCGCCAAAACCAGGTGACTTCTGGAACACCGGGAACGCGCTCTGCTTTCTCCGTACTTTTCTGGGTTCGACAGAGAAAAAATGGCCCTTCTCTCTCTCTTTCTCAAGGAATTCAAAACCAATAAAGACCCTTTTAATAAATGAGGAATCTTGAAACGACCATCGCCAGAAACCAGGTGACTTCTGGAACCCCGGGAAGGCGCTCTGCTTCCTGTGTACTTTTCTGGGTTCGTGTGAGAGAGAGAGAGAGAGAGAAGAAAAGATGGCGGCCGTTGAATGGAAGTGTCAGGTCTTCGTGTTGCTTCTATTTGGTTCCGGGGAGCGTGCGCACCAAGTGCAGAGGCGAGAGCGACACGTAGCCGTGTGCAACGAGCTGCAGCTGCCGTCGTGTTGCGCGCTGCTGTCCTTACCAAACCGAACCGAAGGAGAAAAAAGAAACCGATAAAAGAAATCAGAAACTCTCGAAATGTCAAACCCAGGAGAGATAATATATATATATATATATATGAGAAAATGACACGAACGGTTGTTAAACTCTTAATATTTAATTTAATCTAGGGTAAATATCTTGAAAAACCCTAAACTAATACATCTATGATAAATTTATCTCAAACTATTTTTTTTTTACTGTGAAAAACCCAAACCGATACGTCCATGATAAATTTATCCCAAAGGACCATAAAAAATCTTAAACTTGTACATCTATGACAAATTTACCCAAAACTAATTTATTCGACCGTAAAAAACCACAAATTGGTAAATTTGTAACAAACAGAGCGTAAAATTCCAAGTTGGTATACCAGTCAATTGTCACGTGTCATTTAACTTAATAATTTGACGGTAAAATTTAACGAAAACTAAAATAGGGTAAATTTGTCACAAGTGTACTAGTTTGAAATAAATTTGTCAAAGGTATACCAGTTTGGGGTTTTAGGTGATCAAAAAAATAATTTTTGAATAAATTTGTCACAAGTATACTAGTTTGGGATTTTTCAGGGTATTAACCCTTAATCTATTTACATGATCTCTCAAATTTAGCTTAATATATTTGTGATCTTTAAATTTTTAATTTGTTCAATATAACCCCTCAATTAATATAGTCTTAAATAGTGTGAAAACGTTCAATATAAGCCATTTCCATTAATTCAAGACTAAAGTTTACATTGAACATTTTCATACATTTCAAGAACTATATTATACATGTATCAAAAATTGAAAGATTATATTGAATAAATTAAAATTTTAAGAATCACATTACACATTGGACTTAAATTTAAAATCACATTAAATAAATTAAAAATTCATGAATCAAATTGTATATTAAGCCAAAATTTATATACTATTTGTGTCGCTATCCCAATAATTATGGCAAATAGAATAAAGTGAAGAGAGGACATTGGAGGTTGGAGAGAGAGAGAGAGAGGGGGGGGAGGAGGAACCCCGTGACGCTTTTATCCACGCCTTCTCCTCCATTGTTTTCATCTACCTGCCAATCTTTTTCTATTTCATCTCTCTGATGTGTCCACGAGTTTATTCTTTTGTTAAATCTTTGGTGTGGCTTTCCCTTGACGCACCAACTCGATGATCGTTACCATTTAACTCTTTTTTTCTTTGTAGTAGCGGGAGGTCAGCATCAGCAAAGTACGACGTTTGGAGGGTTGCGCCAGGTTTGGAGATGTGTTCACGCAGAATTCGATCTGTGTCGTGTTCCTTCGTGGTCCATGACATGTCGGCACAGAACTTAGATAGGCATCGCCCACACAAATGTCCAAATCACTATCACGTGGTATGCAAACTTCTTGTTGGTAGAGTTCTTCGGGAAAGATATCGGGAGCCGATTAAGCGGCTTTTAATCATCATCGCTACTGGCATATGAAGGAGTAGATGTGCTTTGAGTTTTTAACTAGAAGCACGGTGCTCGTTTAGGGTTTTTGTGTTTAGTATTGATCTGGCATACTCGTGATTGTGTTGTAAATGTATTACGCTGTAATTTGTGTTCACAGGTGTTTTAATATATGTTTTTTTATTAATATTTATTGATTTTCTTGAAATCAGTGTAAGTCATTGTAGTCACGAAAGTATACCAATTATTGAGACCCATAATTGTTGGGCAAAAGTTATATCTAGAATGCTCTTGTTTGTTTTCTTTTGGACAAACTTGTTCCTATCAAGGACATTAGATTATCAAAATGAGGAGTAGCCAATGGAAGAGAAAAGTTAGTCAAATGGTCTGTCTTTAAGATTCCTTATTTACAGGCTTTTCCTCTCTTTTTTATTTTATTTTGAAATTCAAGAAAAGAGCTTTTGTAAAGGTACTTGAGGGGATGAAAAGAAAAATATAAATAATAAATTATCTTCTCATCATATAATGAAATAAAAGGACATAATAACATAAAGGGAAAAACCACCAAAAACCTCAAACTTCGCCTAAAATAACAAATTTATCCCAAACTTTTTTTGTGACATGAAAAATTTCGAAGTTTGCTAACCGTGACACATTTAACCAAAAGTTTTTTTTCGTGACACAAAAAACCCTGAACTTTCATTTATGTAATACATTTACCCTAAATCATAGGGGCATTTTGATCTTTTTTTTCTTTTTCTTCTTTCTTCCCTCCGCCTCCACCGGCGAAGGGAAGCCGGCGTCCGGCAAGGGCCGACCTCACCAGACCCTCGCTAGATCTAGCGAGGGAGGCCCTCGCCCGACGCCAACAAGGGCCGTCCTCGCCTGCGTCAGGCGAGGGCACCCCTCGCCGGCGCCGACTTCCCTCCGCTGGGGCCAGCGAAGAGAAGAAGAAAAAAGAAAAACAAAAAGAATAAGAATAAGACAAAAATGCTCTTAATGGGTAAATGTGTCATAATTTGCAAAGTTTGAAATTTTTATGTCACAAAAAATAGTTTAGGATAAATTTGTCACTTTGGGCAAAGTTTAAGGTTTTTGATTATCTTTTCCCTAACATAAATAAGGAAAGAGACCAAGAGCCTAAAATGTTTGTAAGACGTCACCACTTATAAAATCTGACAATTTGAATTACAGGAAACTCTTCCATACACCAATGATATATGAACTCATTCATAAGCAGGCCTACTCAACCACGATTTCTAAATTCGTTTTGCTATAAACGAAATGTCCATCGAATGACTTACCTCGTTTTTTTCCAATTTCCAAAATGAACGTTTTCCTACGAAAACCAATAATACTGCAATGGTGGAAATCCAATAAATCATTCACATCCCTTCTACATCTACACCAAAGTCAAACTTCCAAATTACACCACGATTAGACTGGTCTGCCACTTCCCTCGGTCAAAAATTGACATTGAGCAGCCACTAAGAAAGAAGATTCGAAGACGGTCCAATGAAAAATTGTCACTTGATTAGGCAAAGACCAAACCAATTACGATTAAATATGGGAGGAAGATTCTGTCTCGAGAAATTCATTGTACCTCTTGCTATTAGCCAAAAAAATAATAATAATTAGTTTTTTATGCAAATTTTGTAAACAATTTACGAGAGAAACCGTCGCTCACAAAAAGAACTTAAAAATTCTTGATTAAGCTGATCTGCTTGCGGATGAGTTTGTATATCATCTGTGTATGGAAGATTTTCCCTTGGATTATTTCAACAAGGAAACAAATTGAAGGTCCGAAAGGATAAGTGCACTATATTCATATGACCGATATTACTTTAGAGAAATAATATATTGCAGCCATCAAAAGATACCATACCTACCATGCATGCATGCGTTGGTGGGGGCATTCTCCTCTGCATTATGCGGAGTTTGAACCCCCAAGGTATGCTCCGTGATTCAAGCAGGTGGCCCCAGCGGTAGGTTGCTAGGAGAGGTATAGTCGGTGCTGTGCTCTCGTAAGGTGAGCTAGGTTGAATCCTCGACATCAAAAAAAAAAAAAAAGATACCATGATAATATAATGTCATATATGCATCGATAGATTTATAGTTAATTGGGTACATCACCATTATCAAGATAAAAATGATTAATATTACAGATTTTGGGTGGTTGACTAATGTACACTTTTTTCGATCAAAATAAAAATCGAAAAGACATTGGTTAAATTAGCTATTTTTTAGACAAATGATTTGATTTTTATAACAATAAAATGATTGGAGTTTCTTTATGTGTGTCCATCCAATGCACCAAGTGCACTGCAAGGTTTGACATTGTAGTAGTTTATTATAATTTATACCAATCAAAAGATAGTAAATTTCCCATGATATCACGGTTCGTGATGACCAGAGGCGAAGTCAACAAGTGAACGCTTTATTATTCTTTGGGCAAGGTTGATTTGTTGACTTAGGTAGCTGTTTTCATTAAATATACAAGTGCCATTTGGCCTCTTCAAATTCAATGTATGTATACCGAGCATGCGTTTGCTTCACAAAAAATAAATTATTTAAAAAAATTAAATAATTTTTTGAAATAATTAATCAACGAATTTTTTTTATTATGAACAACAATTTATATCTAAATATATCCATAGACAATAAGTTCCTCTGAACACAAACAATTAAAAGCTCAACTATGTGAAATTTTGATAATTTTCAATACCCCAAACTTTTTTTCACCTCACCACTAGTCAAAACTTGTATCGATGATTCAAAAATACCCTTAAACTTTTGTCCACCATGTTTGACAAAAATCCAACATGACGGCATTCACATCAGTTTTTTAACAATCATTACGAGTGGAACTATGATGTAAAGTACTTTTAAGTCACCAGGTTAGTTTAAGGGTGTCGGTGAGACGAAAAAAAGTTTGGTATATTGGTGACCCGCTGAAAAAAAAAATTAAGATTTTTAGTGAGATCTTCCATATATAATATGTCAAATACTAAGGTCCTAAAGACTTCATTTCAGTGGAAGAAGCATGAGATTGCCCTGTGTGTGTTACTAAGAAGACATCTAATTGACCAGCACAAAAAAAAATGATGGGTAGAGAAATTGACATAAATTTAGACATAAAATGAGGACAGAGATATTTTCTTGGATCGACATAAATGAAGGATGAATTAGAGGAAAGAGATCTTCAGTGGGTCTCACAGAAATTAGTAGAGAATAATATTGGTTAGGGCTGATGGAGAAATGTTGACAGGTGTTATCCACCTCAATCGAGTATTATATTGTTTCGATCTAACTTATCATTCAACCCAACTCCCAAAACGATATATGTACGCAAAAAAACAATAATAAAAATATAGGTTAATGTCTCTCTCTCATTGTGTTAAATCATTTATCAAAGACCTAACACCTTTCCCACTATAAATATTTTTGAAAAATCTAAACACATTAATAAATGTATGTATATATATATTATAAAGACTCCGATAGGTCAGTAGTAACGAATTTGAGTATAGAAATAATATGTTGTAAGTAATATCCTTCTTGAGTCCCGGGGCCTCAACTCAGCTAATAATATATGTTCTACTTGAAAAATGGATCTTACTTTTTTGGGGAATAGAAGCTACTAAAATAATTTCTTACAAATTAATTAAAACCTGCACCTAGGGCCACCACCATTCATTACATTATCCTAGCGACCCACCGGACCATATCAGCATTTAGCAAATCCTAAAATATTCAAGAGTTGGATAAAGAAAGATATTGTGGCTCCACCTCCTTCAGAAACATGAAGATCTCTATTTGTGGATAAAATTCATGAAGCTGATTTCACTCTAATATGCACTTGATTTCTTGCTCAAAAAGAAAGGATTTGGCTCCTACTGACATCAGTTGTTACACACAACAAACTTGCCGTCGGTCCGGATGATAGTTCCTTTGGTTTCAGTGATGAAAATTGAGCTCCGGATATTCATCCTTTAAAAGGAAGTATGACCCTAAATTTGCGCTTCATATTCTGTGAAGTACTCAAAATATATGCAAGTAAGATCAATAATCTGACGCAGTTGCAGCTAAGACTTTCCTCAAATTGAGAGTTCTTCCTTCAGAATGGACTATAGCCCTCAAATGGTGCCCCAAACCTTGTCTCAACAAAATTTCTGTAGATAAGTACTACCATCTCCACGCAACCAGCCACCACAACCGGCACAGCTCAACTCCACCTTTTCACAATCACCATGAGACGCCACCCCACGGATACAAAGCCATCACCAACTATTCCACCACCACCACCAACTATTCCACCACCACGACTTCAATTCCACTAGCACTATTAGCCTTCCATCTCCTTTGCCACAGCTGCAATCTCCTATAACACCGGTCCTCAGAGTTGCTGACATTGCTTCTCTATGAATGTACATGTCAAGACCTCTCGTCTTCTTGACATCTTAAAATCCTATACTAACGATGAGGTACATTAGTTCAGTTTAAAGATTACTCACAACTCAACAAAGGGTCTTCTTGCCACACTTCCTACCCGTCTGTTTTCAATTCGACAAAATCTATCCATCACTACCAGCATCAAAAGTTTCCCATCAGAATCTGTCATTGTGAATAGACAGGAAAGCGGATTTCATCCACTATAGGGAGACTGGATATCTTGGAGAAATAAGCATGTTGTTTTGGCTCAAGTGCAGCAGAAATGAGGAAGACATGATTCAGTGCATATGAATTTCTCTGTAATGTAATGCACAATAGCCACATTACAGAGAAAGGAACTAAAATATCTTGCGTTTTTAATGTCTATCATGGTACTACAGTTGACAAGAAGACAGCCGTACAAAACCAAAAGTCATATGGTTAACAGGAGACATTGGCAATATCCTTTGCTAATAATGTACAGCCAGAAGAGCCATGAAAGAATGGAGGTCGAACTTTCAAGATTCAACTGACTCCTGCAGCACACTATGTGAAATCCAAAGTCAGCCAAATGGTTTGTATAACTGATATGGTCTTCAGACAACGTCGAGTATAAAACAGAACAGTGTCACTTTATTGTGATTATTTGGCTTTGCTTCAATTATCCTCCTCCTTATTTGCACATTATTAACCTACTTACACAGATTGCAGTACTCGCAAGAGTGCCCCAGCATGGTTTTCAGAAAATAATTTGAGAGACAAAATTCCAGGCCCAATGCATGGGGCATGGAGAAGGGAAAACACGATGTTTCCTGTGAGTTTCTGCTGTAAAAGCTACTGCGATTGCTTATAGTCTAGCTCAAGCATGCATGAGGATAAGGCCTCTCTTACACGAGAATTGTCAGAGTCCATATCGAGTGCATCTTCATATAATCTCTTCGCCTGCTCAAGCAACTTCACTTTCTCCCTACTGTTTCTCAGACGTAAGCGAGATCTTTGTTGCAATACCACACCCCATCTGAACAAAGCTGCAAGTGCAAATAGGACATCAGCATTTATACAGTGTATAACACTGCCAAGAGTTTGCCATCATTCACCTAATTTTACATTCACGCTTTAGATAAAAGAAGAATCTTCAATATGCCAAGTCTCAAGCTGGTTAAACTTTAAGCTTTCCTTTTTTCATTTTTTCTTTATTCCTATTCCTTTTCTTTCCATGCACATTCCCTGTACAACCAAATCCTATCAGACTAGCAATCTATCAAGTAACAGTACTTATCATTGGAGTCACTTTGTCTATCATTGGCTAGATACATAGACCTGTCTTCAAATGACTAAGAAAAATTTCTTATTTTACCAAAAAGTTTGGTGCATTGTTAGCAACAACTTTCTTCCCTTTTTTTTTCTGCCTTTGCGTTGAACTTCCTGATTCTAGACGTAGATTGTGCACCACCTCAAACACAACTACACTACCCCTAATGGGAGTCCTGTAATTCATTGAGGTGACAAATAGTGTGTCACCAAAATAATTCTAAACATCACTACGCAGTGCCAAAAAAAAGGCTTTGGTTGTTGTTCTGGCATCATCTTATGCACAAATTACTGTAAAACCCTCAATTCCTCATGGGCGTGATGCCAGTAACAAAATAGCTTCCGACTTCTTGGTGCCGCATGCAGTTATTAGCTTTCGAGTTCTATCTCTAACTCTTTAGTTTGCATGCATGTATGAGACTGAGAGGAGGATTGGCACAACAATAAAGTTGTGGCCATGTGACCTGGAGGTCAAGGTTAAAGTCGTGGAAACAGTCTCCTGGCCAAATTGCAAGACAAGGCTGCATACCTTAGACCCAAAGTGGTCCGACCCCATTTCCTAGACCCCATGCATCACCGGAGCTTCGTGCACCAGGCTGCCCCTTTTTATATGAATGAGGCTATAAGCACACAGTAAGTAGGCACCCAAAAAAAAAATCTATAGTTGGACCCAAAGTGGTCTGACCATTCCCCAACCCCATGCATCACCGGAGCTTCATGCACCAGGCTGCCCCTTTTTTTATATAAATATGAGGCTATAAGCACACATTAGGCACACAAAAAGAAAACTATAGAATAGCCTTACCCTCAGATCAGTCAGGTCACAGGCCTGAAAGTCATAGGAGTGATGCCAGGGATTGACCCGCCCCCCGCCCTAAAAATCTTCTCAAAAATATAAAACAAAATCCACGAAGCATTATGAAAAATTTCGTCCCAGCAAGGCTGCAAAACTCAAATTAAGAAAAAACTGAAAGAAAATTCGAGCCACAGTTAGACTTCAACCATTATTTGTTGAGCCCATTATGGATGAGATTAACATCAAGGCCTGCCAAAGCAAAGGGTGGATCATGCAATCTGCCTTGACTTGTGTGTTAAATTTATCTTCCTTTCCACTCTCTCAATTTTCAGTGTTTCACATTAAAAACAATAGCATCCATTACAATAACAGACATCTCAAACATCAAGATAGAATTCTTTTCCTATTTCCATCTCTCCTCCCACTTCCCCTGCCCTTATAGGTAGACAGCATAGTCTCACATACATCTAAAATTAACATGTAAAAATTTTGAAAACTTCTGGATTGGTGAATTTACATCTGAACAATGACAATGAAGATGTCGATACTCGTGCATTGGCCAGTTTGGACCGCATATGCCAACAAACCACTCTTTTTTCTTATTAAAATAAAATCACATTAAGCAACAATAGTTGAACATATAATTAGACCGTCTAGAATTTAAAAATGTAAGATATTTCAAACAATAAACAATTCAATGCATTCACTTTGATTTTACAATAGTTATCAGATAATTCACAGTTAATTATAAATTATAATAAAAAGTCTTAATGCGCATTCTTCACTCTTGATCCTTGTCGTCATATAGATACATATACCTTCAAATACAGAACAATCACGCCCCAAAAAAGTGTGGTTATTCCAATAGTTAAAATTTTTTTTTTTTTAAAAACTGCTAGAAACATGCACCACATGAGAATCGGCTAGGAAATGATTCTTTCCAGAATAATTTCTCAAATGGAAAACACGTTTGCTGTTTGCACAGGTGATTGAATTTCAATAGATTCAATCTGTAGACTTCCTTCCAAGTAAATATCATCTTCAGTGATTATTCAACATATTCCAACGATTTATAGTGCATTGAGCTATTAAAGGAACATATCACTAGTGCAAATATCTATGTCTATCCACCTATTTACCATCTCAGCATTTGGCCTGGGTGGAAAGAAGACAATGTTGTGCCATATAATCAACATGAATGGTGACATACCACACTTTCAGGAACAAAGAACAGATAGGAATTTACCATCTGGAGCATATACATTTCCTTTGGACATCATTGCATTGAATTTATCAATTGCAGCCATAAACACTTTGTCTGCGTCAAAAGCTGCTTCCTGAAATTCAAAGAGGCAAAATTTCAAGTTAATAAGTTTTGGCACTTAAATGCATATGAGATGCTAACCATAGTGTCATAAAACAATAGAGTATGTGCAGGTAATACTTACTGGTCCTATGTCTGCGATCAACTGGGCACGGAAGGACAGAGCAAGACCCCAATTGTACAATGCTCTAATATCATCCCCATCAATTGACAATACAAGTCTATACTTTCTGCCAGCTTCTACAAGAAGTTCCTCACACTCCTCACACACCTGAACAAGGACAGAAGCAGTTTTATCTTTGCTGGAATGGCGACCACTACTGCCTCCAATTCTAACTCGTCTCTCGAAGTATGACTCACTGCTTGTTAATAAAGTTCTCAGATCACGACTAATTCTCAATTTAAGTTCTCCATGGAGTAGATAGGTGTTTCCCAGCTGACCCACAGCCAACAAGCTCATCGGTTTCATGTCGACCGCTCTAGAGAGCAATTCCGCAGACTCATAAAGGATGACCTCTGCATGCTCTTCATCATGTCTTCCCCTCACCAACTCCTTGGCTTGCTTTAGAAGGTAATTTGCTTCTGTTAGATACCTATCGAACTCCATGTCATCCAAAATATTTGGAGAGGACATCGAACGAACATCTCTCTCGTGTTCAGACTGGTGGTCAACAAAAAAGAGATCGTCTTGGGAATCCATTCTCTCTCTTCTCACTTGAGATTGGTAAGTTTCCACCTTCCTCCTTTCGCTGCTTCGGCGAGATGCATAATATCTCTCAGATTTCTGAAGCAACTGGTCTTCCACAAAGGAAGCTTCAGTTTCCACATTTTTTGTCTTCATGTCAAAATCAACAAAATCAAGCTGGTTATCACGGGGCTCCTGTGATTGAGAGTTATAACTGTGTCTTCCCTTAGAGTACACATGTTGACTATTTGAGGAATGAAACCTGTCTGTGCGGTAATCGAACCTCCTCATGTTGTTGACATAATTTCTGGTACTCCCACCCTCCTCATCCAAACGCAGACTTCCATTTTTCATAAACTCTCTCGTTCTTCCACCCTGATAAAATTTTGGCCTATGTACCACATCTTGGTATAAACCCGAATTTCCTTGGCCAGAATTAACTTCAGATGCCATTTTTGAAGCACCTTCAATAGCATCATCCTTCGCCACACTCCCCAAGTTCTCTTCTTTAACACTATCCTTAACTTTGTTCGGCTTTGGACCACCCAAACTTCCCCTAAATAGGCCCCCCATGGATTCCAACAACGGAATCCTGAATTCCCCATTGTCTTTCCTTTTCTTATTCGACTTCTCATTCTCAATTAACGAGCCACTGGCATTCCCAGAATTAGCTAAAGAGCCACGAATGTTATCTCTAACTTTCGAAGCTGATGAACTGATCGTCTCAAGTTTTCGAACATAACTCTCCAAATCATCCAACCCAACTCTCTTACGCTCCACAGAATTCTTAACATCACTCATCAAATTGTTAACTCTAACATCTAATCCATCCAAAAAATCCACCAATTTCCGCCACTTCTCGCCGTGAACCTTAACCACGTCCTCTTTCGACCGCCTCTTACTCCCACCAACCTCCGCGGCAATCCCGCCGCGAACCAAACCGAGCGAGAACCCGACCACGAAAACCGAGACGCAAGCCGGGAATATGACTATGGAAGAGACCCTCACTCTAGAAATGGCCAGCGCGCAGACCAGCCCCAGGGCGAAAACGAACACGTGCCGCTGGTCATCGAGTCCCACAGAGACCAAGAACTTCCGCAACTGGGTCGACTCGCCCGGGCGGGCGGCGTCGTCCCAGGGCCCGAAGTCTTCCCACCCGCCGTAGCCCGCCGACCCGGAAGCGGCGGAGGCTCTGGCCGGGAGCGGCGCCACGTGGGTCGCGCCGCGAAGCCATTTCGGATGAGGGGTCTGGACGAACTTGCGGGTTCTCCGGTGAGGGGACGATGGGGAGAAATGGGGAATTAAGAGATGATGGAGGTGGGTTCGGTTCGGAGAGATTAAGGTTCTCATTGGGTGCGGCCGGAGACGGCGGCGGCGGTGGTGGGAGAGCTAGTCAGTCGCTCGCGGCGGAACCGACCGCCATGCGCGGCGGAGCTTGATCTGTTTTGCTCCTGTTTGGCAGGAGAGGGGATGATAGGCGGAAAAACAGAGAGAAAAGACAGCCGGAAAGAAGGTTAAAAAGGGGAAAATACACACACACACACACACACACACACACACACACACACACACACATATATATATATATATATATATATATATCGTGAAACGAAAAATATGACGTTTCTAAATAATATTCTTAGAGAAACGAAAAAATATGACGTTTCTAAATAATATTCTTAGAAAATTATTTTTTAAAATAATGAAAATATTTTTTGGTATTCAATTAAAATTTAAAAACCGACCAAAAAAAATTTAAATTTAAATTTAAAAAGAAAATTCAAAATATTTTCGCTATTCAATAAGAAAAATTTGATTCGATTTTGTTCCGTACATTCCTTTTAACAAATGTTTTTTATTTCTTAAAAAATCGAACTTCTAATTTTAATTTTTCTTTCGACTTTTTCCTTCTTCTTTTTTTTTTTTCTTTCTTCTTCAACCGTGGCCATGACGATAGCCAGCGACTAACCAAAGGTGAACTCAAGCTCGCTCACGGAGGCTCGCTCGATTGATGAGCTCGAGGACCCGAGCCTCACCAAATCAAGAAGTCAGAGGCTCACGCTCGCCAATCAAACAAACTTTCAACTCTCCCAAGGCCAACAAGCTCAAGGCTCACTTGTGGCGTCGAGTCGAGATAAAAGGGAAAAAAAAAAAAAGAAAAAAAAAAATTAAAAATAATAATAAAAGGAATTAAAAATTATAATTTAAAAAAAAAAAAAAAAGAAAGAGGAATGGGCTAGTAGAAATGTCAAATAAGAGAAAAGTGAGAGGAAAATATTTTCCTCCACTTGCGAAAAATATTTTTCGCTTCATGTACTTGAAAAGGGGAATCGATCCTGCATTTTTTACGGGGAATGATTCATGTAGAAACTCCCTCCGCGGATATTCACTAACTGTTTGGTAACGTATGAATCAGCTTTGAATTTTCAGTACTTTCGAAATATTTTTGTGAGAATTTAATGACTTTTTCTCTTTCCCACAGTGCTGCCACTGATAATTGTGGGTTCCACTTGTGCCCTCAAAAAAATTACTGTTCATCTTCTTCTATGTGCTTGCTGGTTCGTCGTTGAGGTGAGATCTAGGTCAAGGTCGCCGTCGTCGAGGTCAAGATGTAGGATCACCCATGTCGTCGAGCCGCTCACTGGAGCTATTGTCTTTGCTGGAGCTACTATGGGTCAAGGTCGATGGTCCAGCGACCCATATCCGATCCTTCAACCATGGTCATGCGAGCTCTTGGTGACTACCGCCTAGGTTGCGAATAGTCAAAAGGCCCGGATAGTTTGCAAGATTAGTTGTACATTGCAAATTTCCAAATGAGAAAACCTTAGAATCGATGAGATTGGTCATCGATGAGGCCTCTTCACCTTGCCAAAGTCAGGCGACCCCGGGGTCGCTTGGTCGACGCCGGCAAAGCTCACCCAGTCCAAGCCTCTCTTCATGCTTGCCCCATCTATTTCTGTCTTATTCATTTTTCCTTTTTCTTTTCACTTAAAAGTTACTTTATAAACTATATCCCAAAATGAGTATCCAAACATTAATGCTTCCACCAAATGCCCCTAAAAAGGTACTTTGGGCAAATGGAAAGTTGAAAGAAGTTACAGTTTTTTTAATGGAGAGAGAGAGAGAATATTGGCCAGTTAACAGTGAAGTTTGCCTGACAAGAGTGGGATCAATATTATCGTTTTGTTTTCTTAACATGGTGGAGGCATGTGGTACAAATTCGATCCTCCGACATCGTCATAAAGGAAAAGAATATCATGTTTCAGCCACTTGATCAAGTTCATTGCTCGTATCGCTGTCCGATTTCTCCCATATTCACTTGGTGGCATCAAGTTCAATACACTGTTCGAAGTTAATGTCAATATGTAGATGATGGCCATGGTAAAGCAAACTAAATACCTAAGCCAAATTGGATTTGTGCAGTCAATTACGAGGGTACGATTCACTGTACTATTATGGGGAACAATCTATCGAGGAAAAGCTTGCCTAATGTTCTTATCCATGAAGCACCATACGAGCTTAGCCTTGACAAGAAAACTTTCAACTCGTGACGAATAGTATTGGAGCAAATTCCCCAAACTGTATTGGCAAATGCTGAGAAAAGATCTATTGCCATATTTCTAACAAGAAAATAAACCTCCATTGGCTTGATCAAAATAAACCTAATAGGTCAAAGAAATTGCTGTCAAGGGAGACAATTGGCTTGGGATGCTACGCTTGTAAGAGAAAGCACAAGTGACTAGAGATTTGTCAACAACCTTGATAGAGAGAAACGGTCGATGGAGTGGAGTGGCCACTATGTTAGGCAAACCTTTGCCATTCTTGCAAGTCCTAAGAGACTAGCGGTGATGGTTGAAGAATGCAAGGAAGCAACAAAATGGGTTGTACCGATCACATTGCGGAAATTGAGTCGAAGAGTGTTAGTCTGATTTTGTCCAAACCAATGTGGACTGTAGAATAGGATTTTGTACCATCGAGATGAAATGTGAGAGATGCAAAACGGATTCATAGGAGTGACATCAAGGTGTTTACACTAGAGATCTAAGGATCGCAATGATTTTTATTTTAGAGGATTTTTTAAGGCAGAACGAGCCTCCCGATCACAAATTGATTGGGAGTTAATACCGTTATTCTAATGATGGCTACAATAGGTTGCAATCAATTGTTATGTTGAACTAAGCTATATGTCTCGCCTCGGAGATTGAATGCCCAAGGAAAATTGGGTGTGAGATAGTTAATTATAAGGATGCAATTCGCCATATTGTTCTTAACAACGATCTATCGAGGGAAGGCCAATCTAGCATTTAGACTCATTAGGCGCAATGTGGGCTCATCCTCATTCAGGAAACTATTGGTCCGTGACACTTGCATATACATCATGTTCCGTGACATCATTATTAATGGATACTTCATCCTCAAGAGCCAAAAGTTTACCCATCTACTAGACTCACTCAATTGGCCATCAGCAAGCCAACCTATCTTGGCTCATTCAACTCACCAAGTAAAAGAGTGGATTTGGACAATCATGCCCCCTAATGGCTCACTAGCCTGCCTAAGCCGCCGCTAAGCCAAATCTTGCCCCAACCTAAGGAACGGTACATAAATTTTGAGATGGTGAATCTAGGTTTAACCTCAAAGCACGACCAGACCACCCAACACTTATTTCTAGTAAAGATCTAATCTAGAACAATCCAACCCAAATCTCGTTTTCAACGAGGGCACCTAACATTCCAAAGTTAGGACCTCAATTATCGACCCGCTCAATGATCACCTCTTCTATTAACTTTTTACTTGTGACTTGCTTAAACCTTCTTTTTTTTTTTTTTTTTTTGAGATACCAAATCATGATGTGGGCTGGGCTTATGAGCAAAGCCCATCTGACACGCACTTAAACCCTCCCCCACCTCCACCATTTCCCCCTACTCCGTCGTCGTTCCTCCTCATCATCATCATCATCTTCATCCTCCCCCTAAAACCCTAACCAGACCTCCTTTATAAAAGCCTCCATTTCCCACCACCCAAATCCTCCTCCGTCTTCTTCCTCACTCCCACTCTTAAACCCTAACCCGAATCCGCCCGCCGACCCGACAAACCCCGTCCCGCCATCATGTCCGACCTCGAGATCTCCCGCTCCGAGAAGAAGAAGAAGAAGCACCGCTCCAAGGACGACGCCGACGCCGACCCCGCCGCCACCTTCGCCCCCGCCGCCGCCGCCCCGCCCCCGGCGACCACGACTACATGATCAAGCCGCAGTCCTTCACCCCCTCCATCGACACCTCGCAGTGGCCGATCCTGCTCAAGAACTACGACCGCCTCAACGTCCGGACGGGCCACTACACGCCGCTCCCCTCCGGCTACTCCCCGCTCAAGCGTCCCCTCGCCGAGTACATCCGCTACGGCATCCTCAACCTCGACAAGCCCGCCAACCCTTCCTCCCACGAGGTCGTCGCCTGGATCAAGCGCATCCTCCGCGTCGAGAAGACCGGCCACTCCGGCACCCTCGACCCCAAGGTCACCGGCAACCTCATCGTCTGCATCGACCGCGCCACCCGCCTCGTCAAGTCCCAGCAGGGCGCCGGCAAGGAGTACGTCTGCGTCGCCCGCCTCCACTCCAAGGTCCCCGACGTCGCCAAGGTGGCCCGCGCCCTCGAGACCCTCACCGGCGCCGTGTTCCAGCGGCCGCCGTTGATCTCCGCCGTGAAGCGGCAGCTCAGGATCAGGACCATCTACGAGAGCAAGCTGCTGGAGTACGATGTCGACCGGCATTTGGTCGTGTTCTGGATTTCCTGCGAGGCGGGTACTTATGTGAGGACCATGTGCGTGCATCTCGGGCTCATCTTGGGCGTCGGCGGGCATATGCAGGAGCTGAGGAGGGTCCGGTCGGGGATTTCCGGGGAGAAGGATAACATGGTGACGATGCACGATGTGATGGACGCGCAGTGGTTGTATGATAATTACAGGGATGAGAGCTACTTGAGGAGGGTGATCATGCCGCTCGAGGTCCTGCTGACCAGCTACAAGAGGCTGGTGGTGAAGGATTCGGCGGTGAACGCCATCTGTTACGGCGCGAAGCTGATGATTCCCGGGCTGCTGAGGTTCGAGAACGATATCGAGGTCGGGGAGGAAGTCGTGCTGATGACCACCAAAGGTGAGGCTGTTGCGTTGGGCATTGCTGAAATGACCACGGCCGTGATGGCCACCTGTGATCACGGGGTGGTGGCGAAGATTAAGAGGGTTGTTATGGATCGGGATACTTACCCGAGGAAGTGGGGGCTCGGCCCGAGGGCATCTATGAAGAAGAAACTGATGGCTGATGGGAAGTTGGATAAGCACGGAAAGCCGAATGAGAAGACCCCTCAAGAGTGGCTTAGGAATGTGGTTCTCCCACCTGGTGGAGACTCTATGGTTGCCGGTCTTGCTGCTGCCGCCGACGAACCGGCAAAGCCAGAGAAGGAGATTTCTGTCATTGGGGAGGGTTCTGTTTTGGAGAAGGAGAAGAAGAGGAAGAGCAAGGATGAGGATGGGGAGGTGGGTGACGGTAAGCCTGCTAAAAAGGCGAAGGTGGAAGAAGTGGAGGAAGTGAAGATTAAGAAGGTGAAGGAAGATGCGGTGGAACCGGAAGTGGAGAAGAAGGAGAAGAAGAAGAAGAAAAAGAAGGACAAAGAGAATGGCAATGTGTCTTCGGATGAGGAGACGGCTCGGAAAGAAAAGAAGGGACACAAGGATAAGGCCGAAGCTGGTTCTCCAGATTCAGAGAAATCGGAGAAGAAGAAAAAGAAGAAAAAGAACAAAGAGGCTGAGGATGGTATTAGTAATGGTAAGGATGAGGATGGGGAAAAAACGGAGGAGAAGAAAAAGAAGAAGAAAGACAAGAAGAAAGACCGAGAAGAATGATCGGGACGGGCGCGATAACTCTTAGGTCTTTAGTAAGTGCTCATTGGGATCAATCTCATCCATGAACATGCGGTGAACGGCTCCTGCGATTTCCTTAATGTATTTCAATGAGAATTGAAACTGATCCTGCGGCTGAGCTCTGTTATTTGTAGTTTTATCTTCTCTAGCAGTTCAACTTGTCTATCTTTGTTTCTACTTTTTTGCATTGTTTAATTGCTGTTGTTTATGCTTTGTCTTGCCCCTCTTCTTGATCCAATACATGGCATTGGCTATTGCAAGGATATTATCTGTCTTTGGGCAATGTCAAGTATGAGGTTTTGGACATGGGAAGTACTTCCCATTTGACTTTGAAAGATCAGTTTTGTCTTCAGGGGGTAGAGTAGTAGATGTTGTATACAATGTTTATGCTTCAGTTGGATGCTCCCAGAAATGGGTTCTCTCGTTTTCACTGAATTCAATCGGGTATACCTGTGAATGAACAGCAAGGTTTGCACAGAAAGAAGGATTGAAGAGGTATCAGTGCAGTCCTCCCGGTTTGGATTTAGCGTCGGAAGCAGCATCGGCATGGTTGTTTAGTCAATGCACGCAGGATTTGTCGAGACATTTTAAGGGTGTGCTGACAGGCTTCCCCAAGGCATACTCAATCACATTAGATAATATAGTTGAATTCCTACTGACTCGCGGTATTCAGATAGAAAGCCAGTGTAGAAATTGGTTATGTTTCATGTTTTCTGAAGCTTTAGACAGGATAGGGCAGGTGAGGAATGAGAGATTCACGTCACGTATTGGCTTCGCCACCATAGCTTCATTTAGAAAATGAACTTAGGATCGGCAAACTCAATGCGAGCGCAACATAAGCCGAAACAAAGATGGAGAAAGAGCACGATGTAATACAGGAAGATTTACCAGCACGTCTAACCCATATCCCATTTCTAGACACTATTTGCTTCACCACCATAAGCTTCTTGTTCTAAGGTCCTGTTTAGTTCGGCTTTCCAAAGGGGCTTTGAGGGAAAATATTTTGTGGTTGGCATGTATTTTTGAAAGCTTATTTGCCCAATATCAATATTTTAATGCTGAAAGCCCAATATTGGGAGGGGCTACTTTGAGCATTGGCATTTTGGATATGTGATTTCACTGTTCACCGAGTCACTGTTCATCTTCTTCTTACCTGGCCTTGACGGTTGAGCGCCGCCCACCGCGAAGGGAAGCCTCGCCTAAGGTCGCGCAACCTCAAGTGAGATGGCCTAGGTCGTCCAGGCACCGTCACTGCCTGAGGTTGCGCGATGTCCATTCATTCAAAAATACTTGGGAAAATGCAAAGCATTTCCCCCAAAATTAAACCAAATGAGCCCTAAATGAACTTGGGATCGGCAAACTCAATTCGAGCACTACATAAGCCAAAACAAAGATGGGGAAAGAGCATGGATGTAATACGCGAAGATTTTATTATGAGATTAGAGAAATCGAAGATCCAAGGCACGCCCAACTAAGGTGGAACATATTTCGGCATGGCAATCTCCAGCAACGAGGATAAACTACAAATATATCAATACATGGAGTAAAATTCGA
This sequence comes from Eucalyptus cloeziana, assembly GCA_014182715.1. NCBI lineage: Eukaryota > Viridiplantae > Streptophyta > Magnoliopsida > Myrtales > Myrtaceae > Eucalyptus > Eucalyptus cloeziana. The sequence goes on from CM024638.1 coordinate 33,770,707, forward strand.
TCAATCCCTGGGTTACAGAACTGCATATCGTGGTTTCTTCGGTTTAAATGTCTACATCCGCGCAACATGTGACAACGAAAGCAACCAAGCAGTAAGAATACCTGAGACTCGAGAAAAAAGAATCACGACATTCAAGAGAAGAAGAAAAAATATTCAATAGACAAAAATAGGTTCACCAAAAGATATCATGACGAGCGAGACCGATGGTAGCGCACTTCATTTGTGCTTCAGAGAAGCAAGGGTGAAACCATGCTCAAGCACTCGCTTGCTCGGGTTGTTCATCAGCAGGAGCTGCTTCTTTCGGTGGGCTTGATGAGCCATTAACACCATCTTTAACAGGGGATGCTGCTGCAGCCGCCACAGGAGCTCCGTTAGCAGTAGGTGCGCCGTCCTTCTCTTTATCCTTCTCCTTCTCCTTCTCCTTGTCCTTCCCGTCTTTTGCATTCTTCCCATCTTTCGCATCCTTGGGAGGTGGTGGAGGTGGGATCATGTGAGGCGGTGGATTGTGCTTCAGTTTTATGAGAATTTGACGCATCCTAGAGAGCTCAGTCGGCTTTCCAGGCTTTGGACCCTGGACGACGGTGATCCCTGGCTTTTTCTCCTGTTCCTTCTTCCCTCGCCTCTTTTCAATATTCGGAACCTCATGGGGGATCAGGTCTCCTATGGCCTTCCAGTACTGCTTATCAGCCTCTTTATGGAATTTCTCCTGATTAGCCAGGAATAACTGCAAGACATGTACAAGTCATTATTATCACCTGGTTTAGAACTAATCTAGTGAATTGGGTAGTCGATGGGACACTTTTGAGTTCCCTACCTTCTCCCTCTCCCTGTTGTTGGTCTTGTTGCTTTCGACATTCAGCTTTCTTTTCTCATAAAATTCTCGTATATAATCCTCAGCATCTAGGATGATCTGGATCCTCATGTCCTTCTCCCGCTTCTCCTTCTCCTCAAGCAAAAGTGCATTTTGGCTGCAGAAGCAAATGGAAGCACATAAACATTAAGTTGAGGTCATGCTGCGTTTGCAAACATGCTAGAACAAGGCATCAACGGTAGGGTGAAACCATCTGGTCTCTCGATTAAAACCTTCCAGCCTTAGTCAACTAATTTGGAAAAATCACAGAATCAGACACACGACATATTGCGAGATATGTCTAACCATGTAAATGATCTACTTGCACTCCAATGAAACTACAGTTTCCTTCTACACTGTGCTTAAGCAAAAACCAGGCACCATGTCACTGCTTTATTTGGACTCCAAAAAAAATTATTTGTGAATCTTTTATTAGTAAAAACATGCAGAAACCTATGGTAATTTAGCTATTTTCAAAAAAGTTGTCATGTCCATCTATCAATGTGATCATGCAAAGAACTTCAGACATACATGTCAAGCTACTTCTTTGGACAATACAGTACTCGACACAGACAAACACATGCCAAACTACTTCTTTGGACAATGTGACTTTAGACCAATCAGCATACACATCCGTTAGTAACTACATACATGTCTATAAAAAATATCAATACCATCACCACCACCACCACCTGTGTTTCAACAAAACACCTAGGATACTGATCAAACGCATCATAGTTTTCAAGCTAACCCAACAATGCAAGTCAGTCGAGCTACTAGAGGAGCAGGAGGACTTGATTGCTTTTCTACATCTACTATAATTTAAGTGTTTCCAGTTTCCAGTAATTAGAATAGTTTTACCACACAAGCTCAAACTAGCAGATACTCTCTCAGTTCGCAACTGAAATAGACTCTATATAGTCATTTTTCATTAATACATTGGACTGAGATACAACTAATGATATATTTGGTTTGTCACACCATTCTGCAATGCCCCAATATGACACATATGGCACATGAAATTTCTTTTGAACAAAAAAGAACTAGCTCTTAATAACTATAGCAGAATCTATATAACTAAAATTCAACAAATACTCACCAAATATATGCATATTCAATATAAACATCAAGTATTAAAAATTTACATACCGTACGCATCATGTATCTAGATAGAGTGTAATAGGCAATCATGCAAAATAATAACAGAAGTACTGGGAGTCTGTCACGATTAGAACATCCTACCACTGCTACCATCATCAAGAACCATATTGCACATATTTGGGTTTTTGTCGGAGGCTTACTGATGATGCCAAGGAATCATGACTCTATCGGGGGTAATAATGGACGGCTTAACTCGGTCAACTCATTTTCTACTGGTAAGAGAAGATCACTCTTTCGAGAAGTATGCTCTGTACACAAAATAATCCAACTACATGGGGCTCCACCTATGTCAGCAACTATTACACCAAGTAAGGATCCCACATTTGGTGCAAAGTTTTAGAGCACTCTTCAAACTACTTTAGGGACCAAACTCGAGTTTAAATAAAGAGCCATTTAAGAAATACTCAGGGAGCTAGAAATTAGATCAGGTTTTCATCTCAAAATTTCAAAATGAAAACCCTTAGGATGATACACTTGAGCTAAGTTCAACCACTTGTCACCTATTGAATAGAACTTCCTTTATACTCGAGCTTGAATCAACTCCTTTTGAACTAAGTCCAGTGAGCTTTGATCGGACCAAGTTTAAACTTGAAAATACTTCACTCCAAGTCTAATTAAACATTTAAGATTTGATATTGATTCTAAACAGGAATGCATAAATATAGTAAACACAGATATAGATTTTAGACTAGTACAAGCTTCAGTTTGAGCTTCAGTTGAGCTTAACACAATTTTGTGTTAATGTGTACTTATAATGACCAAGTCAAGTCCATTCAAGCTTGAGCATGGTATTAAATAGATTCGAGCTCATGCTAAAAATTAAGCCCAATCAACCTTGAGTCATTGACCATCAAGCCAAGTTAAGTTCAACGGGAAAATGGTGTCGACCCTGCTAGTTTACACTAGTACTATCTTCACAATTCTCAGCTTTTCATTTCCTCTCTCTATCTATAGATGAAGCTGCAGACTCTCTTCACAGTTCTTGACCATCAAGCCAAGTTAAGTTCAACTGTATTGATTTCTATGGATCTTGTAGACAGTCATTTGGGGGCTTAGTTTGAAATGCATCTTCTTCATTATATCGTGGTCTGGAGCTACAACAGAATCTACTTTTATTCTTTTATCTGCATAAAATAGAAAAACTGAAGATTGCTCTCGAAATCAATTATGATTAATTACTCAGTTTGAATGGGGTCACTTGCGCTTGAGTGTGTGGATAATTCTTTTGAGCTGACCAAATATGAAAAACAACCCATAATTGAGTTCATGATGAGAATTGGCATCTTCCTATGTCAACTAAATGTAGCTCGACTGTTCCCTAGAGAAACTGCTATCTTGGTAAGAGAGTCACGTCTTTTAGGTTCCCTTTCCAGTTCAGCACCTCATGCTAACAACTCCTATGTTTCCCTTTAGTGGGATTTATGTATATGCTGACATGACAATATCCTGCAAAGATAGACAGTAGTAAAATTGCACCGTGAAACTGTCAGTCATGGGCTGAGGTCACTGAACAGTGGACAAGCTATGGTTTTTCATGAAAAGGCTTACTATTCCTAATGTAGCAAAGTAAATGAAGTTCTTAATCTACACATAACAGTATGATTTCTATTCAGGTATACAACCAACGACAATTCGGATATAGTTCACTAGACTGAAGAAATATTGCAAAAGCAATCTACAGCTCATTAAGTTGTTCTATAACGGAATTATAAAGGACACTGTTCCCATAACACGACAATAGGATCTAGACGTAAGGTTGATCAGCATCATTCTACTGTAATCTTTTCAGCTCTAAACTAGCGAATCATTTTGCTAAATTACTGTTTCAATGTAACAAAACAAACGATGACGTCTATCCCATCACTTGCAGTTATTGATTCCAAATTTGCTAGTCGCAGTCAAAAGGTAACTTTCACCTCAGATCTAAATCTAGATCCAAGAACATCTAAACATTCCAAAGTTTCTGGCGTCAGCTACAAGATCAACAATCAAACTACTACGATTTTGAAGAAATTGCACAATGAGACCTCAATCTGAAGCCTAAGTCCACAATTACCCAATCACTTGAGCATAAATAGAACGTGAAAATCAAAATCAAAGTCCAAGTGAACTCAGAATCAGATCTTAACTAACTAGCAGTTCAGACGAGCGAATAAGATATCAAGAACCAGATAACTGATGACTAGATAAATTGCATAGAATGAAGCACGACTTTCGGAATCGAGATCGCCACCAGGACTAATCCACTTCAGCTATCGCTCGAAACCGCAGCTCGCCAAGCGCATTTCACCACATTTCGAACGCAACAGCGATTCAAACCCGAGCAATCGAGCGTAGATCTAAGCATCAAACAGCACACCAACGCCAGATCTAACCGAATCCGATTAAATCCAAACCAACGAACTCAAAAAGCCCTCACCGCCGCCACTCGCGCAGGGCGAACCCTTCCTCCTGCATCTCGTTCGGCGGGGGCAGGATGGGCCCGTCCGACGACGCGAAGACCCCGCCGTCGTCGCTCTCGAACACGTTCCCGTTCCCGTTGCCGTTCTCCACGTGGACCGAGTCGTAGGGCGACGGCGAGTACCCGGAGCCCTGGTCCTCGTACCCGAAGATCTCCGGGGACCGGTCGACGGCGACATCGCCGTCGGCCGGGAACCCGTCGAGGCCGCCGTCGCCGCCGGAGGCCGGGGAGAAGCTGGAGTAGCCGCCGTAGCCGGAGAAGGCGCCGTCGTGGTCGGCGGCGGCGGCGGCGGCGTGGTGGACCTCATCGCCGTCCATGCTGAAGGCGTCGAAGGAAGCGGACATGGCTGGGGGATCGATCGATCGATCCGATCCGATCGGCCGGGACGACTTCGGATTTCGAGATCGGAAATGGAGAGATGGAAATGAAAGAGAGAGAGAGAGAGAGAGAGAGATCCGCTCGACTGGTGGTGTGTTTTTACTTTTCTGAGATCTCTCTCGCGTTTTCTGCCCCTTTCCTTTTTATGCTGTTCTTCCTTTTTCTTCTTCGCTTTCTGGTCAGCGATTTTTATTTTTGATTATTTTCCTTTTTCATTTCTTTTTAAATGCGGTCTCCAAATTTTTAATTTAAGATTAATATCACGAAAACTGGTACACCATGTGACAAATTATCCATAAACTATTTTTTTTATTATGAAAAACCCCAAACTAATATACCTTTAACAAATTTACCCCAATCAACATAAAAACACTACATTAGTAAATTAATTTATTCGACCTCAAAAAATCCCAAACTTGTAAATTTGTGATAAATATAACATCCGTTAAATTGAATTAATACCACAAAAAATCATAAAAATTGTAAACTTTGACAAACGGAGCGTAAAATCCCAAATTTGTATACCAATCATATTTAACTTAATAATTTGACAGTAAAATTTAACGAAAACTAACAAAGGGTAAATTTTTCATAAATGTCACCCAGGTTTTTATTTTTCAGGGATATTTTTTTTTTGGCGGGAGAACCAACTCGCACCGACCCGTGATGCGCCGTAAACCCCGTGACGCCTGTGAAAACCACCACCCCGACGCTGTGCGCTTAAATCGCCTAATGATCCACCAACCTCCCAACTGCCGTAAACCGAACTCCCGAGCTCTCAGGAAGACGTTGTAAGCTTATACTAATTTAACCAAGTGGTATTTTCAAGATATTAACCCTTTTAATTTATCCAATGTCATTCTTGAACTTTTCAAACTAGTTACGATTGGTCGTTCGATTCTTTGCATTAGTACCAAATTGGTACCAAAAACCAAAATGGTTGGGCCCTCCCTGTGTGACCTCAGCTCATTGTCCCCATGGGGAGCCCTTGCCAGACCCGAAGTCGGCCTGAGGGACCCACTTTGGGAGTCCTTTGTCAACCTATACAGTAGATGTACACTTATGATAGACATAGACTCTTTACTTTTTCATTAATTTAAGTTTATGAAGCACATTAAATATTTTAATATAATCGATGGACTAATTTGAATATACACCTCAAAATTTAAGATTATATTGAATAAATTAAAAGTTGATGAATGGGCGTGGGAAACAACGGCGACGTAGACTCATAGGGCGATTTTTATTTTTGGGTTTTTTTTTTTTTTTTAGTGTTGAGAGATGAGTGGGCATGGGAAACGGCGTCGTAAGGGCGATGGACCTGGCGAGTGGAGGTAGGCCGCGGGGCGCTATCGGTATGGGCATTTTGGTAAAATTGGAATCAAAAGCCTAGGATTTGCTTATAATTGATCGGATCCGAGTGACTCAGACGTAAGACTAGAAATTGCTTTTCAAGCCCTACCTAAGATTATAAAATGTTGGATATTTTTTTAATGGAAAAAAACCACAAAAAAAACTCTATACTTTATCAATTGTAACACATTTAAAAAAAAAAAATATTATGACGCCAAAATCTCCAAACCTATACTTATGTAAGACATTTACTTCAACTTTTTTTGTCACTAAATATCTCAAACTTATATTTGTGTGACACATTTTTAACTCAGATTTTTTCTGCAACATTAAATTTCTAGAATAAATGTGTCACATGGATATAAATTTTAGTTTTTTTCCGTCACAAAATTAGATTTAAAATAAATATGTCACATGAGTATAAGTTTAGGATTTTTTATGCCACAAAATAAGCTTTATGATATATATGTCGTAATTGGCAAAGTTTAGAGCTTTTTTGTGACTTTTTCCTTTTCTTATTCGTAATATTGGATTTTGACAAGCCATAATAGAGGGTTAAAACTCGAGATTCAAAGTGATTTGCCAAGATATAAGTCTTTGTTGCGATGATGATAAGAATATTGACGGTGTTGGCGCTCGCTTTGGCATCAGCTTTTCGAGCGATTATTTAACTTTTAAAAGCAAAATCGATTAAATTTCATCAGCAATTTTTCCTTTTAGATGATTTAATACTAAACCAACACTGCATTAGATTTTTTAGGCAAAGGAAAGTCGCCCTTGTAACACGCAATTTCTAAATGTTTTGACGCTTGAATGATTGCTTGAAAAATTACGGCACCAAGTCGAGCGAGCACTATCACTATCATTTTCCCTGACTTCCCGCAATGTCTAGGCCGTCAGAGGATTGACCTCTACATTCCATGGATCAAGTTTTGTTTTTTCTTAGCATAGAATTAATATCACGAAAAACTCCAAACCGATATGCTCATAACAAATTTATCCTAAACTGATACATTTATAATAAATTTACCTACTATTGATTTCGATTAAATTTCTCCGTCAAATTATTAAATCGGATGACCTACTATTGATTTCGATTAAATTTCTCCGTCAAATTATTAAATCGGATGACAAACGATAATCAATGGATATACCAATTTACCAACTATTGATTTCGATTAAATTTTTACTATCAAATTGCTAAGTTGGACAATTTGAGATTTGTATCCTCTATTTGTCATATGTATAAACTTATCATTTTTTAGTAGTATTACTTCAATTTAATAGAAACTAACAAAGAACAAAGTTGTTACAAACTTACCATTTTTTTATTTTTTACGATCCAAAAATTAATTTAAGATAAATTTATCAAAAGTGTACGAGTTTAGGATTTTTTTTGTAGTATTAACCCACCATATCAAGCATTACCATATTGAGGACATTCCCAATATTTCACAAAAATCTTATATGCACTGCTCGCTCATTTTCCTGCAAGATCATGCGCCTGTCTGTTTAATCCATCGGCCATAGAGAACTTAGAAACATCAGTAGGGTGCACGCAACACTCACCAAACAAATCGTGCAGATTTCATTGCTCAAAGAATCAACCATGATACACCGAAACGTTACATCGCTGTGCCGAAAAATTTCACCAGTACCGCAGCTCTACAATTACCATGATCTCCCCCATCTCGCGGGCCGCCGAGCAGGGAAAAAAAAGGGAAAACAGTTGACTGTAGCACGGTTAACACTGTCAGTTAGTTGGTCAGGTCCTCGCGCCACCCTGAGGCATCGAGTGGAAGCAGCCTTTCGATCCGCGGCGGTTTGTCGAGCCACGCACAATTCCCGGGTTCTGCCTTGTGTAGTAAATACACACAGCGCAACCAAAGAATCTGATTTACACCAGAGACCAGAATCATGCAGACAAAATGATGGCTCGAGTTGTGAGGCAGTCTCGGGTTCATCTACTCTTCTGATACTGAACGCCCTCAAAGCCGTCAGATCAACATGGAAGATTTTGGCTGGGACATAACGAAACATGACCCTGCGATTCAATATCTCTGACTTCTCCACATGTGAACTGAGAACGGCCTGGATAAAGAGCAAAAAGAATGAAACCTCAACTCAAACAGTTAGGGAACAGCAGGGGCATTCTTGGGGTATCTAGCTGAAGAGGGCATCCGCTGCATAGCTCTCGGGAACTCCGGCTTGAGTCGTTTACTCGGTATCCCTTGCAATGTTCTTTTCCACAACACCGAATTAGTACAATGGCATATTCATCTTGATAAACAGACAAGAATTTATTTAGATGGCAAGAAATCAATCACTTGTATAGAGAGAGAGAGCTACCAAAGCTCCCTTGTTTCCATTTTGTTAGTGGCAAAATTAAAGTGCCTTAAAAGTAACCGATGAAAAAATGGAAGAGATGGCCGACGGAAGTGGGGTAGAGCACTTAAACAAAAAAAAAATTGCAAGCTCCCTTGTTCCATTTCGTTAGTAATGGCAAAATTAAAGTGCCTAAAAAGTGGACCAATGAGAAAAATGGAAAGAAGTGATGGCCAAAGGAAGTGTGGTAGAGCACTTGAGAAAAAATTCGCAGTAAACTTGTGCAAGATAGTAATAAGTTTTCCAGTAAGCTTTGCAGATCAGGAGTTCTAAAGAGCCAGATAGGCCAATCCAGCCTTTCCTATATTAGCATGGCTTGAGTTCACTACAACAAAAGGAAGACAAAATTATGGTTAAGATTGGCCACATGTGAAATCACTGACCTGGGGGAGCCTGCACGTTTTGGAGTAACTTGACCAAGCATTGACCTCAATGACCCCAGAGCCCTCTCAGCAGCCTAAGAAAAGAAATAAAGTTGTTCAGAGAGCCTGGAAAAGATAATTTGTGTCTCTGATGCTTGAAATAATCACGACATGTCTAATACATTGAATTCTGTAGGAAGAAGTTACCTGTATCTTAGCTTCATCCCATGTCAAGCCAATTCCCCTCCCCAAAACCTGCCCATCGATTTCGACCTGAAAGTTGATAATGGAGTAGAAAAAGATATTAGTTGAATTTCAACAATAGAACCAAGGATGCATCACAAAACAATCCATAAGCCTTTCCCGTTCTAGCAAATCATGTTGCTTCTTGGAAAGGCCTTGAAAAATATAACATATCGTCCTCCACACGAAGCCAAATAAAACGACAATATAGTTTATAGTGTCAGAAATTAGTTTATTCGAGTCAAGGGTATAATTCACTAAAACCAGGCTTTTATTCCTCTATTGACTTCTAATTAACAAGGAATTCAAAATGAAGAAGTCAATCGATGCTCTAAAGTTCACAAAATTAGAATGTCAGAGTATCAAAATTGCATTTGCTCAACCTGTGCGTGAACCTCCTTATTCTGCATGGGATTCGTTGTCGGCTGTGGCGAGGATTGGAAGACCATGCCAAGACCCTCCATCATGCACTGATGACCAAAAGGAAAAGGAATGGATCTTGTTAATCGGACACGCAAATCATGCTTTGATTTATATACAAAAAGATTGAACAAGTTCTTTAATTTCTCACTAATTCTTTAAGTGCAGAAACAGAGCCCATTGAAGTCTTAGGGCCTTCAAATCTCAGGTCTGGAAATCTTGATGGCTCAGCTGCAGTAGCATAAGGAACAGGATCCTCTTTGGGCAACGGCTGATTCCCAAAAGAGTAAATACTACCAAAATATCCATTCTCGCTTGCTGGGGATGGCCGATTTCCATCTCCTTGTCTGGAAGCAGGATCGGACTTTGCCCGGTTCATGTATATACCTGAAAAATCATATTGCAAAAAGTCAATAAACTGAATAGAAAATCAATTCTTAGTATTTCCATCCACGACGATAGTAGTTGTGAGAAGTGCTAAGATCTATGAATTTTTCAAGGAAACGCCAGACCAATAATACTTTACTTGAAAAACCCAGGAGATGGAAATTAAAATAATTAATTAATTAAAAAAAAAAAACCACAGTCAAGCTCCAACGAAGCCAGACATAATGAGTTTTTTCTGATGGTTCTGCAAAAAAGAACCTTAAGAATTCAAACGCAATTGTTCATAATTAAGTTTTTCATTCAACATGTACAGTGTGTTTCATTGAAAGGCATAAACATCTCAGTTATCATGCATTTTCCTCAGGCCTGTTTATTCAATAGTTATCTATAAGCATAACAACAAAGAATGGGAACATATCCAACACTCTGGGGTCCAAACAAGTCCTAAAACCTATCAATGCTCCTACTGCATTTTGATCATAAATTAGCAATCACTAACTTCTCGGACATCTAGTAGGTGTACATGGTAGAGGAATACTTTTTCCATTTTAGATGCATAGTAGAGGAGCAGCAAACTTCCACATTCTGATCCTATGGAGTTCGTTGAAACAGATATCCCATGGCTTCAACTAGATAGTACACTTTGGCCCAAAAAAAGGCTAGATCCCACACTCTTTGGTCCACCCCAATAGAATCCACAAAGAACTGGGACTGGCCTTGCAAACTCCAGATTACAGCTTAAGCAATACTGTTTTTTTTTTTTTTGGTGAAGAGCTTAAGCAATACTGTCGTACCAAGATTCATGAAAAAGATGGCTATTCAAGTAGATAAGGATTTATGTTCTCCGTTAAAAAATATAAGGATTTATGGATATTTCCAACTAACTCCCATAAGGTACCCAGAAGGATGAAAATAAGGATTGAGGGGTAAAATGAAGGCTGATCCTTATAGAGAGCAAAAAGAACCACCTTTCTGGCAGTAGTAAGACAGAGCAGCCCAATCGTACACTGAAAAATTTCAGCACTCTCCCAGAGATATACATAGTCCATCAGGCACTTAGGATTTCCTTGACCAGATAGTAAATAACCTTGACATTTTCTGGCCATGTTAATTCAGGCTCCAATAGGCTGCCTCCCCCTCTCTTCTCCCGCCCCAAAAAATAAACAGAAAATCCAGCCAGAAAAAACACACCTACTAAAGTGAAGGTAAATTATTTCGCATGCATCTTTACAGGCAAACATGTATTTAGCTTAAGTTAAAGTAGTCAACAGCATTATGACATAGTAACCCCTTATGATTCAATAAAATTGCCTATTCTCATATTATAGCAATAAAAGTATTAAAAATGCTTAATGAAACAGGTAACGCTAATTTCATTTTACCAAACATTCCAATGGTCACTCTGGCAGATTAACCAGGAGACAGAACTTTTCTTTAGGTTGTTTCAAAGTATCCAAGCCTACGTATGTTGTGTCAACTATGCTTGAACATGCTTACATTTAGCAGAAAATCGACAAGACATACTAGAACACACACTTGTTTCCCAATGACCATCAATTGACATATTTCTTATGACACCATTTCCAATAACCATCAAGATTAAGCAGTCAAACAGAACCAAGACAAGGCAGTAAACAGGAGACTGTAAGAGAGCATCTTACCGGCCAAATGCCTTAGCGAACCTACAGCAGCCTGGTGTTGAGCTTCTCTTCTTGTTCTACCACTCCCTTCACCAACCTTCTCTCCCGCAAACCAAGCCTACAAGAGAAATCGATTTGTAGAGTGTTCGTAAGTATACCTTTTCCTATAAGTAGCGTGTTCTTAAATATACTTAACTAAGAATGTCACGGCCAAGGGACCTATACACAATGTAGATAATTGAGTTTACAAATCCAATGAGGTGAGAAATGTTAAGAGTGAAAGTAAAAATTCTCAACACTATTCCTAGTGAGAAAGTACCTCAATAGAAAACTGCAGATCCATGCTTGGAAGCAAAGACGGTTTGAACTCCACCTGCAAATTTTTTTCAAATTAACAGATGAAACTTTAAGGGATCCAAAGACTACAGAAAAGTGCATTCTAACTGAACCTCAACAATAACAAAGCATTTTCTAATTACCTTTGCTCCACACTTCATTGCAATTTCCTGTAAAACAACAGCTGGAGCTTCTCTAGTTGGTATAGGTCGCCCCGATTCAGAGTCAAAATCTCGACCAGTTGTTGATGCACGACTCAAAGAATTTTCCTCACCTTCAAGTCAATCAGCAATGAGAACATGAGTCTACAAAACAAAACTACTGATTATAAATGATAATAGAATAGTTATCAAGAAAAACCAAAAAAGCAACACAATGAGACGTGCACTCAACCGGGCAGGTAGTCTGTAAGTAACAGAGATTATATTGAGAACTCCTACATTTCTGGTTGTATTATACAAAACCAACAACTGAAAATTTTAGGACCATTGGCAAAAGTAATGATTAGTAAAATTATCAGCACGGAATTGACCTAACCAAGGCAGTGGTGTCCTTTTCAAAAGGTCCCCACACCACGGCCCCTACCCCGCGCAAGAACAAGGTAATAATGTCCAACAGAACATTCACATCACACAAACAACTTTGACAAAAGTTACAGGCACCACCAAATTCTATAAGCAATGTTATCAACACTAGAAAAACACCACTTTATGTCCAAAATGGTTTTCAATGAAGGACCCCATGAAACAAGCTGTAACTCACCAGAGATAGAATGATAAGTGGAAAAGGTATTGTTTAGCTTTAGCCTGTCATCTCTACCATATCCCTGAAAGAAAATAAGGTCAAATGCATAACCTTCACAACAAAATTTCACTTAGCAGATTCAAATCATTCAACCAAATCAAGTTCCATCTTCACCTCTTTTTGCAATCTTTGACTTTCATGAACAGTTCTTTCAGGAGGAATGGAACTCTCCATATTGGGAAAAAGGGATGGATGATGAGGTCGATGCTTGTCAATATGCATTTCAGAATCTAATGGATATTCTTTCGGACCTGATCTGGTTAGTCGCCTTGGACTCATCTCTTCTTCCACCGGAAACCAGGTTCCATGTGACTGTGCCCTTGGAGCGGATACTTGAACAGGAGCTCTTACAGGAAATGGCGGTTCCCCAGGAACTTGATCCCTAGTATCTTGCCCGTGTTGCAATATGAGCAGCCGCCTCCTGGTGTCAGGATCTAATTCTGATTCTGGCACCTCACCCTCTTCCCTAGCAGGTGAACTCTGCATGCTCTGCTCTGGAGGACTAACCTGGCCAAATTTTTTAACTAAACAAGTAGCTTCAGGAAACTGCGCACTGGGAAAGGTAGAAGCTGTTGTCTGAGACGTGGACAAAGAAATTGTGCTTGCAGAAGATGCCAGTGCATTCTGAAGAGATGCAAGTATCCTTGGATCCAAATTAGAAATTGCTGAAGAGACAATTGAAGCTGGGATTGCATCCTGCATTACAACATTGATTTCACTAGGCTGAACTGATAACTCCAACTGCAGATAATCTATTAACACGAACAACAGAAAAAAAAGCTTCCACATTTTGATATGAAATCATTGACATGATCTGCTCCCACAACCCATCAAAAAGTTGGCTCTCAGCCTGAAAACCATCAAGTGACATTAACATATGCTTGCATAAGCAGAGCAACACTTTTTTTTTCCTCTTTTTATTCATTGGGTCTTGTTAATGAGTGCCCCAGACAGTTGTTAAGTACACTACTACAAATAATTCAACTTTCAAGGCATTGATTGTGCATCCATGTGGGCAACTAGTATGATGGAAATTAGAAAATTTCCTTCAGTAGTTGCTTTTCCATTGCCCATGGGGCACTCGTTAACGAAATCCTTTCTAATAAGCAACAATAAATACCATGCAGCTTTACAAGTTGACATCAAGAAAGATATTATGTACCTTCAATCTTCTTTCAACCTCAGCACCTGCCATTCCGTCTGAAGAAAGTGGATCTTTGTTTCCATTTGAGGCAGAAGTGTCATCCTGAAATAGTTTGGTTCAACTGTGATGAGAAAATTATGCAGAACGACAGAGCTATGCAACCAGTATTTGGTTAGTATTTAGCGTATGACACAACCATCACAACTAACCTCTGAAACTAAATAGTTGCTCACGTCAGGAGGACAGGGTATATCTCTTGTGTCATCTTCATATGCAACTTCTGAAATTCTTTGTAGAAGACCCTCATCAAATTCTCTGTTCCAAATGTTAAATTTTAACCCAAGTTCTACCGAAGGACATCTAGGATAAGCATATTCATGCATACAACAGAAAAAATGTCCAAATATTAAATTTAAACTCATGTTATACCGAAGGATATCATAGGATAAGCATATTCATGCATACTTCAGAAAAAATGTCCACTTATTACCGACTTACTTGAAAAAGCCACCTCTAACATTACAAGCAACATTTCTTGCAACACATAATACAGGAACAGCACTGTTTGCCTGTAAAACAGAGAGGGGAAAAAAATTATGGATGCTGGTAAGGCAGGATAAAGAAAACTCTTCAACTTGCAAGGGCAAATATGTCTTAGCCATCCACAACTTCAAGCAGCAGCAGAGAAACTTCATTCTTGTACCTCAGCTTGGGGAGCATAGTACGGGGCAAATGCAGGAACAACATGAACACGAGGTTGGTCTTTCTCATCCCAAACTTTCAAACGGTCATCAATCACCAATGCCATCTTAGGATGGCATATTCCATTTTGAAAGACATCAAACAGTGATTTCCTTAAACCTGTGCACAGCAACAGATGAAGAGATCCCCCAAAAAAAGAAGAAAAAAAAAATCAGTGTCCTCTATGATACAACCACCCAAAGACACTTAAAGTAAGTCTATCGACAGGAGGCTATTCATATTTTCCCAAAAAACCAACAATGAAGGCCATTCATCAAGTATACAGTTTCATTAGCCAGATGAAGAAAGCGAAAGGAGATCCAACAAACTTAAGTAACTTACCAGACTTAACACACACAATGCGCTCCGGAACTTCTTTTGACTGTATCAAGTTTGACTCTGGATCAAGAAGCCTCCACATTTCCAAAGCATAATCTCTTTCAGCCATAGTGCAAACATAAACCTCAAAGCGCTTGCGCCCTCTAGCAGTTAAGTAACTTCGAAGTTCCTCCCATGCAGGTCTCAACCTCACGAGAACACTTGTATCACGAATCTGCATGGGTAAAAGAGAAAAAAATTGCATAAGTGATGGTGGCATGGTACGTGCTAGCCTTCTCAAAGACACTAAATACTAGCTGCAGGGTCGAGTCAATATTGTAGAAAATCTTGATACACATTTTTTTGAGTTAGAAGAGACCTTGAAAATCCCACATACCAACATTTAAATTGTGCATTTCAGTCGCACAAAACATAAAAACAGAGACAAACATCAGTGGACAGGCACAAGTACTGCTCAGCGTTACGTGCATACCAGCGGATTAATGCGGGTCAGAATAATATTTTTCTCTGGCAACCGTATGAGCGGACGAACAAGAGGTTGGGTGTTGTCAGAAAACGCAGGGACATTCTCATACTGAACTTTGATCACTTTCCCATTCTCAACAACCTGATCATTGTCAACATACTGCTTAAGAATCGTCTTATCATCCTGATACCTCTTCACCTCTGCAAGCATGCCAGAAATGCGTTGCGGATCTGACTCGGAATTTATTTTGCGTTGGAGAGCATCAATCCTATCCTCGAAGGATCGCATGGTATTTGCGACAATGAGTGTTTCATCAAGATCAAATACAATCCCAAGACACCTTAGGTTCAGCATGACAAGACAAGAACTGTAAAGTCCCGATGGGACACAAAACCCCCAAAAGCATGGATGTTGTCTATCACCATTTCTGGAGTACATGGCAACCAAGTGAAGTTCATCTTCTCCGAGTAGCATCACTGCAGTCTGAAATTGATATTGAAAAAACAAACGTCAATTTTCAAGAAAACCGATATTAAGCACCAAACATGACAGATATCAGGTACTTTAATGAGTTTCTCTACAGTCAGCTCTCCTCAGAGCCTTGTATGAGGTGAGATTCGGTTTGCAAGGGGGTCACATCTTATTCTTGTAAAAATGATTGTAGAAGTGAGGCAGGTTAATGGTACCAATTCAACGCAATTATGTTTGCAGGTAATTTCTGTACTATACATGCCTGCATCTTCCCACCAACACAACTTGACATGTTCACCAAAATTCAATGGATTGTCCTCAGAGCTTTTATGCTAGAAATCACCTTGTTAATAAGATCAACAGCATTAAAATTCTGACATTTCCTCAACTTTTGAAATATCAACTAGTCCAGACACCTATAGTACATGGTGTAATACCGCAAACATTGCAGTCAATCGATTACTGAAATCCGCTACCATGATTTAAGCACTCAATTGTCATCCATCAACAAAAACAGCAGTTTCCAGACCACTTCCATGTCAAATACAGAAATCAATCATTAAAATCAGATGGCCTAGTTCTAGCATCATTTAAGTCTCATTACAGCGCTCCAACTTCAGCAAGCTGAGGAACAAGTCTTCAAGTCAATCAAGACAGAGTTCTATAATAGGAACAGGAATAAAGTCCAAGCTTTTGTGTACAATCGTCAATCAAATGAAACCTTGTCCCCAGAAGTTAAGAACAAATCTGCAAAATTCAGAAGCCCGTTCATCCTGGGAGTTCCCTGAAACTCTCGAAAACAGATACAGAGGTGCATGTCATATAGTTCGTCCTCAATAATTTGTCCACAGTCCATAGTAAAATTAAAGGGTTCGCCCTGATTACCAATTCATGTGTACTAAGCTCTTAAATCTTTATGGGTATTTCTTATTTTCTCTTCTTCTTTCGAATTTATTCTTTCTTTTGTTGAATTATCTGGGTTATGTTCCTGAAGTTCAATGGGTTGTGTGCTGATGGATATATACCTTGCTGTCTCCGGTACAGGAGGAGTGCAAAAGGGAGAGCTGCGAGTCCGGTGACAGGGAGGACTTGGCCTCCATTTTGAAGCAAATCCCACTAGGAGCAATGGTGTGGAGCACCGCGAGCGGGGGGCACCTCTCGCTGGGCGGCGACAGGTGATCGACCGTGACCCTCTCCTTCACCACATTCTCCACCATTCTCGCCTTCTCCTTCCTACTCTGATAACAACCCTCGTCTTCCCCTCCTCCTCCTCCTCCTCCGTCCCTGTTCGGCTGTTGCAGATAAATCTCCACCTCCCCCAACAGCTCCTCCCCATGGTACACCACCGATTTGTACATGTTCTTCCTCCCCCCGGGGCTCAATCAAAATCGGTCAAAACCCCCTCCGTCCGTCCCTTTAATAATCAATCAATCATCAAATCGATCAAGATCGAATCGAATCAGATCACGGATGATGATAACCCTTTTTAAAGGCCCTTGCCTGATCTTGAAATTTTTGTCTTTTTAAGTGAGAACGAACCGGAAAAAAAGGTCAAACGGAAGACGAGGCCGGAATAAAAATGAAAAATTTAGGTCAGCCCTTTTCTCGCGTGCGTGTTCCCGTTCGAAAATTGCTTAGATCCGCCTCCGATTTCGACGACGGTAGATGTGGGGTATATAGAAAGGGGGCAAGAACCGAACGAGAAAAAAGGGGGCCGGGGGCCGGGGGCCAAGGCAAAGCTCCTCCAAACCCTAGTTCTTTTAACCAATCGGCGCCGGAAACCAGCGGAGAAGCGGCGGCGGCGGCGTTCTGAGTTAGGGTTTGGCTGTGGTGGTGGTTGATTGATTGGAGCCGGAGATGGAGAAGACGTTGCAGAAGATGGAGATGGTGGGAGAAAATCTGCACCTCCTTTTTAGAGGAAAAGGGGGGAGGGAGAGGAGGCGAAAAATTAGAAACCCTAGATCCGGATGGCGAAAGGTCAAAAGACAGCGCCTCCCCCCGCCCCCGTATATGGTGACGATGTCGATGGTAATACACGCATGAATATAATAATGATGGTGGTGATAATGATAATTTGAATTTTAAAAATAAATTTTATAAGTCATTACTGTTTTTAAATTTAAAATAAATTTTAAATCATTATTGTTTTAAACTTAAATTTAAGATAATGTGGGAATTTGATTAGCCTGAGCAATGCCCGTGGTTGCTTGATTAGGGGGGTATTGCCTCGGTTGCTAGATAATTAAAAAAATGTGTAGGGTTTTTTTGTAGAGTGGGCCAAAGGGAAAAGCTGATCTGGCCACGCCTTCGTCCGTCTTACTCGATTAGGAAATAGTACTTAATAATTGAGAGATTAGTCGCGGTTTTTTGGACATGAGCAGAGTGGTGCATCCTTACTCGATCGGGGAATATTAGTGTATTACTAGATGACCAAGGGTGTTTTTTTTTTTTTTTTTGGTCGGTACCAAGGGTTAACATCATGAAAAAATTGAAACTAATTCAATCGTGACAAATTTACTTCAAACTAAAAAGATTTCCATGTGGCTTACCATGTTAATTGAGTTTGTATCATGTGTCATCAAACTCAATATTTCACCGTAAAATTTGAAAGAATCCGATAGAGGATAAATATGTCAATAACGTATTAGCTTGGGATTTTTGGTAATCCAAAATGAGTTTGTGATATAATTGTCATGAGTGTACTGAGTTGAGTGTTTTTTATAACCAAATATTAGTTATGGGTAAAATTGTCAAGAGTGTGCCAATTTATTACTTTTTATAATATTAACCCAATAATTAAAATGTAGATTAAGAATATCGTGCGATTGCCATTGAATTTAAAAAGGGCTCTCATAAAGTAGCTTGAGGAAAATGGCATAAACAGTCAATGAACTTTGTCTAAACGTATTATGTGGTCTTTGAACTTTTGACTTATTTAATGCGGTTCCTAACTTTGCCTCGATGCATAATTTGTGGTCCCCACACTTTTAATTTGTTTAATATAATATCTTAATTTGTGTACATATTCAATTTAGTCCCCAGACTAGATAATTAATAAACTAGATTAAACATAGAGATACAATAATTTAGAGATCGAATTGAACATTTATAAAAAAATTCAGAGACTATATTAAATGAATTAAAAGTTCATATATTATATTATACATTGAAGTAAAGTTCAATAACCACATTAAAAAAAATTAAAAGTTCAGAGATTAAATTGCATAATTTGGCAAAGTGCAGTGACCATTTATGAATAAAAAAGTCAATTTTACCACATTCGTTGTTATTTGATTCTGAAGTACCACTAGACAATCAAAAAGTTAATTCTTGAAAATGATTTTATTAATACAAGTAGAGTCGTGCATCCTTGCTCGATCACGGAATATTGCCATATTACTGAATAATTGAAAAAACCAATTTAAGGATGTAGTGCGATTGCTGTTGAATCTAAAATGGGTTTCGTAAAGTGGGCAAAAGAAAATATTACTTGATTAGGGAATATTTCTAAGAAATTAAAAAAAAAATCTCGAAATTTTGATTTTTGATGAGTAAGAGTAGGGCGGTGATTGGCCGATCGTAAAAGTCTATGCTTTTTGCACACCCATGACGCGTTTGAGCAAAAGTCGGAGACTCGATTGAGTGTTGGGGAAGAATGCCACGTGGCAGGAGTTTTTGCCCTTGACACGTGTCGAACTTTTTTCCCCTCCCTTTTTTTTCTTGGGTTAGTAAACCAGAATAATTAACCGACCAAAAAAAAAAAACCAGAATAATTAAGAATTGGCTTGGTTAAAAAGCAATGGGAACGCAAGAATTTAAATTAGATTTCATTGAAATATCTAAGTAAGAAACAAGAGATTTTATCCGCTAACTAGGGCCCGACGATCCTCATTGACCCTTGGCTAGCAATCACCCTTCCCGGTGACGATGGGTGCCGACGGCAGTTTGCCCTTTTTCTTTAAGTTAATTTATTTATAATCTAATTTAAATAATATTTATATTGAAAATCATATTTAAACCAAAATGGTGTCATTTTAACATTATCCTTCATGTGTTTAAACATGTAGGAGAGAGAAAATAATAAGAAAAAAAATTAGCATTTTTTATAAGCCAATTTAGATTAGGTTGACGAAATGATTTAATTGTACAATTTTAATGAATTGTAGGATTTAATTGCACTTTTTTTGTAAATTTTATGATGCGATTACAAGTTTTAGGACTTTCGATATATTTATCCCAAAAACGAATAGGCAGCTTGATGACCTCGCCGTTACTCAATTAGGGAATATTACTAAGAAATTGAAGAATTAAAAGTGATTTTATGAATACAAGTGGAGTTGTCCATCCTTATTCAATTAGGAAATATCACTAAATTACTAAGTAAATAAGAGATAAATTAAGAATAAGATGAGATTTCTACTGGATCTAAAAAGGGTTTCATAAAGTGGTCAAAGGGAAAAAAAAAAAAAAAAAAAGGTTAATGCTACACCGCCGAAATACTACTAAATAATCAAAACTTTAATCTCGAAAATGATTTTGTGAATGCAACTAGAGTTGTGCATCCTTACCCGATCATGAAATATTACCATATTTGCAAACGATTACAAAATAAATCAAGTATATAGCACGATTGCTGTTGAATCTAAGATGGGTTTGATGAGGTGGCGAAAAGGAAATGTTAACTTTTCTTGGTCAAAAAAGAAAATATTTCTTAGTAATTAAAAAAATAAATCCTAAAAATTGATCTTCCTGGACACAAGTAGAGCGGGGATTGGCTGATGGCGATTGGCCATGACGCGTTTGAGCAAAAGGCCGAGATTTTAACGAGTGGTAGGGACGAGTGCCACGTGGCACGAGGATTTGCCCTTTGAGACGTGCCGGACTTTTTTTTTTCCTCCCAATTTTGGGTTAGATTTAGCCAAAATAATTAAGGACATGTTTGGTAAATATCCCAACAAATAATCTTTTTTTTGTCAAAAAATCAGTTTGATTTTTTGTTAAAATTTTTGTAATCAATTTTTTTCTTAGAATCGAAATTGTGAAAAAAAAAAAAAAAATTGATTCTTCTTCCGAAACAAAATTGAGAATCAAAATTCTTCTTCTTTTCTTTTCTTTTTCTTCATCGACCGCCATCCCACGACCACCGCCCGTGGCTGTCCGCCGCTGCCCCGGTCATCGCCGATTGGCGCCGCCCGCCGTTGTCCGTCGCCGCCGGTCGTCGCCGCCACCATCGCCGCGGGTCACCCCGGCAACCGATCCCGACGAGCTCGCCAGAGGCAAACCTAGCCACCGGCGAGGCTCGCCCAACCTCGCCGGTGGCCAAGCGGGCCTTGCCCAAGTACCAGCGAGGCTGAGCCAACAAGGGCCGGCCTCACCGAGGGCGGCAATCGGCCTGAAGAAGATTTAGAATAGGAGAAAAAAAAAAAAAAAAGAAAAAAAGGAAAAATTATAAAAATTAAAAAATTAAAATAAATTGATTTGGAACAAACTCTCATGAACACGGTGCTAAACACAATTCTATTTCGGAATTAGAAATTTTATACGATTACCAAACGCGTCCTAAGTGTTAGTTTGCTTAAAGCAAGGGGAACACAAAAATTGACAATCAAATTTTATTTAAAAAATTACAATATCAAAACATCAAATAATCCATAAACATAAATATGTCGAGTTTTTTTTTTCTTTTTTTATAATTGGATTTGAACCAACGCAAAATTAGTTTTGTATTGAGATGAAAATTTCATAATTTCCTAAAAATGAATTAGTTATGATATGTTATTACTCTTCTTTCGTCAAATCACAACCTACTTCATCTTGGCGATATCACTTTCTTGTTATGAATTTGCATGATACCAAGTTGGAAATATACATCTCGTTGTTTACGTGTCATAATTAATATGTGTGGTACTCATGAGATAAAAAAAAAAAAAAATCAGAAAATAAGGCTCTGTTTGTTTGTGTTCTTTTTTTCTGGTCATGAACACAATTTATGTTTTATTGTTATAGGGAACAAAAAAAAAAAAACAGAAACACGTTTGTTTGCATTTTTTTTCCAAATCTATTTTTTTGTTCCCGTTAACAAATTTGAAACATAAACAAGAAACAAGAAAAACTTGTTTTTTGTTCTCGAGACACTTCCAAGAAACAATTTTTCTCTCTCCTATTTTTTTCTTCTCTTTCTTTTATTCTTCTTTTTTCTTTGGCTGATCGCCGACCTTGGCCATGGCTAGTGACCGACCGTCGAGGGCCAATGACCTCACCGGAGCATCGTCGGCCCCTGGTGAGGCTCGGCCTTGCGCCGGTCGGCAAGGCTCGGCGTTGCCGGGCCACCACTAGGTCAACGTCACCTGGCGGTGGCCCAGCAAGGCCAAGCTTGCCAAGCGACGTTGAGCCTCGCCGATAACTGGGCGAGCTCAACCTCGTTGGATTTGGGCGAGGCCGCTGGCCCTTGTCGGCCGATAGCCGGCCATGGCCGAGGTCGGCGATCGGCCAAAAGAAAGAAAAAAAAAAGGAAAAAAAAATAAAAATATTAAAAAATTAAAAGAAACTAAAAAAATTAAACAAGTTTGCCAAACGTGTTTATGTTCTTTTCTATTCCGTAAAACAAGTTTACTAAACGCGTTCTTCATTCAAAAATTGTTCTGGAACATAAATAGTTTTTCTATTTTTGTTCCTAGAACAATTTTTGAATAGAAAACGTTACCAAATGCACCCTAAGAAGTTTTTGAAGTCTATCTAAATTGGTTTATTCCCATTCATTTTAAGATAAGTAATAAAAGAAAATATTTTTCGTATAAGCTTAAAAAAGCTGAGCAATAGAGTTTCATCTATTCTCTGGAAACTTTGCAGCGTGATTAGTGAAAAATGAGCGTATTGTCCTAGTATATGATTATTATAGTTATGCTCCTAAAGCTTGCACAAGGAAAATTCATCACCTATTTTCCCTATAATAAGCTTAAATAATCTGCACTCCAAACGAGAAAACAAAATAAATAATAAAAAATAACTTTATGAAAAGGGAAGATCATATAAATGGTCCCAGAACTTTTAATTCATCAATATAATATTGAACTTTGGTCAAATATGTGAAGAAGGCATGACCGCTAAAGGTGTACAACAATTGGTCCAAACGTCACTTGACCGCTAAAGAATAAGGCATGCATGAAAGGAAATTACACGAAAGATCCACGCGGTATTTGTATTCTATGTATTTTATTTTGTTGGACTATTCTTCATATCTTACCTTGTGACAAATTTGGTCCCTACACCGATCGATTTCAAAATGAAGTCAAACACCACCACCTGAGGCGAACACAGAGAAAAAATAAATGAAAGACGAGAAGTCACAAAAATGGTCCCTACACTATTACCATGTTCAATTTTGATTCTCGTACTCTATTATGCGACTGATTTGGTCCCCAAAAAAATAATTTTAATCTCGATTTCAAGGTAAGTTTTATATTTCTCCTAAAATGCAAACAAGAATTGTTTGAGTGAAGTGTGGGGAAAGGAATGGAAACATGATGACCTGAGCAAGATGCTGTACCTATTTGATCCGGTCAAAACATTATGGAAAGCTGACCTTTACCCTTTTGTCCGGTCGCGTGACTTTGTTGCCTCCTCTTTTGGGCTTTGTAATTATTCTCAGCAAGCAACATATGTTAATATAAATAATTACGTATAATTGCGCCCTCATTATGTCGGCCTAATCTATAATTTAAATTCATCTTCAATTCTGATTGGAATTTTTTAATCGAAGTTCTTTAACTTTAGGTAAAATCCA
Source organism: Eucalyptus cloeziana (assembly GCA_014182715.1). Taxonomy (NCBI): domain Eukaryota; kingdom Viridiplantae; phylum Streptophyta; class Magnoliopsida; order Myrtales; family Myrtaceae; genus Eucalyptus; species Eucalyptus cloeziana. The sequence continues at coordinate 33,794,431 of CM024638.1, forward strand.
AATTTGTCCCGATTTTCTTTGTCTAAAAAATTCCAAGCTTCAGCTTCAATCCAAAATCTACCTCGAACCTTTTTTGTTTACAAGAAAACCACCAACTTTAGCTGTTGTTAGACATTAGTCTAAAAGTCTTCATTAGGCATCCTTGATTTTCTAATTTCCATATCATATAATAGTTTCGCATTTTTAGATAATTTTTCACTTTTCAATAAATTATACCGGTTATTTCAAACTTCATCTCAATGGATTTGGAATATAATCCACAGCCACAACTAGGGATGAACATGATTTGGGTGGGCCGTTCTCACCTTGGAACCTGAAACCGAGAACCGCCACTAAGGACCAGTTTTGAAAAATTGAAACCGAGAACCATTAGTTGGTTTCATGGATCTATTCGCGAATTGAACCGCCCATCTAGTCCGATTCTTGGGTAGGTCCATCGAACCAGTCCCCGGTCCCACAAAGTTTCACATACTCAATGCAATGTTCTCCAACGAGCCAGAGTAAAGCAAGAGATAGGGAGCTTCCATAGTCTTAATTGCAAGATTGGTAAAAAGATTTGTCTCGTATTTAATGATGAGAGTTGAGACTATAAATCGATAGGCGTTGAGATTGAAAATCAATGACGTGAGTGAGAGATAGAGACATGACTTAGATGAGGTAAGAGCGAGACCAGACAAACACTCGGCTAATGGGTGTTGATGTTTAGATTATAGATTTTAGGATTTTCATTTTTCTTAAATTTTTTAGGGTTTGAAATTTTTATTAAAAATTATATATAAATATATTATTAGTCTAACCCGGATGGATGGTATTACACTTGAAATTGGAAACCGGACTTACACCTATTGGTTCCAATAAATTATAATCAGGAATGAGATTGGTTTATTTTATAACGGTCGGGGTGGTTCTCGATTTTTTTCACGCCCTAGCTACAACTACACTCCCCACACTACTGTTCAATCTTTAAATTATGAAATTGATTATATTCAAGAGTGCTTTTTAAGGTAGTCATTAAACATCTAAATAAAGAAAAAAACTGTCGTTTTCAAAACACCATCTCTTTCTTATCATACGACCCAAAAAGTCATTTAAGACTCCATCGAGTCGCAACCACTCCTTCCCTATGGCAATATCATTCCACTATCGTCGTCCATGTGCAAAATCCTCAATCGCTTATTGCGAAGTTTTCGAGGCTCCTTGTTTGAGCAAAGGGAAACAAATGGCGCGTTTGATAACGATTCTGTTCCCGGAAATAAATTATGATCATAAATAATTATTTTTGATTCTGTTTCCGAGAACTGATTCTGAGTAAAAGAATGCATTTGTAATTGTACAAAATTTCTGATTTTGGAATAGAATTGTGTTTGGTACAGTGTTCATTGATTACATTCTAAATCAATTTATTTTAAAATTTTTTAAACAATTTTTATAATTTTTTTTCCTTTTTTTTCTTTCTTTTTTTCTCCTATTCTAACTCTTCTTCAACCCTAGGTTGTCGGCGCCCTTAGTGAGGCTCGGCCTCACGCCACCACCGACAGGCGAGGCTCGCCACCCACCGGCGGGGTTGGGTGAGCCTCGCCGGTGGCTAGGCTTGCCTCCGGCGAGCTCGCCGGACCTCGCCCCTAGCTCGGGCGAGCCTTCGACGAGCTCGTCAAACCGGGTCGGTGGCGGCGAGGCGGCGGACGGCGGTCACGAGATGGTGGTTGACGAAGAAGAAGAAAAGAAAGAAAAGAGTTTTGATTCTCAATTTTGTTCGCGAAACAAAATCAACTTTTTTTTTTTTTTATTATTGATTCTCGTCCCAAACCGATTCTCTAATAAATTTGTTCCGGAAACAAAAATTTTAAGAAACGCGATTCTCGTCCCAAACTGATTCCGGGAACAAAAATTTAGAATCTGGCATTGTTGGGATGGTTACCAAACAGGCCCAAAATGTCGAAATCCTCCATTTAGTCGAACATGCTGAAATCTCGAAGAAAATCATTAATTTATCATCTCCAGACCATTTTGAAAAACAAAATCTTGATTTTTCAAAACATAGATTTTCAAAATCAACATAAACACGATTCGCATAAATACAAGGGCTGGATTTATTTCAATTTCTGCTGAAAATATATGTGCATATATATACATACACACATTTGGCTCAAGATTTGGATAATTTTCAATTTTTCATCCACTCAAAATGTAATTACTTAACCGCTGAACTCCCGCCATTTTCAGCTCACTCTTCCTTCTTCCTCTCTCTCTCTCTCCATCCATTTCTGCAAATTCTTCTGCTCAAAACCTCTCAAATTCCCCTTCTCCATCCATGAATTGCACGAATTGCGCATTCCGAACTGCACCCATCGCTCCTCTCCGGCAAACCCCCGTCCTCAACCGCTCGCCGGCCGGGAGCTTGCGGCCGAACTGCCGAAACCCTAGGCCCCTCGTCTTGCCGAAAAGGAGCTTGCTTTCGTCCGGAAGGCGGAGTCTCCGGGCGAGGTCGTCGGCCGAAGATGGCGGCGGCGGCGGCGGCGGCGGCGGTGGGGGAGTCGAGAGATGGGTGGAGCGGTTGCCGAGGGGCGTGGTCGGGGCCGATAAGGTGCTGCGGTTGATCGCCAATGCCACCGCCAGCCCCATCAGCCAGTTCGTGGCGGCGCCCACCACGTTCTTGCATTCGGTGGATCCCAGGATCAAATTGGTGAGGCGTCTTTCCGTGTCGTGAACTGACGTGGTTGTAATCTTATGGGTTTTCGCTAATGCCGAATTTTCTTGCATTTCGACTTCGTGCCGTGCGGGGACTTACTACATTGGTTATTCGTTGGTTGTTTGTCAGGGTGATCTCTTACGTGATTGTTTGATATGGTGCTGAGTTCTATGTGTTTATATGTCCGTCAATCTCTGATTCAGTCCGAAGTTTTGGGAATGATAGAGTGGTGTAAGGCAGTGTGGCTTCTTGGTTTTCGCTTGGCTTGCAAATACTCCGAAAAGAGAAGGGGAACTTCCAAGTGTCGATTCGCATTGAGTTTTGGCAATGGGGATTTGCATGTCCTTTGGGCTGTGTCAACTAGAGTATTTCCATACGCTAAGTCTGCCACTTCCCTGTTTTAAGTGCTATAGCCACAGCTTGGAGGGGCACCACTTGCGATTTCACTGGTCTTACATGAATTGGCAGATTTTAGTCGCGATCCTTGACATTGTAGAAGTGTTTAGCTTTTCACCAGCTGCTTCCTTACCATCAAGTTATTTCTGGCAGTTGCTATCTCCAGCTGCTGTGCACTGCCATTCATTCGAGTAAGCAGAACTAAGCTGTGAGTCTGTGACATTGCGGCATTTGGAGTCAGAGTACTTATCAAGAATTTTTTCTTCTCCTCTCGAAAGCTGTGTGACTTCCTTTGATAATTAAAAAGGCTTACGATGAATCCTTATTTTAATTCAAAACATTTTACGTAACACGGGCTGTTCTTAATATGCAAGATTGATGCTCAAGTACCTTCATCCACTTGCCCCTATGATGTATACTCCAGAACAACAGATGTCTGCCTGCTTGAATAGTTTAAGAAATCACTTCACCTTCTACAGGAACTAGACGGGTTCTTAATTTCCGAATTATCTTTGGCTTGCAGGTTTGGCTTCTGGTTCTTGTTGTATTACCAGCCAGGTCCCACATAATAATGAGGTTTGGGCTAGTGTTGTACCTGGCCTTTCTTTCTGTGTGGATCCTACCAAGACATACATGGATGGTGAGTTGATTTGTTGAATTGTGGACACAAACAGTTACATATCCTTTTAAGATTTGTTTAATGAGCTTCCTTGTACACCTTAGTTCATACAGATCATTGTTGGTGTTTTTCATAGAAAAATAACTGAAGCATCTAAGGAGCACGGTTTAGAATTTGGGACTCTGTCTGGTTTTCCATACTTCTAATCCTTTTGTAAAATCAACTCAGATTTGGCATTAAGATGAATTGTCGTCTCTTGTTTATAGCTTGTGGTCTTCATAACAAATACATGGTGTTGGGGGGATACTAGTCGTGCCTCTGTCCAGTTACAGTTGTTCTTTATATCTATGTTTGTCTCTTTGTTGAACTGGCTATTCCATGCCCTTCTTGGCCTCATTCCATTTGAGTATCGTTTATGAAGGGTTAATGACAAAAAGGCATCAGCTGAACAGTCTAATATGATTTAACTCTGAACAGTTGAAACAATATCTTACTGGACATTCTCTTTATTCTTTGATATATGGCATGGAAGAATGACTGTGCTTTGTTTCTTGACCAGATTTTATCTTTCCTTTTCCCCTCTGGTGGAATTTCCTGCTTACTTGTTTGGCTATCGCAGGATCAACTGGGAAGAGTATCATTGCTCTCTGGCATTCTTTTTATAATGTTGGGATTTGGATCAGATGGCGTGCCTCCATTAGTCCAGTCAAGAACCCCACCCCCCGCAATGGTTGGATTGCCCAATGTTCCTCCATCTTTAGAAGGTTATTCATACTTAATTATGAAGCTGGGACCGCTACGATTTACAAGGAAGGGCTTGTCAGTGGCTAGCACAGCTGCTTGTTTAACATTCACTGTGAGTTGCTTATGATTATCCTTATTTAGTTGCACTTTACATTGAATTCAGTAACATGCAGTTCACAGTGAATTCAGTAATGTGGAGTTAGATACTTTAGCCAATATACTTGTCTTAATTCTTTATTTTAGATTGATGTGGAATGGTACTCCTAAGAAGCATTTCTTCGAAGAGAAGTGATTGATTTTTTTTCTTGCAAGGGTATATTCATTTTATAGAACTTTCATGTTCTCAAGTTCTATCAATTGCATATATAGACTGAAAAAAAATTATCCTGAGGAGAGGTCATTCTTCCTTTTGAAGATTTTCCAAGGTGCAAGCCTTTGCCTAACGACTACAACACCAGAACAACTAGCATCTGCTTTGAAGTGGTATATGCTCCCATTTAGTTATGTTGGTGCACCAGTTGCTGAAATTATCCTCACCCTCTTGCTCTCATTAAGGTTCATTAATCTTGTATTTGATGAGGTAAGATTATAATTGGTCGGATGAGTTCCTTCAGTATCAATCTGTTAGGTTTACCACTTCGTCTCATATGTTTGAAATGTCCACTTCATATGGCAGGTCCGTAACGTGGCACTTGGAATAGTATCTCGTAGAATAAGTTGGCAAAAGTTGACCATGATGGAGACAATTGATGGTAACAACTATATCTCTGGCATTCATTATTGGCTTTTAGTCATCTTTTAGTTGGCTTTGAGAAGTGGAAACTGGAACTTTTTAGTCAGATCACTGGTTACATTTTAATCCTCTTTTATACAGGTGACAAAGTGTCTTGGGTTCAATATCTTTTAGTCACAGTGATGTAGATCCACTGATGTTTTGCTCCCGTGCATCTTATATCCTCCTTTTCTTCAGTTAATCTATATGGATTCGTGGGAGGAGGGCAGAAAAGAAAAAACCTGTCTTCTTTACCCCTGCTCTCTCTCTCTCTCTCTCTCTCGATCACATGCTTGCATGCAGAAATGCTTAATGAAGCACCAACTCATGCAAAGTATAACCTACTACTCTGCAGATAGAAGTATAATACTATTGCTAACAATCTATCAGAACATACATTGTCTCAATTGGTGGGAACTCTCAGTCAATATCATTGTGATATTCATTTAGTAGTTATATTAATCTGTTCTCACAGGAGTCTGCCCCTATTGCCAGGAGTATAAATTTATATTTATTTGCTGTCTCAGTAGTCACTACACTTTATCTTGTTCTTTGAACAATTTGTATACTGTATAGCCAAACTTATTTAGCTCACCTCTCTCGTTTTTTCCATTGCCTATTCATATTCCTTCACTCAACTTTCTTGATTTAATGTAAAACTGCATACAAAGGGTCATGACGTTGAAAATAAAATATAATGAAGAGTGTGGGTGCATTATGATGCCTTACTAGTAAATATTTTTTGTTGTTTTAACACTATTCAACTTTTATAGTTACTCTACTAATTATATTGTATTGGTTTTTACTATGCAGTGTTCATTTCCTACATTCGTCGGATCTTCAAAAATATATTTACCCATGCCGAGCAGATCTCACAGGTTTATATATCGTTCTGGTTTAGAATTATAGTTCCTCCTTCAAATGCATGTAGCGAAATGTTGCATTTTTTTTAGATCCACCAATTGCCAACTGAGAAACTCTCTAACCCTTTTCTGATGACCAGACGATTTTCTTGTTGCTTGCATTGTCAAAAGTTTCATGCGATGATTTCATATCTCAATCTTACGCTACAATAGCCGACTTCAGAGAAAATGGAAAATACCAATTTGGAGAACAAATAAAGAAATATGTTTATAGCTAATGATGCTAAAGCATAGACCTAAGTTGAATTTAGGAAATTGTTCATAGGACAATGCTGGCATGATAGTTTTACTCTGTTTTCTGTTGATTTATAGACTTTTATAGACACTCGTCACCTTAGCTTGGCACCATCTGCAAAACCCGAGTCAGAGATACGGGCTTCTTGAAATCAAGTCTTTCACATTTAGAATTATCTGGGCACATTTGATCGGGTTACTGAATGTCCTTAATCTATCTGAGATTGCAAAGTTAGTTCTACTTGATTTTGATGTAATATGATCACATAATACAGTCTAGGCGCTTTGTTAGATTCTCAGTTTCAGCTGAAATTTAGTGTGATCTATCTGCAATTTTTCGCTCATTAGCACAACAGTTATATCTAGCAATGTGCCACTTCAGAATATGCACTATTTGCTTTGGAACGAAAAAATAATCACCTAATTACTCCTCTTAGGGTGATGGTATGTCCCAATTCTTTGCATGATTTTAAGCTAACTTTAAGATCCTTTCTTGAAAGTTTTGCTTCGAAAGTGAGTGAAACTGTTGCAGAGACGATTTGATTGTGCATGACCTTGATTTGAGGGCGCGCGCGGGTGTGAGGGGGGGGGGGGAGAGAGTTTTTGTACAGCTCTGCCTCGAGGCTGTCAGATTGGACTGGCAATGCATCTAATTTATCCTTATTGACTGTGAACTGGGATTGAATATCTCATTGGAACCCTAAATGAGCAAGTGTTGATCAACCTGTATGTGAAATTTGAGATGAAAATGTAGAAGTAAGGACTTCAATTCTTGGTTTGGTGTCTAACTTATGTGGTTTTGAGTCCAATAGTTCAGGTATTAATCAGAATAACTGATTTTCGTTTCGCTTTGACTGTTAGAGTAAGCAATCGTCCCCTTCTGAATCGCACACCAACACCTTGCATTTATCTGTTGGCTCTCTAGTGTTTATTTAAAGCCCAGTTGGATATCGCTCAGAATTCGAAAAACCAAAGCTAATGTAGTTCAATTTTTAGGCCAGTAGTGCCCATTTACAATGCTTAGCTTTAAAAGCAGTTCCCCACCTGTGCTTTGTCTTCTTTTGATTCTTCAAATAAATGGTTTTAACAGGCGATGATTATAAGAGGCTTCAGAGGCGACAGCAACAAGCACAAGATTTATTTCCCATCGACCTCGTCAAATGGTGTGGCAGATACTGTTTCCTTATTGTGCCTGATGGGCATTGTAGGTGCAGCAATTCTGTCCGATTACTTGATTGTTTGATGCTTAAATCAATATATCATTATTTTCTGTTTAAGTATAGCAGTGTTCCTGGGTTTTCCAAATCATATCTGTGTATAAGTAGGAAATGCTTGGTATTGAGAATAAGAATCCATTCTTCATGAGAAGATTAGTGAACTAAATAATAATGCTGTACAACATGCTTTTACTCCATTAACATGGAAATAGAAGGGAAAGAGAGTATATCATGCAACAGATCATGCCCTGCGAGCCGCCAAATTGGCGTTTGTTGCTTAACATTCGATGCTAGGGAATTCATGTCTTGAAGATGGAAATGGTTTGGCGAAATCATTAAACTGTATTTAGGCCAAATTAGAATACACAAATTTAAGACCTAAGCAAAGCTTGACGCCGCTCCCTGAAGCAGAGCAGTGGGAGCCGCCGCCGTTAGAAACGGGACATTGCAGTTCGTGAACTAGTCAAACCTCTCCTCTGTGTTATCAAAACGCAGTTAATTCCTAGAGTTGATTATCACAGAGGGTTGTTCATTTATTGAATGAAGCAGGTAAAGTAGCATGTTTTGAGACAGAGCTTGTAGGTTAGAAGCACACGCACGGCAGGCAACGAGAGGTGGCTCGACGATCGGCAAGGCGGCGGATCTGGGCAACGCGAGCTTCGGTTGGACTTGAGCTTGGGTGCGACCATCACGAGGGCACGGTGACATTGCCGTGCTTAGCCGAAGCCTCTGCCTTTGCCGCTGCATCGCATGAACATTCACTCAGTTGTCGTGTTGGGTCGAAGCTGCTGGAGAAGAATACCCTCGTCGGAAACACCATCTTTGCAGTCATCGAACCCGCCATTGCCACAGCAGCCATTGGAGACCTGTGGCAGCCTCTCTATTCGCCGTCGCAGCCACCATGAACCTAGGTCACACCCCCATGATTCAAGGTCGCGACAACCCGGTCTACGGTCTCCAAGGCGATGGCCGGACCCTCGCCGGTGGCCGGGCCAGTGCCGCCAAGTCGCCATACCCCACCTTTCCCCTCCGTTCTCTCTATCTGTCCTAGAGTTTTAGGTCTTTTTTCCCCAGTTTTGTGTACTTTATCCGTATGGCACGGTTTGAAACAAAATCGGTGTTCATTCAATAGTCCAGTCAGCGTTCACGTGACAACCTAAAATGGCGATCCACGTCCTCATTACGTAAATAAAGATTTTATAAGCTCAAAAATTTATTCAGAAAAAGAAAAAAATAACGTTTCTTGGACATTGAATATTATATTTAAGGAAAACGACACAAATAGTTTTCAAACGATACTTCAATACGTAACATGATCTTTAAACTTTTAAGTTATTCAATGCAGTCCTTAACGTAGTTTCTAAACCTTTAATTTGTTCGATGTAGATATTGAATTTTCGGTACTTATTCAATTTAGTTTCGGATTGAATAATATAGAGATTATATCGAATACATGGAAATAATAATTCTAAAAAAATGCACTAACAAATTAAAAAATATAGCGCTCAAATTTTATATTGGATTAAAATTTAGCGATAATGATTAATAAATCAAAAATTCCGGACCACGTGTTACGCGAGTCATGAAGTGCAATCATCCCACTTCCTTAAAGTTCACGAAACGCCTGCATCTCCCTCCCTCCTCCGCATCTCAGCGGCGCGATACGATACGACGGCGCACGGAAGTCCACGAACCGAACCGGCGGGAGAGAGAAAACCCGGTTCGCGAGAAGTATATGCGAAAAATGCCGAACCCAAAGGGCCGGCAAATCCAACCACTTGTCCACTCGAGCCCGTCTCCCTCGAAGCCTCTCGCGCCACCCGAACGACCCACCAACCACGATTCAAAGTCCTCCTCCTCTTCCGAACAGGTGCGCACGAATTTATCCCGAAACTAATTTTTTGATCAATAAAAAACTCGAACTAGTACATTTATGATAAATTTATTATTTATTATCGTCAAATTACTTAATTGGATGATACGTAATAATAGTCAAGCGGTGTACCAATTTGAGATTGTATCTTTCGTTTATAATAAGTGTACTGGTTTATGGTTTTTCGTTGCGGAAATTAATGGAGAGTAAATTTGTCATAAATGTATCAATTTGAGATCAATTTTGCATAAAATTGTTATAATGTGCTGATTTATAGCTTTTCATAGTATTAATTTTTGGGTTAATATCTTAAAAATCCCAAATTGATGCAGTTGTGACAAATTTATCTCAAATTAATTTTTTACCACAAAAAACACAAAACTGATATACCTTTGTCAAATTTACTCCTTATCAGTATATTTGTGATAAATTTACCCTCTATTATTTTTCATTAAGTTTTACCATTAAATTACTAAGTTGAATGTTAAGTGATAGTTGATTGATATACCATTTTGAGATTTTTTTCTCCGTTTGTCATGGTTTTTGGTGATATTAATCCAATTTAACGGATGCTATATTTATCACAAATGTATCGGTTTAGGGTTTTTGGTGATTATAAATTTATCACGAGTATGTCGGTTTGAGATTTTTTAATGGATCACATATATACTGGTTCGGAATTTTTCATGATTAAAAAATCAATTTAAGATTTTTTTAGGATATAACTTTTTGTAGAAATGAATTACTCATAACGAATCTTGAGTACCGCTCATCTCGTTTCCTTAAAGTTCACGTAACGCCAGCGGCTTCCTCCCTCCTCACCTCAACCGCTCGAGCGAAACGACACGACGTGGCACGGAATTCCACGGACCGAACCGAACCGGCGAGAGAGAGAGAGAAAACCCGGTCGCGAGAGCAAAAATTTTCAAAAAAAAAAAATCCCCCGAACCCAAAAAAGATCGGTAAATCCAACCACTCGTCCCGGACGACCGTCTTCCTCCTCCATCTCCTTCAATCTCGAATTCAAGAACCCTCAAATCTCTCTCTCTCTCTCTCTCTCTCTCTCTACAACAGCCAAGATTCAAAATCCTCCTCCTCCTGCGCCGCCGCCGCCGCCGCCGCGTGCGGTGCTGAATCGAATCGAATCGAATCGGGCCGGGTGGTGGTGGTGTTGACGGGAAGGGCGGCGGGGAGAGGCGGGGAGCGACGGCGACGGGGACGGGGACACCACTGGCTCCCCGATGATCGTGCGGACCTACGGTCGCAGGAACCGCGGCATTCCCCGGGGGTACCCCGACTCGATGGACGACGACTCGATCTTGGACGACCCCTACAGAGACTCCCTCTCCTCCCACGACGCCACGGGCCCCCAGGATTTCTACGCCTTCTCCTCCTCCCAGGACTCCACCACCGGCGGCCCCCACCACCACCTGCCCTTCTTCGACTCCGACCCCTTCGCCCCTCCGGCGGCGGCGGCGGAGGAGGATTACGGGTGCGGCGGCGGCGGCGGCGGCGGCGGCGGCGGAGGGTGGGAGGGGTGTCGAGGAAGTCGAAGAAGGCGAGGAACGGGGAGGGGGCAGGAGGGGGAAGGGGTACGGGGAGGAGCAGCGGCGCGAGGGGCCGAGGGCGACGTCGACGCTGATGGAGACGCAGGAGTTCGGGGAGATGATGGAGCACGTGGACGAGGTGAATTTCGCCCTAGATGGGCTGAGGAAGGGGCAGCCCCTGAGGATCCGGCGGGCGAGCCTGCTGTCCCTTTTGGGGATTTGCGGCACCGCCCAGCAGCGGCGGCTCTTGAGGACTCAGGGGTACGTCTGTTGTCGAGCTAAAAATGTTTCCTTTTTTTTCTTTTTTTCTTTTGGGATGCGTTGTGTGCTTTCGAGGGGGGCGCGGCTAATTGGGGGTGTTAGAACTGTTGTGTTTCGTTGAAATCAGGCGATCCGGTGATTTGAGTTTTGGGAAGGTGTTAAGAGGGATTGATGTCTTCTTGGTGGGTTGGGGTTGAGTTTTGATGAATTAGGAAGCTTTTGGTGATATTGATGTTTTGATTCCCAAGTCTGTTTAATTTAGATTCCAGTTTGTAGTCCTGCAAGCTTTGGTTTCCGAGAAACGCCTCATGATTTCATCATAGTAGGTGTGTAGTATTAAGATGGGAGGAAATCTCCAGAAGTTCATCTTTGTGGCTAGTGAGCTTTTGAGCTGAGTTTTCCAGTATCGTGTTTTCTTTCTTGGAAAGTTCAAAAATTCATCGATCTTCTCATTGTAGCTTCAAAGCAGTAAGTGGTGATATAAGGGGAAAGCCAAAATTAGAAAGTAACAGATAAATGGTTTGAACATTGCATTGCTGTAGGAGCAATGCACGAGAGGTTTTTGTTGGTATTTGGAAGTGTCCAGCTTTTAGGATTCCTGATTCAACTTTGGATTTGTTCACTACATGTTATGCATGACATAACATGAAAAACCTAAGGTATAGCTTCCATCAACTTCTGAAAGTGTATATTTTTCCCTTCTTGGTTCTGCAGTAGGGAAGCAGCCGAATGCCTCACTGCCTGAGCAATTTTTTCTTCAGCGTCCCCAGGCTGCTGTTGAAATTGCTATGATGAACCAAAATCTAGATCGTGGTGTAGTGAAGTGCTTTAGAACTTTTCTCTTAGAAAGAAGTCATGGAGCATTAGTTAGCCAAAGGATTATTAGTCTGCACCACTTTCAGAGACAATTGCGACAATTTTGTTAATGAAAAAAGGAGGGTGTTATTCATGTTCTTAAGAGAATATGAATGAAGCATGTAATCCAGATAGGAGGAGCTGGATAATTGGTGTAACAAAAGGATTCCAAACTTTGATGGCATCATTTGTAATTGTTAAAAAATGATGGGGTTCCTTCTCCGCCATGAGTGCCTTTAAACAAAGGGAATACCTATTTAGGATTGTCTAAAAAGGGTGTCCCATTGCACAAGGCTTCCGGCACTGGGGTTCTGGGGAGGGTTTGATGGTCGCGGGCTTACCCCTAGTTTCCAAAGAGTCTGTTTCCATGAAGTCAGGCCATGATGAAGTGATAAATCCCAATGTAGGAGCTCCCTGCCATTCATTGTATAACCCAGTAAAGATGAGGTGACTTAAGAAAGAGGCTCATAGTTCTTTAGCCGCACACCATTTGAGAAGAAGCTATTGTTGTTCGCGTATGGCTTTAATGTTCAGACCAGATGGCATCCACGATGTTATGTGTCAAGCTCCGGTAAAAACCATAGTACACTTTGCAAATTGTGGAGTGGAGTCGAAGATTTTGAGATTATTCTGCTAGTTGTCTGATGGCTTTCATATGGTTCTGTCTTCTCCTGATCCGCAAACTTTATTGTGAAGTAATGAATAGAAGTGCAGATTAAACCATATTCAGCTCATGATATGTTTACAGCAAAAACTGTGTTCCTTTCTGGTTAATGTAGCGTGATGCCATCCTACTGTTGACTGCAGCCATCTTATTGTTTACCTCTGATGAGGAAGGAGAGAAGTCTTATTTTGGACGTTCTAGTGGAATTAAATTATCTAACTCCGATCCTTTTTAACAAAATCTTCTTGGAGTCGCTCGCATTGTTTAGAAACAGAGGATGGTATATGGCACAGCCTTGAGTGGGCACATTTCATTGTCATGCTGTTTCTTTTGCTTGTGTTAATTTTCTTTGCTGTTAGCGATTTAGAAAGATAAACAATGTATTCCTGTAACCTTTAGAATAAAGACTTCTTCCCCATGCAAGCCTCCTTTCTGTCCTCTTCTTTTTTCTCTCATTATTATCCATGACACCTTTTTTTCCTATATTATTTAATTCGTTGCTCAATGAAAGTTAATTCAGGATGCATTTTGGGAGGTTGCCCCACATAAAAAAACAATTTTGATTTTAGAAACAATGAGCAAAATTCATATAGTTTGGATGTTTGATAACTATACATTTTGAATTACTTAAGTCATCCTATATTAATTTAGAGGCAATGACCTTAAGTTTACATGCTTAAAAGTAAAATCAAAAGTGTAAAGAGCTTGAATTTACACTTAATAAATGAAATAAACAGTAGGTTCACATGGCCATGGTGAAAAATATGTTGTCTTTTCAAAATGGTGGATCGTTGACATGCTCACAGTTGACGCCTGATAATGTTCTGTTGACTTTAGAGGAGTTAGGTGACATATTCTGCTTTTCATGCATTCGTCAATATTGCAATATTTTTTGGCTTACTCAAACTGACATTCATAATGCCTTGTTTTCAGGATGGCGAAGACTATAGTTGATGCTCTTATAGGTCTCAATTTTGACGACTCACCCAGTAATCTGGCAGCAGCAACCCTCTTTTATCTTTTGACTGGTGATGTAAGTCATTCAAAATCTGCACGCAATAGAGCAAATTCTTTTCAGCTTCCCTTGATGTGCACCAATGGAATTGAACTCTTCTGAACAAGTGTCGCTAGTAATTAAGCCTATAAACTTTCCTAAAAAGAAAATGGCATCACTGTTCCCATATCAATCTTGTACCTCTTACAATGTTTCAACAGTAGAAGGTGTGGTTACCCTTTCCTTCTTGCCTGGTCATGTGTATGTAAATTTGATGACTAGAGTATATATGAGGAATTTTCTATTTGGTCCTGCTGTATCATTATGGCAGGCTCTTTAATCGATGAAGTTTATATGTTTCTACACTCAGAATAATGAATTTGGATGACTCTTTGTTGGCCCCTAAATTAGAGTATCTTCATATTTCTGGGACTGAAATTGTTCAGTATGTTGTTATCGTATCGTATTTATGGACAAGACATGAATGAAGACTGTCTTGATATATATATGGGATTGATTAACGATATTATTATCAACCGTGAGCCAATAATGACCACTTCATCATTGTTGAACTGATTTCATTGTGTCATTCACAGCATTCAGATATTACATATGACGTCACCAGTAACTCTGGGGCTACATTGGTATCTATTTTTTCAATTTCCAAAAGCTGTTGGAACTCGAATTATTAAGCAGCAAACAACTTCCCCCCCCCAAAAAAAAAAAAAATAATAATAGTAAAAAAGGTAAAAGACAATGCATGTAATTGACCTGAGGAAAATACAAGCCAACAGAACTCAAACAGGGATACACTAATCATTTCATCATCAGGAGTGTTAGGTCCTGAAAAAGCAATACAAGTGGATAGTCGCAAAATTTATTTTATCTGCTTTTGAGGATGATCTTGCAGCATGGCATCCTTTATCGAACTTCTCTCTATATAGATCTAATCTTCAGCTTTGTATAAAGTACTTTCTTTAAGTCTTCATTTGTTAATCAAAGGCCTGATTTATGTCTAAATTACAATCTCAGGGTCAAGACGATCAGCTTTTGGAATCACCAAGATGCATTAGTTTCCTTGTTAAGATGTTGAAACCAACTGTCTCTGCATCTACTGAAGAAAAGTCCTCCCGATTCGGTTTTAAGCTTGTAGGATTACGTAAGGATTCTGAGATATTCCATGGGGGGATGAACAAAAAGGATAGTGGCGCTGCCAATATTATATCAAGAGTGAAGGAAATTCTTGTGAGTTGCAAGGAACTGAAGCCGAACTTTTTGCATGATAGTGGAGTTCAGAGGCCTGAGTTAAGCCCCAAGTGGATAGCTTTGTTGACTATGGAGAAAGCTAGTTTATCTACCATTGCACTTGAAGGTACTATGAACTGAATCAAACTCTTGTTCCATTTCTCTGAAAAACCTTTTTAGTTTTCTTCCCTGTTACGGCCTTTTCTTGGATTACATGAAAGATAAAGCTCATGTTGATGGCACTGGCTAGCTAACCAGGGAATATGCAGGAGATTACTTCTTGCATACATCATCAAAAAATTTACAATAACTACAACAACTTAACCTTTATCCCACTAGGTGGAGTTGGCTACATCATTAGATCAATAGTTGGACTTAGTTGGTCTACTTTGGAGGTTTGCGACTCAAACGGTTTTATTGGTGTTCTGTTGCAAATCATGGTGTCGTCTCTCTCTCTCTCTCTCTCTCTCTCTCTCTCTCTCTCGTTTCCCCTAGCAGTTGTTTTGACAAAACCTCCATTCCTTTTTGTAACAACTGTATCTGGATAAGTTCCCTGATTCGTTTGTTGTTGTTGTGCCTGCTTATCTTCTCGCATGAGTAAAATGCATATGGTCTTTTATTTCTACTATAATGGTGAAAACCCGCATAATCAAATTTTCAATTATGCCCAGTGATTTTCGGCAACTGCTGGAAGAATTTATCTTTTTAAAATTTCGAGTTATCTTTTCTATCAATCTTCTAAATCATTAAAAAGCAAATTGTTGATCTTCCATCTCATAGTCTCCCTTTTTAGTCTTCTGATCTGCCTTAAAGTTTATGGGATGCTTGTCATCGATTTTGTTGCAACTTTTTGGAAGATTAGCTCCTGGTCTGTGTGTTACAAATTTAGCAGAGTATTTAAGTTATATTTCCTCGCTGCTTCCTTTGTTTCTAGCGTATTCCTCACTGAATGTAGACTTATCTTTCAAGTTAATTCTTGCAGAAACTTCTGGTATTGTAAGAAAGACAGGAGGCAACTTTAAGGAGAAATTGCGTGAGTTTGGAGGACTTGATGCTGTCTTTGGGGTCTCCTTGCATTGCTATTCCATAATGGAGGTGTGAGCTTGTATGTTTGCTTGATCTAGTATTTGTTCACCTACTTGGGCTGGGTTGGCCTAGTTTATGCAGGATACACTGCTTTAAGCACTAGGAATTGTCCTTATCTTTCTGCCCCTCCCAGGAGATTGTGTCCTGATTTAGAAACAATAGAAACTACTGTTGGAGTTAAATCCTTGTGTGCTGGAGAAGAACTAGTTTGGAGTTATGTAAACTCCATATTTATGAACGAAAAATAGAAGAGGTCCTTGATAACTGAAATGCCGTAGAATTGAATGTTTCTCACAATTAGATATCATTGAAAGAAGTTCTTGTGCCTGTTCTGGAGAATTGCAATTTTTTTTTTTTATAGTTGTTCTGACTGTTTATATCTCCGGAAGAAGTTTATATTCATTGCTGTTGTCAAAGCTACATGTAGCCCTTCAAATGCGTTGTTGCTTTGCAGGGTTGGAGAGAGCAACACCCTTCTTCTTGGGATGCTAAAAATGACGTGTATCTAAGTAGCCTTGTGCTGCTTTTAAAATGTTTGAAGATCATGGAAAATGCAACCTTCCTTAGTAACGATAACCAGGTATAGGACAATATAGTGTTATGGCTCCATAGCTATTATTCATCACTACACTTAATTTGGTTCACAATGATTCTATGTGCTTTTTCTTTGAACAGACTCATTTGCTTGAAATGCGAGGGAACCTGGATTCTGAAAGATCAAATGTATCTTTCACAAAACTTATTATAAATGTAATCAAGATTCTCTCAGGTAATATTTCATCTATAGAGTTACATACTTTAATTTTGTCTGTTAATTTGATCGCCTGTTGTTATTATTTTGGAGGCATTTTCAATCATTGCTTGTTCAACCGATTTATTGCATTTTATCTTTAGGTCTTTATCTTCTCAAAAGCACTCCTGCTCCAAACAGTCAAGAATCTGAGTTGTCCAACGGCATATATCATACTTCTCGATTGGCTTTGGTTGCTGCTGAGAAAGGTAATGGTTGACAACTAATTTCACTATTGTACCCTCCCCTCCCCTCCCCCCCCAACCCACGGGCCCCTGGTTTTTTTTTTTTTTTTGGGGGGGCTGGTTTTTAAGTACAGCCCTTTCTTTAATAGACTCCATGCTGGGGAATCCTATTCTCTATTCTCCTATTCTCTTAGTACATAGTGCACACGTATATAATGGGTTCATTTTATTTCATTTCAATTAGAGTGGATATGCTACATATTTTGCAGAGATCAGTTAATCCACTTGGCCCTATAACAGCATTTTCTTTCTGAACAGTCACATGCATTTGAGTTTGTGGCCCATTGTGTGGCAGATTTGCATAAAAGTGAACTCAATTGTACTTTGTATTGTTTGCAAGCAATTTGTCATTCAAACTGCACAGAACCAGAGCGCTTTATGAAATATTATTTATGGCTAAATTTGCATGTTCAATAATTTGAATGATGCAGATAACACTTTTGTTGTTGAATGGAAAACTGTAAGGAGTGTTCTTTTACCGAGTCTTGAGTAAAATATAAGTTTACTTATGTAAAATTATCTTGATACTTCATTATATATATCTTAAGACATACTTTAATAGTATTCACATAAAACCTGTTAGGTTTACCAATTAGAGCGATGATCTTGATTTTAAGTGGATTACAGTCACAGTGCAGCATTCTTCTACTTTCACTTGCCATTAAGTGTCAAAATAATCTAGCGCTATGCTTGGTGAGTGCATAAAAGGGCATTTTAGTGCTTGAGGTTCTGCAAGGGTCAGACGTACGCTGCCTTGCCCTTGCTTTGTAGAAAGGCTGTTTCCGTATACCTTAATGTTACACCAAGGCTTGCCTGTGGTCTGCTCTTGGTGCTGGGAGAGGGAGACCTTTTTCCTCCATTTCTGCATTCCACCTTTTTATACTTGAAGAGCTTTAGATTGTGAGTCTTATGTTTTTGGTAGTGCAGATTTTAGCTGCAGGATCTCTCTATTGATAGTCAACTTGGGCGTCCTTTGTGGCTAAATCCCTGTTTTTGACATGTCAGCAACATACTGTCATGATTTGACATAAAAAGAAAGAATATCAATTTTGTGATTGAATAATGTGGGAATTCAATTGGTGCTAACCTAGCGATTTATTGATCCTGGTCATATTATTGTCTTCTGGTAGTGGATGGGTTATCTCTCTATGATGAAAAGGTCTTGGTAACTGGATGGGTGGTTAGAAGTTGTTGTCAAAGGAGTGTTTTCTTTTACTACCATTTTCTTTTGTTTTTTTGTTTTTTTTTTTTTTTTTTGGGGGGGGGGGGGGGGGATGAGACGGAGGAAGAGTAGACTTGAGGAATATGAAGAGAAGTAGGATTTTTTTTTTTTTTTTTTTTTGGTGTTGGCAAATCAAGTTAAAAGAGAAATGTAAAAAGAATTGAAAGGAAATTGTAATTTCCCTATGTTGTTTGGATATGCATGGAGGGGCAACGATGTGGAAGGAATTGAAGTTAATTCATAGACAAAAATAGCTTTTTTTCCTTTTCTTTTTCTCACCTTTATTATGAGTTGGTTTAGAATTTTGAAAGGACATATGCTTGTTTATCTTCCAAGAGAAGGAAAGGGAGAGAAATAATTTTTGGTGGGTCCACCTTTTTACTTATGATTGATATTTTCTGGGGCTGGGGTTGTTATAGCTGCTTCCTAAGTTATTATTTTGGATTAGCTTAAATATATGTTACAATCGACTTTTTCATGTCTTCAGAGGAAAGCAATGAGATTTTGTCCGTCAGATCCACTAGTGAGCGTTGCAGTGTGGAGGAAATTTCCTCGCAGAAAATTTCTGGTGCATCTGTTCCTCCAAGATATTCATCATCCAGTTCTGAGATGACAACATCGTCAAATGGCAGCTCTTTGTTGAAGATAAATTTCAGTTCTTCTGCCTCAAGTTCACGTGGTGGGCTGTTGAAGAGTTCAAGCAGTGGGACTAATTCGACTAGTAATGGTTTAAAGAGCAACTTAAGCAATGGGAAGAGAGACATTGTTAGTGATGATGCCATGTTTGAATCTTTGGAACATAGCCAGGATCCTTTCGCATTTGATGAAGATGAGTTTGCTCCCTCTAAGTGGGAATTACTATCAGGGAAGAAACATTCTAGAAGTAAAAACAGTAGATTACCGATCAGAGAAACTGAGGATGTCTGTCAACTGCAGCTGAAAAGGCTAGAAGATTTAGATAAGGGGGAACGTCCTCTTCAAGAATCAAGTAGCTGCGATAACAATTGTTCTCAGGAAGCATCTACTTCAGGAGCCATTGATGAAGAAAATCACAGCTTTCTAACGGACTGCCTTCTTACTGCTGTTAAGGTATTACAATGTTTCAATAAGCTCAGTTATTAAATGTTGGTCAGCTTTTGCAAGAAAATTCAATCAAGTTCACCCTGTCAAAAATATCTCAAGTTGCATTTGATCTTAAGTATTTTCCTTCCTGATTTGATTGATGGTGATGATATACTGTAGGAGTAAATTTTCAGTCAAATACTAATTATAGAAGGGAAGCTATGCAGGAGTACCTTTTTAATGATTTTTTTGAATCATTGGAGGGCCTCTTCCCTCACTTTCCCATGCGTATATGTTTAGTACAGTGTCCAGATTTGATTTGTACATAAGATGAAGCATTTATGAGTTACTCCCTTGGCAGGTATTGATGAATTTAACAAACGATAATCCTCTAGGATGTAAGCAAATTGCTGCTTGTGGAGGATTAGAGACCATGGTGTCAATAATTGCTGGCCACTTCCCAATGTTTAGCTCCTCGTTGTCTCTCTTCAGTGACAGAAAGGAGAAGAATCATAACGTTGATCTTGACCTTGAAAAGGAAAAGCACCTCACAGACCAAGAGTTGGACTTTCTTGTTGCTATTTTGGGTTTGCTTGTGAACTTGGTTGAGAAAGATGGAAGTAACAGGTCATCATACTGTCTCCTCCTCCTCCTCATACACAAAATGTTCTGCTTGAAACTTCTGCTGGGCAAGTGCAGCAATGCATGAAGTCCCGATGTTGGAGAAGAATTCAATTAAGTTAGTTTTGTTAAAAATGCATGGACATATTTCCCTTTTTCCATAAATTTTCATTTCTTCAGTAGATCTTAATATGAAATGATTGATAGACAGTGTTTAGAAAGAAGCACATGTCCGGTCTCTAACTTAATTCAATAGTCCAACCTGTACATTGAAATTGATAACTTGCCATGTTTGGTTAATCGTATAGAATGGGCTTCCTTTACTCTTAGGCTAGAAGCCTAGAACTTTTGATAGTTAGTCAATATTCATTGGTGCAGCATATAAGTAAGGATTCCATTGCTAGTCCTAATACTTTCTAAGCTTCTAATGCAGATCGCAGCTTGCAACAACCAGTGTTACTGTACCCAACTTAGAAGGTCTTGAAAGTGGGAGCAGGAGGGATGTAATTCCATTATTGTGCTCCATCTTTTTGGCTAACAGAGGTGGAAGTGAAGCAGCTGGTGAAGAACAGGTTATGGAATTGGTATGTGCCTGCTTTTAGCAATTATCAGTGATGGCACATGAATATTGTGCTGTTGTAATATGGAAAACCCTTTTTTTATTGCTCGGAGTTCTATATATTTTCTTTATTTGCCTTGCTAGGACTTGCCTGTTAATATAACCATGCCGAGTTATTGGTTCTTGAGGAATCACCAAATTGATTTGAGGCTCAAGTTATCTGTTCCCTTTAATGCACTATGATATCTCACAAAATCTTCATTTTTAAACACTTTGCAGGATGAGGCCACTTTGTTACAAGGAGAGAAAGAAGCTGAGAAGATGATTGTCGAAGCTTATTCTGCCTTGCTTCTGGCATTCCTCTCCACAGAAAGGTTTTCCACCTCTACCTTTCCATTTGTATGATTTTCCTTGACAGCATCTTCTATTTTAGAATGTAATGATTTCACTGCCATATTCAGCAAAAG
Organism: Eucalyptus cloeziana; assembly: GCA_014182715.1. Classification (NCBI taxonomy): domain Eukaryota; kingdom Viridiplantae; phylum Streptophyta; class Magnoliopsida; order Myrtales; family Myrtaceae; genus Eucalyptus; species Eucalyptus cloeziana. The sequence continues at coordinate 33,815,516 of CM024638.1, forward strand.
CATCCGTGACAAAATTGCTGCATTTCTCCCGAATCATAATCTGGCGATTCTGGTCCCCGTGTTGGAGAGATTTGTGGTATGTATCTCTTATGGGATTCCAAATTTGCATTCATAACAAGTTCTCTTCAGCCTCATTCCATCTCGTCTCTTGCTTTTGCCCGTGAAATAGTGCAATATAAGTTTCTTATCCTAAATGAAAGAGGGTTAACTTTTCTTTTCGGGGGGCCAACTATAGGGTTAGTTCAGTGCCATATGTTATGTTGCTTCATTTCTGTGGTCATCTACTGGGTTAATGATCTCTGCAGTCAAGGTTTATTGTTACTGCATTTCTCTGTTCTTTTCTATGATGTGGATACTGCCCAGTGTGACTTTATCCTACAATTAGCGTTTGTTCTCCAATGTGAATTTGTCCAACAATAGCATTTATCCCCCTGGGGACCCGGTGATTGTTGTCGCTGAAGTTTGATTTATATAAAGCTTTGCGCATGAAGTTATTAGATACTGAAAATTTGTGGCATTGGTCTGTGAGATTTACTTCGTTTGTGTTTCCTCTCATCCAGGCATTTCACTTGACGCTAGATATGATGACGCCAGAGACGCATAAAACCGTAAGCGAAGTGATCGAGTCGTGTAGAGTTCTTTGAGAACTCAAATGGTAGAGACCCAAATTCGTGTACAGCATCTTTCTTTCAGGATAGTTGTTTGAGCATCACACTGTGAAGTGTGTGGCAGATGCAGCAGTCTATTGAGTGGACTACAAGCCTCTGTTAATAGTCTTTTATAGGCCTTTATTTTTTCACCCTCTCTTGTTGTTCTCTTTTAAAGCCTTTTTGATCCCTTCTCTTCTTTTACCCTTTTGCCTCTTTGTTATGTACTTTTGGCTTTTCGACAGTGTTATCTTTTGTTTGTTTTTCACCTTCTTGGTGAGCTTAGGAGAATCTTCACTTTGTGCATTACTGCTGTAATTTGTAAATTTTCCTATTCTTTGTTTCAGTTTCGCCCCCTCAAATATTTTGTACTCTTGTTATCTAAAAAAAAATTAACAAAAAGAAGAATGGTTGAGAGCCTTATACAGGTCTGTGCAGCATTTTTTTTTTTACAATTATTAATTGAACTTCAAAAAACAAGCAAGTCACTTGGACTAAGTTTTTCTGATAAAAAAAAAGTTTCACTAAGGTTGCGTTTTTGCGTTTATTTCGCGGAAATAAATAATTCAAAAAATATTATTTTAAAGATGGTCATTGTATGTTTGGGAAAATCAATTGATGAAATATTTAGATATAAATTGTTAATAATTATACGAGGAGAGTAGACTAGTGTCAGGTCAAAATCACGAGAACATAATTATATGTTTTGTGTATAAATTGATGTCTAGTTTTAACTTTCAAAAATAAATTCCAAATTTTGAGGCTTTCAGAATTTAATATTTGATTCCCCACGAAAATCTGAGATTTCACAAGTCTCGCCCTGCTAAGTAAGCTTATAATTGTAACATTTATGATGGAAACATTCTCGAAATTTTCTGATGATTGTCGATCATTCTTGGAGCTGGGACATCACAATTGTAAAAGAAATATGACTGTTAGCAAACAATAAATAAAGGAATCCTCCTGACAAAAATAAAACGAGATAAGAAATAAATAGCTTTCTTGAAATCGTTTATATATATTAGGAGAATCAATTGCTTGGGACTTCTGTTTCTAGACAATTAAAACTGAGAGTCGAATCAGTCAATTTTATGTATATTTTATTAAAAATTTAAATTCTATAATAAATATTAAAGTTGCGCCCTTTTATTATAAAGGGAAAAAATCACCAAAAACCTCAAACTTTGCTTAAAGTGACAAATTTATCCTAAACTTATTATTTTTTATTTTTTATTTTTTGGATAACCTGGAACCCCCGTAGCCGGCGAGGTAAACCCGGGGCGACGCTAGCGGAAGACCCACCACCCCGACATCACACTTAAGACACCAAGCGCCTTCGCTAAGTTTCAAACCCCTCATCTTTGAGAAAGAATCAATGAAGTCTTTATCCAATGGAGCCACCACGGCCGGTGGCTTGTGACATGAAAAACCTCGAAATTTGTCAACCGTGGCATATTTACCCTAATTTTTTTTTGTGACACAAAAAACCCTGAACTTTCATTCGTGTGACACATTTACCCTAAATTATAGGGCATTTTGATCTTTTTATTTTTATTATTATTTTTTTTATTCTTCTTCTCTCTTCCATCCGCTAGCTCCACCATGGCCGATGAAGGGAAGAGAGAAGAAAAAAAAAAGAAAAAAAAAACAAGGAAAAACAGAAAGAATAAGACGAAAACGCCCTTAATGGGGTAATGTGTCATAGTTTGCAAAATTGTGGGTTTTTCATGTCATAAAAAAAAGTTTGGGGAAATTTGTCACCTTAAGCAAAATTTGAGGTGTTTTTTGTGATCTTCTCCCTATTATAAAAATATATGTTGGTCGTGATTATATATCGTTGTTTGTTTGGGTAATGGTTACTTTTCGATTTTTAATGGCTTAAAAGGTAATTTTTAATTGATTTATATTTAAGAGACTAAAAGTCATGGAAGTCAATTTTGTTAACTTTAACTAATGGAAAGACGAAATTGGTCAATTTTTAAATAGTTATGAATTAGATTGGACATTTATCGATAATTTAGGGATCAAATTAAACAAATTAAAAGTTTGGGATGAGATTGCGCATTAAGCGGTAGTTCATGGGCCAAATCGAAGAAATCAAAACTCAGGGATGAAATTGAACATTAGATGAAAATTCAGAGATTATTTATAACATTTTTTCAAATTTAAATTCTATATTAAAGAGGAAAGTTTCAGCCTTTTACTATAAAAATATATGTTGTTTGTGATTATATATTGTTGTTTGTTCCGGCAACGGTTACGGTTTGATTTTTAATGGCTTAAAAGGTAATTTTGAATCGATTTTCCGAGTAGGATTGGTAATTCCGACCTTAAATGTCCTCGATCGGTTTCAGGGCAGTGGATCGGAAAGCTAAATTGGTTCCTCCCAAAATCGATCATCTATATTGATTTGGTCCGGGTCCCGAGCTTAGATAAGGATGGATATTTCCTAATTCGAAGGTTATTCGATGATGACTAGGTTGTCCACTGATTACCCATTTCATCCGAAAGGCATTCTTTCCAGCAGAGTCATCAACCCGGAAAGAAATCATCAGATCCCTTGAGAGTTTCTTGCAATTAGGGTTTCTCTGGTACGCTTCTCTCTTTCTCTCTTTCTGTCTGTGTTATCTCGGATCTTTTCATTCAAATTACGTTTCTTGCTTCCGAGTTCTTTGATGTTTGAGCTTGCCCACGAGTTTTCCTGCGATACCCATGTTCTGATCTGGTTTGAGACGTCGCGAGAGGACGATTTGGGCGTCCTGTCGAACTTCTTGCCGGTGAATTTCCCCCTTTTTCGATTGTCTGCAGTGATAAAGGTTCCTCCTTTGGGAAATTTCTGGGGTCATCCGTCTGTGGTTGGGGGTTGTGCGTTTCTCGATTGCTCGCTGAAGGGATCTTTGATCGACGTTTCTTGGTTCTCGTGTTGTTTGGCGTACTGAGGGAGTAGATGTCGGTGGAGTGAGAAAGGTCCAAGCCCCTTTTTCGGTTTGTATGGTTATGTGATGGAGTGAAGTTGTTGATTTGTTGAGACTTGTAATTACCGAAAACGAAATTGGAAAAGAAAGTGCGTGCGGGAGTGTCGTGTTTGCTTTTCCTGAGGTGGGGTGCCGATTCTAGTGGCTAAGGAGTAAGGAGTATTATTAATGATATAGATTCCGGATTGGTTTTTTTCGTTTTCAGGAGATCTGCGATTAGAGAATGCCGTGCTTGTACTTGTTAAGAGTGGAACCATTTAATTGGTTGTGTTCCATCATTTAACGTGACGTTTCGAGGATATCATTTAGGGAAAGTGTAATTAAGCGATATGGAATTTTCTCTTGGAGGAGTATTAGTCAGTCAACTGAGTTTTGAATCATTATTCTAATCATGTAAGTTTTCTACAGCTGCGAGAATCATGGCGGACTTGGAAAATTTGCTGCTTGAGGCCGCTGGGAGAACCAATGGGAGAGGAAGGAATAAGCAGTCATTACCGCCATCAAGGAGGAGGCGGGAGGGCTCGTACTCTGATCATGGGAGCGACTCCAGGGACGATGAGTCCGATGATAATCGGGGTTATTCAAGCAGGAAGCCATCTGGGTCTCAGGTTCCTTTGAAGAAAAGATATGAAAGGGACGATGATCAAGGAAGTTTAGAAGAAGGTGATGATGACTATGGGGGCTCGGATCGCAGAGGCGACAGTAGCGATGAATCTGATGTTGGCAGCGACTTGTATAAGAATGAAGATGACCGTCAAAGGCTTGCAAAATTGTCTGAACTTGAAAGAGAGATGATTTTGGCTGAACGGGCAGAAAAGATGACGGATAAAAGCATGGCAAAAAATTTGAGGAAGGATAGGAAGACCTCTCAGTCGCGAAAGGAGACACCACCTCTCGCGTCACGCGGACGCTCATCATCTAGATCTGCTGACAGAGCTGCTGCCAAGGACGAAGCTTTAAATGAACTGAGAGCAAAAAGGTTAAAGCAGCAAGACCCAGAGGCTCACCGTAAACTGAGAGATGGATCTAGAGGAGGTTCTGCTAACCGAGATTTATCATCAGCCAAGAGAAAAGCTTTTCCTGCTTCAAGTCTGAGTAGTTCGAGCCGGAGTGAGAGTGAAAGTCGGTCTGACAGTGAAGATGAGGCATCAACTGGCGATGGACTGGTTGACAGTGACGATGACAGGGCGCTGCCGGGTTCAGAGACTCTGAAATTTGAGGATGTTAAAGAAATTACAGTTCGGAGGTCAAAACTGGGAAAGTGGTTTATGGAGCCCTTTTTCGAGGAATTAATTGTTGGTTGCTTTGTAAGGGTCGGAATTGGAATGTCAAAAAGCAGACAACCAATCTATCGGCTCTGCATTGTTCGGAATGTTGATGCCTCAGATCCAGATCGACAATATAAGCTAGAAAACAAGATGACGTACAAGTACTTAAACGTTGTGTGGGGCAATGAAAGCTCCGCAGCTAGGTGGCAGATGGCGATGGTTTCAGACTCCCCACCACTTGAGGAGGAGTTTAATCAGTGGGTTAGAGAGGTGGAGCGGAGCGGTGGACGGATGCCTAGCAAACAGGATGTGTTGGAGAAGAAGGAGGCCATCAAGAAAATTAACACATTTGTTTACTCAGCTGCTACAGTGAAGCAGATGTTGCAGGAGAAAAAATCGGCCTCATCGAGGCCAATGAATGTCGCAGCTGAGAAGGATAGGCTGAGGAGAGAATTGGAAATCGCACAGTACAAGGAAGATGAGGTGGAAGTCAAACGGATCAAAGAGAAACTTCAGCAATTGGAGGCCACTCGACAAGCTCAGAAGACTGATGCAAAGGCTATTAAGCTTGCTGAGATGAACAGAAAGAACAGGGTTGAGAATTTCAAGAATGCCTCAGAATTGAAGCCCGTGAATACAGGCCTAAAAGCTGGAGAGGCTGGGTATGATCCCTTTTCAAGAAGATGGACCAGGTCAAGGAATTACTACGTCTCTAAGCCGAATGCAGGAAGTGAGGCTGGAGGTGCCAATGACAATGGTAATGTTGAATCCATGGTTGCCGAGAGCAATGGATCGGGCCCAGTTGTGTCAGAAGTCGGTGTGGTAGCAACAGTTGAGGCGCTTGAAGCTGCTGCTGATGCTGGGAAACTGGTTGATACAAATGCACCAGTTGATCAGGGCACTGAATCAAATTTGTTGCACAATTTCGAACTTCCAATCTCATTGAATGTACTTCGGAAGTTTGGTGGGGCCCAAGGAGCATTAACTGGTTTCATGGCTAGAAAACAGAGGATTGAAGCAACAGTTGGATGCCGTGTGCCAGAGAATGATGGGAGGCGGCATATTTTGACCCTGACAGTTAGTGATTATAAGAGACGGAGAGGGCTCCTCTGAGTAATGATTCGACCAGATGGCATTTATAAAGGCAGACATATTCCTAGTCCTCCATCCTGTCAAACCAGTGATCCATGCTCGTGATTTTTATTGGTGGGTTCGCTTGGGGTCCACCTCATCTTGTGGACTTATTTTGCCTTTATGGTGACTTCCATGCAGTGCACTTATTTTTGCTTGTTGTGTGTTAAGTACTATCTATTGAACCCAGGCTAGGCTCTGTCTTGGGACATGTTTCAGTGGCTTAAATCAGCTGATACACAGTTTGGGTATCATTCTCAGTTCTTTTTGGTATGCAAGCAGGATTTTCTGTTAGCCTTGAGTCTTGACTGACTGACAAAGACACTAAGTGCTTTTTTCTTGGACACAGTGTGAGCAGGAGATAAATGTGATGTGCTTCTCGAGCGATCGTGTGCGTCATTCGTCACTCATTACCCTTCAATTGTTGCCATGACTCAGTTGTTTTGAAAAAAAGGTTTTGATCAGCATGAATAGTTGATTGATTGTTTTGCATCTCATTAGATTTAAGATCAGAAGGTCCTGTAAGTCACACCTAAAGTTTAATGCCTAGTCTCTGACTTATCTTTGTATGAAGTAGAGATCCGTGCTAGATAATGTGTTAAAAAGTGTGGAGATATGCTTATTGAATGAACTTTTGCGGTTGATTAGCTAAGACTTCTTATCGAGGAGGATTTGTTGTTTAGGAATTGAGCTAGGCAGGTAAATATGTGTCAACTTTCAGATTTTATAGTGTCCTAGCGTCCTCATTTTTTTGAATGCCTGTACACTACTGCAAATGCCATCAAGAAACTGCCAGTTTATGTTAGCTCGAGAAACTTGAGGTTGGAGAGGCTGGTTAATAGGTCAAGACTGCCTAGCATTTTCGTTAGGACTGATGGCAAATAAAGAAGATTGCATTTGACAGGGGCTCGGCTGTCCTGCCACCTCTGCTTACGCAATGGTGCCGCCACCAACATTGATTGGCCTCACCACCACTCGTCGCCACAGGTCCGGCCTCACACCAGACTCGACCGATCATAGATTTGAGGTTCTCGAGGTGGAAACATAGTCGTGTTCATGCTCAAAACCATAGCCGATCGAGTTTTGTTGATCCCCTGCCGTGGCTGCTTGAGTATCATCAAAGCCTGGAGGGAACCCTCAAAATAGAGAAGGGCAGGCAGTATCCACTAGCCGAGAAAATGAAGGCGTCAAGACATCTATTTGTCACAGAAGGTCATCTCATGAAGTGGTTGGCCATGGCCGCTCCAGCTTTCAAGTTTCATGAATTGGCTGGCCATGACCCCTCCGACTTTCGAGTTTCTTCGAGCCTGCGGTCATGGTGACTCGAGCTTTCTTGAAGTTCTCGAGCTTCTGCAAGCTTGCAGCCATTGATGCTAAAGTTTAGTCGAGCTCGGGCCATGGTCGCTCCAGTTTCTAAACTTCTTCAAGCCTGTAGTTATGACCGCTCGAGTTTTAATTTAACTTCTTCGAGCCTGCAGTTGTGACCACTCGAGTTTTAATTTATATCAATTTAATTTATTTTAGGATTTTATTACTCTATTTAAGAATTTTAAGGTTCGATTATACTTTTGCGATACATTTTAAAATTTTTGGTGCACTTGTCACAATAAAATCAAATAATGTATACAATATTAAAAGGTATTACTTTCTTGAGGACCTTTCCAAGGCTATCTGAAACATTCAGAAGGAGAATAGTGGGGAAGAAAGAAAATTAGGGTGGAGACAAAAAGGAATTGGAACTTCTCTAGATTGAAGCAATTAATTAATACAATAAATCATGTATGCTTTGTTAGAATTACTAGGAGGCTATTGTGCAGTGCCAATCCACTTTGGTTTCCATCTCCACCCAATTGAAGAACAGTAAATTTTCTTCTCCTATGAGGTAGAAATAATGGGTGTTCTTATACTCCTTGATCGATTTGACCAAACATTGGAAAAATTTGTATCTTTGACCAAACTAATGTTGATTTAGATAGTTAATATTTCCCCCTTGACAACTAATTGCTCGGGCCAAGAAAATCATTCCATTCATCCTTTTTTAAATTGGTCGCCGCTATTGACCTTTGGCGATTGGAGCATCAAGTGACGCAACTTGATCCGTCAAATCAAGATATCCCGTTTACACCCGAATTTACAGAAATGCGTGAGTAATTACGTCATGTCGATGGAGGTTGCTAGGATTTAAAAGAAGAAAATGCACACGTCCTATAATTCAAAGATCTTATTCTAAGAGTAGATTCAACCCTTATATAGTATTATCAATATCATCTTTCTTTTTCCCTCAAAACAGGAAGGACTGTCCAACTTCCCCTCTCCCCTCAATTGGTATCCCCTGACGTGCGAACACGTCTGTTTTTTACTCAATTTCTTTCTTAAACAAAAATTGTCTTCATGTGCAATTTGTGTGCATGAACTAGAGTGTTCCTAATAATAAATATTTAAGCATAGCTGCTGCACATCTAACTTTCTCCTCCGGGTGGTCACTCATTGACCAAAATCTATTCTCATCAATAAAATAAAAAGAATTGAAAAAGAAGAAGAAAATGAGAAGATAGGGACCTCCCATATATATATGTATGTATATGTGTAGCATAGGGCAAACCTAGAAACCTTCATGCCTCATTAGGGAAGAACATAGATGAAGAATGCAATTCACACCAACCCAATCTTCACGGATATGATCTTTCCTTTCTATATCCAATCAAACTCATACCAATGAGATTGGAGAGTTTACTTGTGACTTAGTCATTAAGCATGCACAATAGTCATTAAGCATGCACAATAGTTTGTCTCGATTAAGAAATTAGAAACTCCTAAAAATTAAGAAAAATCGAGATGTTGAGAGTCATGATTTCAACCAAACTTTCTTTTTCGGATATCAGTCGAGGTGCTTCTATATGAGATGTCGAGATCAACTTTGGTTGTACAAGCCGCTTTTGGACGGCCTATTCAACTTCATCACACAAAAACATTCTAATCTGAATTCAAAATGAAGAGGGGACTAAGGACTTATGTCACAGATAAAATCTCCATTTTGCAAGACCAAACATGAGGGAACGAGGCAAACTTCTTTTGAGGAAATACAAAGAAAACATCTCTTGACCGATCATCTTTCATTTTTCTTTCTTCTTTCCCGTCATAATTTGTACAACATAATTACCTATAAAATGTGGCGATTTATTTACCCCATTCATCTAAGTAAATTCATTTATAATTCGATTCTCCCTCTCTCAAGAATTCCATTGTCCTCTTGGCCAAAACCCTCCCTAGCAAATCCTCCACGTCAAACTTGCATTTATATCCTTCCAAACTCCTCTTTTTCATCATTCGACTCTGGCAAGAAGTTTCTTTATTTATAGCAAGAACAAAAAAAAAAAAAAAAAAAAAAAAAAGAGGAGGAAAATGATTGATTGACTTTACAAATCCCTTGAAAAGAAAAGTTTCTCACATCTGCATGCCATCTTCCCTTTTTCAAATCTCCTTCGCTTTTAATAAAGTTTGCTTGAAGTAGATGGCTCTCGTCATCTCCCACGTTATTCCCATCATCCTGTACCTTCCCTCCTCTCTTTTTTCCCTTAATTTGGCCGATGCCTATGCTTCATATCAAATTTTCTTGGCCACTTTTCTCTCTTCATTTTTTCTAATTTGGCCATTCTCTATACTTCATCATCAAATAGACAAACCAAAAATCTAGAAATGAAGGTGGCTAGAAAAATTGGTACACAATGACAATTTCAATCCCTCCCTCCCTCCCCCATTAAAGTATCATGAGCCAACTACACACACCCGAAAGCTCACATGGCACGACTCCATCACCACCATCACCATCACCATCACCATCACCTCTCATCCTCTCTCTCTCTCTCTCTCTTTCTCTCTCTACACAGCAGAGCAGAGCAAAGCACGTCCTTTTATGCTTCCCTTCCCGAAGACCAAAGAGAGATCACTCAAAACACCCACCTTTCCCACACTTTCAATTTCCCTTTGCCGCCTCCGCCATCACCTTCCCCTCCCTCCCTCTCTCTCTCTCTCTCTCTATCTCTGCGCGCAAGCATTGGCAATGCCACCACCTCCTCCTCCGCCGCCACCGCTTGCCTAGAGCTCCGTCAATGTCACGCCCGTAGCAGCAGCGCCACCGACCGAACATGTGGGGCCTCGCGGGGAGCGCAATTCGCGCGGCGCGGGGCGTCCGGAGATCCGCCCTCGGTTTCCTCCACCGCCTCTTGCCCGCTTCCTTCTTCGCCCTCCTCCTCCTGCTCCTCCTGGCCTACAACGCCGCCTCCATATTCTCCGTCCGAGTCCCCGGCGATCCGCTTCGAAGACCGCCTTCTTTGTCGTCTTCCTCGGGTTCGGGTTCCAAGGTTTCTTCGGGCGGCAGTGTCATGTACGCCGTCCGGGAAGAGAACCCGCCGCCGGTCTCGAGGACCCAGTTGGCTCTTCTGCAGAAAGACGAGATTTTGACCCGACCCGTCGTCGCCGGTTCCCCGCCCCCGCCGCCGCCGAGGCCGGAGAAGGGTCGCCGCAGGCCCGCCAAGCGCGCCGCTCGAGCGCTGCGGCTCGGGGCCCAGTCGACGGGGTTCGCGGCGAGGGTGAACGGCTTCTTCGCGGCGTCCTCCTGCGAGGCGCGGTTCTTCATGACCTGGATCAGCTCGCTCGAGTCGTTCGGCGATAGGGAGGCGTTCGCCGTCGAGAGCCTGTTCAATTCGCACCCGGACGGCTGCCTGGTGATCGTGTCCAGCTCGCTGGATTCGGACGAGGGCCGCGACATCCTGCGGCCGTTTCGCGACAAGGGCCTCAAGGCGATCGCGATTTCGCCGAATTTCGGATACTTGTTCAGGAACACTCATGCTCAATTATGGTTCCAGAGGTTGAAGAGAGGTCGCCTGGATCCTGGCGAGGTCGCCCTGGGCCAGAACCTATCGAATTTGCTCAGGCTCGTCCTGCTGTACAAGTTCGGCGGCGTGTACATCGACACCGACGTCGTGGTCCTGAAGAGCATGTCCCGGCTGAGGAACGTGATCGGGGCGCAGACGCTCGACGTCGGGACCGGGAACTGGAGCCGCCTGAACAATGCCGTGCTGGCCTTCGACAAGGGCCACCCGCTGCTGTTCAAGTTCATCCAGGAATTCGCCCTCACGTTCGACGGCAACAAGTGGGGCCACAACGGTCCCTACCTGGTGTCGCGGGTCGTGGCGAGGGTGGCGCGGCGCCCCGGGTACGGCGACTTCGCGGTGCTGCCCCCGTCGGCGTTCTACCCGGTCGACTGGAGCCGGGTGCGGAGCCTCTTCCGGGGGCCCCGGGGCCACCTGCACTCCAAGTGGCTGCACGGCAAGCTGCGGCACATCCGGAGCCGGAGCTACGCGGTGCACCTGTGGAACAAGCAGAGCAGGAAGCTGAGGGTGGAGAGGGGGAGCATAGTGGATCACATCATGGCGGATTGCTGCGTCTTCTGCAACAGATCAATGTCCAATCTGTAGATACACAGGGACAAGGACTGCTGCAAATTTGCCAATTCCGGCATAGATTTTAAGCATACAACGTAGGGCTTTGCTTGTGGACATGGGACAAACTCAGTCCAATTCACTGCAAAGGATAGTGTTCAAATCTGTTCTTTTTCAGCTAATAATTGAATCAGAATCTTGGTTCTGTTGATGGGTTTTGTTTCTTCTGATCTCTTCTCTTGTCAAAAGGGCACAGGGAAGAGATTGCACCCATTTTGATTGGCAAATTTGGTGGTTCATTGATTTGGGGAATGATGATGGAACCTTTTTTTTTGGGCAGATGAGGAATTTTCATAAATTCTGAGGGGTGGGATTGAAATTGACTTGTGGGGTTAGCCTGTGATAAGGGGAAAGTATTGATTTATGCAAATTCTTTTTTTCTCCTTCAATATCATGTCGATTTCAAGTTCAAGTGGTGAAAGTGATGTCTCATCTTTCAATCAATAGGAACACCTACCCTCCCTCCCCTCATTCAGCTTTGCATTTTGGTCCTCATATGTGTTTGTTTTCTACATTGACCTTAAAGTAGAGTTTTCCTCCTTTTCAAGTAATGGCTGAAATTGACGAATTAATACTAAATAAATCTCGAACTTTGAGATCGATCGATCCGTCAATAAGCAATTCGATTAATAAATCGAATGTGTCATCATAGAGATCAAATCTCGTGAGATTGAATGAAAATAAGTTGCATCTCCATCAGTGGCATTGACTTGTATTCCCTCTAATGTATATAAAAAAAAAAAACTTTTGGGGACAAGGCTAAGCAAGCTTACATTTGATTCTGACCTGGTTTAATTTATTATTTATACATAGAAAAACTCTACATCATTATCGTCTTTTATTTGTTTATATATTTATTTATTTATTGCCAAGCAAGGCAATAATTCAACTGATTTAGCTGGTCCTTACAAAAGATTCCACGTCATAAGAAATGAGCCAAGCAAGACATGCACCAATCCTCCTTTGGCAAATGCCCAATTTTAAAATGGGAAAAACTCTAAACTTTTCTTCTCGAATGTACGCATTTTCTCCTCAATCATGTCATCTTAAACTTTTAATTTATTCAATCAAATCTTTAAATTTACCTAACACTTTCGATTGAAATTTCTTTTAGCTTCAAATATGTTCTTCAGAGTCAAAAAATCCGACGCAAGAAAACTTTTCTGCTCCGGTCGACTATTAACTAAAGAAGCAAGGATCAAAGACCCTCCAAATCGAAGACCGCAATCTTCCCACGAACATTGCGATCGAGCTTTCCCACTTTCAATTCTTGCCTGCTCAAACGGGCATGCCGGCTCCTATCGACCGGGTTTCGAACAACTCGACCCGAAAAAAGAAAAAAAAGAAAAAAAAAAAAAAGACAAGCAAGTTCTGCCAAGATGGGGTATGTGCAGGAACCCTTCATTAACTCCCTCCCAGAAACGTGCCTGTCTTATATTGGGGACAAAAAAAAAAAAAAAAACTGTAGCATAAACGCTCCCACATCGCGCTCGGACTACTGGCGTTTTGGACCGTCGCGTGGGGCCCCCACGTGCACGCTCGGTTTTTGTTCTCCCGACAATTATTTAAGGACAAGGTCGATGTTTGGTGGGGTTCGGAAGAGGATAGGCCTCTTTACAAATTCGAGACGGGGACCGATATTGATTGTGTGTTAGTTTGACCAAAAACGTCATGAAAAAAAAGAAAATATTTTTTGAGATTTTTTTTTAGAATAATAATTATTTTTCTTTATTTGATTTGGTGATATGTGATCGAAAATGTTGTTTAATAGTTGAATATCATTTAGAAAATGATTTTAATCTCATAACTTTATTTTGGGTAAATCTTTTTTAAGCTTTGGTTTATTTTATTTATTTATCTTTTCCTTCTTTCTCCTCTACCTATCACTGGATCTCGGCAATGGTTGATATAGGCCATTGTCACCGAGGCCCAATGAGGGTTAACCTTGCTAGCCTTGGGCGAGGTCGAGCCTCGTTGGGCTTGGGTCAAGTTGAGCTCGAGTTTGCTAGATCCTAGTGAGCTCAACCTTAGGTGAGTTTGAGTTCACTGCGATGAGGCTCGCCTGAGGCTCGCCTAGAGCTCGTTGGGATCTAGTGAAGTCGAGCTTGCTGGAGGTTGGCCCTTACTAAGTTGCGCCCGTGGTTGGTTGAGCGAGGCATGGTGTTCAGTAGAGGAGGAAGAAGGAAAAGAAAAAAAGAAAGATAAGTAGAACATAAAAAATAAAAAAATAAATAAAAAATGATTTTTTAAATAAAAGAAAAAAAATAAAATATTAAAAAATTCAAAAGAAGCACTTTGGCAAAGTATCTTCACCTTCTTAAATTTAGGAATTCAATTTTCTAATTTTATGCATGAATATTTTCCCTAACAGAACAGTGTTTTCAATTGACTAATCATTTTTTACGAATCAAATGGGTGAGAGTTCAGAAAATCAATCACAAGAAAACACTTTTTCTCGAACAAACGCAACTTGAGTCGTGATTGATGTGTAAATAAAAAGATTCGCATGCTTGCTTCTAAGGTTGGTGCAGATGTGGTTGGAGGGTTGAGGGGACAAGGACGAGGGGGCCGGGGTACATTTTGTTTAGGACCCGAAGGTCATATGTCTAAATCAGACTTGCCACATAATCAGACGTGCTGCATATGAACTGCTTTAAATTAAGACCATTTGTATAGACGAAGGGGCTGAATTTAATAGGTTCACAGCTAAAAAGGTTCACGTACTAATTCGTATTTGACTTAGGGAATGCGGTGGAATTGTGCCCTAGTGCTGAAAAAATGAAGAAGGTCGGATGAATGAGGGTACGTCGTGAAATTTAATTTCGTTAAAAGTTGGCAAGGCTCGTGAGACAGTGAATTTGCAAGAACCAAATTCTGAAGGACTAACGAATTTTAATTGAATTTATAATGGGCCACTGAACTTTTAAATATAGCTAACGAGGCCATAACTTCGAGTCAATACATTCTAAAGCGAGCCTGACCGACTCTTCCTTGAAGTATCGACGTGGAACTACTATGCAAGCGCTTTGGTCGGAGAATGTCGAGTTCATATCGATTTATGGATAGGCTTGTTGGAAGTATGATACATGTTAAATTTTGGAGGGAAAATTCTAAAGAAGGGTTTGAAGTAAATCTTGTGTCAAATAAAGATTTGAAATGATCATATTATTTTCGAATAAATGTCTGAAGTGGCTATGACAATCTCAAATAAGGATCTGAGCTCAACGATCGCCAACTGGCTAAATATTCTGGCCGATCAAAGGATATTTTCATCAAAAAACCAATTTTATTTTAAATTATTTTCCTTCTGTCTTTTCTTCTCTCTCTTGATGAGCATTGGTAAGGGCCCATCAACCTTGTTGGTTGCTAGGGAGGGCCATGACCCATGCCCAGCTCTGGTGAGGGTCGTACTTACTTGAAGCTAGCGAGGGTTGCCTCATTGAGGCAAGGCCATTCCTCGCCGATCGTTGGCGAGGTGACCCTCACCCAAATTTGGTAGGGCAGCCTCACTTAGGGCCAGGGTTGCCTCCCCCAAGCGAGGTGACCCTCACTTGTGATTGGCAAAGGTGGCCCTCACAAGATTGGGCAAGGGTGGCCCTTGCCTAGCCCTCTTCTGGGCCATTGACGAAGAAGAGAAAAAAAAAATTAAAAAAAAAAGAGATAAAGGACAAAAATACTCTTAATTAACTGGAAAGTCATGCTTTTATTTGAAAGAGATTTAGATACTCTATGCCTTTATTTGAAGCAAATTCTGCTTCAAGTCCTTATTTGAGAAAATGAAGATACTTCACGCTTTTATTTGGAAGGGTTAATACCTTGAAAAACCCAAAACTAGTACACCCGTGACAAATTTATTCCAAATTATTTTTTTGACCATAAAAAATCCCAAACTGGTATACCTTTGACAAATTTACCCCAAACTGGTACACTTATAACAAATTTACCCTTTGTTAGTTTTCGTTAAATTTTACTGTCAAATTGTTAAGTTAAATGACACGTGACAGTTAACTGATATATCACTTTGGGATTTTACGCTCCATTTGTCACAGTTTACAATTTTTGTGATTTTTTGTAATATTAATTCAAGTTAGTGGATGGTATATTTGTCACAAATTTATCAGTTTGGGGGTTTTTTGCGGATGAATAAATTAGTTTGGGGTAAATTTATTATAAATGTATCAGTTTAGGGTTTTTTATGATCAGTAGGGGTAAATTTGTTACAGGTATACTAGTTTAGAGTTTTTTATGGTCCAAAAAATAGTTTGGGGTAAATTTGTCACAATTGTACCAATCTGGGGTTTTTTCAAGGTATTAATCCTATTTGGAATAAGGTTCACTTTAGGTCATCAATTGAGAAAATGAGAACACTTTAAGTTATTATTTGAAATTTTTCCCATCTTGAATGATTGATGCGTCTAGGAGGAAGTTCATTCTACGTATCAATAATCTAACGATTTTTTTTATGAGTGACATTAAGGGTGCGTTTGTTTGTGTTTACTTTTTTTTTGTGTTCCGAACAGAAATAGAAAATTATTTCTGTTCCTAAACAGTTTTTGAACAAAATACGCGTTTGGAAACTTGTTCTCG
Organism: Eucalyptus cloeziana; assembly: GCA_014182715.1. Taxonomy (NCBI): domain Eukaryota; kingdom Viridiplantae; phylum Streptophyta; class Magnoliopsida; order Myrtales; family Myrtaceae; genus Eucalyptus; species Eucalyptus cloeziana. The sequence continues at coordinate 33,831,625 of CM024638.1, forward strand.
AATTAAAAAAACAAAAAACATGTTTGGTTGTTTTTGTTCTTTTTTTTTTTTTTTTATTTCTTTTAATTTTTTAATGTTTATTTTTTATTTTTCATTTTTTTCTTTCTTTTTCTTTTTTTTTTTTTCTTGCTTTGGCCGGTCGCCGGCCTCGGCCATGGCCGGCCACGGCGAGGCTCGCCGGCCCGGCGCCAGAGCTCGCCCGCCGGGCGAGGCTCGGCCTCGCCGGCCACCGCCCACGGCGAGGCTCGCCGAGGCCGAGCCTTGCCGTGGGTGGGCGAGCTCGGCGCGGAGGCCGAGCTCGCTTGCCTAGCCAAGGCGGCGAGGCTCGGCTCGGGCTCGCCAGGTCCGGCGAGGCCGAGCTCGCCCGACGGCGAGCGCTCGGCCTCGCCGTGGCTCGGGCGAGGCCGCCGGCCCTCATCGGCCGGCCGCCATGGTCGAGGCCGGCCGCCAAAGCAAAGAAGAAGAAGAAGAAGAAGAAGAAAAAAAAAGAAGAAAAAAAAAAGAGAAGAGAAGAGAGAGAAAAAAAGTGCTTTACGTTTTTGTTCCAAAACAAGAAACAACTTTTTTGTTTCTTGTTTTTCTTTTTTTTTTGTTCCTAACAAAAGAACAGATTTGGAACAAAACGTAACCAAACGCGTTTACTTTTTTTTTTTTGTTCCCTAACAAAAAAATGAAAAAGTGTTCCTAACAAAAAAAAAACACAAACAAATAGAGCCTAAAAGTCCCAAACTTATACCCAACATATTTTCCCTCAATTAAGGTTCTTTTGACAAGTACTGTTAAAAATTTTCCCTACATAGATGATAGAAGGCAAATAGTGTCGACATGTCACCTATATAGTTTTTTTTTTTTGTCGGTCTTATACTAATCCTACTCTAACACTCACTCTCAGACTTTTGCCCTGCCTCATTGTAGAGCGTGGGAGTCGAAACCCACTCCTGAAATAAAATCGTCCCCATCCCAATCCCTCTTAAGAAGGTGACGATTTGAACCCCCAATCTCCCATTTTCAAGATGAAAGGATGGCCACTGGGGCGTGTCACCTACGTAGTTTAAGCGAAACAAAAACGATGTCTTTTCAGTTGCAAAAAAAATCATTTGATGGAATCCGACGGAGGGAGGATAAATGTGTTGCATGGGTAGATAATTTAGAGTTACTTGACGTCGCCAGAAAAAAAATTTAGGTTAAATTTGTCGTGGCGGACATAGCTTGGGGCTTTTTATGTAAGAAAACAAAAGTTCAGGGGTAAATCTGAAAATTTCTTCCCGCCACTCTCTCTCTCTCTCTCTTTTTCTGTGCAGAGCTTCATCTCCAGCTTCGTAGGATTCCGGCGCTCAAACGGTAAAGAAACCGTCGCGCTCGATCCTCTCCAGCACGAAGCGGAAATCCCTAGAAATCTGCTCCATCCTGCTCCGATTCCGAGCACGGGATCCGGCGAGAAACGCGCGAATCCGCCGTGCCGGTTCGCCGGAATCGCCGCCTCGACGAGTCTCTTGCCGGCCAGCGCATCGCGGCGTCGCCGCCGCCGCCTGAGATTAGCTTCCGGTCCGTACGGAAATGTCGCTCTCCGCGGCGTTCGGCGAGCGGCTGGAACAGCTGGACCGAACCAGGAACCAGCGCCTCTCTCTCCTCCAGGTCCCCAATCGCGATCTCTCGAACTTTTTTCTTTCGCGAGGCGATCGGTTCGGTCTGCGTCGGCGGATCGGATGCGGATGAGAGGTGCCTGAAATTTTTGCAGGCGGAGAGAGAGCTGCAAGCCGCCAAATCGCTGGTCCTGGAGTCGAAGCGCGCGGGCATCAGGTCGATGCAAGAGAGGTGCTTGAGGCTCGAGCGGAGCGTGGCTTCGCAGAGCTTGAAGATCTCCGCTCTCGAATCTAAGATTGCTGCTCTCGATGCCGAGTACGACAATAATGTGCAGCAACTGAGGTTAAGCATGGACTTGTCATCATAAGATTTTGGTCGCATGTTATGGCTTATTTGTGCTTGATTTTAGGGAGTTGAAGTGCGAGGTGGAGGAGCTCGAGGAGGTGGAGAAGGAGAAGGACAGATTCTACCAAGCGCAGACCGGTGAAATGAAGGACTTTAAGGAAGCTACTAACGGATTCGTTGTGGATTGCCAGATTCGCATAGAGGAATTAAGAGACGAGCTAAATGAGGTAAAAGATAAGCTCTCTATTTTCGGATCTGTGAGCTGACGTGATACTGTGCTATTCGGTGGATCATTCTGTTGGCTGGATCAAAGGCTGGAACGTGATAGCGATAACGATGAACTTTTATTGCTTGTTTGACTACTATACCAGAGAATGAAGAAAGATTATTTTCCCTTTTTATCTTCGCTCATGTTCGATTTTGATTTGATGAAATAGAGCTATGGTTCATCTTGAGTAGCATACGAGATAACTTGAAGATATAAAGTATCATGTTTTGATATCCTGTGACTGCAATTATGCGTGATTTGCTAACTGCAAAATGAAGTGTATTTACAAGAGTCCATGCAATTGCTTCTCCCACAATATACTGTATAGGCAGAACTAGCTGGAGATGCTTCCATATGGTATGTTGCTTGAGACTAATATTCGACTCTGCACGAATGATTGACGGTGCTATGAACTGGTCTCAATCTCGTGAGCTAATTCTTTGCTTAGTTTTTCAGCATGGTCGTCGTGGCCACCGGCAAATGAGTACACTCGGAATGCGAACTGAAAAGCCCTCCAAAGCATTTTTGTGTAATCAGTTCTTTGTGTTTGTGATTTTGTTGACGTCAGTTTGTTCCCAATTGCTTTTGCTTCTCTGCTTTCCTGTGTCAGATCCACAAAAGAAAGGAGCAGTTGAGGGCTCATGTTCTCTTCCCCGAGTAATATGTAGATTGCAAAGACAGCTCACTGGTCAAATTATTTTGAGTACCTTAAGTGCTAATTCCATGCATCTTGAAGATACGTCAACCATCAATTCCTTGATTTTTACAAGGATACTGAAGTCGAACTCGATATTATTTCTCCGAAAGATCTTGGACTCTTCGTCCTTTATTCGTTCGAGCGTGTCAATTTCTCGTTTCATCTGTAGTTTAGTTCCTTTACGTTACTTTAAAATATAGAGTGTCTAGAATATAGCTGATAAAAGGGTTTTGTTCACCAAGAAACTACAGAAGCAATTTGAAATTACCTTGTTGAAGTAGTTCTCAATCTGGTCGAATAGTTTGCCAAGAGGAGGTGCAATCTTCCAGTTCTGCAAGTCAACTACAATTGCCTCTAACTTTAAGCGTAGAGCTGCTGCTGCTCTTAAAGCTTCCAGCTTCTTTGTGGGGAAGTCTTCAAACCTTGCTAAAACCTGCATGTTAGAAAATTATATTATGATCCTGATATAATGGACTCGATAAAATGCGTGATAGGGTCTAAAAACTGCGTAAGCCTATGTTTACCTGTGTTTCATCTGTTAAATTTTCGAGATGAGATTCAATGAAGTTGCGGAACTTGATGAGCTCAATCATATCCTTGGTTTGAAAAGAATTTATTTTAGCTTTCAAATCCATGATTGTTTTTCCATGCGTTTGCATGTCTTTCTCTATTTTTTGGTAGTATGCTGATCTGGGAGACAAGAACCATAAAATGGTTAAGTAGAGAATTCCATTTACTTTATATGTTTACCTTTAATCATTTAGATAGATCACTGTTTGTTGAGGTACTGGAAGCCTACCTCTTTTTCATCTCTTCTATATATTCAGCCATTCCTTGTTTTCCACTGGCAGAGCCCCCAACTTGACGATTTTTTCCACTGTTATGTTTAATCTCTAAGTTCGACCCTTCTATTTTTCCTTTCAAGAACCGATAAAGGCTTGCAATTTGTGTTGATCTCCTCAATTTTGTCATTGCTTTTTTGGGGTACAAGGATTTAGTTGCACTTAGCGAAGGAGGAGGTGGTGGAGGAGCTCCTTTAATGACCGGTGGTTGAGGCGATGGTGATGGAATTGACCCTTTGGAGGGTGCAGGAAGGGGAGGTGGCGCAGGCGGAAGTGGTGGCGATGCTGCTATTTGTGCAGTTCTTGGTATCTTTGGTACTGTTGGCAATGGGGGCAGTTCTCCTGCAGCCAATTCAATTGGTGGTAATTTAGGTGGTGGTAAAGACGGTGTAGCAGGAGGTGGTGCTTTTATCGTCACAACTGCAATCATGTGAGCTGCTGGTTCTGAATCCACTGCTCCTTGAGTTGCTACATTTTCTGGTACAGGAGGTTCAGGTTTAGGTGGGGAAGGTGGGGCTTCTTTTGCAGCCAGAAGAGGAGGTGGCGGCGGCGGCGGCGGCGGTGATTTTTTTGTCAACTCAGCTCCAGAGATCTTGAATGGTGCCGGTTCTAGGGGAGTCATTGGCCGATGAGGAGGTGGAGGTGGTGGTTTCTTTGCCAACACAGTTCCGGAGATCTTGGATTTTGGTGGTTGTGGAGGTGGTGCCGCCTGAGAAGGAGGAGCAAGAGGAGGTGGTAGTGGTTTCTTTGGCAACACTGTTCCTGAGATCTTGGATGGCGCTGGCTGTTGAGCTGGCTGAGCTGCAAGATTTAGTATTAAATTGGGAGAAGATGGAGGTGGAGGTGGAGGTGGAGGTGGAGGTGGAGGTGGGGGTGTTGGTGGTGCTTTTGCACTGAAGGAAGAATTTTGTGCCAAAGCTGCTGGTCTTGCACCAGATTTACTTGCTTCTGCTAATCTTCCCTGAAGGGGCTCTGGTTTTTTCACAGCATCACCTTTGAGACTCCTAACAAGACAAGGGATGAATGAGACATCAGGCTTTCTGCTCTTCTTCAGTTCTGAAATGGAAGTAGTTGGAATGGGATTAAAGCAGTAGTTTTGGTTTGCCTGAGACTCCCCAAGGACATCATAAGATGTGGTGCTTTGTTGGCTATGGTCTTTCTCATGGTCATCTTGATACATCAACTCCCAATTTTCTGCTGCTACTTTTATGAGGTCATGAAGAGTTTCCACCACTTTATCAACTGCAGGAGAAAAAAAGGGAAAATTGAAAACAATTTAGGGACTGAATTCTCAAACAAACTGAATCATCAACTTGAATAGATAATTGAAAAACCACGGCAAGAATGTCTTGCCAATGCAAAGTGAATTTCATTGGGACTTGCAGCATACCTAGTTTTTCCAAATTGATGCTCTCCATGCCGCCAACTTCATCAGACCTGATGTTCTCCATCCATTCATGATTCATCTTCCAAAGCTCTCCTAGAGATTTTAAAGCATTGCAGAAGGAGGCCACTCCCTGTCGAAACATAAATTGACCATTGGCATTAATATTCTGATAAGTGATGTCCCTGTTCTGCATGACGGTTTGAATCTGATGAAATAGCAAAAGACCTGATCAATTGCCGCTCTCTTCATTTCTATGAGCTTCACTCTCCTCCTTGTCCTATTCCCGTTGAAGTCATCCATTGCCTCTATCATCAGCTGTGAGATGGACCATTGAACATTAATTTCTCAAGTGTGACAGTACCTTAAAAGGCTCTTGGCGGCCAGATTCTTCTGTGGGAGTAAAGCAACGGGGAGTTACCTTAATACTGTCTCTTGAATCAATTTGTCTTCAGCCGGAGCTTCATCATCCAAATGAACTTGCCTGTCCATAAATTTGATCCATGTGTTGAATCCACCAACTTCTTCTGTTGATTTATGTCTAATTCAGATTCAGTATCTCCTGCAACTGCTCTGTCTATATTGTTTGATGTACTGATGCAATTGCTGTTTTCTTTAATTAACTTATGCTTGGCAAAAAGCAATTGCTATTTGAGCAGGCTGAATTTCCAACAGATTTTATCACCATCAAGCATGATTACTGACTCGGAGTTCAATGATTGATACATCGCTTTGGTTCTTTGGAAAATAAGCTTTGACGACACATGCATGTTTTGTCCTTGATTTACATCAAAGATAATTGGAGATTAAAACATCTTTTCGATCCGACACTGTCATACCTGATATATATGTGACCTGCATGTTTTGCAGCTGTAGATGAGCGTTGCTTGGCCAGAGCAGCTCGAGGAAGCCATGTTTAAAGCTCGAGAGGTTTTGATGAATTAAAGCGCTTTGGTCTTAAGAGTCCTGGTCAGCCTTCTGGTCTCAGAAGTAACTGTGTCATATGGGAGGAAAAGTATTGGTTAAACGCTTCAAGCCTTGAGCAACTCCCTCTCAATTTCTCATGGAAAAGTCAACTTTTCTAGATTTGTCGGACGACTTCAAAGCCTGGTTGCTTAATGTACAAGGATTACTCAATTTGCCGGGAAATTTACTAGGAAAGAAAAGTCAATGGGTCACAAGTGATCTGGCCTTGGAGATCAAGAACTGATGAACTGCATTATGCGCATGTGCACACATCATCTTCTATCATACTTTTATGGAAAAACAAGGCATAGTGGTCCTCGTATAAATCGCTCGTTCCCACCTCTTTGAGGGCCAAGAGTTGAATCATTGACCTCTTCCACTTCGAATTTCGCAAATTGGGTAATAATTACGTAACGACGGGTCTGCGTTGTCCATCGAGTGATTATGAAGTTGCCTTGCGATGTTATAGTGGATAAGACATTAAACGCCAATTGCGTGGCTTATTGTTGATATATAAGCTTGGATTCATCTTTAGGAGAACAGCCTCCTTTGGCATAACACAGTAGCACCTCTGTTAATTCGCAACTTTACAATCATAGTTTTTATACCTCTCGTGGGTACGTGCGGATCTCTTCTGCATCGACGATAACACCTGATCTTGCTATTGCTTGGGAACCAAACTGTGAAAGTTCGAGGCTATATAAGTATATTTTACAAAAGCTTTCACTTCATATATTTTTGTGGTAAGGTTGACAAGTATACAACAGAGAAGCCATAGGGTCTATTTGGTTTTCTCATTCTGACCCTAAAAGAATTACGGTACTTGGGTTTTTTTTGTTGATTATGGACATGCCCTCAGAGTCGATCAATGAACGTTCTTGGTCCCTCACTCTTCTCTTTTCGCACCATTACAAATCTTCGGAAGCCTGAAAATGCCAGTGAAAAATGTGTCATTTGGCAGAACTGCAATCCAAATGTCCTAAAATCGGCTTCAGGACCAGAATCACAAGTGATCGGAGTAAAGGAAAGATAAATTCAGAACTCAGCTGCGAAGATGCCAAACGTTATTGTTCACTGGTGCAAGTTCTCCTTTTCTCCTTTTCGTCAGAGCTGTTAGTTTCCAGCGTTCTCTCTAAACGGAGGAAGAGACTGAAGTTATGGAGTTTATGCTGCTCAAACTCGGCCTGTCGTTTCGTACAGAAACAATAAGGAATCATCGCTTCATCACTTAACAGAGAGATGGAATTGAGATGACGATTACGGTGCTGTCTATGCTCAGATGCAGTTTGGGTTTGATAATATCCTGTCAACCATATTTCTTTGCCATGTTTTACGTTGTACAGTATGTGGCGGTGGATGTCATGTTTTCACAGATAATTCGTTAGGTGTTATGAGTAAGCACCGCTGCAAATCAAGCGTATTTAGAAGACTCATGGCACTGAGAAAGTATTGTACAAGTTGCACTATTGATGTTGTCAAGAACATCATTCAAATGTTAATAAAGTCAGTGTGTGTTACAGGGAAAACAGTAGTCCATCAATATGTCTCAACTCGGATTGGTGGCACGTTGTGTATCCGATGGAATAAGATACTTTCTCCCTTTGTTCTCAGCTGTACTTGTGTCCTATCTGTCCACTGTCAAGTGGTCCTCAACAGAATTAGTAGGAGGCGCTACAACATAATGCATGGTTAAAATGGCGAGTTAGAGAAATGTGGGATTTGATGACACTAAGCACCGGTCTCGATTTCATGAGCTAATTCTTTGCTGAGTTTGTCTGCACGGTCGTCATGGCCACCGGCGAACGAGTACACCCGGAAAGCCAATTGAAAAGCCCTCCAAAGCATCTTGTTGTTATCATCTCTTTGCCTTCCTAATCTCGCTGTGGTGTCCTCTTTCTCTTTCTCCTTTGCTTCTCTTCTTTCCTGAATCAGATATCCCAAAGGTCAAGTTTGAGGGCAGTTTTTTTATCCAAATTGACATAGCTGACTCTAGTATCATTAACTGAATGTGGACTGTGGAGTACCTTAAGTACCAACTCCATGCACCTCGAAGAAACATCAACCATTGATTCCTTGATTCTTACAAGGATATTGAAGTCGAATTCAAGATTGTATCTCTGAAACTTCTTGGACTCTTCTTCCTTTATTTGTTCGAGCATGTCAACCTCTCGCTTCATCTATATACATTTTAAGTTCCTTTAAGTGAGTCTAATATGTAGGTAGAGGCATTTGGACAAAAACTGCAAAGAAAGTTTTTCATGAGGTAAGATATGAAGGATTGCAAATATAAGTTACCTTGCTGAAGTAGTTCTCAATCTGGTCAAGGAGCTTGCCAAGCAGAGGCACAATCTCCCAGTTCTGCAAGCGAATGGCAATTGCCTCAAGTTTCGAGTACAGAGCAGCTGCTGCTCTTAAAGCTTCCAGCTTCTTCACAGGAAAGCCTTCAAACCTTGCTAAAACCTGTGCAGAAGAGTTAAGCTTATGACCACAGCGTTACATATTGGAAACAATGTGCAACAATCTGACCCTACCGTTGACCTGTGTTTCATCTGTTAAGCTATTGAGATGTGATTCAACGAAGTTGTGGAACTTGAAAAGCTCAACCATGTCCTTGGTGTGAAAGGAATTTATCTTAGCTTTCAAGTCCATGATCGTTTTTCCATGTGTTTGTACATCTGTCTCGATCTTTTGGAAGTACTCCGATCTGAGGGAAACAGGGAGGATAAAATGGTAAAGTACATTCTGCAATTTAGTTCATACATCTAGATTAATTATGTGCTACATCAATGTACCTCTTTGTCATCTCTGCTAATGCATCAACCATCCCTTGCTTTCCACCAGAAGAAACCCAAGCATGATGTTTTCTTCCACTGTTGGATTTACCCTCTAGATTTAACCCCTCCATCTTCACTTTCAACAACCGATAAAGGCTGGAAAATTGAGCTGATCTTCTCAACCTAGTGGTTGCTTTCTTGGTGTATGATGATGTTGTTGCAGTTCTTGGAGGAGGAGGCGGTGGAACACCTCCTTTGACTGGTGGCAGAGGCGGCGGTGATGTAAGCAAACCTTTTGAGGGTGTAGTAGGAGGTGGTGGTGGGGGTCTTGGTGGCGGCACAGATCGTGGTGGTGGTGGTGGTGCCGCCTCTGCGACCACTACATTTGCATCTCTTTGTACTGCAGCTGCAGGTTGTGCTTCCACATTGCTTGCCTCGATTTCTCTCACCTGGATGGGCCTCAGTTTCCACTTAGTGCTACCACCGCAAGACTGGAGAAGACACAGGATGAATGACACATCAGTAAAAGGCCTTCTGGCCGTCTTCCATACCAAATTAAAAGTTGGCGGTCTAAAGCAAGAGGTCTGGCAGGGCGGAGACCCCGTGGGGAATTTTCCAGGTGTGATGTTTTGTTGACTGTGATCTTTCTTCTGCTCAGGTTGAACCGTCTGCTTGGAACTTTCTGCCGCTGCTTTTATCAGGTCATAAAGAGTTGCCAACACTTCATCAACTGCAGTTAAAAACCGAATAGGAAAAAAAAACAAAAACAAATCATCAAGTGGAGTCAGAGAAATTGAAAAATCACAGTGAGAATTTTATGCCTGCGCAAAGTATATACTTGCAGTGTACCAGGCTTTTCCCAATTGATGCTCTCCTTGCCATGAAGTTTGTAGCAATTCATCTTGGCCATCCATTCATGGTTCGTCTTCCAGAACTCCCCTAGAGATTTCAAAGCAGTACAAAAGTAGGCCACTCCCTGTTGAAGCAAGTCCTGGCTTAGGATAAATCTTATGATATGTTAGTTTCACAGGACGATTCTTTTGTCATTGTACTAATGAAATAGCAAAAAACCTGATCTATTGCTGCTTTCTTCATTTCTAAGAGTCTCAGTCGCTCCCTGCCCTTGGGGTTATTACTTTTGAGATCACTCATTTTCTCTGTCGTCAGAAAAGAAAAAAGTGATGTTGCTGAGAAAATTTCACGAGTGCAGTAAAAATCTAATGTCTCTCAGGCTGCTTCGGAAAAGATTTGCAGACAATGATAAAAGGACAAGGCAAGGCAATTTTGCAAAAGTAAAGAGACAGCAAGATGTTGGTAGAAAGAGCTTTCTAGGAACAGTATTCATTGAATTAAGCTTCATCATCAAAATGAATTCACCTGTCCGTTGATCCATAGAATTCAAAGCCTTTGATTTGTTGATCCTCGGCTAATTAGATTATCTTATTCCTGCGGCAACAAGATCATTTTGTCACCATAATGTTCTCTGGTTACACCAAGTCATCTTCATCAGTTAATTTCCTTATTCACCCAGAAAGTTTCCGGTTTTGTTGCCAGCGTCTGGATTCAAATTATGGCCGGTCTCGATCTGTTTTGATACTGTGGGACAGAAACACTCTTTTAGACAAAACATCAAACACTAGAACATAATAAATTTCTAGATGTCAATATGTTCAATTCAAGCATGAAGGCAGAACTTGATAGTGCAGATTCTCATGGAGATTTCTTGATGGTGCAGTCAGAACCTTATTGCTGATTGAAAAGAAAAAGACAGTAGTTGTCTGTACTATCTATTTGTTTTGTCCTCAATTTTCATCAGATCTACATAGGAGAGATGAGCATAGAAAGGTACTCTAAATCCGCTATTTTATCATACCTTGCACACAAAGGTCTTGCATAAGTTGCAGCTGCAGATGTAACGTTGGTTATGTAGGTGCCCTTTTACCAACACAATGACAACAACTCGTGTTTGATGAGTCGTGCGAAGACCGTTATAGGGTTATTCACCTTTGGTTATGTAGGTGCCCTTTTACCAACACAATGACAACAACTCGTGTTTGATGAGTCATGCGAAGACCGTTATAGGGTTATTCACCTTTTGGTTATGTAGGTGCCCTTTTACCAACGCAATGACAACAACTCGTGTTGGATGAGTCGTGCGAAGACTGATTTAGGGTTATTCGCCTTTCTATTTCGTGGTATGTCATAATTATTTGTCTAGACTTTTCACTTGATCCCGAATTACCTATAAGGATTTGTGAGAATCCTTATGGGTCGACATCAAGAAACCTCCATGAGAATCTGTACATGGTCAATTTTATTAACAGCATGTATCTGAGATAGTGACGAGCCGATGCATAAATCAGGAAAAGAAGATACTAATTGAAATCTTGATGGATATATTTCTTCTTTAGGCGATGCCCTATAAAGAATAGCAGTGTTTGCTTTACCAAAAAAAAGAAAAAAAAGAATAGCAGTGTTTCTGTCACTCGGTAAACAAGGTATACAGATTGTCCTTCCATGTTGGAGGCAAACGTTATCTTTACCCTTTCAAATTATTTCCATGAAAAGAAAAGGATTTATGGACATCTCCTACCATAAAACTGAAAATGTAGAGTTTCTTTCTTTTTAGGTCGAAATTCAGGTCACATTTAATGATGAATATGAGAGTTGCTCACAGCTTTTTCCTGCTCAATTTGATGCTGCTTCGGTGATATTTTTTCGTTATTTTCGGGTTTCGATTCGCAAAAAACAAACATTACATTATTACCCAGATTCGAGAGAAATGAAAATGTTCCAAAAAGGGTATATGAGGATATAGATGATGCTTTCAGCGAATTGAATTGGCTATTCATACTACAGATGAAACTTGGAAGTAAGCAAAATGTGTACACAAACCCAAAAATAAATAAATACATAAAATATACTTCCATCAGTACATTACAGCCCCAAGTAAAGTTTCCATGCCTATTATTAAACTCAATGTGACCACCAATAGTTTGAAAACCACGATTATTAGTATAGATTATACAGTGTGCTTATCTGCACGTAATAAAGAATCACAACAAGCTTAGCTAAATACCAAATGAATTTGTGTCCTGATCAGACTTTCTATCCTCTTTCTGGCAAGGCAGCCATGAATGGCTAAACGCGCACGGCTCGGTTCTGAGAATTTACTTTATTTATCACCCTGACTGTGGATGGAGACTTAGTCTTGTCGACCTTGGTGGGCGTTTTCGCGGTTTTGCTATCGGCAGGTGACTTCTTGGAACCTGCTGAAGTTAATCCACTCGTGGCAGTTCTTTCGGCGATTCTTTTTTGGCGCTGAATCAACAATTCTTCCATCTTCTTCCGAATCTCTTCCTCCTGTTTACAGGCACAATAAGTCAGCGATTCTGCTGAAATAAATATCAATGATCAAGCATTGTCTCTATGTTTCACAGCTTAAGTTTTTAGATCTGTTGATTGCAGTTGAAATATGATGAAGAGAAGAAAAATCAAGAATTTGATAACTGTAAAGCCCAAAATTCGGAAGTACCTTTTCCAATTTGCTCTTTTGAACAGTTGGTCGAGTAATAGTACTCGGTTTCTTGGTTTTACTGGTTAGGTCAGGTCTGCTCCTTCCGATGGTTCTCTGTACAACTTTGGATTTCGCATCCTTACCCGGTTGTTTCTTTGCTTGGACTTCTTTGTTCCCAGAGTTGGTGTCCCCATCCAAAGCATTCTTGTCATTAGTGTTATCGCATGCTTCATTTCTAGAGAACCTTTCAGCTTCAGCAAGCGAAATATCGATTGCAGAGTCCATAGACCAAGACTGCTTGCCAGGCTCCACTTCAGAGTCCCTATCGAGCATCATGAAAAGATCATCAGGCTCATAGGATTTCGATAAGTCACGCTTCTCTTCTGAATTATCTAATGTGCCATTTTCATGTTGGATGGAGGAAGTAAACTCTGCAACCATGCTGATGTCTCTTGTCAAGTGGAAATCATTGTACGGCTCATCGACTGTCGGCCGAGATTGTATCATGATAGAATCGTCAACGACAATATCTTTTTTACCTCTCCCAGGCGTGAGGGATTGATTCTCCATGGACACATAGTTGCCGTCAAATATCATTTCTTTGAGAGTTGCATCTCTGCTTTGTAATGGCCCCATGTTCACGATAAAGGAATCTTCACTTTTCCTCATTCTGGTCAAAGACGTGTCTACATCGCCAGCAGGTGTGTGATTCAGCATCTTTCCATATTCCTCAGTTCTTCCTGAGATTAACATTACCTCATCACCACAATCAGCCCTCTTCAAACCTGGACGGAGATTCTCCACGCTACCAAAATCCATCGAATTGATCACACTACCATCCATCCCTCGCCTATCCTCAGTTGCCAAAAACGAATCCTCTGAAGCTTTCAGTTTCCTTCCCACTTTCTCTTTTCCCAGTTCTACAGTCTGTTCAGTCATATAAGAAGATTCATTCTCAAAGCTTCTGAGCATTGATTGCTCATCCAGAGAGTAGGGTGGTTGGTTAGTTTTGTCTGTGGATGTCATAAGAAGAGTCTGAAAAGCACCCCAGTTGTCATTTGTCTTATTCCCCAGAGAAGATTGGTTGTCCTCATGATCGTTATCCTCATCATCCACCATACCATTCCCAAGAATCTGGTCATTTCTGTCCTTTTTACCGTGAGTATGCCGCTTGGTCTTACGATTCTTCTTCAAGGATTCAACAACATCCTCGACGCTCTGTTTCAAAGTATCTCCATCAATCAACTCATCCTCGATAGAAGAATATTCAGCAGAGTCCCCATCTGGGTCTCCTTCTTTTCCCTTTGACGAAATGTAGTTAATATTACGGATGACGACTGTCCGAGAGGATTTCTTCTTGTGTTTTCTACGATGGGTACTCCCTGCAGAGGAATGCCTCCTCTCCCGTACTGAAGTTGAATCAGATTCTCTGGAGTCCTCCCCACTGTCAGAGTTGCTGGAGTGGGTTTCTTCTTCAGAATATTCGTCTTCTTCTTTATGCGAAGTTTTCTTCTTCCTCTCTGAGGATGACTTGGAACCGCTTTTCTTCTCCCGTTTCATATCAGGATACGATGCTTCTGAATTGAAAGGCCATTGGTTGTTGCCATTCGGATTGTTAGGAAGAACAGACTGCATAACAGGGAAAGGATATCCAGGATACGGAGGCATTTGCTGCATAGGGTACATGTATGGAGGAAACTGATGTGGCCATGGAATTTGCATTTGAGCTTTGGCAGATGGAGTTGGAGAAACATTATCATCTGCACAAGATAGTTCAGCTTGAAAACACAGAATATATATGTATATGGTTGAGAGAGTTCTGACAAACAAAAAGAGGAGTCCAAGCATTATAGAGGGTATGGAGTGTGGTATCAGCAATCACAATAAGAGAACTGAGAAATCTTACATAGGAGGTCTAAAAGATAAGACGAAAAATTTGCTTCTCATACTTGAAATTCAAAATGCCTCCCTTAATGAAGTGCAGTTTACTGACCAATATCCATCATGACAAACAGGATGAATTGAGACTTATTCTGTGTAATACATTTTATTTAGACCGTGATAGAAATTCTCTATATTGGTATTGTCTACTTCCAGCTTTTAATTCGTGTTTCACTACCCTGAAATGCTCTTTAACTCTATAACCATCCTTACTAGACCAAAAAGATAGCATGACTGCTTAAGTAATAGGTCTACTCGAATGGTGAGTTGTAGCATAAGATACCCAATCACTAGGCATGAAATGTTTAATTAGGTTATGTCTTCCATGGAGCATATTATGTAAAGATTAACAGTATGAGAAAAGAAACATGAAACACCCTTATCTGCAAAAGACTTTAGCATTAGCAATATACTCTTGAACATCAGAAAAATATACAAAGTCAGGATAAGGGATGGAGTAACAATAAGGTTTGGTTCAAATCAACATTACCATCTCTAGCATCTATTTAAGGTCCTAAATATATTCTACATATTCTGATGAGGATTGACAAAATGTGCTTAAGGAGTACCAATAAAGTTCTATCGCACTATTGCGAAAAAGATATCCTTAATTATGCCAATGAGGATTGAAAAGAAGGAAAATATTGTGCAATGAAAAAAGCAAGCCTGGCATGAGTAAGTACCTTTCCCGTTTTCAACATTTGGTTCACCAGGAAACCCATTGGCCGCAACAGTGTCATTGGAGCCATCTCCGCTTGGATAGTGCAAAGTGACACCTTGACCCGGAGAACTCATTTCATTAGCAAGCATAATCCCAGAAGTTGCAGGAAATGACAGGTTTGATGATACGTATGCCTCCATCGCAGATAGTTCTTCCATCCAAGGAACATCTGCTTGCTTTTTCTCGCATAATTTCTTGAATTCAAGGCATGCTTCTCTGCAGTAATTAATCCATATGTTCAGATTATTGCAGCCAGGAAGAGATTTCAACTTTGCTGGAAAATATGAGTGAATCTATCGTCAAGAAATAAAGAGAAGTTGTAACCCTTAAGACATCGCTATAAAAACAGTTAGACGGAATTGTGTGTTCTGTTTCAGAACTCAAACATTCTGCACAATCTCTTCATCTTCAGCCCTGTTCATACCTTAAACGTGATGCTCCAAACGCATCTGCGAAAGAAATAAGTTCATCCATATCGTCCATATCAAATCCAGCAGCTCGTCCACGAGCATATGCCATCGCTTGTGATTTAAGGAGCATTGCCTTCCGAGATTCCAGAAGGTGTTGAAGACGAAGCCTTGCCATCAGAAAGACTGAATGAATCAGTGATGAGTTATTCACAAAAGCACCAAAAAGAGCAGATACTATTAGAAAAAGTTAAGAAATACCTTGAGTTTTCCTCTTGTGGATGATCATTTTCTTCAACAGTTTCACTCTGTAGCTGTAGTAGACACCAAAGAGTTCATAGCATTTGAATGAGCTTCTTGCAAGCATAAAAATTGGCTGAATCCAATATAGTTAATATACTACCTTAGAAGAATCAGGCAACTTCACTATGCTTAAATTCGCAGCTGGAGGGCTTCCTACACATAAAAATTGAATAGATAAAATGAGAATACCAGGAGTGCGTTACTGTTGATGAGCAGGTCCTTCATGAGTCACCGAAAGAACAATATGGGAAATATATCCCACACAGCACAATGCTTTTTTTTTTTTTTTTTTTTTTTTAATATATATATTTTTTATTTTCTCTCAATTAAACTTGTGGGGCACTAAGTTCGGCCAAAAACAAGTAAGCATGAGATCTTGAACATACCGTCATCTCCTTCTCCAGCTACATGAGCAATGTCCAGGTCATAAGCTTGAAGTGAACTCTCGATTTGTACAATCTCCTTCTCCAGGCTAATAAAACGCTCAAGAATTTCCGGTGTGCTAACAAAGCGCACAAATCTGTGACAAAAGTGAATCAGTATTAAATAATCCCTTTACTCCTTCGTTTCGACCCTGTCACGAGTGGTAGCAACACAGCATTTAACAAATCTTCAATCTCAGTGATCTTTTACCGGAGCTTGTGAAGTATATGGCTACAGTAGGAATTACGCTTACGCCGTCCAAACAGGTAGTCGGAAAACAAATTAAGGACAAATTCTCAGTTCATACGGAACAAGAAAGAAATCTTTGCATATAATCACGCAGAAACTATTTCCCAAAAGACAAAAAGCAAATGGCAAACTCGATGCACTTATTTGCTCTCTACAGCATCCAATTATCAAAAGAACAAGAAATCAAATTCAGCAAAATCAAGAAAAGAAGAAATCATTACCTCTCGAAGGTGGATTTGGTGAACCAGGAGAGATCTTTGGCGGGTGGGCGAAGAGTGATCGAATACCCACCTTTCGAAATCTCGTCTTTCACGAATTTGAGGTGGGAGACGAAGGGTTGGAACAGCCCAGAAGCCAGCTTCTCTTGGGTGCCCCCACAGAAGATCACCAGATCACATCTACGAGCATCGCAGAAGGAACACACCCACATCCGAAATCACCCGCAATTAGGAGCAGTTCGTGACCGTACACAGTGGAAATTGCAGAGCACAGAACGAGAAGTGGAGTGAGATTGAAGATGGAATCTTTACCTGGTCCGAGTTGGGGTGAGGTGAAACACAGCATGATCTAGACCAGTTCCCGAGTCCATTCCCACACACATTCAACACACACACACTCTGAGAGATAGAGAGAGAGAGAGAGAGAGAGAGTTGTCAAGAAGACAAGAGCATCAGGACATTGGACAAACGTGGGTTGTTGCAGGTACTTGGCGGTTCTGAACTGGAAGAGAGAGAGAGAGAGAGAGAGAGAGAGGAGGGAGAGGTGCATGCACATGCAAGGGAGTTGAACTGAGAGATTGACAAGGAGTGTTGTGAGATGGGTTGAAGGTGGGACCTACTTTTTCACAGGGTAGTGTGGAGGAGGAGCTTTCCTGCTCTTCTCCTTCTTCCTTAAGCAGGCTGCAACCAGAGATGCCAGAGAAAAGCTGATGACAGCATCTCATTGGCTCACTCTCTCTCTCTCTACCCTACCAACTTTCATTTTCTCTTGTTCCTTTTCTTTCCTTTGCCTTTATCATGTCATTCATGATCATAACTACCTAATCAAAATATGTGCCTAAAAGAAACCCCAGACATCAACTAAAGTATCCTATGTTAAATTAATTATCATTGTTTAGTACTCGAAAAGATTGATCTATAGAATCGCGAGGCGAAACCAAAGTATAATCATGCGGTTGAACAGTTTCGATCTTATTTGCATATATCACTATCGTATTTGGTAATTTAATTTCCATTTATGACTAAGTACAGTGATTCGATGTATTCTTATTTAGTACATAAACAATGTAAGATGCTAATATGATTCGTGTTAGTTTTGGTTGCTAGATACGGAGTGTCAGTGGCAATGGACACTTGATTCAGAGTTTCACAATTGACTGGTTGTGCTCGAGCTCTTGGCAACATGACCGTATAAGCTTCGAGCTTGTAGCCATGAACTTGTCATATCTTAAGCTTGCAGCCATGGCCACTTGAGCTTCGGCATCTCCTAACCATGGAAGATTGAACTCGAGTCAACATCGAGACCTGGAGGTAAGTTGTGATCTCAGTGCTGACGAGGCTAGGGTTTTTTTCTTTTTAGTTTGGGCAAATACTTCAGAAAATCTAAACTATCCTTATTGCCACATAAATATCTCAAACCTCTTTATGTAACAGAAAAACTTGAACTTATCCATTGTAACATAAATTTCCCGAACTTTTTTTGTCACAAAAACATCTAAACTTTTATATGTGACATATATGTTCTTTATTTCAGTTCCATTAAAGGTATATTTATCATATTAGTATAAGTTCGGATTTTTTCTATAACAAAAAAAAAAAAAAGTTTGGGTATTTGTATCATACTGGCAAGTTAAGGATTTGTAGTTACACAATTTTTTTTTTTTTGGTATTTGTGTCACTAAGCATAGTTTGTGGTATTAACACATTTTATCTCTGATGTAATAATTTTCCTACATTGCCCGTTATTTTGTATATTTTTTGACAAATTTTTTCCTAATTTGATTCACACCAGCTTTTCGGATTGAAAACTTAGCTTTCCAAGCCGTGCCGACAGTAATCAGCCAGAAGAAATTAGTATCAAAGAATGAACAATTTCACTTTAAAAAAAAATACAAAGATGAGTTTGGACGAAAAAAAGAAAAAGGTAAATGAGCGGTTTTGTTTAACAAAAGTAGAGGGACCACGGGTGATATTTTCCCTATTTAAAATCAATCCGTGCGTATTTAACATTGGAAAAGGTGCACATTTGGTCCTTGGAACCACACCATTTCTTCAATGAGGATCTCAAACAAGTAACTTTTGCAATCGAGTCTTCAAAAATGAAGGATTCTTCCAATTAAGTCCCTCTATCTCTAATTTCGACAAACTAAAGTTAACATGCTAGTCGTGCCAACTTAAAGTCCGGTATGAGCACATCATGTACTAGCATAGGAAAAACTATTAAACGTTTATGTAATTGTATCTTTATATAATTGCTCTTGGAGCTATTGGTGAGTGGAAATTGGTCGTCGCAGTGGCACTGGTTTTCCCAATATTATACTTTTGATCGTAATTGATAGATATGCCAACTTAGAGGGCTTTGATTAGAGAACTTCGCTACATTCAAGACTTAAATCACGAGCTTGAGGACCGAAAAAAGTAGCGGAATAAGTCAAGATGTCATATGTGTACATTTTCTTCCCAACACAATGAAGATTAGGATAGTTTACTGAATGATCTCACTCATGGTGAAGCTTATGCTGTGAAGTTGTCATTATCACTCTTAATTATGATAGACTTTGTGCCTGCTTATTTATTTTAGCTAGATAAACATAGTTTTCATAATGGTCTAATTATTCATAAAGTAGTGGGGGATTGGACAGACAATCATTGGGGTCCATGTAGATCATAAAGTGACATATGATTTAAATAATTGGATTGACGCGATATGCTAACTGATGCTGGGAGCCGACATAACAATCAATTAATCTTTTTTTTTACCTTTAAGGGAAAAAAAAAAACAAACTCAATAGTAACTTAAAAAATTAAATCTCGCAAAGTTCATCCTTAAATTTTAAAATAAATGATAAGCATTGCAAAAAGTATTTATGGACAAACAGGAATCATGCATCTCTCATTTTGCAAAATTCGGTTAAAAATAATTGTCGAGCATTCGGTAAATATATAATAAGGGTTAATATCTTGAAAAATCTCAAACTTGTACACTTGTGACAAGTTTACCCTAAATTATTTTTTTTATCATGAAAAACCCCAAACTGGTACACCTGTGACAAATTTGCCCAACTGATCATAAAAAACCATAAACTGGTACATTTATGACAAATTTACTCCAAACTAATTTATTCAACCGCAAAAAATCATAAATTGGTAAATTTGTGACAAAGATACACTCCGCTAAATTGGATTAATACCACAAAAAGAGCGTAAAATCTCAATTAGTATACCAGTCAACTATCATGTATTATTTAACTTAATAATTTGACAGTAAAATTTAACGAAAACTAATAGAGGGTAAATTTGTCACAAAGTGTACCAGTTTGGGATAAATTTGTCAAAGGTATATCAGTTTGAGGTTTTTGGTGGTCAAAAAAATAGTTTGTGGTAAATTTGTCACAAATGTGCTAGTTTGGGATTTTTCAAGATATTAATCCACAATAATATTGTCCATTTCATAGAAATATGAGGTTTTCGTAGAAATTTTGTTTCATGAAGAAGAGTCAAAGCCGCAGAAGAAGATCGCTTTCGTTTTCATTAAATGGTTTTCCTTTTCATTCATGGGCGGCAGCAGAAATCTTGTGGACCTGTTTTAGGTGGAGAGTCAACATCAATTTCTCTCTTTTTGTCATCGACAACTGGATCAAGCTAGATCGACAATGTCATATTTTTTTTAACAAGGTCAGCAGAAAGAATGTGTTCATAGAAATCTCTATTTATTGATATTTTAAAAATCGAATTAGGGAGGATCGGTTTGAATAGATTTTCGTGGTGCATTTGTTTCAAAGAAAATAATTGATTTGAAAAGTATTTTCCTAAAAATAATTATCTTCGTCGCTTGAAAAAATGAACTAATGAAAATATTTTAATCACTCACGAAAGTATTTAAACATAAATTGTTATTGATAATGAAAACATTTTTCACTGATTAATTATTTCAAGTGATACCGGCTATCATTTTTAAGAAACAATTTTTCAAGTCATTTTGTTCCACAAAATAAACGGAGCCTCAATTAACAATTGGTTGGCTTTTTATCTGATGTTTTTGTATTTTTCAAGGTTTTGAGCGAATTGACCCGATTCAACTATCACTATCTCTTATAAATCCAATTCGATCTTTGGTAGGATTTTGAAAATATTATTATAACATAATCTTGGGTAAAAGTCATAGAAGCATCTATACTACAAATTAACCAAACTCAACGGCCACTTCAATATCAAACTTTTTTTTAAGAGACTTTCATGAAAAACTTGTGCTATATTTAAGAAAAGAACTCCATGACCAATGACCACACATAATTATAGATAGAAAAAATTGTTATTTGCGATAATCGAGATGAGTGGCAAGTCCTCTTACATTCGAAATTCGAAATCAAAGTAACTGTGAAGTATCTTATAAATCTCTCGTCGAGTTATAATTGTTTTTACAAACTTCATTCTTTATCAATCTATTTTTTTCCCATCATTTCCCTTCACACTCAACTTTTCTGCTTTTTTTTATTGAGTACAACTTTGAGTGGATCTGAAATTTCATGGTCACAAGCGTTCCCTCATCTATCAAACTTTCATTTAATATGTGTGGCGTGAGATAATTCACATATTCCTAATAGTATCTCAAGCAGGAACAGAAGCTGCAACATCATTGATGATGGACCAGCATGTTTTGGTTTTATGTGGTTTAACACCTCAAGAACAGTCAACACCAGAAGAGCAAGTGAACATGGGTGGAATAGAACAAGCCAACCATGCCATGATGCCACAGCTACATGTGCTGGTCTAGCTGGATAAACACATGACCTTCCTTCTGTCTTGTAATAAATTATTCTTTCATTTTCTCTATGTGAGAGAATATAATCATCACTACAATGATTTAGATATCCCATCCTCCTCCCATAATATAAATTTTAACCAAAAAAAAAAAAAATTAGAGGAATTAGAACTTGACCCAAGTGTGGTGAGGTGGTCCTTTCTCACTAAGATCCAACAGGGTCTTAGGTTTGATTTTTACTTGGAGGTAGTTCTCGATTTAAAAAAGAATTAAAGAAATACTTTTTAAAAAAATAAAACTAGGGCTAGCTTTTTCATTGTTTGATAAAAGGGCAAAGAAGCTGGCATCCACCAGCTCACAATGCTCCTCTTGCAAGTCAAGCAGTCACATGTTGCCAAAGAGAGAAAAGCAACAAATATCATTAGAATACATCATTTTTATATTCTTTTGCCTTTTTTTTTTTTTTTTTAAAGAAATTGGTTCTTCTTCTACCATACATACACCAATTGTTGTGCCTGGGGGCAGCAATGGCCTCCAAAAAAACCTACTATCAGTAATGGAAAATGACTTGGCATTAAATACTTAACATCTTTTATTTTATTATACCTACTACTATTACCCTTTTTTCAGGATAACAGTCAATTTATCTTGGAATATTTTTCGCTTACCAGACCAAATCAATTTCTCAGACTTTATGTAAGAAGGACTGCATTAAATAGGAAATGAACTCAACCCTCATAGTTTCTGACATGAAAAGATCCAATTCATCACATTCAAAATATTTAGCATGAATTTATTTTTTACTTTCTCAAACATACTAACCACACAGTAGAAGTTCACTATCAATAATTTTCTTTCCTACACTAATTGAATTGTGAATTTTCTGGCTAGGTAATCATGCATGTCGCGTACTTGTAGTTTGTGAGACAAATCAGCTCAATCTCGGAGCACATGATGACCACTTATATGATTTGGAAATCGGAATGCCCATGTGCTGCTCGCCATTATTCTACATTACTCCTCGGCAACTTTACTGGGTCGATTAGATCATCTCTTCAGTTGACTTATATAGCTCATCCTAAGTTTGACTTTCGAACAGTCATTTGGAGAGCACGAGCTCTTTCACCGAAGCCACGACTTTCTGACTCTGCCGTAGCTGAAAGGGATTTCCAGGTTAATTTTGTTAGGGTTTCGAAGTTGGTTCATGTCTTGTCTGTTTGACTTTAGGCTGCTGTCCAAGAGAGTTGCACATCCAAGTGATTTGGGCCCAATTAAGGCGTACGAGGCTATTCGTACCCGATTGTCCCTAGCAGGGTGCCCAATAGGATTGCGCTCCTCATTTTAACGCGTCGATACCTATATGCCTCACACCCCAAATTGATACTAAATATTTTTCTTCCCTAGATACTAAGGAATACTAACGATTTCACACAAAAGAGAAGCTGAACATTGACAACTTTTTACTTCAAATCATTCTTACACTAGGCTTTCCCTTGAGGGTTATTGAATGTGTGAATCGGGCATCTTGTGATTTATGGACATTTCTTAGATAATTAGACATACTCAAAGTCTTGGAACGAAAACTTTTTGATCGAATAGTAAGAACCTTAAATATATGTATCAATCAAGTTGTATTATGTCCAAGGTCCACAAGTTCATCTTAAACATGAAATAATGTTGTTGATGGGTAGGGGTGTAAAAAATACCCAAACCGAAGCACATATCCCGGGTCTCATGCCCGTTTGGGTAGTTAGTAAAAAACTATCTTGACGGCTCGGCCCGTTTTGAATTGTATGTCCAAATTGATTCGAGACACATTAAACATAGATAGAAGAGGAACGTAAACGCTAGACAGCCCCCCTCCCTCCGTCAGCACCTCCGCCTCCTTTCTCCTCCTCTCCACCACCATCCCCTCACATGCACCAGCAGGTCCGCCTCCTACATCGCCCTCTCTGCTACCATCCGCCAGACCTTCATGTTCGGCGGCACCTCAACGCGAACAACTCAACATCAACTTTGCCGGATCCGTCATTCATGGTCGTCCAAGTCTCGATGCGTCCATGGACGTCTAGATATTCAGAGCTGTGTTCATGGTTGTCCACACTCGAGCTCTATTTCTTTCCTCCATGGCCATCCAGATCTTCGATGAGATTAGCAGTCATAGAGCCTCATCCTCTCCAAACCGAGAGGACGCGCCCCAGATCTGAAGGCACCTTGTCACCGGTAAAGATGATCTCGTCGATGACTTTTCGGACCTTCCGTCATCATCTCAAAATATGTCTGAAAAATGCGCTTGACTATGGAGCAAAGTTGCTATGAAGTTGCGACGGATGTGAAGGACGAGGAGGAAGGAATGGGGAAAAACCCGTAAACCAGAATCAACCTGCCGTTTCCACACGAAGTAGAACCAAACATAAAGTTTTGTGCCTTAAACTTCTTGCTCTTGCATAGAGAAAATCAAACTAGAATTGGTGGGGTGCGCCAGGCCAAGGCAATGGTGCAACGCCAAGGCGACGCGCGAGAGCCCCAGCAGCAAGCTACCGTGATGGGCTCTCCCCCTAAAGAAATTAATTTAATATCATGTGGACCGATGGCCCACGTATCAGATATTAAACTGATAAGAACAGATACTACACTTGATCTTAGCCAAAAGGCCGAGAAAGGTATGCTTAAACCTATCTCACGCCTTGCTTCTTAAGCCCACGTCCCCGCTCTTTCCTCTGCTCTCCCTACTGATGTGGGACTGATCAAAGCTCTCTGTCGCTGTCGTGCACGCACTCCCTCCCTCCCTCTCTTTCAGCTTCCCAGCATCAGAAGTCATGTGCTGTGAAAGCTCTCTGTATCAGGAAACCAAGAGTTCGTCTTGATTGAAAACGTTTCAGTGCATATATATTCGACAAACGGTTGACCTCGAGAAGAACTAATTCAGCAAGATGCGAGATCAATGGAAAGTCGAATGGGTCTTCAACCTACTAATCAGTGACTCGAGCTGGAGGACGGACGAAGCTCAAAGAAAATGGTGAGATGAGCGGACTCTTCAACTAAATGAGGCTTGAATGAGCACACTGAAAACATGGTTTTGCCTTGAACTGCTTTGGCTTCTCTGATGAAGAACAGGGCTTCCTTCACTTTAAAGCAAATTGCACAATCGCGCGATAGCTTTTGTTTCGAAACTTCCTTGAGAAAAGACCAGAAGAAAATCCGCACTCCAGCCTTCCATTTCAATTCTTTCTGAGTATATATACAACGAAAGAAGAAGATCAGCAGTTCCAGTCTTCAATTCAATTCCGTTTTTGGGTCATAAATACTATGCATGATAAAATTTCTACTTCTCTATTTCTCTATTCCTCGGAACAGGTTTGAAATAGAGATCCGTTCGGTAACGCAATTTGATTTTTTTATTTCTGGAACAAATTTCTATTCCAGAAATAAATTTGGAGAAGAAATTAGAAACTAAAATTTTTAACTTCTCAATTTTTGGCTAGAAATCAATTTCTGTTCCAGAAATTTTTACATGCGCACCAGACGCCAACACTTCAGCTGAAGTTGGGCCTCAAGCCTTGGGGCTTTATTCTTGGCAAAGCCCATGTGGATAGAAGGTAGAGTAGAGTGATTTAGGCCCAAGAAGCCATACAAGTTTTGATGAGATCCAATAGCTTTTTAAGAATCATAATCCTAATGACATTTACATCTGGCTTCTGCTCATTACTGTCCTCCCGAACAGTCATACAAAATCAACATAAATATCGTCTAAAAAAATTGTTGGAGAGATGAGATCCGCACTCCAAAAGTTTTGCTTTCTCAAACTTCTTGCAACAGGACAAATGACAGGAGACACACTCTAATAGATTTAAAAAAATAATATGAACTTTCTACATTATCTGAATATTTTAAAGGGTTAATACCTTGAAAAACTCCAAACTGGTACATCTGCGATAAATTTACCACAAACTATTTTTTTTATCACAAAAAACCCCAAACTAGTATACCTTTGACAAATTTACCTCAAATTGGTACACTTGTGACAAATTTATCCTCTATTCATTTTTGTTAAATTTTACTGTCAAATTATTAAGTTAAATGACCGTGACAGTTGACTAGTATATCAATTGAGATTTTACGCTCCATTTGTCACATTTTACAATTTTTGTGGTATTAATCCAATTTATTGGATGGTATACTTGTCACAAATTTACCAGTATAGAGTTTTTTTAGGTCGAATAAATTAGTTTGGGAGTAAATTTGTCACAAATGTACCGGTTTAGGATTTTTTACGGTCAGTCGGGGTAAATTTATCACAGGTGTACCGATTTGGGGGTTTTCATTGTAAAAAAAATAGTTTTTGGTAAATTTGTCATATGTGTACTAATTTGGAGTTTTTCAGGATATTAACCCTATTTTAAAAGGTTTCAAGTGCTTCGCATTGGATAAAACCAAAAGTGTGACTTCCCCACAATTTATGAAAAATTAAAACTTGAAAGCACGAGGCACTCTAGACATGCCCTAATTCTCCATAAACAACGGTATCTCTTCGTTATAGAAGCTCCAAGATGAATAGTAGTTATAGAAAGTTACCAAACATAAAGGCCTTGTCTTTATTTTACAGATAGTGTAGTTAAGTGGGATGGTGATTAAGCTTTTCTGGATTGTAATACTTGCATAAGTTTTGTCTAAGGCAAGACATCCGCGTTGAGATAACCAAACTTATATATGAACAATAGTTACTTTATTGCAAGTCTGAATATCAATGTTTCGAGCAATTAAAGAAGCAAAGTTTCTTTACAAAAAGAGAAATATTAATGGATCGGCCTACAAATTTAAATGATCCTCTACATTGGAGGGAAAATAATATCGATGTTCTTGAAATAAATTGTATTAGAAAACATTCATTGAATTTGACGTCCAAACCTAAGCCGCCGGATATTGCGAGGGGGTATCACCCATGACTAGAAACACTCTTGGTGCTCGAAAAAAGATCAATTATCCAAGAGACATCAACTTAGGAATTTTTAACGTGGTGACTAAATAATGACACGAAAGGTCTTTAAACCTTTTCTCATTTTAGATCGTGAACTAATTTCAGAAATGGATTATAGGCGGTGGCGTTCACCACCACCAAACTCTGCCACTGCCCCCTTATCACACATGACAACCTACGGCGAGCTCGGTCCCCATCACCATGTGATCGGCCCAACGACCCCAAACTCGTCAACCACCATTCATTAGCACCAACAATTACACAAATATGAGCTCACAACGCCGGCCAATGTAGAGAGAGAGAGAGAGAAGGGTGGTAGTGATGGTGGCATTGCATCGGTATTGGCATGTGGTGATGTTTAGCAACACATAACAGATTCAACTCGATGGGCCGGGATCGGCCGCCCGGTGGCTAGATGAAAAGGTCTATTAAAAGAACTATCGTCATCGAATTGGTGTTACATCTCACTAGTTTTGTCTCGTGATTGCCGACTTGGGCCACCATAGAGATAAAAATAAATAAATAAAGGACTGGTGCTCCATTTGATGAAAGCGATGGGATAGGCAAATTTTAAAAGTTCAAAATTAAACCGAACAAGATAAAAAAATCGGAGACAACACTAGACAATGGACACAAATTTTCAAGATCTCGTGACATTGCCCATTGTGATTAATACTGAAGTGTACCATCCAATCACATATCAAAAGGTGTAGAACCCCCTAAAGCTATGCAGGAATATGCATTTGTACCTTATTTGAAAAGAAAAATGCTAGAAATAGGGAGATTGGTGTATTGACTACATATTTGACCATTCTTTTCCCCTTGGCTCTCAAATTTAGCATATCAACCACAAATTTGGTCTTTTGGGTCCAATAAGATCATGTCAAATCATATGTCAAAACTAGAGAATTTGCTGTCGGATAATTTCCTCGAGGACATCTCCATGTTTCTGGAAACCTTAATGTTTCAAATTCCATTTGGACTTCTGAGGCACGTGTCTATTTCCTTGTTCTCCAAGTACTTTCCCTCTCTCTTTCGGATTCTCAACATTCCGAACGTCTGACTGATTTTATGCTCCAGACGCTTTGACAAATAAATAAAGCCACGCCGATTTAAAATCTCGAAGCCTATATGGTCCAAACTCACGTTTCTATTATCGACACAGGCTAGGGTTCGACCAATTCCAAAAGGTGACGAATCGCTTCTTCAAAATGGGGGAAAGAAGGGCCAGCTTTTCACACCTTGGGGCCGACCCAGAATAGCAACTTCGCAAAGGGTTTTGGAGAGTTGTAAGAAAAACTGTTGGCTCGGTCGCATTCGAGATGCTGTTTCAGTCCCTCAATAACGAAGGTGGGAATACGTGTGAGCCCGGAGGAGAACAACAGACGACTCAATTGATGTCGTTGAACAATTTAACCGAGCTTAAAGGGGAAGAAGCTTCACATTCTCTCCAACTATATATTCGTTGCATGTATTTATATTTGGAGATTTTGTGAGAGTACTGGCTGAACTACGCGCTACATCGATCAAGATTTCGCGCTGTTCGGAAGCATGGATTTCTCATATATGATCTCAGCAGAAGTTGAAGGTGATGAACGAGTTTTGCTACCCATCAAAGAAGCGAAGGGCGGAAAATTCTGCAACTAAGAGCAAACCAGGAGCAACAATCTCGAACGGAGGATGAAAGAAAATCAAGAAAAGAATTGATGAAGGAGAAAAAGTCAATAAGTTTAGTAACCCGAATCATGTGCTTTGACATTGGACCAATCACTCCCCAAAAATTTGACTAGAGAAATGCAAAGAACTTTTGATTGGCGCTTTTTCTTAAAACGAACTATTAAAAAAAGTGGGCAATTTTTTTAAAGCATTCAAGTCCCAATTAAAAAAATTTGTTTTCACCCTAAATTTAGTATCTTATATAGCTACTTAAATAAGTATATCAGGTGTATATAAATGTAGGAAATCAACGAGGAAAGTAATGTGGCAAACAACTAGTTGATGCAGCATTCATTGAATAGTAGAGTAAGCTAATTATTCTTTGAAACTCAACAACTTAATCTTGTAAATGTGAACATACGAAATATTTCATACGCTTATTTCAACGTATTCCTTTTTCAACGAAATATTTCAAAACTGCTCGATTCAGGGGAGAACATAAGAGTAACTTATAAGTCACGACTAGCAAAATATCATGAATGAAAGCAATTTTCTTCGTCTCACTAAATATTTTCAAACCTTTTTTCTGGTTATGCCCGTCTAAATTTATGTATTAAAATCGCAACCCTAATCTAGAATCCAAAAGCCGTTTTAGGTGAAGTTTTCTTTTTCATGGTCTTGGCAAACGCTGCACGAGACAAAAAGTAAAGTTCTTTTCCGCTACTGTCGGCCGGGAGGACGAGTCTACGAGTCGTGCAAGCGTAACCGAGGCTTCACTCGCCGGGTCGTTCAATGAAGTAGAGACGCGTGAGGGCAGTGCCTCTGCATGAATATTCTTGAAGTGTCGAAGAAGAGAAAACGTAGGGGATTTCGATCGTTATCATTGAGTGAGTCAAAATGTCAGGCTGCATGCTATACTCTCTTGTGGAAAAAAACTCTTTCGTTTTCAACAAGGGAATGATGATGTCCGGAGATGCGGTCGGGTGCACGAAGATCGAACGGAAGCTGAGAGTGATATTGCGATGTAATTGTCCGAGCGTCTTTCGTTGTCAAGGAAACGTGCTGCTATGATAGCTTTCCAAGAACACAAATTCTAATCTCTGAATATGTTTTGAGTTTGAGCTCGTGAAGAGAATTTTGTCCAAATAGATATCTCGGTTTGAGCTTAGTTCAAGTACATTTCGTCATTTAAGTAGATTTCCCGAAAATATTTCCTATTATGGGTACAAACATTGTAATACAAGTCCGCTCCTATTTGCCTCGGGACCTTTAGAAAATCGAAGGGTTTTGAGAATGTGCCCAAAATGCAGCCGTGTTACAAAAATTAAAGCTCGATTCGAATAGTAGCATTTAATTGGCTGTATTTGTGAAATATCAAGGGTAAATATATGAAGAACACTTCAGTCAGGTTAGGTTAATTTCAAAAGTTAATTCACCACATCAAAATATATAAGAAAACAGAAAATCAACAACCCAGTCTTCAATTCAATTCCGGATCCGGGTCACAACTTCAAGTCAAGTTCGGCCTTTACCTTGAGGGGTTTTTCTTTCGGAAAAGTCCAAAGTAAATGGAAGGAAGATCAAAGTGAATTAGGCCCAAGAAGCCATACAAGTTTTGAAGAGATGCAACACCTTCCGTGAGAATCCTAATTTTATAGCCAGACACATCTGGCTTTTGCGTATAAACTTTCCTTACTTAATTTGGAAATGCAAAACAGATTGTGTGAGGAAGCATTCATATGAAAAAGAGTATGAAAATGATGTCCGAACCTAAGCAAGTGAATGTCCAAAGGGGTATTATCCATGACTAGAGATCGTTTATCCGAGCGATACCAACTTGGCAATATATTGATATTATGACTAGATTCAATAGGATCCTCGATTTTGGACCTTGAACTAACATCGATGCGAAGTTAATGGTATTTGTTGATGTGGATGCTACTTCTTCTTCTCTTTTTCCTTCTTTCTTCTTCCTAATTCCGTTGCCACTAGGGACAACGACAACTTGTCGGTGAACTAACTTGAACAAAAGAAAAATTCAAAAATGATATTGAACATTCAAAGAAAATTTTAGGGACCTTTTGTAATATTACCTCTTGTTATTAACAATCTAAGCATACCATCTAATAACATATTAAAATGTTTAGAACACATGAAAGTAAAGTAGGAATACACAAGTGTAGATTATTTAAAATGAATAATGCTAGAAATATGGTGATTGGTATGTAAAGTACATATTTGGCCTTTTGGGTCCGGTAAGATTGCTAACGTATGGCGATCCATTTAATTTTATAGTACTAAATTAAGCAGATTTCTAAATGTCGATGGACTAACTCAAAAAAGTTAAAAAAAATAAAAATTCAAAGACGACATTAAACAATCAAAGAAAATTCTAAGAACCTTTCGTGACATTACCCCTTATAATTAACAATCTAAGTAGACCATCTAATCACATATTAACATGTCTAGAACACCCGAAAGTCAAGTAGGAGTACACAAGTGTAGATTATTTAAAATGAATAATTCTACAAATAGGGTGATTGATGCATAAAGAACATATTTGGCCTTTTGGGTCTGGTAAGATTGCTAACATATGGCGCTCTATTTAATTTTAAAGTACTACGTGAAGTAGATTTTTAACTATCTCGAAAAAAATATATATTCAAAGGCGATACTGAACAATCAAAGAAAATTCTAAGGACCTTTCGTGACATTACCCCTTGGAAATAACAATCTAAATATACCATCTAATCACGTATTTAAATGTCTGGAACATCCGGAAGTCAACCAGGAATACACAAGTGTAGATTATTTAAAATGAATAATGCTAGAAATATGGTGATTGGTGTATGAAGTCCATATTTAGTCTTTTGGGTCTGGTAAGATTGCTAATATTTGGTGTTCCATTTAATTTTAAAGTACTACATCGAGTAGATTTTTAAAAGTTGATGGACTAACTCGAATAAAAAAAAATTCAAAGACGACACTAAATAATCAGGGAAGATTCTAGGGACCTTTCGTGATGCTACCTCTTGTAATTAACAATCTTAGCGTATCATCTAATTCTGAAGCAGATTTTTAAAAGTCGCTGAACTAACTTGAGAAAAAAAAAATTCAAAGACGACATTGAACAATAAGAGAAAATTCTAGAGAAAATTTTAGAGACCTTTCGTGACGCTCTCCTTTTGGCCATAAGTACATATTTGGCCTTTTGGGTCCAGCAAGATCGAGTCAATTCATTCCAAAGCTAGAGAATTTGGGTCGGATGATTTTCTCGAGAACTTCTGTGTATAGTTCGCGGCAATAAGAAGAACGGAAACCCTAATTTTTCAACTCTCATTTGGACTTTTGAGGCATGTATTTCCTTGATCTCCAAGCATATTCCGTTCTCATCTCGCTTCTTAATATTCTGAAATTGCGACTGGTTTTACTCCAAACACTTTGACAGAGAAAATAAAGCCTCCCAGGCTAAACCCTCGAACCCTACAGTCCAAACTCGAGTTGTTATTATCAAACACAAGGTAGGGTTTGACCGATTTTAAAGGTGGCGAAAAGCTTCTTCAACGTGGCGGACGACGGGCCAGCTTTTCACACCGGGAGACTGACCCAAAAGAGAAAGTTCGTTTTTTTTTGGGAAGTTTCAGGAAAACATTGGCTCGGTCGTACGTGAAGTGCAAAGCAAGTCCTTCAACAACGAAGGTGTGAATGCGTGTAGATTGAGAGGACTGTTTCAAGAGACCTTGACAAAGCTTTCAAGCCGAGAAGAGAACAAGAAGTGATTCAATAGTTGATGCGGACCGATTTGTTTTTATTCTGAGATTCCGCATCAAACTTGTACAAAATTTGCATTGTGCGATGCGCGGAGATCATAGATTTGGAAAGTTAATGAGCTAAATTGCGCGCTAAGACGATCGAAAATTTGCACTTTTCAGAAGTGGAGATCCTCGTATGTGATCTCGTTAGATCTTAGAATGTGATCAACAATTTTTTCTGCCAGTCAAAGAAGTGAAAGGCAATTCTGCAAAACAAATCAACAGCGGAGAATGAAAGAAGATCGAGAAAAAGGATAGATGAAGAAGAGTAAAATCTATTAGTTTTTTCACCCTAATTATGTAGAATTCTCTAGTCTGAGTTATTTTTTTTTTCTTTGAAGGGAACCATATAAAAGTACCTTGAGTTTACTCAAATGAAAAAAACAACAACGAAAATTAATATGATCACAAACTAGTCGTCAATGCAACAACTTAACAAATGTGAACATATGAATGATTTCATATATTCGATATATATTCCCTCCATTATATATTACAAAACTACTCGATCCAAGAGAATGCGTGAGAGTAACTTATAAGTTACGCTTGAAATTTCAAAAAGTATGAAGTAAGTGATTATGTCTGTCGGGTCAGATAGACATCTTCTTGGAAAGTTTGCTTTGCTAGTCTAAAACTGTGTGCATTAATTGCGAGCTGAACCATAATCTCAAATCAAAGACCTGTTTTAGGTGATTTGTTTAGGTTATCTTACACAGAACCTAAGGTCTTAGTTTTCTTGTTATAAAAGTGAGCGCCCCAAGACAAAAAGCACGTTCTTTTCCAGCACTGTCGGCCAAGAAGACGAGTCTACGACTCGTTCAAGCGTAACCAAGGCTTCATCTGCCGAGTGGACCAGTAAACTGGCGCCACAGAAGACAATATCTCTGCACGATTATTCTTGGAGTCAAAGAAGAGACCACGTATTTCGTACTGCACACTACCACCACGTGAAAAACTCCTCCGTCTTCGCCAGGGCGGCGAACGCGTCGAAGGGGTGGCCGGGTGGATAGAATCCAAAAAATGGAGGAGGCGAGAGCGACGTTGCGATGTTATCGTCAAGGCTTCTGAATAGCTGCTCAGGCGTCTTTCGTTGTCGTGAAGATGTGTATGAGCTCAAACACGGCAGATTCTGATCGATCCTGGGTGTGCGCCATCCATTCAAACCTCTGTAGGTTCAAAGAGCGTGCGTCTGGCAATCCCTAACAGTTAGGGCGAGCTTTCTGCTTGAAGGGAGATCTGTCATGGTGTATTTTGAGGGATTTTTACCGTATATCTATAACATCTGATGTATAAAGTATAAGCAAGAAGCTGGAAACTAGCAAGGTTTTAATAGCAAGGGTATTTAAAGATTTGAAAAGCTCGATATCAAAAGTATGTATAATTTTCGGCACGGTACGTGGATAAATATGACATAATGTTACATTTGGTCATTCAAATTTTTAATTAAGATAAGACTGATATGATATGATATAAAATTCACGAATTTTACTATACCCTATCAACTGTTTGGTGATTGTAGTAATAAAATTGAATATATTCACATCATATTATATATATTATTTGGTATAAATAGCATATTAGTAATAAGTGAACTGAATCTTTTACAAATGGAGATGGTAAAATCTCTCACGACACTCCGGCCTACTTTATTTTTAGTTGTTTATTTTATTTTATTTTATTTTCCTATCTTTTTTTAATTAATTTCTTTTTAATTTTTCTTCTTCTCCTTCCATCATTCTCTAATAAAATGAATTAGATAGAAAACTGTACTAATATACCTAAAATAATAAAATAACTAAAATATGTAATAAATATAAATATATATTCAATATATTATTGAATATATATTATAAAATAGAATAAATTTGAATATATAAATAAAGATAAGTTTGAATTAAAATAACTAAATTATTATCTATTGTTATTTTGAATTTCTTATATTAGAGTTCAGATATATTAATATTGAAATATAATTATAATTTTTTTTTTTTTTACTTTGAGAAATTTGTTATTCAAGAAAAATAACTTTTTTATTATAAATGTTAGAAATCCTATCCATCTTTATCCTATCTCCACCATGGGATAATTTTATTCAGTTTATATCCCCATCATATCAAATTCTATTATTTTATAAGTGGGTACCAAATGCAAGATAGAATAAATTTTATCTTATCCTGAATTTTATTCTAATTGTCAAATGCAGCCTAAGAGTTAAAGAGTATAGAAAGTCTTTGCCCGAGGCTGGTGAGGGCAGCCCTTGCCTAAGGCCAACAACCTCTGCTGGCCATCAATGATGCACAGGTGATGGCCGATGGAGGGAAATAGTGAAAAAGAAAAAAGAAAAAAGAAAATAAAAAGGAAAGGAAAAAAAGAAAATTTTCATAAATTATAAAAAATTGAAAAATTGTCCGCGTTAGTATCAAATGTGTCATGTAGGACAACTGGCATTGACTAAATTGCCACGTTAGCAATTTCCGCGTCTAAATTGAAAAATCGTTAAAAGGTGAAGAACTAAATTAGCAAATCATCAAAAGTTTTAGGACTAAATCAGTCTAATCGAAAAATTTATGACTAAATTTGCAAGTTGTCAAAATATATATAAGATAAATTAACATAAATGAAAGGTGTAGAACTGAATTGACAGCTGTACAATAGGCTTAGGATATTTAGGATAATTTTCCCTATAAAAGTGTCTTGAATGTTAGATCTATCTCTCTTCTTGCCATTTTAACAAATTTGCAATATACTTGTACATAATTAAAAGGATGTTTTCTTATAAAAAAATTATTCACACATTAAATGCTTCCTCCAATTTTCAAAAGGTTTAACTGATTAGGTAGCAGCATTCTCATCTTTAAGCTGTGCTACCAAAACACATCTTTAATTTCAAAAGCTGTAAACTCCATCTAGGGTTACGACAAATCAAATATTCACAAGAGTATCGCCTAATCTTATTCTTTCATGTACTTACCAAAATTTGTGAAAGGCCAGTATGAGATTTGGATATCATCTTACTGACATTCTTTTGTATTTCCATTTCTCGCGGCAAATTAGCGAGATATAAAATATGTCCAGTTTTATCCTGGCTGTATCTTCCCTTATAATCCATCTTTGGCAAGTTTTGTCTCAGTTACCTTTCGAAGTCCATAATACCAAAATTGGGCAAATATAATGAGTATATATCACTGGCAATCTCAGTTACCTTTCGTAATACCAAAATTGGGCAAATATAATGAGTATATATCACTAGCAATCTCAATTACCTTTCGTAATACCAAAATTGGGCAAATGTAATAAGTATATATCACTGGCAGTCTCTGTTACCTTTTGAAGTCCATTATACCAAAATTGGGCAAATATAATGAGTATATATCACTGGCAATCTCTTCATTGTTTTATGTACCTCTTCTTTAGCTTATTTCAACGATTTACGCTCTTTATCTCTCTTTGCCATGGCTGTTTACGAGGTCTTCCTCATATTAGCTATGGCGGTGGTAGTTTCTGCTGTAGATGGTACTTGGTACGATGCGCGTGCAACTTTTTACGGTGACATGAGCGGTGGCGAAACCATGCGTAAGTAAAATCTCTTGGCAAGGAGAAAGAAAGGAGAGCCTTTTCCTAATTTTATTATCCTTTCTCGCACTCCTTTGCGGGGACCTTTACACGGATGGATAATTGAGCTATTTCATGTCACTGGTGTTTACTGATTGGTTTCTCGTTCATGGTCATTGCCTGCAGAGGGAGCTTGCGGATATGGAGATCTCAACAAACAAGGTTATGGACTAGAGACGACAGCGCTGAGCACCGCCCTTTTCAACGAAGGACTTAGCTGCGGTGCTTGTTTCGAGATCTATTGTACCAACGACCCCAAGTGGTGCATTCCCAATGCTGGTTCAATCATAGTCACGGCAACAAATTTTTGCCCTCCGAACTACACCAAGAAGCAGGACGTCTGGTGCAATCCTCCGCAAAAGCATTTCGACCTGTCTATGCCCATGTTCACTAAGATCGCATACTACAAGGCCGGCGTCATTCCTGTCAGCTATCGCCGCGTCTTGTGTTCCAAGCAAGGAGGAGTCAAGTTCGAGATCAAAGGAAATCCGAACTGGACCCTTGTGCTGATCTATAACGTCGGCGGCGCCGGCGACGTGAATGCAGTGAGCATCAAGGGCTCGAACACGCAATGGATTGCTATGACTCGCAACTGGGGGCAAAACTGGCAGACTGGAACTGTTTTGACGGGGCAAAGCTTGTCATTCCAAGTCACCGTGAGTGACGGGACGAAGCTAGAATTTGATAATGTGGTGCCTGCTGGGTGGCAATTTGGGCAGACATATGACGGGGGAAAGAACTTCTAGTTCGACCATTTTCATTCCAGTGCTTGTTTTATGCTGTTAAAAAGAGATGGATGCGTTGATTACAAGTTATTTTTTTCCATTTGTTAGAGAGTTGTTCAATAAGTTGATTCCTAGTTAATACCATCCGTCATCTCATTTCAATTTCCATTATCTGTCTGTTCTACTGGCATTCAAACAATTTTATTTCAATTTCAATTAGTTTATCATTGGAAAATTTCGTGACATAGCCAAGCTTTTCCAAAGTCACGCATTAGTGAAAAAAGTTGTCTGAGATTATATTTTTCTACCATTATGATTGTTTATAGTTAAGATTATAATATCTCTATCTTGTGAAAGCCATAATACCTCGTGTACTCTTCATTATTGATTATACAAGAATTACACAATTCTCTCTCTCTCACATATTCTTTTCTAAACAAGTTTATTTCTTTTATCGAAATGCATGATGGCATTATTGATAATCTATTAGGTGTTGAGAAAATATGACAAACGATTGTGAAGAATAATGAAGTTAGACTTTGAGGCGTGATATCACTTTTAAAGAAATTATTTCTTTAGGAAATTATTTGCCCCAAGTATACAAAAAAGTCTTGATTAAGAATACTATATAGCAATTTCAGTATTTCTCCAGGGTCTCTCGAGGAAAATAATTGAAAACGACTGCTAAATTTTGAAAAGAAAATTTGAAAAGACTTTATCATAATCGATCCCAAGAACTAAACGTACTTATCCTTTGGAAAATGTTGCAAAAGGAACAGGTTTAATTGTTTCATTGGAAAAACATATGAAAATTCGGAATTAAAAAAATAATAAATAAAAATAATCGTAACTCCTTTGTGAATAGTCGCACTATTTCAAAAGAACACTATGGTTAACTTTTTCTAATTGTAAATCCAAATAATCCAAATTTTAATAAATAAAAAATAATGATCGCTAATTAGTGCCAAATCTAATCTACGTGCGCACTCACATCCTTTCGATGTGGGGCAAAACACCTCTTAGTTTGTTTGTAAAACAAACTATCGACATTAGGTTGCTACTCAATGGATCGCTTGATAAATTTTTTGACTACTATGAGAAGGATAAATGTGGGAGATCAATTCCAAACCCATCTACTAATCTCAATGTCTTAGAAAAATGGGAATGAAAACTCGGGTGGGACATTCAAACATGAAATATTTTGCACATGATAACGTGAGGAATCACATGTACTAAGTGCCTAATTATCTCACAAATTGGATCATGTTTTCATAATCTTGATGATGTTATAAACCAATCACGCAAGCCGACGCCGATTTTAAGGAAGGAAAGAGGAGCTGAGGAAATATATTCACTAAAGGAAAAATATCCTCTCTTGTAACCATTGTAAAATAAATGGGTAAAAAAATATTGTAAAATAGTATTTCTAATGTTACATGAATCCAGAAGCTTTGAATAGTAATCCCTCCAGGACTTTCATACTTTGTCATCCATTATGAATAGTCATATATATCAAGTAAATATTTCAATTGCGTTCTTACCTTTGATAAAATAAAGGGAAAAAGTCACAAAAAATCATAAACTATATCCATTGTGACATATTTATCCAAACTTTTTTTTGACAAAAAAAATCCCAAACTTGTACCGACTCGACACATACAATTTGGGGCAAATGTGTTATATGAGTACAAGTTTGATGTTTTTAGTATCATAAAAATATAAATTTGGGATAAATGTATCATGAGGATATAAATTTGGAGATTTTTGTGTTACAAAAACAAGTTTCGGGTAAATGTGTCATAGTGGGTGTAGTCAAGGATTTTTTTGTGTTGCAAAAAAAGTTTGGGGAAAATGTATCATAGTAAACGTAGGTTACGATTTTTGGTGGTTTTTTCCTTATAATAAATTCAAATCCTTTAGGGAAACCCATACTTTGCATCACATTTCTGTTGGGAAAATTACCAAAAAAGTTTTAAATCTATGTA
Source organism: Eucalyptus cloeziana (assembly GCA_014182715.1). Taxonomy (NCBI): domain Eukaryota; kingdom Viridiplantae; phylum Streptophyta; class Magnoliopsida; order Myrtales; family Myrtaceae; genus Eucalyptus; species Eucalyptus cloeziana. The sequence continues at coordinate 33,869,794 of CM024638.1, forward strand.
TGAATGTCAATTTGATAATAAAATTTTCAATTTGATCAATTTAATATGAAATCTTTTGATTATTTGCTAATGTAGTCCTTTTGGCCAATTTTTTTTTCCTTCTTCCTCCACCCATACTCGATCTTCAGTGGTGGTCGGCGAGGTTGTTAGCACTAACTATGTTATGTATGACGGCCGGCATTCATATCATTAATTTCTAGTCAAAATTAACCTAAAAGATGATGTTGGCTAATGTCAAGAGACTTAAAGCTAAATTGGCCAAATTAAAAGATTTTTATGAATGAATTGGCATTCATGCAAATAGGTTTAGAACTCTTTTTTGGTAATAACCCCATTTCCATTAAGCTGCTTGCACACTAACTCGCATCTTTAATAAAGGAGATGAGTATGGCGAAGGTGACAGCTTTCAAGACTAAAAAATCAAAAACCCCCCAAAAAAGTTATAGATATAAATAAGTAGATAAATAAATAAATAAATAAATAAAAGCAAAAAGAACTGTTGATTGAGCACTCTAATTTGCTTTCACATTATAAAGTGTGGTCGTGAGTCAAGACCATCCGACAAAGAACCAAAAAACAATGTCATCGCGAAATTATCCATGAATTTCTCGAAAGATAAATCTTAAGCCCGACAAAACCACAAATGTCATGGCTTGTGTATGCACGGGTCTCAGCAAAACCTAGTTTCACACAAGAGACAAACGCCGCAATACCATCACGTCAAAATCGAGGATATTGACCGTTCGATCCCAAAACGAGTCAACTAACCATAAAAACTGTTAAACAAACCTCCGACAAGTCTACGTCAGCCGAGTCCAACCCGAGAGGAGAAAACCGTGTTTGAAGGGTTCTGTGCGCCGTTCCACGTAAGCCCTAGAAGTCCAAACGAAATTCCAAGCAAGAATTTCAGCACTTTGGAACGCAAAACCGCAGCTTGCCGAGTACTTTCTTAGGGTTTGATCTGAATGTGTGAGAAATGGTGGAATTCTCCTGTCAAGAATCAAACCAAAACCAGCACCCTTTCGGGTCTTCAGTCGTACCTCCCCCCTCCCATCAACCTTATATATAAACTCGCGGAACAACCTCGAATACGATACCTGCAAATTCTGACAAAGAGCGCAATCGAAAAGAACCTCTGATTGCCCTCTCATCATTGCCATCGATCCTTGTCTGATTACTTCTTGATCAAGAAAGAGCGCCATGCAACGTTCACTGGCCATCTCCAAGAGCTTGCTCCCGAGCATCATCCGGTATAAGAACCCGGTTCAGGCCGTCCTCCGGCCATCCTATGACGTGTTCATCAACCACCGCCGGATTGACACCCGGCGGACCGTTGCTGGTTTGTTGCATGACTACCTGACGAGGCTTGACCTCCGACCCTTCTTGGACAGTAGGAGCATGCGCCCTGGGGACAATCTGTTCGACAAGATCGACTCGGCAATCCTCGACTGCAGGATCGGGGTCGCCCTGTTCTCCCCGAGTTACTGCGACTCATACTTCTGCCTGCACGAGCTCGCCCTAATGATGGAGACCAAGAAGAAGGTCATACCCATCTTTTGCGATGTGAAGCCTTCTCAGCTTCGAGCTCTTAATAATGGAACTTGCTCGGAGGAGGAGACTGAGAAATTCAATTCGGCCATTGAAGAAGCCAAGAACATTGTGGGGATCACTTTTGACTCTTCGATGGGGTATACGCACTCTCATTTCCTATTTACTTAGCTCCATCTGAAGCCAATTGATTACCCTCTAAACAAAAAGTATCATGATAACTTTTTTATTCTTGCATTAACTTCAACAAAAATGCAGACGTTTCAACTGGGGCATAAAGTTGATTTTTGAGCTTAGATACTATATACATTATCATTATTATAGCGCTGTCTCTAGAAACCAATCTCACTAAATTAGCAATGCAATCATGAATACATGTAAGTCCATAAATAAAACTAGATTTCTTAAACATTCTTCTCATTAGGTCAATTTTCACTGCAAAATATTTATTTGGAAAAAGGAATTATATGCTAAGAGAGAATAACATAAAGTTAAAGGGGTCAAGTGACACAATAAATAAAAAAATAAAAAAGGTCTAATTGACTCCAAGTCGAAACCACAAGAAGTAAAACGATTTGACTCTGATAATTTCTAGCCAAATGTCATGAAAGGAGGCTCTAGAACCCACCCTTATTAGCTATCACATTAGCTTTGATTAACCTCAAAACACTCCCTCCAAAAAGAATCGATTTTGTGTACCAAACAAACGTGATTTGAATTAATGTTTTGCACATTTTGTAGATCAGATTCTAACATGTCCGTTCCTTTGCAGGGATTGGTCAGAGCTCCTGAGGGATGCTTCTGAAGCTATCATCAAGAGCTTGATGGAGGCGAATCAAGACTGGCCAAACGAGAATTAGTGGAGAAACATCCAAGCGAGCGTGAGCCTAACTTGTACAAGAGATTAAGGGGCGGGGGGCGGGGGGCGTGGGGCGTCTTGATGTGTCTTCGATTGCGGTTTTGAATGGTGTTATCTTTCCATTTGATTGATTTGTTTATAGAAAATCACAAATAAGTTATCAACTATGGTATAAGATCCTGAATAATGGCACGATCGTGCTCTAATTCATGGAACCCATTCACATTTTGTCTTTGTTTGTGATCTTCTTCTTCTCACCAATTAATGTAATAAAGGTTCAATCCTAACTTTTCTCCTCTGACTCGCGCCATTTTTCCTCATTCCATTATAGGACAATCAAGTTCTCTAACGCTCGTTTGATATTGCGGCAATTTCGCGACACTTCATCCTGGCAAGACAGAAACCTCCTTTGGGTTTTCCTTTTCATCTTTTCTTTCGAATTTTTTCTTCTTTTTCGCAACACTTCGTATTGGCCAGATAGTCTCACCACGTAATGAATCGAATTTGTTGCATTGGCCCCAACACAATCAGTCATGGCCCCTTGTCATGCAGTTGTGATCACAAGATTCCCTTCATGCCATGCTTTTTAAATAGTGTTTCACAGTTTTGAACCGGCTTCCGGAGAGCTAATCCCAACCGTGGTCGTTCTCAAATGATGTCAGCATCTTTTGACATCGTATATTCAAAAGAAAATTTTAGCGGCATCAGCTTTCAAACAATATCAATCATCGCATATTCGTAACATCTACCGAAAGCTCATTTAGACAGTGCTTGCTTTTCAAACAGTCTTGTTGCATATTCATACTGTCTACTAGAAAAGTTAATATCAAAGCACTAGCTTCAAACGGGTTTATGGCACTATCTACCTGAAAGTTAATCTACACTACCAACTTGAGTTTGAACAGGAGTGTTAAAGATATTTTTCAGATAGTATGAAGATATTACCGATATATCATATGTTCTTTAGGTCATTCAAATTTGCTCTAATTTGGTCTGAGGTGTATAAATATACCACGATTATATTATCACAGTTTATTAATTTAATTGTTCTATCATTTTTCCATTTTCTAAGTATAAATGCCGAAACCATGTCCCAACAAGTCTTAATATAGATGAAATCAAGCAATTCATTATATAATTCTCACAAAATGGTTACATGCTAATCTAGAGATTAACATAATCAAATTAGCAATAATTACAATGCGTTACTTAACAAAAACATTTAATTTGAAACCAAACTACTTTTCACTTTGATTAGGTTATATATTAGTTTAACCCCAGCTTGCTTATTCGGAGGAAAGATTCAATATTTTCAAGAGAACCCCTTCTTGGAGGGCTTCATTGAGGCGTACCACTTTTCTAACTTGGAGATTGCGTTATGCGCACATGATACAAGAAAAAATGAAATTCTTCCAGAATCAATTTCAAAGGTAAAACGTCGCTCGCGGAATCAATTGCAACGTAAGTCATTCATTAAACTCCACAAAAAACATGTTCAATATAAAATCTGAATTTCGATTGGTTAGTTCACATTCATGCAACGAGTTTCATACAAACGAAAGTAAGTTTAGTTAGTTTTCGTTGAAATTAAGGAAATTATCCCCCCATTTTTTAAATAGGATGTCTAATCGCGTACAGTCTCCACATGCAAGTACATGTCAAATTTTAGGAATTTGCTATTTAACAAATTTTAGCTCGAACCCCGTAGTTTTCCCCCTACGATCCTGCCAATTTCAACAAATTGTGAATTCAAAAGGAAAAGAAGATTCTATACTGTTTTCTTGCGAAAAGACAGAAAGTAATATTGATTTACATAAAGTATATCGCTAGTGCAAGAGAGTTTTCTCACCAGCAATCATGAAATTGAAACTTCTATCTGATAATGAAATGAATTCATTTACAGAAATGTCGAAAATTATATATGTTTTAGTGCTTAAATTTTGCCTTGAGCGGGATTTCACGTATCTTGGGCTTGGAACGATTAAATTTTTATGGCATTATACAAATAAGCAGAAAGACCAAAAAAAAAAAAAAACTTTTATTTTGATGATTTTTCATTTTGACGATTTCATTAAAGATCTCTCTTCTACTTTAAGACTATAGAAATAAGAGCCTTCGCTTTTCTTTCTTTCTTTCTTTCTTTCTTTTTTTCCTTTCCTTGCCGGTTGTCAACAGTCTATGTTTGCAGAATAAAAAATTCAAAGTCATCCTTGGAATTGAAATGCCTTTTACAGACATTAGACTCAACTCCATCTTCCTCTTTGCTCATTCACCACTATTTCATTTATCAAACCTACACTAAAATCGGATAGTATTTTGGACCGCAGATCGTAAAGTCACGCTGTAGTTACTAGAATATTTAGAAATGTCATCTAATAATTTAAATTTTTAAAATAATCAATAGTATACATCTTATCAAAGTATGATGTCTTTAATTCAAATCTTTTTAGACCCTTAATTTGCCTCCCAAATTATGTGCAACATTTAAATATTAGAATGCATCTTAGAACAGTTAGAAATGATCCCAATAATAGCGCATTTGGAAAAAGTCTTTTTTTTCTTTTTCTTTTTCTTTTCTTTTTTGTAGTTACCAATTGCACGTATTTAGTGGCATCTCTCTAATGCGAAATCTATCGTATGAACACATAGATATACAATAATGGGCTATTAGCATGAATCATGCCATCGCATTATCTCCATCATCTTATTCTAGGATTAATTAATAAACTAGGTAGTCAAATCGTTTAGAATGGCCTTGATCTTTCTTAAATGTGTTTACACATCTGTCTATTTTAATAAGTGATTTCAGTGGAATCCGTACCTGTTAGCAATCTCTACTTTGACTTCCGGAAGAAACCGAGTAACTCTATCTCGTACTAAAGGTCGCAATAGCCAGTTTACAAATGAAAATAACGAGCTTTATTCGGATGCTTAAGTTCACATTATTATGACCTCCCTCGACATGTTTTTAAACTTGTCGTTGGGTGTTCGAGATTGACTACATCAGTTATCGAAATTTTGTCTTATTAAGATACGTTCTTACCTATTACCTCCATTATAACTCCGCCTGAAAGTGGAGCTAAGAGATAAAACCCTATCTATATCATGAAGTTTAAATGGCAGTGTTAGGAAGACTAATCTAGAAAATTAAATTAGTAAGTGGAGAGAGATTACATGTGTATAAAGAGCATATAAATTCCATAGAAAAGTAATGTGTGATATTTTAACAGTGAGAATAAATGAATGTACTTTTGACTAGTCAATAGTTGCGCTTGCGCCGTATAACATATAGGGCTTTTGAATTGTAGCGGCAACTTATAATCATCGTCATTTCATGTGATTTCCCTGATCATTATTCAAACAACGGCGTTCATCACGGCTTTGATTGGACGTGATTTAAAATGGTATCACATGCTTCTCCCTTGGACGCGCTGAATCCATCGTGCAAATATTAAACGAGATTTGGTTTTGAACACATGCATCACGTAAAGGGAAGGGCAACATTTTAACTGGTCCATTCTACGATTAAGAAATAATTCTTTCCAAAGTGCTGTCCCTTCTATATTACAGTCGGGTACGAGAAAATACCTTTTACATTGTTTATTAGTTTTGGAGTCATGTGGAGTTCCGGCAATTCTACCTTTAGACAATGTGAAACGACTTTCTCGAAAGGGAGTGATCGATTGTAGTTGCTTTGATTAGCAATCGAAGATTAAAAAAACATGGTCGTACTTGAAGTTCGATTGACGTCGTGTTTCAATAAATCTTAGATGCCACGAAGTGACGACTTCACATGCATCATCAATGTTTCACGTCAAATGAGATCATCAGAAGCATCTAAAAATTGTTTTATTTTGTGTTTTGTGGGGCATGTCCTAATCAATGATTGAACCGAAACCAGCCTGCATGTTCGGCCGTGCATCAATTTTCGTAGTTAACACGGGAAACTGTTCACTATCAGAAATATGCATACTAAGACACCCTAGCACTATTTATTGCCCCTCTTGATAAGATATCTTCCTAAAATCAAGCAACTTGATCTCTTCCCATTCTCATCAAATTTAAAATTCAAGTTGAAATTTTGAATTTAAAATTCTTTCCTCAATTTGAAGATTCTTTTCTCGATTTAAGGAATCAATTTTGATCTCATCATGGAATTGTGTATCTATTTAAACTCATTTTGTACATCAATAGAAGCATCAAGAAAAATAAAAAATTCAAAACTTCCTTTACAATCTTTACCCCCCTCTCTCTCACTCTCAGTTTAGTTTGTCTTTCATCTTCCCGACTAACACAAGGTATTGTTTGCTTAGATTCATCTCATTCTCTCACACGAGCACAATCAGTTATGCATTTTCAACACTAGAATAAGTTGTGACACTAAAAGCACATCTTATGCGTTAATTCAAATTCCACGTATATAACCCAACTTGCCATATCCCTTTTCCCTTTGACCATTTATCATTCCCCGCTCTCGTCAAAGCTGCTAATTGTTGTAATCACCACTCCAACACTATTACCCACCTCTCTCTCTCTATCTCTCTCTCTCTCTAGACAACACCACCATTGATCAATGACAGCCTTATGACATCTTGAAATTGCATTTCTTAATATCATTAAAGATATTAAGATGATAAATGGTTTGACCAGATTATTCAATAACTTCAACAGATTACGATTTTATTATTGAAATTTCTAAACTACGAAAATTTCTAGAAAATTAGCTTTTCAAGCCTTGATTTTTTAAGCATGTCACTTTGTAAAGGGTTATTAAATTGTTTAAAAGGTCAAGAAGGGTGACATAGAGTCATTATTGATGACAATGCTTTGAAGGTTTATAAACATTACAAACTTTATAAGAATGTAAAATTTATTGATTTCCGAAGCATGAGAATATGTTGCAATTTAGAAAAATCAATTAGTAAAAATAATTTTACTAACTTCACTATGCGTAAATGAATAGAAATTGGAGCATAAGTTGTTGACAGTGAAAATCATGTCGACATAGTGTTTATCAGGTGGAATTGATATGCCCTAGAAAACACATAGGGGAATTATCAAAAGTGAAACTCACTAAGTTAAGATTACTCTTGCTAATAATTTTGGTGATTTCAAAATAGTTTTCTTACTTATGGTGCTAAGAATGGACACCTAGTTCCTCAATTATTTAAAGAAATCTAAAATGCCTTTTGAAGAATAACAATGTTGCCCTTAAACCTACATGACAAACCACTTGATGCCACATACCTTAGTTTTTTGCCTAAATTCTATTCTAGCAAATGACATCATGCATGACATCGATTTTTTTTTTTTTTTTTTAACTCTAGCCTATTAGTGTTCTTTATAAGCTTTGCAAATCAAGACTCCCCACTAATACACCTAATTGGCGAATCATGCTTTCTCTCTTTCCACTACTACTTACTATTCATCATCTTCTTCACATAACTCATCGCTTATTCGATTTCTTCTCTATCAAAACTAGAAGCCTTATCACTTAAACTTACTCCAAATCCCTTGGTTTTTAGAAATTTGCAAGCTAAGATCAAGAAGTTCAAGTTAGTTTGCTCCATTTAATCAAAACAAAATTCTTAAAGGTGGATCAAGCTCTCTGTTAATTACAAAACTTCCATTTAAGGTAAGTGAATCTCTAGGAGTTAAACTGGGTTAACACTTGGTACTCTTGATCCTTATTTGATTTTAGTTTAAAGTATAGATAATATTATAGATCCTCATTGTTAAAAAGAATTAATGATTATATGATGAGCTAACCAGAGGCAAGACTATATGCATGAGTGTTTTAGATGATTTTGTATCATTGCGTGATGCGATGTTGATTTAAGATTAGATTGTTGTTGATATTACATGAACTCCATTATGTTCATGATGCCATTAGAAGATGCAATAAGTCAGTCCATAAATCATGACTATATTTTATTAATAAAACATGGTTAAGTGATTTCAAAAGGATTTTTATGACTTTGATGAGCAAAAGTTTAGAGAGATGAAATTATGCATGTAAAGGGATAAAATGATAATTTTTTATAATGCAAGGGCAATAACGAAATTCACAGCATATAAATCTTCTTGTAATCTTTATTAATTAAAATGATTATTAGTTAATTATTGTTTCATTGGAATCTAATAAACAATGAAACATCTTTTCTGAAAGTCGTTCTTCAGCTTTTGATGAGAGGAGACAGGTTCTATGATGACTCTGAATAGGAAATATCCAGGTGGACAAAAAATAACGACAAACCTTTATTTCGAACTTTGAACCAAATTGTACATACAAACCATGCCGGAATTCAATTAGCAATAAGGCTTGAAAATTGAACTATTTCCGCAACAATACACGTGCACGAATTGAGTCAGAATTTAATCGATGACAAAACTCGAGAACATGCAAAGATGTAATGTTGGAATTTAATCGACGGTGTGACATCCATGAAAGAGATGCATGCTGAAATTGAATCGACGATGAAGTATTAGGATAAAGATAAGCATCAAAATTTAATCGATGACATGAATTGGAAAGCTATAATTAAGGAAAAATAAAGTGTAGGAAAGTAAAGATAATAAAAGATTACATTTGAATTGCCGAGGGGGCCTCTTCCAATTGATAGAACTTGATATTTATAGACATTCTATTATAACCGTTTGGGAGCAGTTTCTTTATGATTGAACTGTAGTTCGACGCTTCCGAAAATAATGGTCCCATATTCCCACGTTGTCAACTCCCTTTACTAAAGCAAACTTATCTCCAAGGAGTTGTTCATTTGCCACGTTATCAATTCCCTTCAAAATAGCAGCCTTATCTCCAAGGAGTTGTTCATTTCTCACGTTGTCAATTTCCTTCAAAATAGCAACCTCAATCTCTTATTTCACCTAACTATTTTCCATGATCTCCTTAATAAATCTTCGCATGCATGAGCCTTGGTGCAATTCTTTGAATGGATTATCTTGCTCCTCAGTTAAGATGCTCATCGACACTCCTCTGTTAAGATGCTTATTGACAACTTGGGCAAAACAACTCGCAATCATTTACCACTTGTCAATATGTGCCAACATTGACATTCAAGTCCTCAAACATCATGTAATATCGACCAATCTTTAATCCATTAAATTGGGTTCCTCCACAGATGATCAAAATGCCTAAATAGTATATTCTCCACTGTTTTCCCTTTTTCTTCTTTAATTTTGAAGGTTGCATATGAGGTTTTCGAGTTCACTATTGTTGCTTCCGAACGATCATCGCATATCGATAATAATTAAATATCGGACACTTTTAGATGTCAACCTATGCCCCCTTTTAAAAGAATGGAATGATTTGTTAATCATTCGATTCTTTTAAGCTAGGAAACCCAAGAGTCATCACATGCCCCCCTTGTCTTCACCATAATTGATACCACCAAAGCTAACTTGAATGAGATTGAGCGAAATGCCTCTACTGATAGGGACAACCTCTATAAAAAAAAAAGAAAAAAAAGAAAAAGAAAAAAAAAGCAATATTATTAGGACTTGCCTACACTTGAATTGAATGATTCAATGTTCCAAGCTCGTTCATCACTTCATGGGAGGTATTGATGGTAATTGGCTTGATCACATCGATGAGATATTTTATCATGCAGTTAATCAATTCATTCTTATGCTTCTCCGGTAGCCGTCGCATGGCAGCCAACATTATAGGGCTTGGCTGTAATTGTCTTCTCTGCACATCAGTGAGTTGTCTTAAGATACCGACATCTCCGCTTTGTTCTTGCCCCGCCATCGATAGTGCAATTGATGACTTTCCCACCTTATTATTACCACGTCGTGATGAAGAGTTGTCACTGCCATATCTATCATGATCAAGTTGATTTCTTGTTCTCACCATTGTATCTCCTCATATCAACTACAATGGTCCCATTGGCATGCCATTTGTTTCATCAGAATCTAATTGACGACAAAACATCCTTTCCGAAAGTCGATCTTTGGCTTTTGATGAGAGGAGATGGGTTCTGTGGTGACTTCGGACAAGAACTATCCAAGCAGACAAGAAATAATGGCAAACCTTTATTTCGAACGTCGAACCAAATTATACATACAAACTGTGCCAGAATTCAATTAACAACAAGGCTTGAAAATACAACCATTTCCATAGCATTTACGTGCCTGAAATGTCGAAATTTAATTGACGACAAAGCTCGAGAATGTGCAAAGATGTAAAGCCGGAATTTAATCAAAGGCGTGACACCCATGATAGAAATGCATGCCAGAATTGAATCAATGACGAAGCATTAGGAAAAAGATGCACATAGGAATTTTATCGATGACACGAATCAGAAAGCTATAACTAAGGAAAAATAAAATGCAGGAGAGTAAAGATAATAAAAGATTACATTTTGATTGTCGAGGGAGCCTCTTCCAATTGATAGAACTTGGTATTTATAGACATTTTATCATAACTATTTGGGAGCTATTTCTTCGTGGTTGAATTGTAGTTCAACGCTTCCGAAAATAATGGTCCCATAGTACCACGTTGTCAACTCCTACAAAATAGAAACCTTATCTCCAATGAGTTGTTCATTTCCGACATTGTCAATTCCCTTCAAAATACCAGCCTTATTTCTAAGGAGTTGTTCAATTCCCACCTTGTCAATTTTCTTCAAAATAGCAACGTTATCTCCAACGAGTTGTTCATTTCCTACGTTGTCAATTCCCTTCAAAATAGCAACCTTAGTCTTCATTTTTACCTAGCTATTCTCCATGATCTCCTTAATGAATCTTCACATGCATGAGCCTTGGTGCGATTCTCTGAATGGATTATCTTGCTCCTCAGTTAAAATGCTCATCAACAACTTGGGCAAAATAATCCGCAATCATTTATCACTTGTCAATATGTGCCAACATTTACACCAAGTCATCAAATAGCATGTAATATCAATCAATCTTTAATCCATTAAATTAGCTTCCTCCACGAATAGTCAAATATGGCAGGATAGTATATTCTCTACTCTTTTTCCTTTTTTCTTCGTTAATTTTGACGGTTGCATATGAGGTTGTCGAGTCCACTTTTGTTGCTTTCAAACGATCATCGCATATCGATGATAATTAAATATCAGACACTTTTGGGTGTCAACAATTATTAAGTTAGATTACTTGAAGGAATTGAACTCGGGCAAAAATTCTAAGAATCATGGAATAAGGGCAATTGTGTAATTTCAAAAAGTTAGAGTTTTCGTCTTCTAAAACTGAAAATTTTGAGGGTTGTCTACATGTTAAGGATACTCGTTATGGTTGTTTCTTAGTTAATTACACAATTGCTTGTCTAATTTAGGCAAATATTTAACTAGTCAAAATTTGGATTCAATAGCACATACAATTAAAGGTGGGTTGTTTTGGTAATTTCATGAAATTTGGGGTAAGTTTATAGTGTAAATAAAATATTTGTGTGCTTAGATAACAAATGAAATACCTTAGGTATTTATTCTAATTTATATGGCTTCATTAGGGAATATTGAAATTAGAGGTAAAAATTGTAAAATGAAAAACTTATTGAGGCAATTATAAAATTCTAGAATTATAGGAAATCATTTCCGTTTTGATTATTAAGGTGAATTTAATCAAGACATGATCTTAGAAATGAAAATTTTATGATTGACCTAAGTTATAGAAGAGTTGATTGTCTAAGGTTAAATTCATCTAAATGATTTATGAATTTGCATAATTTCTCTACTAAATGATGATGGCATGGAGTTTAGAGGACGAAAGTTTGTGAGTTGAAAAACATCTAATTATTTCGTTCCCCCACTATTTACACAGAAAATGCCAAGGAATTAGTGTGATATTATTTGCACCGTGATTACATGATAATTATTATGTAGTGATGATTTGTGTGTAATGATGCTATGTACTAAATGATGATTGTTTTATGAATAAGAGTTTGTTGGTTTGCAAATGATGATAAATGGATTTTTGGTTTCCATTGTTAATATAAGAAATGCCAAGAGACTGTGATGATAAAATTGCACCCGGCAATTGTTATGTTATGACGATTTGCATGTCAGTGATGCTATGTGATAATAAAATTGTACATAACTATTATTAAGTTATGACGATATGCATGTTAGAGATGTCATGTGATGGATATCTTTGCCATAGCCTATTTAGCGGAGAGCAAACTCTTTTATATGAGTATGTGTATAAGACTTTGAGAAAAGGCGGATGTTCTTCCATCTAACATGGATCTCTCTAAAGTTGAGAGGACATGAAATCTTACGATGATACCCAAAATAATATGACTCATATAGCCTGATGTATCTTGAGCAGCATGTTAGGTGATGTTATGGACTTGAGGTCCAAGTTCGAGAAAAGAAAGGAAATGTAATGAGAATGAGTATGGACGGCTATTGTTATGCAACTGTGCAATGGTGTGATTACCTTTGTTGATATAGAAAACACTTGTGATGGATGGACTAAGACATGACAAAGACGTGTTAATGATTCCGCCCCCCATGAGTTGGCGATGCCTCCTTAGTTGATATGAGTCCTGACTAGTGACGAGTAGCGAATAGATACTCACATGTGTATAGTGATGAGTTACCATGTGATATTTGTGCACATGAGATTGTACGCTCATCTGTGTGTATCTAAGTGTTAAACCGGATATTAGCTCACATGTGCATAAGGTGAGCTACTACATGGTATTTGTGCACGAGATTGTATGCTTATCTATGTTTATCCAAGCATTAAACTGGGTATTAGCTCCCGGCATCTATTCTCATTCGTTGCAATGTTTGTTCACGGCATGTACTCTTATTCATTGTGCACATGTTTGTAGTCATTTGCGTACAACTCATGGATTACATTATTTTCAACAAACTTAAATAAGATGTGGACTTTCCTATTGACATTGACATGTGATTGTACTCGCTAATTGATAATACACTGTTGTGCTCTCAAGTCAAATGGCGAGCAGAATTTTTACTTGAAATCTAGAGCTTTCATTTACTGAGCTTAGGCTCATCCTAGAATATTTTACAGATTGATCGAATTCAGAGTTCGGGCACATTTAAATTAGTTCTTCGGAACATCTCTTTAAGGATTGAATCAGAGTGCGCAGCAAAAGTAGGAGTGTATATTCTATATTGAGATTTTTGATTACGTGTAGTAATGAAAAAAATAAAAAAATAAAAAATAAAAAATAAAAACTGTGTACATTATATGAGGCTAAATTATTTATTAATTCGAAATTTAAATTGTATGGAAAATTCATATGGTGACATTCCTCATCTAAACTAAGTCCATCCATCATATAGATGGAGGAGATTGATCCATATCTAGGAATCAGCCTGCGTTCGATTGACGGCAAGTAGCTTGACTTTGCTATCAAGAGAGCTTAAATGTGGTGGAGACTACGCAGCGGAGGTGGTTGCGGCCAGGTGACCGAGGTGGTCGAGAGAGAGAGGGGCGGTGGTCGACGGGTCCGCTAGTGGAGGAGCGACGGCTATTGCGGTGGTGGAGATGGCTTGGGTTAGCGTCGGTGCGATGGTCTTTGTATATTCTCCAGAAATACATTATGCATGAACTAATACATTATGAGATACGAATATAACAACTTGAGAGTTTCATCTCTAAATGGGAATATTAATTTTTTCATAGATAAATCGAGTCAACATATACTTCAATTATGATTTTATCTCATTAATTGTTTCAGTTTTCGTATCATATGTGCATTTTTAAGCTTAGTTAGTTGCAAAAATTTATAAAGAAAAATAAAGTGGTAATGAAATATGCACTAAATAAGCTTACTTAGAGATATGTCTCCACCAATATGTACATGACGGTTTTAGGCGAAAATAGTAATAATTCTTTATAGAGGAATGATTGCGTTTAATTTGCATTTGTGATGTGAAGTTATGATAGAGTTAATGCAACTTTATTCTTTCGTTTGTTCTTATGTGAAAACTCTTTTGTCTTACCACAAATATTGAAAAGTCTGAAGATGTTCCAAGATATAAAGATCTCGAGTAAATTTTTTTTTTTTTTTATGAATATGGAAAATATTTTCAACAGCATCATGCAAGTTTATAATGAGACAAAATACTCCCATTCTCATTTAGATAAATTAGGTAATGAAAAGATAATGAAATCATAATTCAGTATTTTGTTTTTGCAAGAAACTTGTACTTCAAAATGAAGTAAGCTCTTGTTATGACAAAAGAACATTTTCTACATATTACAACAGTTTTTTTTTTCAGAATAATCTTTTGCTATTGTTTGTTTTCCAATAATCTTTTTTTAATGTATTTTTCCAATCAAAATAATTTCTATTGATATTGAATAGTAAGTTATATGATTTTCGGGGTAGTTATCGAGGCAAATATCATACCATGCACTTCAGTACAGTCCCAATCTACAAATTTTCTTTTGAGACATTATAAAGCGACTTAAAATGATATAACTTTCCAAATTCAACTATAACAAAAAAAAAAAAAATTACGAATTACTTCTCAATGTCACATCGTAGCCACTAAAATTGAATTTTGGTAAGGTCTACCAATTAAAAAGATATTTCACATGATCCCAAAAAATTAAATTAAATTTCGCAGCCTATTGGAATTATTGGTTACGGTTCATGTTTTCATTAACCTATGAACAAACATGATTATGTCTCAATAATAATTTGTTATTGCCTTGTGCGTTGAAATTAACATGAAATAGACAAAACTGGGCCGGCCCACACTGGCCCAACACAAAGAGGGCCCATCGAAACAGTGCAAGAACGAGCCCTAATCTCTCTCTCTCTCTCTCTCTCTCTCTCTCTCTCTCTGTTCTTTCTCTATGCAGATCAGCTTCTTCTTCTCCACCTGTGGAAGCAAAGAATCTTGGCGAAGTTTGAAGGAGACGATCGGGGTGGGGATTTGGGGATTTGGGTTTTGGATGGCGAGATCCCGCGTGGCGTCGAGCGTCGTGTACCGGCCTTGAAGAAGAAGAAGAAGAAGAGAATGGCACAAGTAACGTTCTTGGTGAAGTTGATTATGAGGGTTGTTCTCGTTTTCTTCCTTCCAATTCTGTTCCCCTAGAATCTTTTTCCGCCCCCCACGATCTCGATGCTCTCTCCCGTGGTGGAAAGTCTGCTTCTTGGTTCTTTCTTCTTTGTGGGTTCATCCCACTTTGCGTGTTGGAGCGGATTTCTTGGCGTTCCGGATCGCATTTCTGTGCCGTGTCCATGTCGTTCGAGGTTTATCTGATCTGGGTTTCGTTTCTTTTCTGGGTTTGCGCAGGGGTCGTCGAAGAAGATGATTACTAAGGAGGATTGGGAGAAGAGGCTCAACGATGTGAAGATCAGGAAGGGAGATATGAACAAGCTGGTGATGAACTTCCTTGTCACCGAGGGCTTTGTGGACGCCGCCGAGAAGTTCCGGATGGAGTCGGGCACTGAACGTATCCTTATCATTATCAGTTTTTTATCCGCGCCATTCGAGTTGGTTTGGGTTAGTTCATGGTGTGGTGGTGTTGTGAGTTATTCGAATTGTGTAGTGCCTTATTGATTACAGCAGATATAGATCTTTCCACAATCACCGACCGCATGGCTGTCAAGAAAGCAGTGCAGTGTGGGAATGTGGAGGATGCAATTGAGAAAGTCAACGACTTGAATCCTGAAGTAAGGCTATGTCCTCTGTTTGACTGTGGATTACTTTTGGTTATCATGAAATGTATGAAAGCAGATATCATTTGCTTTTCTCTGAGCATGCTCTGCTTCATGTCCTACTTGCACATAGCTACATTCGCCAGATATCTTAGGCAGCTGTCTGCCATCATATATTGGCTATTGAAATTAGCATCTAGATTCCCTTTTCCTTTTACAGAGTCATTTTGGGACTTCTCAATTGCCTTGACCAGCACTTAGTTCAATGGGGACGGATGCCTCAGCCAAAATCTTGCAAACAGTCCTCACCCAACCGTTCAGTCTGATATAGCTCTGTAGCTCCTAATATGTTTGGGAATGAAGTCAAATTCAGGGAATTAATGAAATCCCCATGTTTATGCAACCTGTTCCTTAGCGAGATTCTTGTCGAGAATATCCTTGTCCTTGGGAAAGAAACAAGAAAGATGGCTTGGAGAATTCTTTTATCACTGGTGCAACCAAAAGATTGTATCAAGGATTTGATTTTCCTATCGAGGACTCTACTGGGAGTCCTACCCACTAATTCCATCAAATCTCATATCCTCCAAATTCAATACCCACCATTCGAATTCAGTGCATTATTTTCAGTAAATTTGTTAGACCATTTAAAAAGTTTTACACTCTGTAATTGCTGCAGCCCTGCCATGTTGTGTTTTCATCTGATAATTTCGTATCCTTTCCACTTCCTTCATTCAAAGACCCTCAATCATTTATGCCATGCCATCTCAGCTTGCATGGTAAAGTGAGATATCACTGCCAGCTTCACCTTTTTATGCCAGTTTAATTGTTGTAATTTCTCTAAAGCATTAGAATTGCCACCTTCCACCGAGTCTCTTTCCTCGTGAAAATTCAGTTGACTCCTTCCAAGCCTGTAGGTGTGATTTCAAGTTCAATCCTTTCAGTTTAGTCGCTATTATCACGTTTGCTAACCATTGGTAGACTTTGCACATAATACCCTCACTCTCTCCTTTCAGTGCTCCATTTTCAACCACTTCTTTTTCCACTCATTTTCAAATTGAATGTGGCAAGGGAGGTTGGTTGGTTGTGGAGATAGAGAGAAAGGTGTTCGTGTTGGGCTTTTTTCACCTGCCAACAATTTGCTCATGGATGTGTATGAGGTGCATTTTTCCTTGTTCATCAAGGCTGAGCAGGATTTGCATCTGTTTTTGCTACATCTTATGCAATGCATCTTGCGTAACCCGAATATGGACTCTTATGAGGAAATCTACCTTAAATGGACGCTAGCTGAGTTGGGTGAAATTAGAATATGTTGATGTTGATCTCGATCTGAAAATGAGAAAGTCAAAGGCAAAATTCAGTATACGTTAAGTGAATCAAAATCTGTGTTCTGTATATTTGGAGTGGAGCTGTTGGATTTCCTTGATAATCTTCAGCAACGATTGCTTGAGATATTGCCTTTAGGCTACCTATAAACATATTGTCTTTGAACTGGAAATTTGAAAAGTATATGTTGGGTACTATCTAACCTCAATTTATTCTTATGTTCTGCATCTTGATAGACGAATTTGATCTTCTTTCAATTTTCATCCTATTAATTCCATGTTCACTATTTCTTTCTTGCAGATACTAGATACAAATCCCCAACTCTTTTTCCACCTTCAACAGCAGAGATTGATAGAACTGATTCGAAATGGAAAAGTAGAAGAGGCTCTTGAGTTTGCTCAGGAGGAGCTTGCACCAAGAGGGGAAGAAAATGTACTTCTTGATCTCTCTTAACTTTGCCACGTCATACACAGTTATCTGTGCTTTTATCTTGTCTTACTGTTAATTTTAAGTATGTTTGGTCGCTTTAGAAGTAAACCTTCCTCAGTTGCTCTTGGATGTGATGCAAAGCTGGAGATACAATCACTTTCTATTAGAAACTTTCATTATGTGCATAAGAGATGACCTATCAAAACTTCAATTCTCTTCAGCAAAGCTTCTTAGAAGAGCTGGAGAGGACCGTAGCACTGCTGGCTTTTGAAGATGTCTCCAATTGTCCCGTGGGGGACCTTCTAGATATGTCACAGCGCCTGAAGACAGCTAGTGAAGTGAACGCAGCTATACTTACTAGCCAGAGTCATGAAAAAGGTTAGTGCGGAAATTTGCTTCCATGCCTGCTGCCATCGGTGATTGCTTTTATTATTGCCGCAGATAATGGATCGAGATCATTTGCCAGTCCTTTAATTGTGTGCCCTTTTTTGCCTTAATTTACTTTGCTGGGAATACTGGTGTATACGACTAGGGAACGCAATGTGTCCATGGCATGAACATTTTTTTTTTATGAGGGTACAAATTTTTTGGGACATCCTATTAGTTCTTGATTCAGGAATTATGACTGCTTAGGTCACTAGAAAAAGTCAGAATTGGCTAAAAAGAAGATTATTGGAAAAGAAGAGAATGTCATGAGTGTCCAATGACAGAGCAGTACTCTTGCACAGATGAGTTGCTTTCTAGTTAATCCTGCAGAAAAGAGTCATATCTTTGCTAGATGCTTTTTATTTCAAATCGGGCATGTCAATGAGACTTTTTCACGTGATCTGCGGCATAATCCTTTTTTACCAGGATGCATGATGCTCTCTGCCTCGTAAGTTTCATCTGTGTAATGATTTCAAGAGAACTTTGTCCATTTTGCTTGAAACACAGATCCAAAACTTCCAAGCTTATTGAAGATGTTGGTGTGGGCCCAGAACCAACTCGACGAGAAAGCTGTATACCCCAGAATAAAAGATTTGTCCATGGCGAAGCTCGAAGACCCCAGTGCATCGTGAAGATATCCCCTTGTGTGCAGGATTCAGGTCCTGGGTAAAGCGAATAGGCGGAGCCACGAGGATAGGAGAAATTCTCATCATCATTCTGTGCTCCCATTTAGAGTAGGGATTTGTTGTTTCTTGGACTGTACATTTCTACCTTCAATACATCCTTGTTCCCCACGTTCTGGATGGATGCTCTCATTGGTCTTGATCTTGAGCAGTTGTACAGATGATGAAAATCTCATCCATTCGCCTGATCACAAATTCATTTGGCATGTCATGTGAAAAGGAGTAGAAGACTCCTCAGCTTTCCTTTCTGTACTGTTAATATGGTAAAACATTGTCATTTTGTTATCATTTTGATTATGTGCTTTGGTGAATTTGGTAGGCTGGGATTTTTGTGTAATGCTTTGTTAGGTCTATTATTGCCTTCAACTCATACGAGGGCGATTGCCTTTTAAATTAATTACACTTGAAATTATAAATTTGGTTGACTGGGACTTCTGTGTAATATATGCCTCAATTTCAAAAACGTAAATTACCATTTACGTAAAGCAATTAATTGTGCTTAAAATGATAATTTTTCCTTAGTTTGAGGACTCGCCAATTAAGGGATTTGTCGATTGTTTATCATGTACTTTTTCAAAAAGTTGACGTGCTAGGCTCATTTGGTATACTTACTTGCATTCGTTTCGAAAGATTGCGAACCTGACCGAATACCAATTTTTAAGTATAAAGGTAAAGTGAAGATGCATTCCTAAGATTTCCATGGCTTACTTTTTTCAAAAATCTACATGCTAGGTTCATTTGGTATATTCTTATTCTATACTAGCATTCACTCGAAAGATAGCAAACTTGATCAAACACCATAAGTGGAAACTAACCTATTGAAAATGCATTCTTTAGATTTCCGTGACTCAGACCAAACTTTTCTTATCAACCTTTCCCCAATTCGCTAGAAGAGTTTAATTTTGTCGAGTGACTATGAAAGATAACTTAGAAACAATTTTAGCGAAATGGATGTGTGCATTACTGCTATTTTATTTTGGCTAGACATGATACCTTAGGCTGCAGTTACTCATCCCAAGTGATAAAATGTTGTCGGTTATTGTTAAGCGTACCGCAACATTTCTTAGGCATATTTAACATGAGAATACCTGGATTTCCAAAGAAACCAATTCTATAATAATATAATGCACAGAAAATTACAAAGTTGTCGGGGTTGTCCTATTGCTTATAAAGTGTTTTACGGCACTCGTTCGACCAATTTACTTTTACAAGAAAGTATGTTAGGCTCATTCAGTAAAAGTATGTTAGGCTCATTCGGTACACTCGTTTTTATACTTCCAATATGGACAGCGAATCTAAGATATTCTTGGCTCACTCGTCGACAAAACTCACGTACAACTTGCGCGGTCCTTCGCATCTTGCGTGATCCTTCGCATCTATTTTGCACCTCGCAATTCTAGCTATAGAGCCACACTCATCCGGCACCGGTGCCGGCACCGGCACGGCGGCACAGGTTGGAAAAAAAAAAAAAAAAAAAAAGACGGGAAAATGAAAGGACATGAATGAGATTTCGAGGACAGCGTGATGAGAAACAGAGGAGGAAGGCTTTCCAATTCACTTGCAAATTGCATTATCTTCACGGCCAAAAACCAAAATTTATAACAAGCTAAACCCGGAAAAGAAGGGTGGGGAAAGAAAAAGTAGGCCGAAAACAGAGAGAAAAAAGTCAACATATTTTTTTTTCTTGCTGTTTTCCCCACGGTCAAACAGTTGACCCAGAAGTCCTGCCCCCCTTATTCTCCGGCGGGCATCATTCCGGCTTGACCCACAGGACGTAAACGAAGACGGCGTCGGCCCTCTCGATCCTCCCGATCCCGTCGTCGAAGTTGAGCGCGTAGCTCCACGGATCGTACTGGAACTTGTTGACCCGGTTCTTGCCGCCGCCGCCGCTGCTGTTGCCGCTCCTCTGCTTCTTCTTCCTGTTCTTGTTCTTCATGGCGGCTCTGGCCCTCCACAGGAAGCTCCTCCACTTCCTCTTGCCGTACTCCGTCAGCCACTCGTGGAAGCTCCCGACCAACCCAACCATCCTCCTCCTCCTTCAAGTTAAAAGGGCTTGACGAGAGATTGCAGAGAAGTGGGGGGGAAGCTTGCGTCCGTTTTATGGGGGAGGAGAGAGGGGTGGAGGTGGAGGAGTCATGTGAAGAGAACGTCTCTTTAAAAGACTGTAGCCAAGCTGCTGCACAGAGAGAGAGAGAGAGAGAGTAAAAGCGAGCTTTTTGCAGGTTTAGAGAGAGAGAGAGAAAAAAGTGCAGAGTCCACTGAGCAGGGGGCGTAGAGAGAAACGGAGAGAGAATGCCTTTTGCTCTCGCTCCTTCTCGCCCTTCTCGGGATGCTCAAATTCGGTCATTTAGGTCGATGTGCGCAGAGAGAGAGAGAGAGAGAGAGAGAGAGAGAGAGTGGGGGAGGAAGTGAGAGTGGGTCGCGTCGCCATCGCAAGAGATGCAGCAGCATCTAACGAATCCCCTGTTCCTCCGTACCTAATTTTCGAACTCCTCCCGCAACTTCTCTTTATTCCCCCCTTCTCTTTTTACTCTATGGTCTCTTGATCTCTTTCTTTTTAGGGTTAATACCCGGAAAAATCCGATATACCCGTGACAAATTTATTTCAAACTATTTTTTTGACCATGCAAAACTCTAAATTGGTATACTTGTGATAAATTTACCCCGACTAACTATAAAAAAACTCTAAATTTATACATTTATGACAAATTTACCCAAACTAATTTATTCGATCGCAAAAAACTCCAAACTGGTAAATTTGCGACAAATATACCTTATGCTAAATTGGATTGATACCACAAAAAAAATCACAAAAATTGTAAATTGTGACAAACGAAACTTAAAATCGCAAATTGGTATATCAATAAACTGTCATATGTCATTTAACTTAATAATTTAATGGTAAAATTTAAAGAAAACTAACATGGGGTAAAATTGTCACAAGTGTACTAGTTTGAGATTTTTGGTAATCAAAAAAATAGATTGGGATAAATTTGTTACGGGTGTACCGGTTTGGGGTTTTTCAAGATATTAACCCTTCTTTTTATGGGTATATACATCATTAAAAGCCTTAAAATTTATGCTATCGAGTCTCAAAACATTTTTCAATTCAAGATCTCTTTCCTTTTAGAGGTAACGTTATTAAAAATCCTAAAACTTACAAAACGTGCAATCCGATCTTAGAACTTGTCACAATTGATGCAGGTCAAATCATTCCGTTAATTCCATCCAATCATATTGACGAAAAGATGATGATGTTACTTTTTTCTAATATTTTATCCCTCTTACGTGGTGTTATCTTATTAAAATATGAAATATAAGATTGAAACGACGTTGACTTGGCAAAAATCTTAAACTTTTAACCATAATATAAATTGATTAGATTAAAAGAAATAAAAATAAAAGGTATTCTACGAAAACACGAAATAAAAAAAATAAAAATAAAAATAAGAGGGCAAGGGTAAGGCACTAGCCCTTGCCACCATCACCTAATCGTTGCTAGAAAGTGTTAAGGGGGCTTGAAGTTGAAGAAGGCCGGTGGCGATAGCCTCGCAACCCTCCACCCAAACCCAAGCAAGGGTCACTACATCTTGGCAAGGGTCTCTAGGGCTAGGTCCTTGCTTGTGATCGGCAAGGGGTGCCAGCCAACTTTAATTAGAAATCGCTAATATGGATATCAACTGTCTTAAGTGACACAATCAATACTGATATAGATAATTTTCATAATTTCAAAATATATATAATTTTTTTTTCTTTCTTTCATTTTCCTCTCATCGTTGGCCCTCATTGGCTACTGGTGCAAGTCGTAGCCCTCACTCAGGCTTTTGCCAGAATTGGGCTTACCGGCTCTCACCGGCCAAAATGAAAGGAAAAAGAAAAAGAAAACTAATAATAATAAATTCAATATTTTTATAAAATAGTGAAAATTATCTATGTTGACACCACCCGTACCACATAGGACCTTTGTACCATGTAAAACAGCTAGCTTTCATATCAGTTTTAGAACTTAATTGCATTAATTTAACAAGTTTTAGGACTTGATTACACTAATTTGACAAGTTTCAGAACATATTACAATTCCGTGATAAATTTTAAGATTTTCAGTACAGTTATACTTAAAACAACAAAAAATTAAAAACCAAAATAAGCTTAATTTTTACAAGAAACACACATACTAAAACTTAAGCAAAACGTAAAGTCCACACAGGAGCAATTTCCCTGTTAAAGAAACATGGCGCCATCCCCCGGCAAAGGTCCCTGCTTGCACCTTGCCATCTTCAAGGTTGATTACACACGGAGTTGATCCACGCAAAATCTCCCCCTTACAAAGAAAGGTGTAAAGGGTCAGCATTTCAAATCCTAAGAACACTCCCTCGAAGAGAAGGAGAGTGAAATTTGGAACACTAGCGAGCGATAGAGAAATCTGACCCGATGGGAAAGGGATCGCGTCCCATTGAATGGAGTGTAGTCGATATATTTCCAGCAGAGAACAGAAGAGACGGGGGGCCGATGAAGCCGAACGATGATCAATCAAAATCAAGCTCTCTCACTTTTTACAAGTAGCTGCTTTGTCTCCAGCAGAAAGAGCGCCATCGGGCTGTGGTCCTCATTCATTACGATTGCACATATTCTGACGATTGAGCCTCTTCCTTTTTTGTATCCGTCTCTCCAGCTATTTTCTTGCTTTTCCATATTCTTTCATTAATTCCCTTTTGTCTCCTTCTCCTGCTTTTCTTGCTTTTTCCTTTTTGTCCCCCTCATCCATTTTTTTTTTCCCAACGCCATTTTCATCTTCTTCTTCTTCTTTTTTTTTTGGCTTATGTTAGTATCTTTTTTTTTTTTTAATCTTTTTGTGGGGCTTATACTAATTATTGCCCTTACCCCCACAAAATGATAAGAGGAGGGAAACTTTTTTTTTTTTTGTCAGTCCTACTCTATTCCTATTCTACACTCACTTCTCGGGCTTTTGCCTCTTTGCGGGGCGTGGGAAATCAGCCCACTCACCGAAACTTATGCGTCACCCCATCCCCCACGAGAATGTGGGGATTTGAGCCTCACATTCCCCTTCCACGTTGGAAGGATGGCGTAGAGGCGAATCACAGTGGTTAAGATGAGGAAACTGGCTAGCGTTATATTTGGAGTCAATTTTTTCAATTTTTTTTTTTTTTTTTATGAATATTGAATCTCTAACGAATGAAATTGTTGATTTTCTTGAAAGGAAAGATATAACAAGTGGACTAGTATTAATTGTACATTTACTCTTATTGGTAGACAACTTAGAAATGTATTTTAAGCGAAGAAAAGAGGGATATAATTCTTAAAAACAAAGAAACTTATGCACGATTTTTTAAAGATTACTTAAGGGTTTGACCCAAAAAAAAAAGATCACTTAATGGTTGGATGCAGATTTAGTCCTTTAAGTTTTAGTATTAGTGCAATTTGGTCCTCCAATTTTTATTTTTTTTTGTAGTCAAATTTTCTAACTTTTTTAGTTTATGCAATCAACGACTTGTTCCCACAATAACTAATACCGGCACGATAGGAGTTGTTTCTTCTAAAATTTGAAATATTTAATTGAACAAAATAAAAGTTTAGAGAATCAAATTGCACAAGTCTTAAAATTATACGTAAGCCAATACTTATTTACTTGTTTATCTTCAGTTTTATGATTTGGAAATTTTCGTAAGGAGATTCAAGTAAGAGGTAAGGGAAATATTCTTAGAATTGAATAAACTCTCTTTCTATTACGTCAAAATATAATAATTCAAAACTAGTTTTTTTCCCCCTTCTTATATCTCTAATAATCACCCCTACATAAATTTTATAAAAGTTGGAATTACCCACCACACCATTTTTGACGTTTTTTTTTTCCATAAATACCCACTACTACCCTATCAAATTCCTCTTCAAAGAAGTTAGTTTTTTTTCATCCACTCAATTTTAAGTACGGTGTTCAATAAAATGAGCCCCAACCTATCTAAATTTAGAGGTATCCAACGTAAAATTTTCAGGCCTCGCAATGATTTTCTACTCGATTGGCAAAATCTGCCAAATTGAAGCGACGTCGCAGTCAGAATTAGCTGGAATTTTGCAGCACTTTGTGTAATTTCACTTCGATCTACTTGGAAAGTGCCCGGTCATGGAATGTATGCCCTTTCGCAGAAATTTCTCTGCGCAAAAATTTATGGAATTTTGGCTTTTAGTCTTTTGCCACAAGTCTTTCGGAAACTGCGTCAACCCCGCAGCGTCTTTTCCTGCTCTCTAGTCTCTTTCATTGTCTCATGTGTCTCGAGTACAATTATTGACAGCAAAGTTTTATTTTATAAAAATATGGATGCAATTCGTGTATATGCTATGAAAATTACTATTATGGATTACCGAGTTACTGGGATTACGTTAACATATGTTAAAAAATTAGTGCTATCTTATACTTATGAGTTAGTTTTGGATACGGTCCGATACTCAATGTAAGTTAGTAATTGGACTTGGAAGTATCCATGAAATGGTCGTGTATCTAATTTTGTGAATTTGTGAATTAAATCTCGCAATCTTGCCCATGAAGTTACTTAATGAATCCTGTAGCTAGAAGGACGCCTAGTAGTGTCCAGAAACCGAATCCTAGGGTTCACGTGGGAAAAGATTGCTTGGTACAAAAAGTCAATAGGATCCCAGGATGAATAGGAACCAAAGTTTAAGATCATAGCAAGAAGCTAGGTAGGCTAGATGCCCAACATGCCCTAATAAGTTAATAATAAATGTACGTATTTAATTATGTAAAGGGACATAATTGGTATGTATGGGAACCTTTGCTTGCACCAAAAACGGGTTGAAACGAGAGTGATCTTCAATGGCAATAACAAGTTCTACAAGTTGGCAACAACTCTAAGTCGACATGTTGGGATTATATGCCCTTGTTGTTCATGGTTCGTGATCATGTTAGTCTATAAAGACCGATGCACAACGATCCACATGTTCAATGTGTTCCTAATTTCATTTTCACAAAGTTAAATTACAAAAAAAAAAAAAAAAAAAAGAAAAAAAAAGGTAGTGTTTTAGGTGAAACTGTTCCATAGTCAACGGGCATAAGGAAATAGTAATATGATAACGACCATTTTCAATGGCAACTCTATTTATATTGAAATTTCGTGTGTCGTGATGTAAATTCCAATTGCATTTCTTCCTTGAAATCTCGATAATGGCCGAGTCTCTAGCAAAGATGAAAAGGTACAAGGAGTGGGAGATCCTATGAACTTTGACTCGGGTCAAGTATGAGATCCTAGGATTAGAGGGCATGCACCAATAAATATGGTCACTTTATACATCAAAAGGTGCAAATCTTGCCCCCATTGTTTGCCCTGCAAGCGTAATAGGGTTCAAGATTCTCATGTAGATCTGCTCCCCACTCTCTCCTCATTTTGTCCCTTTTGAGAGTAGCTTCAAGGGATGGCACGCTCAGAAGATGAGCCAGGAGACCATCAGAATAATCAAGATTAGGATGCTCGTAATTTTTTTAATTAGTAGGGTGTCCTATGGTTTATCTTTTGACCTCATTCCAATGAACCTAATCACCACCTCTCGTCTATTGTTAAATCCACGTGTCTATCTTTGGATAATATTCTATGGAGGTCCGCAATTTTTCGCATGATTCCATGTGCACCCAAGCGCAACGACTCTAGACAACCCTCCAATTCAAAAATGTGGCAGGAATTGATGGGCTTGAGTGACTTGATTCCATCTTGTTGGGCCCATCTTAGAAGGAGAACAACAATTTTTGAAGCGGAAAATTGTGGACCTTTGTAAGGTGGGATCAAGTTACAAAAGCCCATCAATTCATGCCATTTTTTAATTGGCACGTTCACCACCTCAAATGTTGCAAGGGGACCCGAAGAACTTGCTCATTCATTAAGTGCCTCCCATTCGCAAACTAAAACAAAGATAAGCCTGACACCAAGAAATTCTACCGCTGTCACCTATAGGTACTGTTTAAGATTTTTTTTTTTTTTTTTTTTTTACATTAATTGTTGCTAAAACAAGATGTTTCGCGTTACACTAATTTTTTTTATTTGCTGGTCTTGCTGTTGTAACTAGAATGGTATCCTACATGATTTTTGCATACCAATAGTAACGACTCGGCCTGACAAGACCGTGAAGTTATTGCCAAGGAGCGGTTTCTAGCAAACTTCTAAGATGGCAAAGGGGCAACGCATAATCTCGTGGAAAAGTGCCCACCTGTTTGCCAAAGGACAAAATCGCAAGACTCAATTTGGGATGGGCCAAAGCGGATAAGACTTTGAGTGAATTAATTCAAGGGTGTTTGATATGGTATCAAAGCAAGACCCCATTTAGGAGATGTGTGGTTCAATGATGAATTATGCGAAAGCTAGTGGGCCTATAACAATCAGTTTGATAAGGGCATGGAGTGATTGTTGGGGCTAGGGAGCTTGAACAAAAAGTGACTCCTAACAAGCTTTTAAAATGGCAAATGGGACAAGAATAGATCGAATTGTGCACTGAACAAGGGAAAGCTTTTTGAGAATATATATGTGAAACTTGAATTAACTCAGTATTAGAACTCCAATTTTTAAGCGTGCTTAGGTGAGAACATAATCAAGATAGGTGACCTCTTAGGAAAATGTCCACCTATACATCAAAGAGCAAAACTATGAGGCTCGATAGGAGGTAAGACAAAGTTAACTCAGGATATCATAGCAACATCTAAATATACTTACTCAATTAAGTAAAAACAAAGTCACCTGCACATGGACGATTAACAAGAAAATTACTTCAATTCTAATTAATAAGTCTAAATAAGACCAAACCAAAAAGAACACAGACTCAATTCTTTTTTGGCGATAGATCACAAACTTCATTAAAAAAAAAAAAAAAAATCCAACAGGGTTTTCATTCACTCCTCAAATTTGTTAATTGTAATGTCTTACCCAACTTAAAACTAATAGAAGTTCAAATCTTAAAAGTCACTAATCCATTCACTTTAAACTTTTCTGCTAGGATTTCTAGTTCTACTAATAGTAACACCTAATTTACACAACTTAAGTCATCAATAAATTCAGCTCAAGTCATAGCAATCCAAGTTAACTCGAAAGTCAAAATCGTAATCATCTTGTGACAAGCCAAAAATGCAATTAATTTTTAAAAAAATAAAGTACATTGAATTTGTTTGATCAAATTCCTTCCCCCATTGATTTTTTTCTTTGAACCCATGTCTTTCACCATGCTAACCAACTTTCTAATCAAAATAACTTCACTAGATAAATGTATATCATGGCTAAATTCAACAAATGCCAACAAGAAACTTACTGGAATAGACGGATTTTCACTTGTTAATTTTTGAAATCTCATTAAATTAGGTAAAAACACATGAATTACTCTTTTACTTTCTTTGTATCTATAATAGGTGAAAATGTTTTACGCGAGGTTCACTACAAAATAATTGAATTTTACATATAAGGAGTTAATCAAAGTGCTAACAAATATTCACAAGCAGTAATTATATTTCCTTCATGTCGATTTCATTTTCTTTTTTGGTCAAAAGAAAACCGTCCAATATCCGAGAATTTTCTATCGAGATTCCTTTTTATATGTGCTCCATCTCTGTCTTGCCAATTCCATTTCGGTGGCAATTTGTGGTCGAAAGAGCACCATGACTCATAGGAACAATGGTGTCACTACCATAGCAATAATCACATTTATATATGTCATACCGTCAAACTAATTGCTCATTTTATCTATGTATATTTCTTCTTAGCAGTTTTAACTGTGAAAAGGAACTTCAGTAGAACCCCTCCTTAATTCGAGATAGTGATTACAGTTTTATTAAGCAATCTTCTTCAGGAAGTTGATGCGGCCGTCTAAGATGTTGCACCTTTAAATCAAGTCTTACTAAATACAAAACTTATATCACTTTTTTTATAGCGTCACACAACTATAGTATTAGCACCTGAGGTCAATCATTAAGGCACAGAAATGTGAGCGTGGATTATGCACATAACACGTCTGATTCCTCATACCACTAGGCACAAAAAATTGACAGTTTGAACACTTACCCGGACGTTGGTTCACATCTTACCTAGTCCATAAAAGTACTACTTGCTCCATGAAATTAGGGCGGTATTTCATGGACCTCCGGCTCACCTACCCGAGTTGGAATTTCTAGTCATAAACAGAAAGACCATAACACAACCACACCTACACCAAGTGAAATCTAGGTTGGGAGGCGTCTGATGTTTTAGCCTACTATGAGGTAGAATGTTTCACAAAATTGAATTTGAACGTAGCCAATTGAATCGAGGGTATAAACTCGATTGATCGTATGTAGCAAAATCTCTCAAACTCGGCGTGCAACGTGCACCTTCGAGATCGTCGGCCGAAACTAGACAATCGCTAGAAACCTTCAGAAAGAAACAAGTCCAACACCAATCATTGGCAACTGACCTTATTTGGAGTAAAAGAGAGAGAGAGTAGACTGCGACCCCAAGGAAAACCTAACTAGGTACAACGTAAGGGACAATGACATGGTGGGTTCCTCCAAAAGGAGAGATTACTCTCGTAATTTTCCCCCCGGCTATCACAACAATTCGTCCATTCGTTTGGGAAATGAAGAGTCCAATGTACGGGACAGCAACCTCCCAAGAATTCCGTTAGAACGATCTTTGCCCTAGGAGAAATTCCTAGGTTGTAACTCCGAAACCCTTTTGTTGCCGCTACCTCGATTCACTTCATGGTCGATGTCAATGACAAGGGATCAGATCATCGGTGTGTCCGCCAGGGTCCCTTTATCATCTTCTCTCCCTCTTTATATGGTTTTTCTCCCTTTGGCATTCCACATGAAGCACGCACCCTCTTCCTTCAAGGCAAAATCTTCGCTCTCTCACTCCAGATGCTGATGAGCTCCCTCACGTCCACGCCGCGGCCCGCGACGCCCCCGCGGTCCCTGGAGTTCTCCCCCTCCTCGGCGCATCTCGTCTACGCGCCGTTCTGCCTCAAGGACCCGACTCTGAAGGCGGAGCCCGCTTCGAATTGGATAGAGCGCTACGATCCCGCTAGCAATTCTTGGTCCTACGTGAGCCTAATCCCTCACGTGGTGGAAGGACATGTCTTGAAGGGCTTCGCGATGGTGTCGGTCGGAGAGACGATTTACGTCATCGGCGGCCGGCTCTGCCACAAGGAAATGACTCACGTCTCCGACGTTTTAGCCGACTGGGTCGACGTCGAGGTGGAGATACTCTCGACCGTAATGAAGTACAACGCGAGGACCGAACAGTGGTCCACGTGCGCGTCGCTGGGGACCCCGCGTTCGGATTTCGCGTGTGCCGCTTGGGACGACAAGATCTATGTCGCGGGCGGGCAGTCGAATTTGGGTTGTGCTAGGGGGATTTCGTCCGCGGAAGTGTATGATCCGGTTCTAGACGAGTGGAGTCCTCTGCCCGACATGAACACCATGAGGTACAAATCGGTCGGAGTGACATGGCAAGGCAAGATCCATGTGGTGAGCGGGTTCGTGGAGCGGTTGAACTCGGACCGGACGTTCCCGTTCATCACCGAGCGAAGCTCGGTCGAGGTTTTCGACCCGAGAACCGGGACGTGGGAGCTGATGATGAGGATGTGGCAACTGGACGTCCCCCCTAACCAGATCGTCGCGGTCGACGGGAAGCTGTTCAGCTTCGGAGATTGCTTGAAAGCTTGGAAAGGCCACATTGAAGCATACGATGCAGAGCTCAACATGTGGAACGTAGTCGCGAACTCATGCCACCGAGAATTGTCACAACCGGTCAAGAGGCTCTATCTTACTGCGGCACCCATCGGGACTAACCTGTACTTCTTGCGAGGGTATCGATTCTCGGGGAGCCGCCGGGGATAGTCTCCATGGCCTGCAAATTCGACACATCGGCGACAACCCGCGACGCGTGGACGAGCTTCGAGCCAGTCGTGGAAGCGGCGGAGAAGGAGCTTTGCAGCCACTGCTGCGTCGTTAAGCTCTTGTAATAAGCTTGATCCGAGCCTAGACATGATCCATCTGGGTCTCAACTGAGCCTACGCTTTGCACTCGAATCATACTTTATAAGGTTCTGTCGCATGAAATCTTGTTTTTGGTCTCATCGTACTATCACTTCCACCTGATTTTGCCGCTGGTGTTTGATCAAACTCAGAGAAAAATTTTAGTTAAAAATCGCATGAGCAATGGAGCTAGAGAACAATTAATGGTCATGGCGAAATTAAACTTTCTCTCGAATATCAGCTATCAGCTGATAATTTTTTTCATTTACATCTATGCACCGTCTCTGAAAAAAAGAGGGGAGACATT
This sequence comes from Eucalyptus cloeziana, assembly GCA_014182715.1. Classification (NCBI taxonomy): domain Eukaryota; kingdom Viridiplantae; phylum Streptophyta; class Magnoliopsida; order Myrtales; family Myrtaceae; genus Eucalyptus; species Eucalyptus cloeziana. The sequence goes on from CM024638.1 coordinate 33,901,014, forward strand.
TTGAGAAAATTTCAAATAATAGCTTGAAATGCTCTCATTTTCTCAAATAAGAGTCTAAAAATAGCCCGAAGTACCATCATTTTCAAATAATGGGATAAAGTGGACCTTATTATAAGTATGAGCTCTAAGCTAAGAAGCACCGACACTCTCTGGAAGCCTCCGTGTCGTGTCCGACACTCCAACATGTTTCGACACGCGGTCAACGAGTGTCGGGAAATCCGACACGTGGTCAACTCTTCCCGACACGCGAGTTCGAAATTCCGACACGCGATTCCGACACGCACGGGGTCAATTTTAAAAAATTTCAATACTTGAGAGGTCAAAATATAAATATATGAAAAAATAATAAAAAATAATAAAAATTAAAAGGAAAGAAGAAAATTTTCACTCTCAAGTTTTTCACTTATAAGTTTTGACATTCCCGTGAATAGCGATGGAACGCCCCTCTTCTCACTGGTGTCGCTCTGCTGCCCTCGCAAACTTAAAGTTGTGATTTTTTTTTCTTCTTTCCGCCTCTCATAGGCCTCGCCTGTAAATTATCTCTTTTGGTCTATGTCATTAGCTTGTGAGTTATCCCTTACATTTTCCATGACGAATTTAGTTATTTCCTTTTCTTTTGGTTGTACTTCAAGAATTCTTGTCCTAGATTTTCATTTTTCTCAAACCTTATTTTGCAAAGGCACTCCAAGCCAGTCTATATCATGATATCTAAACTCTATCTGGGACTATAAAAAATCTCACTAATTTCTGACAAATGTAAAAAAGCATGACATGTTCCTTCAAATTTACTCTTTTGTGTTTGTAATTTTTGAATTTCTTATTTAATCTTTGTCAAATTAAAACAATGAATGATATTAACAAATGTTGAATTAATATTTTTAGTATAAATTAATTCTATACTCTTTTTATTATTTATTTTTGCATTATATATATATATATATAACGTGTCGACATGTCGTGACGCGTGTCGCATGTTCGTGTCGGTGCTACATAGGCCTTAAGTGCCATTGTATTCTTAAATAAGAGCCTAAAGTAATTTGTTTTAAATAATGGTCTAAAGTGATTGTATTAGTTTCAAAAAATGAACTAACCGTACTAGTTGAAGGGAATTTTCATCTTTTAATTTTTTTTCCTTTTTCTTTTCTTTCTTTTTTTCCCTCTTCCCTTCGCTAGACATGATGGAGGTTGCCAAACTCAAGTGAAGCCCGCTCGAAGCCAGCAATGGCAAACCTCGCCCTCACTTGGGGTGGTAAGGTGAGGGCAACCCTCACCCGACGTCGGTGATGGCCGAGGAGGGAAAGAGGAAAAAAGAAAACATAAAAGAAAAGAAAAGAAAGAAAGGAAATTAAAATCAAAAATCAAAAATATACTTATAATTTTTTTTTTTACTTAAATACTCCTTCTTCAATGACGGAGATAGGCACCACCGACCACAGCGTGACCACTTCAGGCATTTCTTTGAGACGATTTGTTCATTCTATGCCATTATTTGAAATAAAATATTCACTTTATGAACTTATTTGAGAAAATAATGACACTTCGACTCTTTTTTGAAATTTTTCTAAAATTTTTTGAGTTGGCTCATGTTTACTCATTGGACGAAATGGAGCGGACGGTTCGACCCGGTTTCGGATTCCTTTTGACTCGACCCGGTAAAACAGCAACGGAGTCTCCGATGAGGACGTTTTATTTTATGGGGCTCTCTCCTCCAATTCCATCCCCAAATTGCCCGCGATTGCAGGTGCTTGCCCTACACACAAAGCATGATGACATTAGAAGAAGCCCAACTTTGTTTGGAAAGCATTGGGCCTCTCGAGCAAAATGGTGGGGCCCACGGACTTTTGGGACATAGTTGGGCCCCACCAACTTCCTCTGTTTTTTTCCTTTCTTTTTCTTCCTTCTTTTTTCGTTGGGTCCTTTTTCAAGGATAGATTGGACTGGATCATTAGGAACCTAGCCCTAGGTGATAGGCCAGCATCAAGACTCTAAGTTTGTCTGTCTCTGTTTTTTTTCAAAAGTTCCTTTGAACGGGAACATGATGCTTTTTTGGATCGAGGAAAGATGGGGAATCGATTCTAGGGTCGGGCGAGCACTAGGGCAAGAATCAAGAATCTATCATGTCGGCAGGTTTTTAGCTTTTGGAATCCAGAACGGAACCGAACTGATCAATCATATAAATTGTTTCTGCAAAAGTTCTTAATTAAAATGCCAATACGACCTGCTAATTTTGGAATTCAACCTATTTATTTTTGAAAAAGTTCTCAATTTAAAGACTTGTAGGATTTGGGTTTTTGAGCTAAGTCTACACGGGTGTTACCAAAATTTATTACCCAAGAACCGAATTGGTCTCTATATCAAACAACTCCACGTAAATCGGATAAGACCGGTTTAGTTCAGTTGTTCTCACATTGAGCTTACCTCCAAAGGAAAGAGGATTCCTATGATTCTTGGAGGATCGATTCACGTCCTCAATTTGTTCTAGTATGTTTTATTATACTTTCTATCAATAATATCGTCATACAATTATTTTAAAAGTTTCAGATGAACAGACAACAGATACTCTTTTATAATTAAATGACCACCATCCTCGAAAATCGGATTATTGGAGATTGGTAGAAATTGGCCCCTCCCCTCCAACAATTTCAAGTGGCCCATAGGCTAGGCCATAGCGTTTTGTTTTGTCGTAGATTGAATTGGCCCAATTACTCATCCCCAGAGGCAAGATGATTTGCACGGTTGTCAAAGTGGTTCTTTCCTAATCCGACGAGCACTAATCCTCAAGGAGTCCACATCACGAGGAATTCATCAAAGCGGTCCTCCAAAAGGCTAACGAGACCTAGTCCTCTCTCTCTCTCTCTCTTCTCCTTCTCCTTTGGGGTCATGTCTTCAGGGGCGGAGAGAAGAGTGAATAGAACGTGGGGGTGGCGGTCCAAGCTGGGAAGGAAGACTACTTACAGGCGCATGAAAAGAAGAGAAAGTGAGCAGATCACGTGAGAGCCGAAGCCAATGGCTCTCGCTCCTCGCACGGCGACCACGGCCGCGAGCAGACATCGCCCGACCCACACGCACCGTGAGAACGAGAGAATCGAGTACGCCCCTCTCGCGCGTCGCGTTCCGACAGCTTTTTTTCCTTTCCCGGTCGAGGTCAGAAGAAGCTTTTTGGGCCCCTTTTCTTGGAGCCGAAAGCTCCTTCCTTTTTCCACGACACTTCGACCCCCCCACGCGTTTTTGCGCAGGAGTGTGCATGAACAGTTCTTCGGCTTGTCTGGCACCCAAAAAAAAAAAAAAAAAAGAGGGAGAAGGAGTTGATGATGATGCCATTCGTGATCTTTCGGCTGATGGTATTAGATTCTCGGAACTCTTTTTTAATCCGAGATGCAATGTCGTCCCGGAATTTTCAATAGGATCGAATAAATTTCTAGATCATTTTGAGAATGTTCGATTGTTGGAAAAAGTACTTAGAATTGAATAGAATAATGAAGATGGATCTTTAGAGTACTCGAGTCGGACTTTGAAGCGTGATATCACTTTCTTTAAGGATTTATTTGCCCCACAAAGTTCTTCAATAGTTCTGCAAAATATCCTCCAGGGATACAACAAAGCCAAATGAGAATCTTGATAAAGAATTCTAGTATTTCTTCATAATCTCCTTAGGAAACAATTGAAAAATTGGTTGCGGTTTTTCAAAAAGAATGCTCAAAAAAATGATCACTCTCTTTTTCCGAAAATTGACAAGTATATATATATATATAAACAGTCTTGCAACTCTTCGTGAAAAATTGCCAAAAAATGAACAAACGTGTCATTTCAAAAATTGTCAAATGAACAAAAGTGTCCATTCGTAAGAAGTTAAAAACCGAACAAATACAATCCTTCGGGAAAGGTCGCAAATTGAACAGGTATTTTCTTTCAAAGGTTGTCTTGAAAAGACACAAACAAAATTCGGAATAAAAATAATAATAATTATTTAATAAATAAAATTTCGAAATTATTCATTATTAATTAATTAATTTCCGAAAATTCTCAATATCAAAAACAACCTTTGAATTGATTAAACTTAATAAGATAACCGAACGAAATAAAATAAAAATAAATTAGCTTATTTCCTCCCATTTCTCCTATGTGGGAAAAGAGAAAAACACTTTAGTTTGTTTTACAAACAAACTTCCAACATCAATTGCATCGTTGGTTTGGAGGAATTACCTCAAATCCTGAAAATGCCATTCACTCAAATGGAGGAAAGCCGTCTCCTCCTTTAAACTTTCAATTCATATCACTTTTTAACTGAGAATGAAGGGATGAAACTAAATCCTCCATGTCTATTAAAGGTAGGGAATTATGTGTCGCATCCCTTGTTCTCCTGTGTCCTCGCACAATTTTTTGTCGAATGAAGTCATCCGAAAGTCACTTTTGAAAGATGGTTGCACAATTCTTTTTTTTTTTTTTTGTCTTTTTCAATGTTTATGTTCTCCTTCTTCGTTCTCTTTTTAACTTTTTATCATTCTGATTTTTCTTTTCTTTTCCTCACTATTCATCTTCTTTTTATGGCTTCCCACGGTTGCTTGATAGGGCCGGTGAGGGTTATCGAGGTCTCGGCAATGGTTGATGACCCTTGTCCAGATCTTTGGCATGAGGGAGTTGCAATCCTCGCCTACCATCATTGAGGCTCAGGTGTCCCTCGCCGGCTCTTTTCAACTATGGTGGGGCGATATAAGAAGAAAATGAACAATTGTGTCTTCTTAGTGACGAAGTGGGAGGAGATGAAGGCATAACGAAGAAGATGAATAATGGTGTGGGAAAAAAAAAAAGGAAAGGAAAGGAAAAAAATCTAAAAAATAATTGCAAAAGCACGTGGTTTCTTTTCATTTTTCCACATCAAGCATCAATCTTTCCACATTAGGCATCAACTATTTTATGTGTCAATCACTAACCGTGCCATATACGAGAATCAGTGTTAATTGCACCACCACATCAATTTTTTCCGATTTTTCCGATTTAAATTTCTCGGATATACCATATTGAAAAATTGTCAAAAGTTTTAGGATTACACTGGCTAAATTAAAAAACTTATAACTGAATTGAAATCTTTACAATATATTTGGGATTTTTTAGGTAATTTTACTTATCTTGTTAGTGGCAGTCTCTATATTCCTGCTCAAAATTTAAAGTTGTTTAATTTCTATTTTCAAAATGATTGATGTGCTTTTAAAATGGCTACTGTTGGTGTTTGGATCGTTCTAAGATGGATTGTGCTGACATAGACCTATCACTGTCGAAAGATGCTGACTTAGATCGATCTAAATTTTCTTATGCTACGGATGTGGTGTCTACGTTACAAAATATTGGGCTTAGATGGCCTTAGGTGCCTATTTGGCATTGCATGTACGCAAGATGTCCTAATAAGAATGTGATACGTCCAATCTGTCCAAATAAACATTCTCGACATCTAATGCAATATTCCTGGGAGCCACTTCAAGGGATAATATGAATGTTTTTAAAAATGAAGACTATTTGCAGACGATTTTGTAAATCAAGTAAAAGGACGACTATTATAAGGATGTGAATAGAAGGCAAAAATGGACATAATCAAATCTTGAAATTTGTCAAATTAATGTCATCGAATACCTCCTTCGACTCCATCTAATTTGATTGAAAGAAAATACTGATTTGGAATACAATTTTAGTGTTTTCATTAAATGCATGGCGATGATGTAGTGCCAAGTAAGTAATAAGCCTCAAAAACTAAGAAAAAGGAAAATATTATATTTGTTTCTTAGAAAATTTTCTATGGGAAAATATTTTCCTCATTTTTTAGCATTTGAGTTGCTTAAGAAAATGAATTAATGAAAAATCTTTTTTTAATCACAAAAAAATCATTCATTTTTTTACAAATAAAAATTCATTTTGAATATGACTAGACATGGGAGTTTGGATCAAAAAGCTCGATGCTTGAGCACGGAACCTTGATTCCTTTACTCAGGTCTTCAGCAATCAAGTCCACATCCCTAATGCTTGAGCTTGGATTTCTAGTGGCCATGCCCTGGTATCTTGGTCGTGGGCCCCAATACCTCAAGGTCGAGATCGATTTCTTAGTGGCCAAGCCTGGGTCCACAAAGGCTAACCCTAGGTCTCTCGAAACCGGTCCCAAGACTTTGATGCCCATGCCAGGGCTATCCTAATGACTATGCCCGCATACCTAGTTCCTTCACCCAAGTCACTAGCACCTAGGCCTCGATCCATTGAGGCTGAGCTCAAGTCTCCCACAACCATGTTCAAAACAAGCAATGCACTTCCAAGTCTAGTAGCCATGCCCAAGGACCTTGCTCCCGCGTTCAATTCATTGGTGCCTGGGCCCAAATCCATTAAGGCAAAGTCAAATCCATAGAAGCTGCACCTAGATCCATCGAGAATGAGCTCGAGTCCATAGAGGCCGAGCCCTGAGCCCATGATGTCAGTGCTCAAGCCGAGGTCACTAGTGGATGCCTAAGTATTCAGCTCCCACACCCAACTCACTAGACCTTGAGCTTTGGTCCATTGACACTGATTCCCACTCCTCAATAGAGTGGCCTAGGTCCCTAAAGATTGGGTGCACGATCCCGATGCCTATGCCCTAGTCCATAGCTACCATCCCTTGCTCTTTTAAGGCTAGGCTTAAGTCCACAAAGCCAAGCCGGAGACCTCGATGCCTGTGCTTGGATACATAGCAACCATGCGAATGGGCCCTTCGGCCAAGATCCATTGAGCTCAAGCTTAGGTCCTTGACTACTCGACCTCGGTCCCTCAAGGCCAGGTGCAAGACTTTAGTGCCTGTGTCTAGGTACTCAATTCCCCATGCCGAAGTCATTGACACTCATTGGCCGAGCCTCAGTCCACAAAGGCCAAGTCCAAGACTCTAGTTCACGTCCAAGTCCAAGTGGTTATGCTCGGGTACCCAACTCTTACACCCAAGTTAAGGCCCTTGTCTCTAGAGGCCGAGCGTAGGACTCCAGTACCCTTGATTGAGTCTCGTGGCTGCCATGCCCTAGTATTTAGCTCCCGCACCCAACTGGTGCTTGGCCCCGTTCCTCAATAGAAGGGCCCATGTCCATAAAGGCTGGTCCCAAGTCCCTTCAGGTTGAGCCCAAGATCACGATGCTTAAGCCTTGGTCCCTTGTGATCGTGCTTGGGCACCCAACTCTTGTGTCGAAGTTACCAACGCCGGGGTTCAAGTCCAAGTCCCTAGTGCTCGTGCTTTGATTCATTGTGGCCAAGTGCAAGAAACATTGCCTAGATGTCCCTAGCAGTAACTATCGCGCCCAAGTCATTGGGACTCTCGCATATGGATGTCCCTTACATCACATGAACATCATACATCGCAAATCAAGTTTATCCTTCGAGACAAAGGAAAATAATTTTTAATTCATTTTTGGATTTCAATCAAACACTAAATAATATAATTATTTTTGTTGAAAAAATGACTTCTTTAGAAATGACAAATTTTTCATAAAACAAACGTAACAAAAAGCTATGGCCTTTTTACCAACTTAAATGGATCAATTAGTTGATTGAGTAGTGTCACCAAACAAAATGTACGTAGATCTGGTAAACTCCCGGCGATGAGAAAAGATTAAAAGAAACGACGCTAATCAAAAAGGAAAAAAAAATGACTAAAAATTTAAACAAACGTACTTGCTAATGTGAGTTTTGTACGAAGTTATATTAATTAGGTGATTAAGTAGCGTCACCAGGCAAGAGATAGTTGGATCTGGTAAATCGTCTGCAATATTAAAAGATTAAAAGAAACAAGGATAAAAAATTTAAGGAAAGGAAAAAAAAGTGCAAAATTTAAGAAAAAACAGAGCAAATTTGGGACATTGAAGAGATTGGTGGGTGGCGGGGCCATCGATCTTCGCCCGAGTCTCGTCGTGAGTTCTTTCCTTTTCTGAAACTTTTTGGCCTTTTTCTTCAAATTTGTTTTCAATTTTTTTATTTGGCCAATGCAGTGACCAAGTTAACATTATTTGCCTTCAAAAAAATATTACAAAAAAAGTCAAGTCAATATTTTCGGTCACTTGAAGTTAATGAAATTAACAAAAGCATTTGATTGTATTAATTTAATAAGTTGTAAGACTTAATAACATTTTTTTTTTTAAGTATTAGAACTCGACACCACTCCACAATAAGTTTAAGGATTTTTAATATACTTATCCCTTTATTTGCATGTTTCGATTTAAGAGGCGGGTAGTCTCTTTTCATGTTCTTTTTGCCGAGACCACTTAAAAGGAATCCATGACTCGAGATACAAGTCGACATAATCTCATAATTACAATGATACTGTTAGCCTAAGCCTACCAAGCACTTATATATTCCACCCTTTAATAATTGATGCAACGATAGCCAAATCAATCCTAATTCTCAAGGAATAATAAATAATGTGTTTCGTGCGCACATGCATGTAGAGGGAGTTCTAAACCCTACAAAATGAAGAAAAAGAAAATCTATTGATGGATACCAAACTAGAAGCACTAGTCTCCCCACCATCAAGAATTAGTGGAAAAATAATTGGGTTTAGTGGAGAGGAAAAGTATTAACAAAGTTCTAAACTTATTGTAGCTTATTGTATTAGTGTAAATTCAATCCTAAATTTTATTAATTGGATCAATTTAGTCCTACTTCTTTTACATTTATGTCAATTTTGTTAATCTAGTCAATTTTAATCGAAAATCGCTGGCATGGATGCTGATTATCCTATGTGGTATGATCAACTAACTAACATGAAATTTTTTTTGATAATATATCAATAATATCTTTATTTTTTATGGTTTTTTTTCTCTTTATTTTGATTTTGGGTTGAGGGCCGATGAGGGTCATCGGCCCGACACTAGGTGAGGGCCGCAATGCCCTCACGTAGGGCAAGCGAGGTTAGCTGGCGACCCTTGCGAGCCCTCAACCCCTAAAAAAATTAAAAGGAAAAAAAGGAAAAAAAAAACATAAAAAATTTGAAATATTATTTAAAAAAATGTCCACGTTAGCATCAGCCACGTTATGTAAGATGGCCGACATTCACATCAACAATTTCCTATCATAATCTATCAAAGGGACTGAATCGACATAAATACAAAAGGCTTATGATTAAATTGGTCAAATCAAAAGGCTTATAATTGAATTGGTATCAACTCAGTAGCTTTAAAACTACTTTTTGACACTTCTCTCTTCGGCGGAGTATTTCCAAATTAAATCCGTGGAGACTGATAATATAAAAAAGGGCTAAACGCATCATCTTTCACATTGTGATTTGATTACCTTAATCTAATCACACAGTTGAATGATCCGACGCAAGGGAAGGAAGCAGGTGGAGCCAGACGGAGACAAGAGGTTGGGGAGACGTGATGGGGGCGGGGGCAGCGGCCCGACACGGCGCATGTGAGGATTCAAATCCGAGTGGTTCTTCGTTTTTTTTGTGTTGTTGTATCGATGACGACCACGACGGTGTCGTCGGACACGGTCGCTGTTCGTGGGGATGCCTGCAGCCGTACGATCGAGGGGGGGCTAGTCTTTGCCCCATTTTTGCTTGGACAAAAGTACTATGCGGCATCAATGCAACGTCCGGTGACCATCAATGCTTTCCGGATTGATTTGGTAGCGCCGATTGAAACATTTTTGAATCCGCGGCCATCCCCTGTTCCCTAAGCGGCTCGCGAATTTTCAATGAGCTTAGGGTCGATTATGAAAGGAATGTTCCGGTGGGTTACGATCGTGGCTCGATTAAGTCAGATTGTGAGCACCTGGAGTATAGTCGATCCTCGTTTTTAGCCGTCCGATCTATACTAACATATGCTCTTTTGCTCTGCTCTCGTGCCGACGGGCTTATGGCCTTGGGTTTTGCTGACGGCGAGTATTTTTTGAGGCCTTCATTTGCGAGAGGGTCCATGATGATCAATAACATCGGGAGCGACCTGTCGTGTGGCCTTGTGATACAACTTTTCATAGAGGAAACTCGAGGAGAGTTACCTACTTTTCTTTATTAACCATATAAGCATGACGGGATTTTTCCCATTCTTTTTTATGATTTAAAAGCCTTTTTTTAAGATGTGCACATTTCAAGACGCACAAACAGCTTGTAAAGTTACTATAACCAACTAAATTATTTTCTGTATATTGCAATTGCTGTTCATCAAATTCTGGACGTCGAGTGAAGGACACTACGAAAATTGAGAATTAAAAAATACAAAAATTCGAATTATTTATTTATTTATTTATGATTATTTGGAACTTTCCTTGCTTCACCAGGTAGGATCTTTATTTTTTTATCGGTTGGGCCACGACAACAAATGGAAAAGCTGAGTTTTGGAGCTGTCATTTGGCCCAGTGAGGAATCGCTTTTTGTCTCGAAATCAGCCATTCATTTGGTTTCCTTCTCCTTTTTTTTTTTAATTAAATTCCAAGAGGGGAAAATTAGGGGAAAATGTGTATTTTCTAGGTTTTGGCTGTTCTGGTTTTTGGGCACAACATGCATGGTGGATGGGGATTTCCTCATCTTTGAATGTTGCAAACCATGTGTTGCCAATTATTAATTTCTCACCAACTTGCTAGTGTCCCTTTGCCGTGAAATATCAACGTGGACATGTCCGGGATTCCGAATAGTAACCTCATCTATTATGGACATGCGATTATTTGTAGTCACATCTAAACTTGGCTTGATCGCCAAGGCTTGACCCGTTCAATACGAGAAATTTCTCTTCTTCTTCTTTTGTATATATTATCATTTATATCCCTTCATTTATCGCAATCATAAAAACAGACAATTGTTAATTAAGGTCTATAAACCACGTCCATCATCGCTAATTTCGTATTTTAAATTCATTTAGATGGGACTTGTGTTTAAACGACAACCTTATCCATGTAAACCACGTCCATCATGGCTGTCTGTAATAGTTTTTTTGCTAATTATTTACTTTTGGCTTTAATTTTTTAAAATTCAAAATCCAACTATGTTGTTATAACGAAATCGTATATTTGAGGGAAGGGAAAATGGAAGGCGTGTAGAAAATGGGGTAACATAAAATGTCTTAAGAGAAAAAATGGAGAAAAAAAATATTAAAATTTCCACATTTTTCTTCACCTATTTGCTCTTTTCTCTCCACCAACTTCCAAACGAAGCATTGGGGTCACTTAAAATTATTCCTTAATAGTGGTTTTGGCTTGCTCTGAAGCCACCTCAATTATGGTATAAATAGCTCCAAATGGACGAATCTTGTCGAACAGTGACTGAATGGACTAGTGATAAAATGTGGTGCTGATCAAATACTACTTAATATTAACATGGTGACGCGAACAATTTAATTTATTTATTTATTTCTTTCCTCGACATGAACAAAGAAAGAATAATAGATAAATTTCATAGGATAGTCAATGATCTTTAGCGAATTTTGTAATCACTTACTCGAATATATTCAGAATGAATATTGCGTTTTACTCTTTTGCAATTTGTATAATACACACATTTCGACGTTTTCCAAAATGTAAAATATTTGAAGCCCTCGCGAATGAATTTCTTGTAATTCTTTGAATTTTGGATAATCTTTGGAATTTCGCCGGAAAATTAAAAATTCGGACATTTCAAAAGTCCATCATAATCTTTCCTCTCTCTCTCTCCGTTTTTTTTTTTTTTTTTTTTTTTTTGCACTCTTTAGTTCAATTATTAAGCCCCATTGCATCAAATCAAGTAGCACGTTCGGACCCCAAAGCCTAAGGGCACAAGTCAATAAATTCGGCTTCTATCATTTCCTGTCCCCTCGCCATTAGTCGGAAAAAGCAAATCTTTGTTCCTGAAAAAAGAAAAAAAAACTGCTTTAACTTTGATTTACTCTGAAAATCTTACAATCTTTTCTTAGAATAATTACTTGAAAGTTCAACTTCTCATGGAAGCATAACGTGGCATATAAGTATAACCATCAAACGAGTAGCTTTTTTGAAAGATTTTCCTAACTTTGAGGTCTATAATTGAAGGATAAATGCTGCATTTCATACAGTTGGTGACACAAAAAGTATGGTCAAAATTTCCGGCTCGTGGTCGGAAAAAAAGGGAAGGAAAGAAAGGAAGAGAAAAAAAAAAGGAAAAAGAAAAAATAAACAAGAGCATTAAATTATTATTAAAAAATTATCCAACATTAATAAAGAGTAAAACCGCATACCAAATAGGCACATAGGGAATTCCATTTGGGAATAAATATAGGAACAAAGCCATGTTTTCCTTCCTCTCCCGCCTTTTATCTTCCTGCCCAAGGCGAAGACAATACTTTTTTTTTTTTTTTTGTTGAAGTCAATACTTGAAAAGGCCTGAACAAATTTGACGGTCAAAACAATCGCTCAAATGGAAAAATTACCAAAAGTGTTCAAAAACTATTGTAATTATGTCAATTTAGTCTTAATTTTTATTTTTTGCTAAACGAGTCATTCACATTTTTGTATTCATGCCAATTCAGTTCATTTGGCAAATTTTGACCGAAAATCGTTGATGTGGATGCCGACTGTCCTACGTAGTACTATTAGCGTTGATGTGGATAATTTTTTAATAATAATTTAATGCTCTTGTTTATTTTTCATTTTTCCTTATTTTTCTCTTCCTTTCTTTCCTTCCCTTTTTTTCCGACCACGAGCCGGAAATTTTGACCATACTTTTTGTGTTACCAACTGTATGAAATGCCGCATTTATCCTTCAATTATAGACCTCAAAGTTAGGAAAATCTTTCAAAAAAGCTACTCGTTTCATGGTTATACTTATATGCCACGTTATGCTTCCATGAGAAGTTGAACTTTCAAGTAATTATTCTAAGAAAAGATTGTAAGATTTTCAGAGTAAATCAAAGTTAATGAAGGACTTGTACACAAATAGAGTAGAGGGGTGTCGTATCCCCAAAAATATATTTATTAAATTTCCAAATCAAAATCGGGAGAGGATGACATTCAGATCTAGATCAAGAGACTTCAAACTCTCAAATCAAGAATCATATAAGGAGAAAAGAGCTCCTAGATCTAAATTGAAATAGAAGAAAAAGCAAGAAAAGAATGATAAAATGGAAACAAAATCAACAAAAGAGGGAAAGTTGTGTTTGGCATAGTCTTCTATATGCTACGTTAATGCATTTACCATTCTCATTTTTCTTCTATGCATAACATGAATACGAAGGTCCTTTATTTCATCCTTTTATCTCACGTGTGCATATCTTAATCATCATAGCCGTTGATCAACAAAAATAAGCTTTCAATTTAAAATTGTAACTATAGACGTCAATTTTTTAGAACACGGTTATATTATATGCTTTTGGAGCAACTGAATTCTCACGGAAAAAGGCTTCTTCGATTAGTTTTGTGCTTGTCGTAGGTTGTGAAAATATGATCAAACTAAGTAAAAAGAAATAAATCTAGGGAAAATGTCACAAATGGTCCCTATACTTTTACTTAATGTGCAATTTCGTCCCTGAACTTTCAATTTGCTTAATTTGGTCCCTGAACTATTGATAAATGTCCGATCGGCAGAGGGAAGAGAGAAGAAGCAACAAAAAAAAAAAAAGAAGGAAAAACAATAACGAATGACTAAATCGGACATTTATCAATAGTTCAAGGACCAAATTGAGCTGATCGAAAGTTCAAGGACTAGATCGGACATTTAGTTCAGGGATCAAATTGAGCAAATTAAAAGTTCAGGGACCAAATTGCACATTAAGTAAAAGTATAGAGACCATTTGTGACATTTTCCCATAAATCTATAGAAAACTGTTTATATATATTATAACTTCATCGAGTAAAGTATTTTTCCTTCCACTTTATATTTTTTGTAAATTTAAGTTTCTCCACCGTTTGAAATCGTTCCACCAGAAATAATGAGATCAGTCCTGCAAAATTGAACTCGTGAGTTTCAATAATTACTTGGAGTGCATGAAATGATGAGACATCATATGTAACAAGATCGATCGAGTGCTCAAAGAATTTTGATATCTCGTTTGTTTTTATGGAGAAAATATTTCGGACATGTTTGAGAAAAAGCTTCCATCTGTTGTCCCTCGCCTTTAGTATTAAGCTGTGCACGTCAATTCCTCAATCAAGTCTATTACATCATAGAAATGTTAAAGTCAATTACTCAATGATATCATGCTTTTTATATCTTGGGAAAGTTGTTTGGGGTTTTCGGCCATTGGATCACTGAAAAGATTTATGGCGGCATTGGCTTGAAATAAAAAAAAAAAAAAAAGACACTTATAGTATTTATACGACATGCGCATGAAATTAAAATCACGACACATTATAATTGAAATTTTAGGGCCGGTAATGTTGGACACAACCTATCCACGCGATACAAATACAATACAGATTGTTCAGATAAAATCCAAATATGACATTATATGATAAGCCTTATATGTTACACGAACTACCACATTTTATCTTAATTTAATAATCTGAAATGCAAAACGTGGAGAATGCCTCTTAAGTTTGAGCTCGGAAAAGGTAACACATATAATATAATCGGTTGGTACACATTAGAGTTTTAGGGTTTTCTTTGGGCCTAATTTAGGCCGGAAAACACTTCAATCATTGCAAATTCTTTATCCTCCATTTTCATAGTGATATCTTGGCGACCGGCTCTCTTGTTGCGTAGGCATCATACATTTAGATCATAACATGTAAATCTCTAATGTTCTTATGTTTCAAAAATGCGCTAAAACTCCTAACACTTGTCACGAATCGATTTCTAAATTATAATCAAGTCTTAAAATATGTAATGAATGTACAATTCAATTATGAAACTTTCAAAAAGTGTAATCAAATCATAAAATTTGTCACGAAGTATTATCGAGTTTTAAAACTTTCGAAGCAAAAATGTGTTATCGACTTTTAAAACTCATTATGATGTGTAATTATATCTTGACAAGCGTTTCTTTAAAATCTTAAAATTCAATTGCATTTTCATGATTTCTTTTGAATTGCAAGACTCGGTAACCACTCGTGCTGTTTCGCAACATAAAATCGAAAGTCCTAATATTTTAGAATCAATACAATTCGTGAACACGATCACGACACGCGAACACGTTTGCGAATTGCGAAAGCGAGCCCCTGGCTCCCTTTCTTTTTCGAGGACTATAGAAGTGTCCCTCCGTGTTTGTCGTCATAAAGAGGACACTCTCCAGGAGAGAGAGAGAGAGAGAAGCAGCACAAGCAGCACAAGCAGCACCTCTCCACCTCCCAAAACTCTCTCTTTCTCTCTCTCTCTCTATCTCTCTTCCCCCGCCGGAGGCAGTGCAATGCGGTGACACGGACGACGGCGACGGCGAGGAGAGATGGAAGCTTCAAAATGGTCCGACGGGTGGTCGCCGATGGGAGCTCCGGCGATGAGGCAAGAGCACTGGCGGCACTTCGACAACTCTGTCAACGCCGTGTCGTTCGGGTTCGTCGCCACCGCCATCCTCATCTCCATGTTCCTGGTCATGGCCATCTTCGAGCGCTTCCTCCGGACCAACTCCCCGGAGTTCTCCGCCGCCGCAGCCGCCGCCGGCGACCCGGGGGGCCGCGGCGGCGGAGGAGGAGGAGGCGGCGACCTCGAGTCCCAGATGGGGTTCAACCCGAAGCTCAATTACCCTTCCCCGAAGGTTAGTTCAGTTCAAGCGAAGGCATTGTTTCTTGAACTTCCATTTCACCGTTCTCTTTCTTTCTGGCTCTGGTTTTCGGGATCGGTGCTTTTTGAGTTCGTCTATGTTCTGAGTAACGTTTCAACTGCAATCTTAGCAGAGGACGGAGCACATTCTGCTCTCTGCTGGGTTCGCATTCTGAGAGATTTTCTCTCGCCTTCTCTGTTCTTGTTCTTGTTCTTGTTCTTCGTCCCCGGGACATGAATTTTCTTGATGACCCAAATGGGAGATCGGGTGTTTCCAAAGGATGATGTTGGGAGCGGATCTCAGCCATGGGAGATGGCTATTGCCATGGGGCTGATTTGCTCTTTGGTTTGGGATCATTTCTGACAATTTCTGGATGTTATTTGCTTTTCCTTTTCCTTTTTCATTCGCTGCACGGTGTTCTCATTACTGGCCTGACAAAGTCTCGATGCAAAGGCTCCATCTCTCTCTCTCTCTCTCTCCCTCTGTTACTGTGGTTTTTGTTTTTACTGGTGAACTTGGTTTTACCCCCTTTGTCTCCTTTTTCTGTTTTCTGTCCTCCCTTTTGTTCTTTTTCTCTTAGTCAACTGGATGATGTTGGCGTCAAACAGGGAACCCTTTGCGCTAAAATTGTCATTGCTCGTGAGCAAAAAAGTTATCTACAAGGCTCACAGCTGACACTGCTTTGCACTAACACTGTCATGATTCCCCTCGTCTATCCCAGTTGCTTGAACTTTTTCATAAACAGAGATCCGACAGCGTTGCAACATGGAAAATCTAAAGAGTGATATGCCCACATTGTATAAAGAACTCATGTGCTCCCTCACTATCTTTTGGTCATTTAGCACCATCAATGTCGATCGAAGACGATTGGACCTTTTTAATCCTCTGATGTTCCTTCTCACACTGACCAAGAAAGGAAAACATGATTGTGGTGAAGTGCAAATCTTTGTTTAAGTTCTTGCTTTATCTGAACCAGCAGCTAGCACGATCAAGATAGGGATGAGATATACCGCCTTTTTTAGAAGTCCCATTTTGTGGTTTTATTATTGTAGTAGGGTATTATACTATTGGAATCTGAGTTAAGGTGTGGTGTGGTGTAAAGCTTCCATCATTACTAGAATTCAAGCACTTATGAAGCCAATAGAGTGGTCCAGCATGAATTGTTTTTGGCCGAATTTGTCCAATTATTCGTGGCAGAGCCCATAACCTTGCATTTGTCTGGCCAGTAAGTGAAGTCTTTGCTTTACCATGAAGAATGTGTCGCAAAAGGCATTTTTATATTCGTGCACCTGCATCAGGAGATGGCAGGTGGTGCGTGGCAGAGTTCGAATTGTCTATTCCGTGAAAGCAGCATGACATTGATGAAAATGTAGGGGTTTTCAGTACGACATTAGGCCCGATTCCAAACCAAGAGGGTGTTAATTGTAATTAATTAAGACAGATCTGTTTCTGTATGAGGAGAGCGAGAACTTGAGTAGTTCTTCAAGCAGGTTCGAAGTAGTTCTTCAAGAAGATGATTTCACTGCCCTCGAACTACTGCTATGCTACAGTTTAGAAATATCAACGCGGTGATGACTGGGGATACTAGATTGCAATTCAGCAGACGTTTTATTGGGCGACATTTTTTTGTCGACAGATGTTCTCTCTGTTCAAGATATTGGCTATAGTGATGTCCGTGATTTGTTTGTGGAGTTGTCTGCGTCCTGTTTCGTTTACTGCCTAGTACCAAAGCTTTCCATACCCGATACAGAGTCGACATAATACCCAAATCTAGCTGCAATTTGTTACTAAAAAACTCAGTGGCTGCTGCACCAATGCAAGCTTCTGTTATGTTGCTGCATTGAGCCCTTGTTGTATAAGGGCCTGATTAGATCTAGCTGTTGCTCCATTGTGTTAGTTAATCGCCATCACACACAAGACATTTGCTTTGACATGCTGTACATAGCACTAAATGGATGTCGTACTTGCAGATGACTGTCTACACGAGCGGCGTCTCCGTTGTTATGCCGGGAGACAATGTTCCGACCTTCATCGCACGCCCAGCTCCTGTGCCTTGCCCACCAGAGCGCGTCTCCTGGCCTCTCCATCAACATCTTCCCTTCCCTCATCATCCAGCACAAAGCACTAGCTCCAACAGAAGCTCATCCTCTGTTCAATAACCAACAGACACAGGGAGGAATGGCGACTTCGCCGTGAGGATTGTGGTGATTTACGATGGATTCAGAGCACAAGTTGCCAGCTATCAGAAGCGGCACCCCAAACCCGGAAGCATGTCTGCCGGAGATTGAGGTTGGGATGCTCTATTTTTTACTCCTCAGCTCTTGTATTTGATGTACATAAGATTCTCGAGGTTAGGCCTGTGGCTAATTTGTTCGAGTCATCCTGCAAAGTTGCAGAGAAGCCCTGTATGAGATTTAGTAATGCATAGTCCATCTTTGAAGAATGTTGTCATCTCGCAGCTTGGTACCATGGCAATTGACTTTTTCATCAAAATAGATTTCTAACAAAACTATATTATAAAAATAGGCTTTAGACCACCACATGGAGTGGCAACGTTGGCTTCGGGCTTGATCCCTCACACGGAGGGGAGAAGTTTGAACCCCAGCGTTGTCGCTAGGGATTCTTAAGCGTAACGCCGTGGTGGTGGGTCATGCACTAGCGTTACCTGGGGTTTACGTCTAGCTTGCCAGCCGACGATGGTTCCTCTAGTCCCCAAAAAAAAAAAAAAAATAGGCTTTAGGATCACTCGTCACCCTCTTAAACCTAGTACAACTTCTAACGCTTCGCATGATATTTACTTTCTTTCAGAATTTAATTTGTCATAAATAGTCAAAGCCAGAGCAATTCTGCACCCCTTATAAAGCCAAGTCGAAATTCAATGTGTGGATAAAAGAATTTGAAATGCATTTTTCGAACACATAAAAGGTCATTGAATTTAGAGATTATTATATCTTATCACTTACTGAACTTCTTCTTACAATAGTGTTTTCACTAAAAGTGAAATTTTTTTTTGGTCAAAACAAAAAGTGAAAATTGACTTAGTAGGAAGATTACACCGAAACTACAATTTGAAAATGAACGAGAAGATTATACCCTATTCCAAAGATAACTAGCCCTTGATATAAATATATATGTAGTTTTATATACTGATTTGAATAACGGAGATACATAATAAAATAGACCTTTTTGAAAAGATATCCATATCAAGAATACATAGATTAGGTAAACATCGGTTTGTTTATCTATAGAAGTCAAAATCAAAGATATCCATTTTGTTTTTTACTTATGTCGTTTAATTTTTGCAATACGCATCGGTTTGTTTATCTATTCTAAAATGAATGACGTGACAGATAGAGTCATCCTCATAATCAAAGGTGTTACCATATTTATCTTGTCATAAATTTTAATTTATATATGAGCTAGTTCACGGAACATATGAATAAAATTAATCCATCTAAGCCCAAAAAGAAAGAAAGAAAGAAAGAAAGAAAAACGGGTTCAGATTCTGATGCATTACGATATACCTATATAATTGGAAAATATCATAATATCGTAATATCATAGGCTCATAGTATCTATTTCTATTGGTAAATAACTACAGCATAACAGGGGATAATCTAGTCACAAAAGTTAGGGAAAAAAGTAGGAAAAAAAAATCCCATGTGATTTTGTTCAAATTTTTTGATTTACCATATGTTTACCTAAATTGTTTCAGTTTGCTTCAATTTAATTAAATGGACCGACTTTATTTACTTCTATAAGCTATATATAAATAAGCTATCTTATTATGATTTTTTTACAAAAACTCTCATGTTTCTTTGTCTTCCATTTTCAAACCAGGAATTCTAGGTAATTTAATTTTTTTTAATTGGATATAGTCTGATTGTAATCTTTCAATTAAGTGAAATGTATATGTTCAAAGAAAATTTGCATAATGAAAATAATTTTATACTTAAAATTATATCAAATTTTATTTGCTTTCAACAAATCGAAATATTCACATTCAACGAATTATATCTTTAAGAGTAATTTCACTTAATGAAATAATTCTACAACAAATATTGTGAAATTCTAATATTTAATGAAACAAACATGTTGTAAGGTTGTTCAAATTTTAATTTTTAAGTTTTAAATGTGCCTTAAATTTTCGAAGTGAAACAATTAATTCAATGTTGCCTTATTATAATTATTCTAAACTGTATTTCAAAATTTATATTCATAATTTTTAAAGTTGAATCTGTGCAAATTCTGGCACGACTTTAATTATTTATGATAGATGGAATTTCGGAAAAGAAAAGATCGGGAAAAGTTATAGAAATTTAAACACTTTTGAAAATAGAGTAAATGTGATTAGGACAAAGGTGGCGATGACTAGGTAATCTCCACCACAACTGACACGGCAATAAGAAACCTATTTTGGTAAATAGTTTAAAGAGAGATCTATTTCAGAAATTAGTTATGGAAAAATATCTATTTTGGATTAAAAGTCAATTCTCATTCGGAAAACCAAGGATGACGACAGAATTAATGGTCCGCTTCTTTTAATGAAAACTGTTTTCGGGAAATTATTTTCCAACTTTATGGTATTTGAATGACAAAAAATTAATTCATATACACAAAGGTTTCCTATAAATTGAAAACAACAAATTTAAATTGGAGGAAATATATTTTTCTTTATATGAAATTTTCAGTGAAACAAACGCACTAATTGGAGATTAGTTTCGAGAACTGAAAATCCAAATAAAAAATATATTTCCCGAGGCATATATAAGAAAGGGTCTAGAATGATGCCAAGAAATGACAGAGCAGAAGCGTGAATTTAGGTGCGGTCATTGTCTAGTGCACGACCTTTTCTGACAATAAGAATTGAGCAATGAGATTTACTTAATTGATGTGGAAGTTTCGGCGTTCCACACGCCTCGTGTAAGTTGGGATACAAAGCTTGTCGTTTAAGAAAATCACGGTATGGAAAACCGAAGTAGAAGACTACCGGCCGTGGTGGCTCCGCTGGATAAGAGCTCCGTTGATCTTTCCCCAAAGGTGAGGGGTTCGAAACCTAGTAAAGGCGCTTGGTGTCTTAAGTGTGACGTCGGGATGATGGGTCCTCCGCTAGCGTCACATTGGGTTTACCTCATCGGCTACCGGCTGTACGAGGATTCCCGGGTCATCAAAAAAAAAAAACTGAAGGAGAAGCATGTGTTTCTTGTAGTTCATGACCATGAACACCTAACTCTACTTGATCACAAGTATTTGATCTGTATTTACATTATCATCTAGAGGCAGATCTCAAATCTTACAAATGAGCAACATAAGCTAAAAGACAACAACCTCTTTCTCGTCTGTTTCCCTCTGTTTTGCATTCCATGTGATAATTACCTCATGTGACAGTGATATATGGACTAATAAGTCAATCAAAAGTTGAGAACAAATTTTATTTGGCCCCACATAAAATGAAATTCATTGCATGCGGGCAATGATGAGCGTGCATAAAGTGAGGCGGTAGGGAACTTCAGCTTGGCGGCAGCAAGTTTTCATGTCGATTTGTCTTGATTTACTTACCACTCTAACTCTCGTTACTTGGTTCTTTGAGGTTGAGTGTTATTTCACTTGTTAAAATATTTAAATATTAAATCATACATTCATCTAATGGTGTAAGTTATTGCAAAAATTGATGGTAATCCACAACATTTCTTATCATATTTAAGTAAAATACCACCCCTAAACCTTAAACCAAAGTCCACCCTTTGTACGAGGGGGACGTGAGAATATTAAATCGTGTCTTTATCTAATAAAAAAATTTCACATGTCTATCTTTTAGAAAATCACCTATGACAACATGATAAAACCGATTAGACATTAGTAGAGAGAGTGGCTAGCACAATGGCCTCATGCTTGTTTGCCTTCCATAGGACCTGAGTTCAAATAAGTTGAACAAATCTCATGAGGAAACCTTTACACCCTCAAGTGAAGAGAGGTATTATTTTCGAGTTAGAGGTGATCATCATTCAGACCTGACTTTGAGGTTGAGATCGAATTTTATACTCAAACTTATCCACTATTACTTTTTTATATTTAAATCTTCAGGTTCGGTCAAGTTATAAACTTTGATGCATTCAGTTGTCCTAAGTTGAATGCATATTGTTTTTTTAATCATAGAGGCCGGACATTTAGGGTTCGATCGGAGAACATGCTAAGTAGTTAAATGAGTGATGCGAGATCAAATCTACGGAAAGATCGAGATTGATTTGGGATTATTATCTTTGTGATTTTGGTGCTATGATTGCATAGCGGGTGCTATCATTAAGCTTTATAATCTTTATATATATCCCATTTCATTTTATTTATAAATAAGGTTATTACAGGATTTGTTTGAGTGTTAAAGTTATTGAGATCCCTATCCTCAAAATACTTGGATTTTCAAACTGGCTCGAAGCTGCTGCCACTTGAGGTCTGGTCGCAAACAAATCAATTAACTTTGCACCCAAGTCTAGCCGTACATGATGTGCCTCTGACCAGAGTAGGAACTTTGAAGGTGGATTTAGAGCTGCTCTCATAATGGTTTTTCTTTTGTCGGGCTCCTTTCAGAATGTTGGGCTTGTTAAGTATTATAATCTATATGTTTAGTAATATATGATTTAAAACTATAACACTTTGATGAAGTGGCTAATTCAGTTTTAAACCTTCTAATTATGTCAATATAATTTTAAACATTTTGATAATTTATCAATATTATCCTTTCGTGGGCGACGACTACTCTCATGACCTCTGGCAAAAGCTTGACCCTTGCGGCCTCTAGGGAGGTTCACCCTTGCCCAAACCGCCCTAGGCAAGGGGGCCTCTTTGAGGCTCGGCAATCAGATAAAGGACATAGGAAAAAAGAAAGAAAAATTCCATTTTTTTTTTCAAAAAATGATAGCAAAAACCTAAGAATGGTATATTAGTAATAAATTTACTCAAAACCCTAAAATAGTACATGGGTGACATATTTACCCTCCGTTAACTCCCGTCAAATATTGTTGTTAAATTGCCAATTCGGATACAAGTTCACGTGGATCAATTAATGGGTTAATAACACGAAAAATCTTAAACTGACACCTATTACAAATTTACCTCAAATTAATATATTTGTGATAAATTTACTCCATACTAATTTTTGAGTCACTAAAAATCACATACTGGCACATGCGTGACTTATTTATCCTCTGTTGATTTCCGTCAAATTTAGCAAGAACTCTAGATTGTCTTCCTGTCCATCAAATCCTTCATCGCCATCTTTGCCTAAGGTCGGGGAAATTGCAAATACCATTTAACAAGAACTCTTTAATGACACTTTTAGTAAATCTAGTAGTACTATTGACAAAATGGCTCAACTATAGAATCCCAAATGTTGTAATTGTTAGAATCCCTAGATTTATCGAGAAAAGTTGCCCACTCAAATGTTCAATGCACTTGCCAAAAAATACTGCTTATGCTCACCTTTAAAAGGGAGTATTGATAGAAGGTCAAGTAAAACTCACAATGGCTTAATCCGTCATTAATGTTCTTACATGAGATGCCGCAAGCCATATGGTGGTGCTTGGTCAAGCAATTTTGTCATGGTGGCACTAGAGTTACTAAATGTGTCACTAAATAGTTTTTGCTAAATGGTGTTCGCAATTTCCACCATCTTAGACAAAGACGATAACAAAGGACTCGATGAAAAGGAAGACAATCTAGAGTTCTCGCTAAATTTAACGGTAAATTTTGAGATACCTAACGGAGGATAAATGTGTTATGCGTGTATTGGTTTGAGGTTTTTCACAATACCAATTTGGGATTTTCGTGGTATTAACCCATGGTATTAACCCATTAATTGATAGCAAGTCCATTTGGCACTCAAGTCAGCAATTTAATAGCAATATTCGACGAAAGCTAACACGGGGTAAATATGTCATTTGCACACCACTTTAGAGTTGTTGGTAATTAAAAAATTAATTTGGGATAAATTTATCACCAGTGTACCAATTTAGAGTTTTTTGTGATATTAGTTTAGTAAAATTTTTAAAATTGCCCATGTCAATGTTGCTCATACCACATAGGACAACCGATATCCATATTAATGATTTCCAACCAAATTTGGATAGAAGAATTATATTGGTAAATCGTGGAAAATTTTAAAATTAGTTAAATTGATATAATTAAAAGGTTTAAGATTAAATTGGACATTGTTCAATAGATTTAGGACATTTTGAACAATTATCCCCCTTTTGAATCTAGATGAGATAGTTTCGTGAATAATGTTGTAACCTTGGAGGTACTCAAACACCTTATAAAAATTGCAATATTCCTTTTTTACTGTAAAATTTTTTAAGGAAACCATGCCAAGTAACCTCTTAATTTCATGAGTAAAAGACGACTATTTTCTTTAAAAAAAGAAGAAGAAGAAGAAGAAGAAGAAGCAAGAAGTAATTGCTGCTTTTTTTTTTTTTTTTTTTTTTTTTGGAGATTGGTTCTATTCTATTTCTACTCTAACTCTCACTCTCAGACTTTTACCCCGCCTCCTTGTAAGGCGTGGGAGTCGAAACCCACTCCTGAAACTAAATCGTCCCCACCCCAACCCTCTAAGAAGGTGGAGATTCGAACTCCTCACCTCCTCTCACTTGTTAGGAGGCGCTCATCTATCGGTAATTTTATCGTACATTTAGGCGCTCAACCCTCATTCTCTCTTCTCCTACTTCCGTGAGCAGGCCTTACTTGATGGACCCTTAGATTTGCATCGTGTGTCCAGTAAGCACAAAAGAAAACTCTCTCTATCTCGTTGGGCCGTGGAGTAGCTGGAGACGTCTGCGGCGGCGCCTATTGTGTCTTGTTGTTGAGTGCGTAAGTGGACGATGGACGATGGAGACGTTCAGCGAGCAACGGCTACTTATGATTCAAACGAAAGAACAAAACAAGTTCACCTGTACCCACTTAAGCTAACTTGTCTTAAAGATTTTCCACAATGACGGTTTTCTTCTATAAGGAGCGAGGATATAAAATAATATCTAGGTTTCCCACAATTGTCTACATCATGCTTGAGAGCTTCATGTAACAGTTAGCTAACTTGGAAAAGAAAGATTGTAATCCTGGTGGCAATACGCTTGTCCCCACTACCCAAATTGTATCTTCCATTTGAAAAACACCATTTGGTCGTTTGTCACGGGATTGGTAGGAGCACACAAGAAATGAGATTCCAACCCACCATGACTACTTCGCCCAACCTACATGCATTTTGTATAACTATAAGACCAAGGTAAATTATTTTAGGATTGAGGATTACTGGTACGTCACATTACTTACCTTATAGTAATTTGCAACGATTTAGATATTGTTGTTGATGTATATTCCAAACTATGTACAAACTTGGCGGCACCCTTTGGACGCTGAATGGGTTTCAAAATTTGACGAGCGTGATATTGATCTTTTAACCACTAGTTAACTTGTAAGAGATCTTCAACGAAAAAAAAGATTCGTAAGAGATGATTGTGCATGAAAGAGGCCCCCCAATTTCGAACCAACATGCTCATTTTATATCTAATTCGTTTTTTTTGTTAATGACTGTCAAGAAATTAGTACCGACCTCATTTACACTAGTTGCGACAAGTAAATTCCTTGAGAAATATTCGAAGGGCCTTTGCCTCTAGCTCTAGACAAGTCCGAGAGCACGACAAGTTGAAGGATTCAAGCCCGCATCACATGGATGGGATCGAAGCACTATTGCCAGTTGTGTAGTGGCCCATGAGAGCCTAATTCTCCTCTGTCATGGGATTCACATTGTCACATATAATTAATATATGATCCTTTCTGGAGATTTCAAGCATTTTTACATTTAAAAATATCAAAATACGCTAATCACATAATCAAGAAAAGAGTCAAAAGTCAAAAGTAAGAATTACTCCACACATAACGGCGGATGCCCTTTTGAGTAATGTGTACATACACCCCGAAATCGATTGTCCATGATTCATAGCCTCACGAAGCATGCAGGTCGTTTTTATATTATAGTCGTATAGAATCCTGATAATATCATCCAATTGTCATAAATAATTGATGGTGCTTCCACCATAAGTCTTGTACGTGCATTGATTTCCATGTTCCAAGTCTTATTCATCTAGAAAGGGTTAGAATTTTCAAATCTTCAATAGTTGTGACGACTGATTAGGAATCTTGGAGATTTCGTCCGAGAAAGCAAGAGTTGTTGAGATCAATTCCTACTGATAATTCTCTTTGAGTCACTCCCAAGAGCCCATCCCATGTGGGGGGCGTCGCTGTGCCATCGAGATTAGCATGAAAGAAAACTCTCTCTCTCTCTCTCGTTGGACCATGGAGTTGCCGGAGACATCTGCGGCGGCGGCGGCGGCGGCGGCGACCCCAAGTTCGCTAGGTGAGGACTCGTAGAGAGAGGAGAAAGTGATTGCAGCTAATGGTGTTTCGGCAAAACTATTGTGCCTTTCCGTTGAGTGCGCAAGCGGACGATGGAGACGTTTAGCGAGCAACGGCTACTTATAATTCAAACAAAAAATGACAAAAAAAAACAAGTTCGCCTGTACCCACTTATAAAAAGCTAAATTGTCTGGAGATTTTCCACAATGACGTTTTCTCTATAAGGAGTTCCACATTAGTCAACATGCTCGAGAGCTTCAAGTAACAATTAGCTGCCTTAAAAAAGGAAAATTGTAGTCCTGGTGGCGACACACTTGTCCCCACCACCCAAATTTGATCTTCAATTTGAAAAACACCATTTGGTCGTTTGTCACAAGATTGGTAGAAGCATACAAGAAATGAGATTCCACCCACCATGATCACTTCCTCCAACCTACAGGCATTTGTATAGCTACATAGCCAAGGTAAATTATTTTAGAACTGGGGATTGCTAGTATGTCACATTACTTACCTTATAGTAATTTGCAACAATTTAGATATGTTGCTGCTGAATATTCTGAAGTGTGTACAGACTTGGGGGCACAATTTGGGCACTAGATGGGTTCGAAATTAGAAGAGCATGATATCGATCTTTTAACCACTAGTTAATTTGTAAAAGATGATTATGTGTGATGTGTGAAGGAAGCCCCTCAATTTCGAACCAACATGCTCATTTTATAATTAATTCATTTTCTTAATGACCGTTGAGAAATTCGTATTGTCCTTGTTTACGCTAGGGGTGAGCATGATTTGAATGGGTAATTCCAAGATAGGAACTAAGAACCACCCATTTAAGGACCGGTTCCCAAATATTAGAATTGGAAATCGCCCGTTGATTTCATGGACCTACTCAAGAATCAAATTGGACTGCTAGTCCGGTTCCCAGATTGGTCCATGGAATCAGTCTCCAATCCTTATAAATTAATATCATGGTAAACCTGGTTTTTGTGTAAAGTACTAAAGCTTGTTTGGCCTTAAATTCATATTGAATCGTGAGCCATTGATTTTGATTAAGGATTGAAAATATAGGGCGAAACAAATCGATAATACTCATTAGTTAGGAACTTAATTTCTTCAAAGGTCATGGTGTGATCTTTTTTATGATTTCCCGACATCGAGAACATGCGGAGAATTAGACTCTATTTTAGAAGTCTTAACCTTCAAATAAGTCAAAACATTAATCGTTTGATCCATCTTTTTTCAACGTCAATCTAATTTAATTATAGGGATGATTAAGGAGAGACCTAATTATACTCTTAAAATGAGCTATTAGCTCTCAATTTCGTATCATGATGACAAAGCGCCATAACATTTATGGACATCACCACGGTCTCATCCATCCTCTTCGTTTGTTTACTTTGTTTTGACTGAAAAAGCAAATAAATGGATTATTAGAATGAACAAAACAATAAGGAGCTAATCATATTATGCACCCAAGAGACAAAATTAGTCAATAATGTTTAAAACTACATATATATTAATTGAAAAAATACAAAATTATTAAGTAAATTGAGTTGGAATTTCTTTTTTTAAATATATATACATATCAGTCGGTAATCGAAATGGTAGTGAACCAATGGCCCGGTGATGCTGCCTTTCTTAGCTAAAGGACTAAGCTATAGCCTTTCGAGTAGGATTGTTGTTTTCGGTGGTGGTTATGTATCCTCGAATGTTGCCATATTCATGAATTATCTACAATTTTTAGACTTAAAAAGGCTTTTTGATTTGGATCATGTGAATTTCACATGATAATTCATCTTTGGTCGAACTCATTTGAATCAAAATCATAGTAGGATTTTATAGAGTCATACATACTTTTTCTAGTTTTGAGTCTCGAGCCATGCTTATTTGTTTTTTGGTACTCCCGAAAAGTCACAATCAACCCTTTTTAACTTTTCCATTGAAATTTAAAATATTATTCCTATTTCCAAAGTTGTAAAAAAATTATATGAAAGCCTACGTATAATTAATATAAAACCCTTTTTGGAGATTTCAAGCATTTTTTACATTTAAAAATGTCAAAGCATGTCAATAACAAAATCTAGAAAAGAGTCAAAAGTCAAAAGTAAGAATCACTCCAAACAGAGTAGCCAATAAGTTTTTGCGTGACATGCATATGGGCCTCAAAATCGATTGTCCGTGATCAATAGCCTCATAAAGCTAGCATGTCGATTTTATATTATAGTCATATAGAATCCCAAATCATCCAAAAACCGTAAATAATTAATGGTGCTTCCACAATAAATCTTATACGTGCATTGATTTCCATGGTCTTAGTCTTATTCATCTAGAAAGGGTTAGAATTTTCAAATCTTCAATAGTTGCGACGGGTGATCAAGCATCTCGAAAGCTTCGTCCTGAAAAGCAAGAGATGTCGAGATCAAATCCTGTTGATAGTTCTCTTCAAGTCACTCGCAAGAGTCCATGCCATGACAGAGGCGTTCGTCGCACCATCATGATTAGTCGATTGTCAACTGGCACCGGTCATCCGTAACAATAGATCAAAACCCCCAAATTAACTCCAAAATCCAAAAAAGAGGAAGAAAGGAAATTTCCCAGTCATATACATACAAATAACATATAGACAGGAGGACCATAGGAAGACCAACAAAGAATGCGTCGGGCCCCATCCTAGGACGAAGTCGTGGGTTGCCTCGCCGCTCGTCCCGCTGTCCTGTTCGTCAAAGTGCAACCTTTTTCCTCAGTCGAGTTCAAAAAAGCATTAAAGAAAGACGTCTCGCTGATGTGATGTGTGTTATTCTCTCTCTACGCGCGGCTGCAGTGCTAAAAATCGCGACTTTACAGAGGAAACTCGACCCTCGAGCTAAAGTAGTACCGACCCGACATCAAGAACCTGCTTTCCCAGCGGCCCTCCTGCTGCCTTAGCCCGTCAGATCACGCACGACCCTCGAATCTTTCCCTTTTGAAGCGCATTGAAGGGTTGGATACCGGGACATCACTCGCCTTGATTCGCTTTCCCATTTTACTGAGCTTCTTGTTTTGGTCCGGCAGTGGGCCTGTGTACGAATACGTATCTCGTGCGCTGCCTTTCTGGGTCTCTCTCCCTCTCCCTCTCTCTCTCTGTCTCGGTCCTTGTGCTCGCGGGCTGTTTCGCTTTACCCTCCTCTACTTCACCGCCAAAGACTTGCGGAGAGATCATTCTGGGTCTGTGCCTGTGACGTCCCTTCTTGGGATTTTCTTGCTTCATTCTTCTGGAACACTCCTCATTTGTAAAACCCCGGTTGGCGAGCTGGGTGGAGTGTTTCTTTGCGTTCTGTGGTCTTTTGGGCTCTTGGGTTGTCGTTGTTTTGGCCATTGAGGCCGTTTCTTGTCTGTTTTCTGGGAGAGTGAGGTGCGCGGAAGAGAACGGAAGGAAAAAGGTGGGAACTTTGAAGCGTGGACTGTTCGGAGCGTCGTGGGCTCTGCGAAATTGAAGATGGTTTTCCGACGTTTCGTGGTGATGCTGTTCATTTGCACGGCGTCGGTCTGCGCTGGCCTTACTGATCCTCGCGATGGTGGGTGAATCGTCACTCGTGGCAATTTGCATTGCGTGATCTGGGTTTTGAAATTGCGTGCGTGCGTTGGGTTCGTTGTTTTAATGTCTGTTTGGTTCATGCGAAACAAAATAAGGACTGCTGAACGAGATTTGTAGCAGCTTGACTTGGCAAACACTCGCATTTTTTTTCCCACATTTTACAAGTGTAATCTCTTTGGTTTTCTTTGCGAGCCGTCCTTTCTCTGTCCTTGGTTGTTGTTCACTATTAGGTGACATAGTCGTCTTAATGAACAATTTTCCCGAAGCAAGCCCTAGTGGAGATGCATTTCAGTAATGCATAACATAGACTTGTGTAGTCTGTTTCTCTGTAAATCATCAGCTGTTGGTTTAACTTGTGAACTGCGAAACCTGAATTATGTACCTTATGCTAGCTCCTTTCTGCTTTTCAGTGGCGGCAATCAATAGCTTGTATGTTTCACTGGGCTATCCGCCTCTACGTGGGTGGTTACTTGTTGGAGGCGATCCCTGTGTTGACAATTGGGAAGGTGTCGAGTGTGTTATCTCAAACATAACGGGACTGTAAGTCAATTTCTCTCTTTCCCTTTGACAAGTATATTGATTTAATTTACTAAGTCATTTTGAGTCGGACAGAAATCTGAGCGGAGCCAATTTGGGTGGAGAATTGGGCGACAGTTTGGACTTCGCATCACTCTTGTCGATGTAAGTGAATTTTTTGCCATTCCAATATTTGATTGACATCATTACAATCATTGTTTCATGAGATCTGTATGACCTTGCTGCCTGTCTGCTTAGATAGTATCAACGGGCCTTAATCTAGTTTGCACCTCTTATGACTGAAGTGTGTGACACGAGGTTCCTTGGGAAGCTGAAAACTCATATCTGCTCTTTCCAATGCAACATCAGAATTAAGGGGTCCATAATCAACTCTTGATTCTTGAGAAATCTCATAGATGATGGGCATAGAAGAAGGAATTAGCGGTGTCTGCTTTGTTAGTGAAACTTGCATGCATCATGTTGAATGAGTGAATGAAGATACGAACTTCTATATGTAGGAAACTGAGTCGTGGACATGCATTACTGGCAAACCTTTTGATCCTTCTAATTATTTTTAAGCAGTGATCTCAGCAACAATCAGATTGGAGGGAGTGTTCCATCCCATGTGCCACCTACCATTCTTACAATGTATGTGCGAACTTTGCTAATGAAGTTTCTCTGTTTTCCTAACATCAGAAGCTTTCATTTATGAATTGCTATTATTATCAAAGGGACACTTCATGTTGGGCCTTCCTTTCTGTTGTGGATTGTATTTTATGTTTCCTCGTCATCTGATATTTACTGCTTATTTCTTTAGGTTGTTGGGCAATAACCATTTCAGTGGAATAATTCCGGACTCGTTTGAAGAGCTAACTAGTTTGGCACATCTGTAACCGACCATTTCTAGTTTTATCGTTTTTCTTTTATTTTATTTCTTCTTATGTTTCACTCTGATCTGACTTTCTGTTGCAGGGATTTGTCAAGTAATAACCTCACTGGTCCTTTACCTCCATCATTTGGAAACCTGTCAGCTGTTACCACATTGTGGGTACATATCATTACACAAAAGGATCATTTCCTTAAAACACTTAATATTTCTAATGGATCATATAATCTTCTTCTTACAGGCACTTGCAGAATAATAAACTCATTGGGACTCTGAATGTTCTAGAGGATCTCCCTCTAATTGATTTGTATGCTTCTATTTGCTCGATCCTACTTCCATTTTGTCTGCAGATTCTAGTTCTTACAGAAACTTCTCTTCACTAGAAAATATATGCTGCCTTCATAAGTTGAAGACTAATAATATATTTTTGTGTAGGGATATAGAGAATAACTTATTCTCTGGGCCTATTCCTCCAAAGTTGATGACTATTCCAATTTTCAAGTAAGTTTACTCTGACATGCTGCTTAAAGGTGAATTTGACACTTGCTGCTCATATTCCCCTGAAGTATGTTAATGTTGGGCTTGTTTCGTACTCACTTTCAAATTAGTCTTGATCATTGATATTCCAAATTACGATATTGTGATGAAATCTGTTGTACTTTGTGATGTTTGGTTATCCATTTATTTATCAGCCTTTTCAATAATCTCTCTTGAAAATCTAGTACCCTTGGGACCTATGGCATCTCTAATATATATTACTAGAGATGCCTAAATTCTGAGAATAGTAAAATTAGAGATTCAAAGTGGAAAAATAGGGTGACAAATAGATTGACAACACCATTTCAAATAATCACTAGAATTGAAGAAAAGGAAGCATTCTTCAAGTTTAAGATGAGGAACAATTCACAGTGGGCCTTCATATGCTTTTTGTTTCCTGTGAACTCTTACTTTGGAATGAACTAAACCCTACAATAAACACTTCCCTCATTTCCTATCCATTTCTTGTGTCAAGGATTTGTAAGTGTCCTTCTGGATTCTAAACTGTTGGTGTTTCAATTGGTAATTTTAAATTTCTAGTTTCCAATTCTTCAATCTTCAATTTATATTCCAATTTTATTTTATTTAATATTTTTTTTTTTGTAATTAAATTTTAGTTTTATCTTCTATACACAGGTGGTTCATGAATTCATGCATAAGCAAGTCTTATTTTCCGTGACATATGTCAAGTAAACATAACCATGGTTACTTGTATGGTGGCTAAATTGAAATTAGGAAAGTTTCAACAAATACCAGTTAGCGAGTATTTAAATTGGAGATCTTATTGCATTTCTTAATTTGTGTTTGTTGTTGTAATACCTGAGAAAAAACACATACCTTGTAATTGAAATCTTTTTAACACAAAGACTGGTATCTTCCAATTTTTAAATAAATAAAAAAAAAGCTTTCGAAGTCTTCTTGCACTTTAAATCCATTTTAAACCACAAAATTTTTGAAAATTAGATTCTCAAGTATTCTCTCTTATTTAAAAAATAAATTTCATTGTCTAAACAAAAATAATGGGATTTGATGACAATAATTAGATTGGAGAAGATATTTCCACTCTCTTTGGCTTTGTGAAGTCTGAGAAGAAAAATTCCTTCTGTCGTGTATCGCTTATTAATGCATCCTCATCATGCAGTAAGATGAGTGGTTATGGACCCTGGAGACCATCCGCATGGGAGGGTGAAGCTAGAGTCCTGATTTGGTATAAGAAAACCCGGGGGTGCTATCATCTAGCTTTGTATCGGCTAGGTTCATGAGTTGGAGATTAGGGGACTCAAGCCATTGACATCTGCGACAGGGTAAACCATTGTGTCTCTGGCCCCAGCTCATTCTACCATACAAGCCAAGAATAGAAATTAATTCCCCCCAAACACAACTTACAACTTTCATCGAATTGTGCTCTCCAAAGAGCAACTCTTCTCAAAATCTCTGGGGTTATTGAGTTGGAATCTCATTATAACTAAGGATTCTTGTGGTTACTTTAGCTACAAGGAGAATTAGCAATGGAGAGCTTCCCCCCTCTTTCACCCGATTCTTTGGTCTTAAGAATGATGATACAAATTTGAATATCATTCTCTCATCTTTTCAGTTTTCACATTCATCTGAAAGATTAAACAAGCAATAATCCTATATTTCGTGCTCTTATTTCTTTTCTATTTCATCTTCTATCTATCTTCCTTCTTTATCCTTTCCCCTCAACAAAAGCTTCTTGGTGTTTTCACTACAAACAAAAGATAGTGAAGGAACTTATTATGGTCTTACTTGGGTTGTAGAAAAATTCATCTTCCTTCCTCTCATCCAATCCAACGTATATTCATGTCACTGAAGCTCAAGATTATGGAGAATCCAATCAAACTTTGTCTCCATTCATCAAAAGAGCTAGAGTTTAATGTATTTAAGAAGAAGTTCAAATGATTTTCGTGCAATGCAATTTTAACAATCGTTGATGGTCCACCTTCTTTTAGAAACAATTAGTTTTTAAGGAAATTTTAACTAATGTGCTGGAAATAACTGTAATTAACAAGAAGAGGTTGCAAAGTGTGGTTAAGTGGACCCACTAATGGATGTAGTCGCATATGCTCAATGTATGGAAAATTTCTCCTTAAAATTTTGTTTGTAATCTTGCGATATCTAATTGTCAATAAATTTATCAATTTCTTCAACATTCACATCTTCAAATATACCGCTGTCTGATCCTGTGGCATCTCTGGTGTGTGTCCATATACATATAGTCAAATCTGGTGGAGTTGCTTAATGGACCAAGTAATCATGATGCCTGATTCCAAAGCCACTGATATTTGAGAAATGACTAGTATGGTGAACTCTTTACCTTATGTAATTAAGAATTCTCCTCATGCTTCTTTTTGGCAATTAACAGCGCTGCTATGATCACACCCTGGTGATTAACAGGCAGTGTGAACCAATTTCCAATTTCTAGTCTATACTTGGTTTTGTACTTTCTATATTGTCACCATAGCGTTGGTCATGCAGAAAAGGTGGAAATCCTTTTAATACAAGTGTAATTCCATCGCCAGCACCAGCACCAGAGCCAACCTCTGCACCTCCTCCATTCATAGGCCGGCCACCTTCTCCGACCGTGCCTTCTAAGGATGGAAATGGATCTACAGCAGAGGCACCAAAATCTGCTCATTCAGAGGGAGGGTTGAGGGTGAAAAAGGTCATTTTGATAGCTGTTATAGGGGCTCTGGTGGTCGTTGCGATTACATTACTGTGCCTATGCTTGTGGAGATGCAGCAAAAAGAAGCAAATGAATGAGATGGGCGAGAGACATGACATGGGTGTATATGCAAACAGTCAAGGGGCTGCTAAAAGCAAAGATTCATCACGACAACCTAACATATATACGGAGAGACGTTAGTCCATGATTACCTAATTTTTTACTATTAAATTGATTGTTACATTCGTGTTTAGCTTAAAAGATGGTTTAAATTTCATCAGAATTTCCACGAAAAGCTGTTCCAGAACCTTTAGGCAAGATGGGAGAAGATCATGGAAGAACCGGTTTAAGTAACGGACAAATGGATGTGACCAAAGCATTGAGCTCGAGGCAGAGGAAGGACCGAGTAGGAGACGCCAGTTTGCCCTTGCAGCCTGTGGTTTCTCCTCTTGCGCCACCCATTCCGGATGGGAAGGTTATCAGAAATCCTGTTGTTTCTGCTCAGCCAACTGTACAGAGACGGCCTTCTGAGAGAACAGTCTCTTCACCGTCAGTCCCATTTTACAGCATAGCATCTCTCCAGGAGTTCACAAACAGCTTTTCTCCCGAAAACTTTGTTGGAGAAGGCACACTCGGAAGTGTCTACAAGGCTGTGCTTCCTGATGGAAGGGTAAAATATCATTTGAACTTGATCACTGTTTTTGAGTTCTCTGGAGGGCAGCTTTCAAGCCTGTTTGTTCCTAACATGGAACTCTTTTTCCTCTCACCTTTTAGATGCAATCTTGCCAACTCTATCTAATCTCCTATATTCACATTATTCCTGATTTAATATATCATGATTTCGTTGTTTATGATTATTTCAGCTTTTAGCAGTCAAGAAGCTAAAGGCTGCGGTTTCCAGGCACCAGAGCGATGAGAAATTTGGTGATCTGGTGTCGAGAGTCTATAAGCTTCGGCATAGCAATATTGTGGAGCTGGTGGGCTACTGCGCTGAGCATGCTCAGCGGCTACTTATTTATCAGTATTGCCGAAATGGGACGCTGTATGATGCCTTGCATTTGGATGATGAGATCCATGGAAAACTTTCATGGGCTGCGCGGATTCGTGTTGCCATTGGAGCTGCAAGAGCCTTGCAGTAAGTAGAGTAACTAATTTTCTTTATCTATTGTAAATGTGAGCTTGCGGTGGAAGAGATTGGCACAATAAAAGTAATGGTTGTTACGGCGACTTCTTTATTAACCTCCTTGCTCATGTCTTAAGTTTTCAATGTTCTAGGCGAGCTTTCACGTCCCAATTATAGTCATTAGGCCAGTAAACTCACAGTATCTTCTTATTTGGTGGGAAGGTATCTGCATGAGGTTTGTCAGCCACCTGTTGTGTACCGGAACTTTAACTCTGCCAACATCCTTCTAGATGATAAGCTCGAAGCACGAGCCTCAGATTGTGGTCTGGCTTCTCTAATATCATCTGGCTCTGGAAGTCAGGTAACGCTTCACAAAACCTACCTTGTTGACTTGAATCATGATCTTGTCTAAGTTGATTACATTATATTTCCATTCCATTGAGTGATGTATAAGGAGTTACTATTGGAAGTAGCCATAGATGAGATGCTGAGGAGAATTAAGATTGGTGGATAGGTTTTTTAGGCCCAGAGATACTAAGTAGGATAAATTGAACCGGGGATCTCGTGGCTGATTTGGTAAAAATTTCTTTAGCTGTAAATTATTAGCTTTTCCTTTCTTTGTTGATTGATCCTTGCTGAGAAAGTTGCTGTCTCAACTTTTTGGAGAGTTTTTTGTTTCCAAGAAGAAATTTACTGAAGGTCAAACTGACTATTCAAGTCAACAAAACTTTCATGAACAACATGACTACATGTCTATATCTACCGTATTTTAGATGCTAATTCGGGTTTTGGTTAAGTTTTTTTAACATCGACTGCTTATATCTCAGCTTTCCGAGCACCTCAATCCTAACGGTTACACCGCCCCAGAATCTGAGTCAGGTGCCTATTCCTGGCAAAGTGATGTGTATAGCTTTGGAGTTGTAATGTTGGAGCTTCTCACTGGTAGAAAGTCAGTTGACAGGTACACAATTACCTAGAAAAGCCTATTCTTTTCTTTCTTTTTCATGCCTTTTTATTCTATTCTGTTGATTTTAGATTTGAAATCTGGTGCTTGTCTTTGACCTTCATTGCTTCTTTTTTTTTGCCATGATATCTTCTCTTGAGAAATTAGGTCAAGACCTAGAGGGGAGCAATTTCTGGTTCGATGGGCAATACCCCAGCTTCACGATATTGATGCTCTGTCAAAGATGATGGATCCTTCGCTTAGCGGTTCCTATCCCACCAAATCAATGTCGCGCTTTGCTGATATAATCTCTCGATGCGTGCAGGTATAGTAGCCTCACTCTTTTTTGCATTTTCCACATAAATATGTTTGACTAGGCCTTCAATTTTTCAAGGGAAACAATTTACTAATCCTTTCAAAATCAAGCATAATTACATATATATATGTGTTCTTTTTGGGCGGCTGCCTGGTTAACACAGATGCATTGTTTCTGCAGAGAGAGCCAGAATTCAGGCCGCTGATGTCTGAAGTTGTGCAGGACCTATTGCGAATGATGTGAAGCGAAGTTCAAAAATCACACCCTGAGACTGAAGTTTATTAGGTAACTTAATAATGTCTATAGCAATGGCCATGGAGGAGACAACAGAACCCAGAATACTTTGATTATTTAATTACAGTGCAGTATCAGCTACGGAAACCTCTCATCCGTTCGACCGATGGATCAGATGTTCACATCGGGGTTGAAACTTATATCGATGTAATGGACGGGTTTTTTAGAAACTTAGAGATAGATGTCTTGTGCAGTTGATGACAAGTTGTGATTGTTTGGTTCTGTGATTCTTTTCTTGTGCACCAGATGGACAAACATCTTATTTCGGCTTGTTGGACATAGGATTGTCCCGTGATTCAGTGTACTCAGTTCTTTTGTTCATTTCAACAGCTTCTGTGGTGAGAGACTTACATCTCTTGCTGTCGAACTTTATAACTCTTTTCTTATTCCCTTCATTTTCCATTTCTCAGATGTAATAATTGAGTTTGGCCAAGCATGATTCTCATGTCAGTTATAATAATTGCACATCATTAGGCATCTCTCATCATCAAAACATATACTCCAAGGTGAAAAAAAATGAAAAACGACCAAACGATAGATCAGAGAAAGCAGACAGCAGATTTAAACGAAAGAAAAAAGACAAATGAAGGTGTGGAGATGAAGAATATTAAAGCCTGTCTTGAGGAGAGAGCAAAGAGGGACCATGTTGCTTGCACATGTTGTAGATGGGAGACAGGCCAATGGGAGGGGACAGAAGGTCATTGTGGTCTCTTTGAGAACATGAGTAAAGAAGAAATAAAGTAAGCGCATCATGCTGGTGTCTCTGTCATTTTTGCTTGGGACGCTTCTAATTCCATAATGACATCTCTCTGCCTCCTTCTCAAGTCTTGAATATTCATTATTCTCCTTTCTTTTCACTAAAGCTATTATGCCTCTTAAGACATTTTATTTTTGTGCCCTTGATTTCCATGATCTTTTAGATGCTTCTTAGAATAAATTATCTCGTTTTCAAATATTCAAGAACCATTCTATTGTGCAACTTTTCATTGTCTAGGTTTCACGTGACGTAATTTTTATGAGTCACTTTTATATGGTAACCTCCGTTCTATTCAAATACCGTTCTATTCAAATAGAACATGCTAAGTCAAATCTTCTTCATGCATGAAAAACCTGCTTGATTTAGATCGGGGTCCATTACTGATTACCCCATTTTTTTTCTTTTTTGGTTTCACTCAATTCATCTATTTTTCTTAATCCAAATAATTGAATTGGGTTTCTTTTGGAAAGTGTCCGCGCACCAAGCATTGTGGATTATCATCTGTTGCCCTATTTTTCGATTACGATCGGCCATCCCTTAGCAATTATTGTCATTACATACCTACTTTTCTTTTTTCTATAAGTAAGGTTAATAGAAAGGATGGAACATTAGATTATGTTCTCCACTATATCCATAATGAGAGTGAACATAACTTCGAGATGTCGTATGAGTTTGGATTAAATATTTCTAGATAGGTACCAAAGCTAGCATTGGAACGAATGCTGACCTAAATTAACTCCGGAACAAAGAAACACAGGGTGTGTGTTCTTCTTTCTTTTTTCTTTTTGGATTGGGGGCATCCATTATTTAGTAGTACTTTGGGATCTTAATTAGTAAGACATGGACAAGTACAAAAAAATCTTAAATCTATTGTAATTGTGTCGATTCAATTATAAATTTTTCTATTGTGCTAATTTAGTTATGAACATTTTCATAATTTACCAATTGAGTCTTTTTGGTCAAGTTTGGCCGGAAATCACTAACGTAACGCTGGTTGTCCTACATAATATGATCAATGCTGACATATTTTTTTTCTTCTTTATTTTTTTCCCTTTCAATTTGATCAGCAACCCTTGGCCAACGAGGTGGCCCTTGCTAGCAGGCAGCTGTCCGGAGAGCCAAAATGAAAATGAAAATAATAATAATAATAATAATAATAATAATAATAATAATAATAATAATAATAATAATAATAATAATAATAAATAAATAAATAAATAAATAAATAAATAAATAAATAATTTAAAAAAAAAAAATTTATTCACATCAACATTGATCATGCTACGTAAGATAGTCAATATATATATCAACAAATTTTGGCTAAGATTAGGTAGAAGGACTCAATCAACTAATTGTGAAAAAGTTTATGACTTAATTAGTACAACTTAAAGGTTTATAACTGAATTGATACAACTGTAATAAATTTAAAATATTTTTGGTAATTTTCCTAGCAAGACACTGTCATGTCTATTAGAATCTTTCATTAGCTAGAGCGTGAACCCATCAATTGGAAATGGGAATAATTGCTCAACTTGTTCTTGTCAAGCCGACTAAAAATATGTTATTTGATTGAAAGAATTTTTCGCAAATTAATTTTCTGGGTTTTCATACATTTGGTTTGCTGAAAATAATCGGTCATCGAAAAATTATTTACAGTCAAAGAAAACATACATACTTGAAATTAAGAAAATGAAATTCCTTAACTTGAAAATTAGAAAATATCCTCCTAAAAAATAATTTCTCGAAAAATATTTTCCCAAAATAAACACGCCCTAAGCTTATAAATTAACTTACCTTCTGGGGGTTGTGCGGGGCTCGAACTTCACGAGTCACCGTGAGCGTATTTCCTTTTAATTTTAGGTGCCGTTCGGTCATTTCGAATGTCAAGAAGAGATCATGGACCGATTCATAAATGCGTTGACGAATCAAACCTCCCATTATAACGGTCAAAAAACAGCAACAGTATATACGTTCGAACCTCCACATGCATTGATGATGTGCAGACAACATGGTGCACAATGTCATTTATCATCTTGTTTTGTGGAAAAATAACTATGCGACCCCCACAAAAAAAGAAAAAAAAAATATTCAAGATTTTGTTTTTTTTCTTTATCAACAAATAATCCGGCTTAAATTTAAGATCTGTATGTTAACGTTCCAAATTTTTTTTTCTTTTGATTTTTATTTCCAAAATAGATAAAGAATAGAAATTCATTTGATAACGTCATTTAAATTTTTCATTTCTTGGAATAGAAAAAAGCGGCAAAGGAATAGATTTAAAACATAAATAAAAAGCAGAAAAAAGTAACTTCTTATTCCCAGAAATAATTTCTAATTATAAATTTCTTTCTTTTTTTATCTTCTTCCTCTTCTAATCAGTTGTCGGAGCATTGCGGCCCACCGCCATCAGTGCTCACCACGGTCATTTGCCGCCTTCAGGGCCGTTGCCCCCTACTGTCCGACGTCTGGCTATAAGAGGAAGAAGAAAAGAGAGAGAAAAAGAGAAAAATCTCAAAAAATTATTAAAAAATTAAAAGAAATTATGCATAAAAAACTTGTAGGTCATACCAAACGTATTCATGTTCTTTTTCTATTCAGGGAATAGAAATTTTATACAGTTACCAACACATTATTTTACTCGGAAACTGTTCCAAGGAATAAAAATAGAAAAGAATTATTTCTGAAAAAAATTTGTTCATGAAAACAGAAATATTACAACATATCCTTATTATTTTGTTATAACAGCACTTTTTCTTTTACGATTTGTTCGGTTCTACTGCACAAGACCCAAAAAAGCCAATGGAAGGTAGATTGCATGGCGCTCCTTACTGAGGAAGTTTCCTCTCGCGATCATTGAGTTGGAGGAAGGGTTGCCATCACGCAGCAGTAACACCAAAAGCAAACAGAAGTTTTCTTAGTGGTTCGCTGCCGAGGTCAATATGAATACTGAAATTTAGATGTTCGAAACTCAAAATGTCCTCCGATTGAGTGAAAAAATGGGAGTGTTTATAGCAAGGGGATAAGAAAAAAGATTGGTTTACAATATTATGCCACTTGGCAATCTTTGTGTAAGGAGCTAATTACCTGTCAACAACGGGACATGAGCCAATCATGAGCTACTACGTGTTAGGAGACACAAACACTGAGCCTACTGAAAAGGATTAGTGAATAGCATGAAATAAAACTCTCCGAAACATCCTAAGCAATTAAGAATAATTTAGGGTGCGCATGACAAAATTTCTGAAAAATAAATTGATTTATGGCCAAAAATTGATTGAGAAGTTAAAAATTTTGGCTTCTGATTTCTTCTTCAAATCTATTTCTGAAGTATAAATCTGTTTCAGAAATAGAAAAATCAAATTGCGTTATCAAATAGATTTTTGTTCTAAACTTGTTCCAAGGAACAGAGAAACAGAGAAATAGAGAAGTAGAAAATTTTATCCTATGACCCATCCCATGTTATCCTTACATGAAGCAAAGCTTTGGTGAAATAAACCGACAACACGCCCCTATTGACTCATTTAGCTTTCATTGAACTATAACAAACAAAATTATGTCAAGAGTGTAAAAAAGTTCGTGTTCTGTAAATTTATGTCAAATTAATTTGTGCCCAACTTTTCTTGCAAGCTGGAAGGAAAAGGGTGACTCCATATATATGGGTCTTCACAAAATAGGGGGATTAAGGAAATTAAGCATAGAATTCGCACCCTAATCATCTTCATGAAATTGATTCTCACATACATTAGGCCTTGTTTGTTGAACAATTAATGAATGATTTGGAAAACATTTTCCTATAAATGAAAAATATTTTCATCATCCATAATAATTATGTCTAAAAATTTTCATTAATAATGAAAATATTTTTCCATTCATACATTTTTATAGCAATACAAAAGCAATCATTTTTAGAAAAAAATTTCATATCATATATTTTCCGCAAAATAAACGGAGTCTGGATTTCAGAAAACATCAACCAAACCAAGTATACTTTCCTAATTTGCTGAGTTTTGGGCCAAATGAAGCCATCAAAAAATTTAATTGGGCAGTTGAGTAATGGACCCTCAGGTGGTTATACCTAAAGATTCAACGAGAAGGGAAAAAAGACCTCTTTTTTTCTTTTTTTGTCCTAAGGCATCTTTATTTAATTAATTAATTTATTGATTTAT
This sequence comes from Eucalyptus cloeziana, assembly GCA_014182715.1. NCBI lineage: Eukaryota > Viridiplantae > Streptophyta > Magnoliopsida > Myrtales > Myrtaceae > Eucalyptus > Eucalyptus cloeziana. The sequence goes on from CM024638.1 coordinate 33,942,839, forward strand.
TTTCCACTATTGAAGAAGAGAAAAGATATAATATAAAAGATATAATAGCGGCAGTTTAAAGGTAGGTAGCTCGACCTTTCATTTGGTCACTTTCCATGAAAGAGAAAGAGGCTTCTGCAACTAAATGGAATCACGGATCAACTGACTTTACATAATTCAGAAAAAAAAAAAAAAACAATATTAATTTTTGGGGCTTTTAAGGTGTCTTTGACGATAGATACAGCGTTGACCCGTGTACCTGTTCCTTAGCTAATTTTTTTATTTAAATTTTATTGGCTTATTTTTTTTATTTAAATTCTATTGGTTTCTACACTACAAGTCTAAATTATAATAATTAAATCAGCCACGGCCATTCCCAAGATATCATCGGTATTTGAGTGAATCTCTCTTGCTGAGACACAGGTCACACAGAGATATACATATATATATATATATATATATATATATATAAAAGCAGAAAAAGGATAAAAATTAGTGAATTGCATTAATATTTAATATAGACACAAACCCTTTCGGATTCAATTTTTTTATTCAAAATGATGGGATCATTTTTATTAAATATTCCTCAATAAACTCTATGGATAAGCTTAGTGATTAGGTGGCGAAATGGTATGCGCGCATGACACAAATTTGATTTCACATACAATGGATTCTATGTTCATGGCACTCATCAAGGTTTCGGCTCACATCTTTACCTCTTTTGAAAAATTCGTAAAATTTTCCTAGAGTTCCAAATTTATATATTTAAACGAAAAATTTCCATCACGAAAGAAATCCCCAAAACATAAAGTAATCATCCCTATGCAAAATTATCGACCTGTTCCTCCATCGTTCATAAAAAAAAACACCCTTTCTATTACTTTCTCTTTAAGTTCTACATTTCTCACTATCCCCATTTTTCGACGGCATGATGAAGTGCATGCTAATCAGAAACCGGGTCGAATCCTAAAAACTAATCGTGTATTTTTACCTTACGCACTCCTGAACGAAGGAAATTTATCCTTCAGTGCCTACACGCCCTGGACAATCTTCATCTATCATCTTCTATTGATGATTCTCGGGATTTTCGGAAATGAATTTTCTCTTGAATTTATTTGTTCAATAGGCTACTTATAAATTAGCTTGGTATGCGACCAAAAACGAGTATGGCTGTGAAAGTTATTTGAGTGGGTGAAGGCGAGGGAAGGGAAAAAGACGAGGAAGATGAGAGAGAGAGAGAAGATAATCCTTTTTCTTCTTTTTTTTTCCTTTTCTATTTTCTGAGGTGGTGCCACATTAGCAGTAACATTGAAAAAACTTTCCCACATCATAGGTTGGCAACGTCTGTCAACCACCTCAACTGGATCTCACCGAAATTGATGGACGCGATTGGAAATTTGTGCAAATAAAAGGACTCGATGAGTCAAATTAGAGGCGAACGAATTTAGATAAGAAAAAGAGCGAAAGTAGAAGGACGAAAAAATAAACTTTTAACAAAGGAAAATTACGGAATCCAATCCCAAACGACTCAAAAAGTATGGTACATCGAAAATGTGATACTTCATATCCCAAGATAATATTCTAATTGCTACTTATTTCTACTTAGAAACGTTCCTTTCCAAACAAATAAATAAATAAGATAAAAATAAATAATAAAAAAGCCTTTCCACCGACCGACGTGCACAAGTCTAACAAAAAAAAAAACCGAAAGAAAATTAGAGAAAATCCAAAGCCACGTCACCCAAATTTCCACTAATTAATTAATTAATTTCAAAAATAAAACAAAAATAACTTAAAATTTCAATTTTGGTGGCCCAGGAAAATCCCAGAAGGAAATTCCAGGGGGCAATTCGGTCATTTCACTCGGCGGCCGAGACTGGCTCAATCATGGTCTGAAGAAGAGCTTCAGGCGACGCTTGCAAAGTGACTAAAAGGAAGACTGTCTTCCTCAAGAAAAAGCAAGGAGGGGAGAATCAAGAAAGCAAGCCTTCCCGTTCCTGGCGACACTGTCGAAATCTCACGCGCGAATTTGTCGCGAATCCATCGTCCCTCGTCCCTTCCGATTCTGCGCATCCGATCCCCATCTCTCTTCTCGTCCGAAAGAGACCGACTTTGCGTCCAGAGCTTCCTTCGGGCTGGAGGAAAGTCTTGGGTTCCGGCTGCTCAATCTTGGGGTTCTGGGCTCTGGGTTTTGGCTCCCGAGTGGCTGGGAGGAAGATGTCCAAGCGGGGCTACAAGCTGCGTATCCTTCTTGTTGGCGTTTTTTTGAATTTGGCGTTTCCTGAATGTTGAGGTTGTCGTTAGTGTCTGGCGTTCCTTCTCGCGGGGTGGTGAAGTGTTTGAGTTTTTGGGTCCGGAGAGATCTGTGGGTGCTTTGGGTTCGTGGGCAAGTCGCCGTAGTTCGATAAGCTTTTTGTAATTTTCTCGGAAGGGTGAGATTTGATTTTGGGTCAGTAGATAGAAAGATACCCTTTATTTTTTTGCAGTCAGAAAATTGATGGAGGTTAGGATGTGTTTATAGTGCTGCTGACTGGGGGGGCTGGAAGGAAATGTGTAACTAGAAAGATTCGTCAATGCCGGGAGATTTTGTGTCAAGGGTAGTTCTTATCCTCTCAAAGGTTGGTATAGTCCTCGTTAGGAAATTAGGGGTCTGCTTGTTTCTAAATGCGATGGCCCTGGTGATAGTTGTGAATATCAGCATGCTTTTCTTTCCTATGCGGTTTTCGGTTTTTGTGTGGTGGATAAAGGGATGCATCGCTTGTTGGGTGGATTTGTTTCCTTTGACTCGGATTTTGCGCAGAGGAATTTGTGGCCCATTCGTCGAATGTCAACTGTCTCAGTATCGGAAAGAAGGCATGCCGGCTTTTTCTCACTGGCGGAGATGACTACAAGGTCAATCTATGGGCCATCGGCAAGCCGAATTCCTTAATGGTTAGTTGAGTTAGCATTTTATCTTGCCTTTTCCTTTTTCTTCTAATTGATGTGCTGCTAGATAAATTCTTTGTGCTATTCTAATCTTCTCTTCGCTGTAGTGCAAATTTGAAAGGTTACTTCTTAAGTACTTAGTTCTGTGGTTACTTGTAAACAAATGTCTTTAGGCAGAATGAGCGCTGATGCTAACTCTTAATGGCAGTCGTGTCCTTCTGTGTAACTGTAATTTATATAACGAAAGCTGAAAACTAATTTGATTACCTAAAATTTGGAAGAGAGCGAATTAGTGGTGACAACATCTGCTTGTAAGAATAATTAATAATGTTTTTATGCTCGACAATGCAGAGCCTTTGTGGTCATACAAATCCTGTAGAATCCGTAGCCTTTAATTCTGCAGAAGTGTTGGTGCTTGCTGGAGCTTCTTCTGGTGTCATTAAGCTGTGGGACTTGGAAGAAGCAAAGAGTAAGTTGATTAAATTCTTCAATGGTCAAGCATTTGAGTTATCGCTTGTCTGAATAAGAAACCTAGATATGTACTCACTTGATCACAAGTGGGGAGTCTATCGCATATATGGCAGTGTCATTATTGTTTTTTAGTATATATCAATTCACTCTTAATTACTCTTGAAGCGTAGTGGTTCGTGGTCTTACTGGACACAGATCCAATTGCACCGCTATGGAATTCCATCCATTTGGAGAGTTCTTTGCATCTGGTTCCACTGACACAAATCTAAAGATATGGGATATCAGGAAGAAAGGATGTATACACACGTACAAGGGTCATACCCGAGGCATTAGCACCATCAGATTCTCTCCTGATGGTCGCTGGGTTGTTTCAGGGGGATATGATAATGTTGTGAAGGTAAATTGGTTACCCTGTGAGGCACAGCCTTCGGCAAGATTGCTCTATTCCTTTGTTGAGTAAAGCATTTGACTGTTCATACAGGTGTGGGATCTAACTGCTGGAAAGCTTTTGCATGATTTTAAGTTCCATGAAAATCATATCCAATCTATAGATTTCCATCCCTTGGAGTTCCTACTTGCTACAGGTAATTGTCGCATTGAGATTTGTTGAATCCATTATTGCCATTAAAAAATTACTTTTGGTTCTGACATTATTTAAGCATAATTTGTTAAACACAATGATGGAGAACCTAGAGTAAAATACTTAGGATTATTTAAAGAGTGTCTTTAGGAGACTTGAGACCGAGTATGTCAAATGCTTTTGAAATTGTGTTTTTGTTATGACATACTAGAAGAATATGTTTCAAATTCTATGTACTTTCGTGTGCATTAAAAAAATCGTAGGAACAGTTTTAGGTACTTATTGAGTTGCCTTATGGCACTTGTCAACAAGACCTAATAATTATTCAGTAATGCATGATATCTAGACTTAAATTTGTGGCTTTTTGTGATGGAAGCTCCTGAAATACTTATTATCTCCGGAATATATCTAGTACCATCTGCATTTGGCCTTTGGATGAGTAGACCTTTAATTACATTTGTCAATCCAACAAACTATTATAACTCATTAATCCTCTTTCACTGTTCACTATTGTCTGTCTTTTGTGTGAAATTCAGTCTATTTCATTTGCATTCTTCTTGTTTCTTCCTTTACAAGTTGGATAGTGTAAATATTCTTTTGAATTTGTCCGTACTCCTGATTTTCAGTAATCCAATATGGATGATTTCTTGTCCAGGTTCGGCAGATAGAACGGTTAAATTCTGGGACTTGGAAACATTTGAACTAATTGGATCTTCCAGACCTGAGGTATCTAATGGCTAGGTTTCTTGGAATTAACAGTATCATTTCAATTTAGTTATTTAGGATTTTTCTACTCCCTGCTTTTGGGGTCAGAATATTTCATAATAAGAAGTTGCAAATTGTCCTGTGTCATATATGTGAAAACTTACATGGAATTTTTCCTCATAATCGAGATGCTTGTTTTTAACTGAACCCTTGCAAATCTCTCATCTTTTATAATAATCATAGGATCCTGAACATTGCTGGGTTTACCTTCATGACTGAATTTTATTGTTTATTTCAGGCCACAGGAGTACGTGCAATTGCCTTCCATCCTGATGGGAGGACCTTGTTCTGTGGTTTGGAGGATAGCTTAAAGGTCTGAAACATCCTAATCATGAATTTTATCACATTTTGGAAGATGCTGGCATGTGATTTCTTGCTTGGTAAATGTAGGTTTACTCATGGGAGCCTGTAATCAGCCATGATGCTGTTGACATGGGATGGTCAACCCTTGCTGATCTTTGTATTCATGACGGAAAACTCTTGGGTTGCTCATACTACCAAAGTTCTGTTGGTGTTTGGGTAGCAGATGCGTCGGTAATCACTAGTCACCTTCATCTTTACTACACTAGAATTCCACTACCCTTTTCTCCTGTAAAGATGGCTTTTCCTATACAAGTTCGTTAGTTCAGATGGATTTTTCTCTGATGGTGGTACATCCTCTTTTCAGCTTATTGAGCCGTATGGAACTAATTCAAAGCCTCAGCAGAAGGATAGTGGGGATGATGAAATTGAACACCAAGAAAGTCGTTCCTCAGCTAAAGTAGGGACCACCATAAGATCAACTTCAATCATGCGCTGCGCCTCTCCGGATTATGACACCAAAGACATAAAGAATATATATGTGGATAGTAAGTTGGTTTTTGTGTACTTTTATTATACTGTCAAATTCATATACCAATATGATAACACATGGTCCTGTGCAAAGTACTGGAAGCTTAATGGCCCGTACTACTGAATGGAATGTAGATACACAGTGCTCATCAGATGAGGGTAAGGAAGAAGGCTGTAGCTGCATATCAAAAGTAGTTTGTTATTTTGAGCATCTATCACAATAGTATTTAGTGTGATTGGGTTGATCATCAAGTACTTTGGGCAAAGTGGAGGATTATCATTTTTTTTTCTCTTGTTCTAATCTATTGGCAGCCATAAATGTTTGCATACATAGGGTTTTCCTTAGCAAGTCATTTTCTAGTTGTCAGTGTTCACAAAGGAAAGTTTGACCTTGAATCAGAGACAGATTCTAACTTGTGTAAAGGATAGTAGTCCTTGAACTTGGTATTCTTTTCTTCCGTTCTTCTTGAGTGTACAAAGCTCTGAGAGTCTGACTTTGCAAAGCTGCATCTTCAATTATTGATGCTTCCATTCTTTACTGGAGGCACTTCTGGTGGAGAGTTTCTTTACCCCCAAAGACTTGAATCCTGCCTATCCACTTCCTGGAAGACAGAAGTCTGCTGGCTTTAATTGGCATCATTTCTTGCCCACGGTTTCAAGTCTTCTTCCTGCAAAAAGCATTAACTCCGTCAAAAAGTTTAGTTTCCCACTTGTTTGATGGTTCTTTGATGAGATACGAGATGATTTACATCCCGGATCCTTTAAGAGTACTTTTAATGCGTATGAGACATATTACTTTCCACACGTTTACAGGTGGAGCTTCTTTTAGAATACTCATGTAGTGCTTGTATTATTGCTGAACACTGGTTTACATCCTAAAGTATATTATCTTGTTGTTGATGTGTTGCTCCATCCTCTTTGTGCAGCCGCTAGTGGAAATCCTGTTTCTCCACAGCGTATTGGTACCACAAACTCTGCAAAAGTGATTCAACCGCTGGATTTTAAGGACACTCCTAATTTGACACTACAGAGGCAGGGTTTGGTAACAGAAACGCCAGATGGATTAAGTGGGCATGTTCCTAGTAAATTTATTACTCAACTGAAAGTTGTTAGTAGGGACAGTCCCGATGGAAAAGACTCATCTCGAAGAGAATCTATTACTTTTTCAAGGACTAAACCAGGCATGTTGCTCAGGCCTGCTCATTCGAGGAGGCCGTCAAGCACCAAATATGATGTCGACAGGTTATCAGCATGTGCTGAAATTGGAGTGGTTAGCAGTGCAAAAAGTGGTTCTGAAAGTCTTGTAGATTCATTTTTGAACATCAAAGTTGCACCTGAAGATGGAGCAAGAGATGGCTGTGAAGACAATCATTCGAGTGTCAAGAATCTCTCTGCGGAATCTGGAAAGGTGCTACCACTGCAGACACCTAAAACAGAAAAGTGTAAGCAATTTCTCTTGAATATTGATGGTTCATCGGGTCATGTCTACAACTTTGCATAGAAAATACGAATCAAATTGAATGAATGCAAAACGATGTTACTGCATGAATTTTTCAAAAAAGAAAAAGAAAAAGAAAAGGATAAATCCTTATCTTGCAATGCTTATAACCCAATGAGTGACTAATGGGGAAATTGTTAAAATAGTGTTCACCATACTTTTCATTTTCTCTGAAGAATCTTAAGCAAATCATTGCTGTAACAGTTTCTGCAGTTCAAAAATATCGATTTTGCAATGCTAGTAACTGTTGCTCTGAGACCATGGTTGTTCATGCCGTTGGTAATGTAGTTCTAATCCACTGGTTTTACGTAGGAGGTAGAAGTACGAAAGCATATCTAGAAATTAGCCAGTGCATAATTTTCATTGGTAAAGATACAGCAGTTGCTTCTTTTGAAAGTATTTATGCCATAGTTGAATAGTTTTGTTGGAGACTCAGATGCCATTTTGTAAACTAGATCTGAAAATCTGCTGACGTAGATTTGTTATTGTGTTCAAGGTGACCAAACTGTCAGTTTCAAAGAAGAAATCAACTCTGTCAAGTTTGTCAATGGAGGTTAGCTGCTGCTTGCCGATTAGGTTTAACTCCTAGTAACTATTGAATAAAACTGACCTTTTCCCCTCAAACTTGGTTTTGGCAGTCGCAGTTGTGCCAGGCAGGACGCGCACTTTAGTTGAGAAGTTTGAAAAAAGAGAAAAATTGAACAGCACTGAAGATCAAACAATCAATACACCTGAAAATCCCACGTTAGATAAAACCCCTCCCTCTCTGGCAGAGAACGTGGAAAAGAGTGACAGATTAAACATCATCGAACAAAAGGCAACAAGTATGTCTTCTCATATGGTAACCACTGAGGATAGAACACCTGTTACCCTTGTTCGCAGTACTGAAGATCAGGCAACTGTAATGGCTCCTCGAAGAGAATTATCAGCTGATGAATCAAGTAAAACTCCTCCATTGCCGGTTGAGGATTTGGAGATTCATCGTGGATCAAATGTCAGTGAGGATAAGGCGACTATTTTGTCTTCTCAGACAGTATCAGAGGAGGATAGCAAACGCTCTACCCTTATTCGCAACTTCCGTAGAAGAGACAGATTTAAAAGTACTGTAGGTCGATCCCCTGCAATGGCTACTCAGAGAAAACTACCAACAGATGAATCAGGCAAAACTTCTTCTTTGCCAATGGAGGATTTGGAAATCAAAGGAGGATTGAATGTGAGTGAAGATAAGGCAACTAGTTTCTCTTCTCGTGCATTACTGGGGGAGGATAGAGCACCCTCCGCTCTTGTTCGCAATGTTCGAAGAAGAGACAAATTCAAAAGTACTGATGATACAATTACTGTAATGGTTCATCAAAGAGGACCATCGACAGATGAAGCATCAACTGTTTCAGTTGAGAGGGTCGAAAGGAGACAATTATCTAACAATGTGGAGAACCCGCTAAATAATGTGCCCCCTCACTCGGTACCTCCAACGACCACGGTAGAACTTTAACCCTTTTTAAATGGTTTAAGCAGCTAGTATCAAATCCATGATAGTGTGTTTTGTTTCCTGGTTGCTTATCATGTTTCTCAACCTACAGAGAGGGGAACCTCAATATGTGGGGAGTGAGTCAGACTCTGTTAACCATGAGGATGTCACTGAACTTCTACTGGGAAATCATGAAGTTTTCTTAAGTACTCTCCGTTCTCGCTTGACAAAACTACAGGTAGTTTAGCTCTTTTTGAATGTTTACATAGTTGAGTAAGGCTAATTTGTATATTGCATGTCCCTGTATACTTTCGTTTTGTATGTTGGCCTCCTTACACTGGCTATTCCTCTAATAACTAGTCTTTTATTCCCCACCACTATCGTACGACTTGCCAGGTAGGGTTAGCTAAGGGTTGCAATTATGTTGGCACCATTTCTAATACTTGAAAGACATAGTATTAGCAGAAAGTATTGCAGTTGCAGCAAAGTGTGATGACCAAATGCTTCTAAATTCTAATGTGTAAATCTAATCACCAAATGGATGGTTCAGAAGTCATAGAAATGGCATTTTGACCGACTATATATTACTTTTCTTATCTGTACTTCTACTTGGTAGTTGCCTTGACAATTTTCTCTTGTATTTCCAGGTAGTCCGGCATTTCTTTGAAAGGAAAGATATGAAAGGTGCTATTAACGCATTGAGGAGGTTGCCGGATCATTCTGTGGGTATCATCATATGCAGTTTATCCTAAGATCCCTGTTGTATGATAATTTCCTTTATTTTTCTGAGACACGTGATTGTGATTGTGGTGCAGGTTCAAGCAGATGTAATCAGCATCCTTATGGAAAAAATGGAGATGCTGAACTTAGATTTATTTTCTTGCTTGCTTCCTGTGCTTGTGGGTTTACTGGATAGCAAGGTAGAAAGGTAATGTGGTTATAAATATATGCTGGTCAGCTTAGTTATGTTGCTAGAAATAGTTATCTGTTTGAAATGGTGTTTTTACCATCTAATTGCTGGAACTGTACAACAGGAGTTACGAATGCTTTTAGTATCTATAAAGGAGCAATGACATGATTCTGGATCATTAGTTATTGTATTTTCAGAACCTAGCATGAATTTGTCATTCTTATGTGTATCTAACCTTTGATACCTTAACTTGTTTACTTACTGAAGGTTTCATGATGCAATGATCTCTTCATTTGTTCTTTTATATTATAAATCTGGTGCTGAAAGTTCTGTGTTGATTGCTTAAAAGAAATGGTTGATGCCTAGTCCTTTTAATCAGCAGTGTAGCTGATATCCTTGATATAGATTATGTACATTTTTCAGCGATAGTAAGTCTCTGGATTTGGTAGCTTTACATCCTCTTGACTGATTTGACATTTTCCCTTTTTCCGAAATTTACAGGCATACATGTGTGTCTCTTGAGATGCTACTAAAGCTCGTAGCAGTTTTTGGTTCAGTAGTTTGCTCAACAGTTTCTGCACCTCCGACTGTTGGTGTCGATCTACATGCTGAGCAAAGGTTTTCTTCGTTGGACTGGGCACTTTCTATCTCTCATTTGGCTGTGTTCTTGGTGCTGGGTACTGACAGATTTGAATACTTGATCTCAGGCTAGAGTGCTGCAACCAGTGTTTTACAGAGCTGCAAAAGATCCAGAAAATTATACCTATGCTTGTGAGGTAGGAATGTTGGGAGTTGTTGATGAAGTTTATATCATCCCTTTTAACTTGGAAGATGTGTAACTACCCACTGTTTCATAAACATCAGGACCATCATTTGTTTCTACAGTATTGCATGATGTCTTATCTTTGGAGTTTGGTTAATGAATTCACGAGCAGTGTTGCTTCAGATTAAATGCTTAACACTTAATTGGCAAGTTGTAGTTCTGATGCAGCCACATGATTGGTGTGAACCTTGTATTCTGAGGTGAAAGCAGAATGTTGCCAGATAAATTTGATTTGCTTTTCTTTTCCTTTCTCTACATTTTATAGTTGAAACTAGAGAATAATGGCCTTTGCTCATTCGTGGATTCCACATGACATAAATTTCTCTGTTGCTTCTATTGCAGGAGAGGTGGTGTAATTGCAAGAAGTGCTCAGGAATTGAATCTAGTCCTTCAACAGTGCTAATGGACCATACCATCTGCATCCCTTTTCTGCTTACCTGCAGAGTCCAGTTGGATGATATCTAACAGGATACTCGTGTATATGGACACCCATCTGTCCTTAACTCGGAGTTTGGCTTTACGGCTACTGATTTTGCCGCTTCCGTCAATCAGTTTTGCTTGGTTTCTCATGAGGCAAATGCCCGAGCACTACGCGCATGGAAATTAAGCTCGAAGACTCAAGAGGCCTTGTTCGGGGCACGACTCCATGATATTCCGAAAGAGTAGGATCTCTCAATTCTTTGATTATGTTGTATGGTGTATCTTATTGTATCTTCTATCTGCCCCCCATGTAATTCATGTGTACTTCTGGCTCCCGTGTAATTCATGTGTACTTCTCGCTCGTATAGTGAAAATCCACTTTGTTCATCATCATAACCGAAGGAGTTTGTCTACTGTGCATCTAACTTGTTAGAATTTCACTGTAAAATGAGGATGCGATTGTATCTTGTCATGAGGAAGCCTCCATTAAAGATCAGATTGTCTTAGCTTACCGAGTCACATTATAGGAATCACTCTGATCCTTGACACATTGGGTCCATTGCCAAAGGATTCATGCAGAAGTGAGTTGAAAGAAGGTGGTGAGCCACAAGGCTTTGAGTGGGAATGAGCATAGCAGAGATACGTGGTTAGGTTGATGCTGCAAATTCACTTTGCCTCCTTGAATGTAACTTTTGGAAATTTATGGCGGCGATTAGAGTCCACAGGTTGGTGCATGCTACCGGAGCCCGAAGGTTAAACCCGTTCTGCCGGTGTGCACAAGCTGGATGACGTGCCGCCTTGTTGACTATGCCATTCTCTTAGATAAAATTGACTGTTTGATGTTCAATTACTACAACTCTACGTGACCCTGAGGATGACAAACTTGGTCACATCCCCAAAAAATGAATACCGAAAGTTTTGCATCATTCGAAGGTCACAATGCCAAGATTTACGAAAGGTTCTCACTTTGTTTTTAACTTAATGTTAAACAATAAGTGAAAATGGGGACGCAATCGAGTAGCTGTGATCGATCTGATAATGCGTTTTTGCTGCAGATTGGCAGAAACTATTCATATTACAAACCTGAAAACACCAGAGAAAATAAATTAAATAAACAACCGATTAAAACCGATGCATGATCAACATGAATGGCGAGAGTGATATTGGCATTCCACGTTCACGTAGAAGCTGACAATGGAGGCCATCCATTCCAGAGTAGCAAAATTTTATATATCCTCTTTAAAATTCCTCTAATTCTTTCTTGTCATTCTGTTGACTGATTCCCAAAATAGATAACTGAAATTAACAACCTTAAGCCATAGAACACCAATAACTTATCCTCCAAGAAAGGAAAAACTAGAAAAATGTTAAAAAATAATAAATAAATAAAACAAATAGCTCTCATAATCTTTATATCAAAACCCAGAATCGCATTACCTCTCTCTCTCTCTCTCTCTCTCCAGAAACCTGCTTTCCTCTTCCAATTTTTTTATTTTTATTTTATTTTTTGGTCTTGTAAGGCTTTGTCAAACATTTTTTTGAGGCTTGAGGTTTTTAGGTAGGCGGGTTCGGAGTCAAACGGGTCTCGAATGATCTTCGCATGGTGATGATACGTACTCGCCTGATCGCCAACTTGAAGGCAATAGGGGGGTTTTGTCGTTCGGGCACCGACCAAGGCCGGGGCAAATAAGGTTGGAGAACGTGAGGTAAAGGATTATTCCATCCCAAAGCGTGTGCATTCGAGTCAAGGACAATGGAGATGGGGAGGTGGAGCACATGGGACGAGCTCTTGCTCGGAGGCGCCGTGCTCCGGCACGGGACCGGAGATTGGGACCGGGTCGCGTCGGAGCTCCGAGCCCGAATCGTTTGGCCGTGTGAAATCACCCCAAAGGTGAAACTATATCCTCTTCCCTGAGCTCCTATGATCACATTAATGTTAGATGTGATGTCTGTACTTTTTAGGGTTTACCTGACTTATGATGTTCCCTGGGAATTCTCTCTCTCTCTCTCTCTCTCTCTCTAATTTCCTTATTAGAATGTAATTGCCATGTCATTCTAGCATGTGTGCACCAATAAGGAAGATAAAAGAAATTATAGAAAAAATATAATTTGATTTCTATTTTTGAGGGCATGTAATGATGATGCTAATCCAAGAAGAAGCCATTTAAAAAGGAAATGCTATTTTTCCTTGTTTGGTCTTTTCCTGTTTGGGTTGTGTTTCCCTTATTATTTTTGTTGATTGAATCTATGTTAAATTAGTATGAATTTCTCATCTCCTGTTTTATTTTATATTTTTTGTGCATACTTATTCAATAAATCTGAAACTTCTGTTATTAATCTTTTTGTAATTTGAAGTTGACGTGTCCACACGCATGCCTTCCGAGACAAGCGTGTCCATCTAATTGTTTCAATAGAAAATTAGATTTGCCTCTAAACTTTCAACTGATACACAATATTGTCCTGAACTTTCATTTTGTTGCAACTGTTGACCCTCAATTGTTATTTCCATTATGATGTGAAATTCACATGACTTTTTGGGAGAAAAGGTGTATTTTTATTTTTTTTGGAAGAAAATTTTCTTTTACCTTAATTGAGTGAAAAAAAAAAAAAAAAAACAGAGAGAGAGAGAGGAGAAAATAAGTTAAGTGATAAGTATCAACAAAAATATTGAAAAATAAAAGAAATTGTTAAAATTTGATGATTATAATATTAAACCTGATAAGATATTTTAAGAAAAAGAAACATAATTTAGTAATTTAAAGGGAAAATGACCTTAATAACAAAAAAGGGCAAATTCCAAAAATTGAACATATTTTTCAATGGTTAATTAATGTAAAAAATGACTGATCAATAGAAGTATTTAAAAAATCACCCAGATTTCATGAATCATTTCCTTTGTTGGGTTGAGAACATCATTTCTCTCTATAATTAAAAAAGAAAATTGTGGTAATAAATCATTTTTACATTGATCAACCATTTAAAAGTACACAATGAGTAACTAATTACTTTCATTTGAACTTTTATTAATGAGCCTTTCTTTTGTAATTACTTAGTTTGTGTTTACTTTTTTTCCTTAAAATATCTTAGTTAGTTCTATTAAAGTGGATAAATTCATTAAATTCTTTTTGTCTAATATCGTTTTCAATATTTACCATTTCAATTATTGGTGTTTTAATTGATTTTTCCTTTAAAAATGAGATAAAAATTAACCATTGCCCCTTAAAAATCTGTGCATTGTCCATAACAACCGAAAAAAAAAACTAGAGGGTCAACGGCTATAACATGATGACTATTTAGGGGTATTGTGTAACTGTTGAAAATTTGAGGGCAAACGTGTACTACTTCCAAAAGTTAGGAGGAGTTTGTATAATTTTTCCTTATTTCACCCTTTTTATTTCATCTCTCACTTAAATACTTTAATGTGTTGACCATCATAATGTATTAGCAAATTTGAATTTATTTTTTATTTTTAAAAAGATCCAGATAAGCAAATGTACTTTTTATTTGCTCTTCGTGTATAGTACTATATATTTATTGCATTACAAAAACAACTAGAGCTTTAGCAAATGCAAAAAGCTTAGATCAACAAGTAATAGAGTCAACAAATCTAAATGAGTCACGTAAACACGTTATAAAAATTAGAAAAGCAGACTTATACCATAAAAGCTTAGATTGAATAACCCACAGGTGCATTATCTATCCTTCTACTGGTGCAAAAGTTCTGTCATCTTCTGCAAAACTGTCAATGTAATCGCTAAGTCCATATTAAATGAGAATTCCACGTTGTAATGCAGGTTTGCAAAGCCAAGTATGAGGACCTGCAACGGCGATTCTCAGGTCACGCGTAAGTAGAACCCTTTTTCTTCTCAAAAGCCGTCACGATACCATCCTCGTTTCTGCAATCTTAAGCAGTGTACGGTGGCCATGGTCGTGTAAGAAACGTAATGGCATTTTGATCGATTGGAGTGAGAGACATTTGCTTGTCTGAGAGCCTTTCATCAGTTACTAAAAGTAGTGGCATCGTAATGCTTCGAGCCTTCACAAGCTGGGGGACCAAGTTCATCGCCATTATGGTTGATCTTTGATTGCGGCCTCATGCTTTTCATGTTTCTATTTTAGAGCCTGGTTCGAAGAGTTACGAGAACAGCGAATGGAGGAGTTGAGGCGAGCCTTAGAGCAATCTGAAATCTCCATTGGGTCAGCAATCTGATCTTTTTGGTTTATCTTGCCTTCCGAGTCGCCTCATAGACTTGCTTGTCCTTGTGCATCCATTGCCTTTGAAGGGAAATTAAGGACATGAAATGTGTAAGAACCGTTATTACCTGAAATCTGCTGAATTCTAGATAGAGTTGGAGGTTACCCTGTGATTTTAACTATCTAAATTCTGTGGACATCGATGCTCACCCCTTGACACCGGAAGAGTCGGTTTTTCAGTGAGATATAGAATCGATATATGGCGAGTCCGACAGGGGAACGTCATGTGTCTGTCATTCTGTTGTTCTTTGATTATGGACTCATGTTTTTCTCTGTCAGGATTCTGGAATCAAAGCTCGAATATCTCAAGGCAGAGGGCGGACCTTATTCCAACGTCGAATATGACTCCAGCCGGACAGTATCAGTTGTACCAGTTCAGAACTCATATGGAGCTAAATCATATCGAAGACAGACGCCGGAAGGTGCTCTCTCAGATAGTTTCACCCAAGAAGTCTCCGCCAACTCCTCATCAGATGGTCGTGTTCAGCTTTCAGTTTCAGCTGAAGAGAAGGAGACTAAGCCACGTACTTCCAAGTTGTCTAAGCGAGACAAGGATCGCAAGATCGATATGAAGCTCCAGGAGCTATGCAGAGGTCAAGCAGGCTTCCTTAAGAAGAAGAGAGGTCTGAGAAAAAGGAAGAATTGCGTTGTGCAAATTAAAGAAGGGAGTGTAGGAGAAAGCGAATTCATTGGCCCGGTTGACGTTTTGATGGATTCTCAGAGTCGTAAAGGTCGGAGAAAGGAGACTGTTGATGATCTGATGAGGATTTTCGATTCTGTCGTGGAGCACAAGAGCGCCACCATATTCTATCGCCGACTCAATTGCCAGGTGAAGTTTAGATTCGGTGCATAATTCGACGCCAGCTCTTATCGATGTTTGCCCGCAAATCCTAGTTCGATTAACTTGAATCCTACTTCCGAATTCTGTTTATCCTGTCAAGTTTAGATACCGCTGTCAATGCAGCTGAATATGCAACTTCTCTATGATTTGTTCGATACCAATGTCATCGCTTGGAACTCTAGGACTAGTCATGTAACACAGTATGAACAATAAAAACAAGCGTCTGATTCTACATGTTCTACTGTATTCATCTGTCGCAGAAGAGAGGAAGATACAAGAGATTGATCCGCCAACACATGGATTTTCACACCATAAAATCAAGAATATCGAGCCTCGCCGTAACATCTTCCACAGAAGTGTTCCGAGATCTTTTGCTCCTCGTAAACAACTCGCTGGTCTTCTACTCCAGAAGGACACGGGAGCACAAGTCTGCAATGCTCCTGCGAGACATCGTCACCCAGAAACTGAGGCAACAGTACAGAGGGACCGAGTTCGTCCACACCGCCGACGACGTTCCGGTCAGGCCTCGAGGCGCCCCTCATCGCGGGGGGCGCACAAATTGCCCCCGAGGGCTTCTTCGAATGCCAACAGCATGGTTTGGACAGCGTCATTGGGAAGCAAGAGTGCAGGCAACTCCGACTCCTCCCCATCGGCGGAGTCTTCGGCGATTGGCAAGAGAATTCCAATCTCGAATTGGCGGCGGAAACGTGAAAATGCAAATGATGGCCCAAGATCTGTGAGGTCTAATAGGGGAAGGAAGAGAGTTAGGACTAGGTGAACAAGAACATGTATTTTTTTTCCTTTAGAAGGATGGACTTAGATGCAAAAATTTGTAGGTTTAGGGTCTTTTTGTAGTACATGTATTTTTTTTTTTTTTTTTTTTGTGACAGGGAACCAAATAAGAGACCAACATAGTGCGCGTAAACCTCCTGTAACGCTACAGCTTAAAAACCACCACCCCGATGCCACGCTTAAATCGCCTTATGATCCTGTTATTTTCTCCTGTTATTTTCGTGGGCTCGTAATCCTGAAGGGACAATGGGCTTTGTGGCTGCCGTTTGTTGTACATTCACATAAGTCTTACTTGTACAATCAGGACTCCATTGTTTCTATCGAAATATACTGTTCTTTTTTTATGAATTTTTAATAAATATTGGTAAGTTAAAAAAAAAGGGCTTCGGTAACTTACCAATAATTTTACGAAATTACCAACTTATTTTGATAGTTTGCAAATTATCAATTTCGTGCTCACATTTTGAATATTATTTGCATAACTTGCTCCGCACTAGCTCTTATATGAAATTATCAACCTAGATTAGAGTAATTTATCACCACTTGTTAGATTAAATTATCGACTGATTTTTCATAACCAACTCTTATTTGAATTCCTTGCCAACGTTCAAAATTTTTTTCCTTGTTCAAATTACGAACTTTTCTATTGAGTTAACAATTTTTATTTGACTTGGTTAGCAACTCCATACATTTACTAACACTATTGCTAAGCTAAATTGTCGTGACTCGCCAAGTTTTATCCCAATAAATTACCTCTTAATATTGAATTACCAGCTCTCTGTTGAGAAAAAAAATTGGTAATGACTCAATGAGGTCGGTAATTTCTAAAAAGAGTTGGTAAATTCGATATGTTGATAAGCAAGGCAAATGTAAATTGATAATTTAATCGAAAAGTAGGTAAATTCAGGGAAAGAAATAAATAAATGGTTGTAAATAACTCGAATGAGAGTTGGTGAATCAGAAATAGTTGATAACTTGATGGAATCTAGTCATAGAAACAAAAGTTGGCGAGTTCTTATAAGTTTTAAGTCTTTTGTAACAAAAAAAAAAAAAAATAGGAATTGGTAAATGATAAAGAAGCCTAATACATGTTGGCAGATAAATCAAATGAAGGTTGGTAACTCAAAATTAGTTAGCAATTCAATCGGAAAAAGTTGATAAGTCTCTCATAAAAATTGGTAAAGTTAGTTTATGTTGTTGGTTAAAAAAGGGACAAAAGATACGAAATTTTTTTTATTTATAAACTATTAAAAAAGTGTTATAATTTCATACTAATATCGCTTTGCTACCAATAAGTTATCGAGAAATCAGGTGATTAGCAAATTTTTTTACCAACAATTTTTTTCACCACTCGCAACCCCTTCAAAAATCTACAACAAAAAATCCATCGGTAAAATGTAAATTATCTTTGATAAGTCTCTAATAAAAATTTGGTAAAGTAAGTTTATATCGTTGGTAAAAATGGGATAAAAGATATGAAAAGTTGATATTTATAAACTATCAAAAAGTGTTTATAATTTCATAATAGTATCGTTTAATTACCAATAAGTTATCGAGAATCAAGTAATCCGTAATTTATTGTAACAACAATTTTTTTCCACTTCCAAACCCTTTAAAAAATCTACTACAAAATATCTCTAAATTCTTTATACAATCTCAAGCTTTGTACCTTGTAATTTGGTTGGATGCCATAAGAATGTCCATATCTCAGAACTCACATCAGTTAATGAACTCTTTTGTCTGCTTGGACTCTAAATATTTCAAAACGACATCATTTCGAATAGACATTTCATTTTTTGTCCCCAAAAAAGTGAAATATCTAGGGCCTAGGCTGCGGGGTCAAACGCATGGAAGGCGACATATTAGGGATGGCAGAACCGCATCCCATACCCAGAGGTGATGTGAGGCTAGACTTTCTCGATCCGTCTTTTCTCTAAAATTGAGAATCGTTAAAAATCTACCCGGATGATGTGAGTTGTTTTTGTCAACAAAGAAAAAGCAATCGACAGCAAAATATAACAGAAAAGTACAAGTGAGTCTAGGAAATATAGATAGATAAAACATGGCAAGGACGTCACATAACCTTCTTTTTTCCACTTCTTCCACAAACAAGAAAAAGGAAAGGAGCAAAAAAAGACTGTCGAATGAATAAAAGAAAATCAGGATGCGTTCTTAGGCCCATCAAACTTGGGCTGCATGACAGAATTTTTCCATTTGGGCTCAGCCCAGTAGAAAGTATATTCCATTGAGTTTTTACGAATTAGGGGGTGCATGACAAACTGTAATTTTCTATTCCTAAACAATTTTTCTATTCCGCACTGTTTCGGAATAAAAATCCGTTTGGTAACATTATTTCATTTTTCTATTTCTAAAATAGATTCTTGTTCCGTAAATAGGTTTGGAATAAATCAAAAGCTAAAATTTTCTATTTCTCTATTTCTGAACGTAAATGAGAAATAAAAATTCTTCTCATCGTTCGTCAACCTGGTCCTTCATCCGTCGCCGACCATCGTTCATCGTCACCACGCCGCCGCTAGTCGTCGGTCGTCCATCACCGCCGATCGCCAGTCCACCGCCATCCGAAAGAAATAAATTTTATGTCGTTATCAAACGAATTTCTATTTTTAGAGTAGAAATTTTGTGTCGTTATTAAACGGTTATTTTTGCTTATAAACTCTTTTAAAAATAAATCTATTTCTCTTCCAGAAATCAATTTCTGGCCAGAATGATTACAAAACTTAATTACGAAAAAATCACAGAATAAAACCCAAGGAAATTACAAATTGATCGGGAAAGATACTTATAAAAGGATATCACTTTTTTCTTAACTTTATTTAGGAGGAATGCGGATTTTTCACTTAATATTACGGAATTACGATGTTACATGATATTCGGATTAAAGATGCAAAGAAGTTGCTTGTGATGGTGTGAAATTTCGTTGACCTTATATTGGGTGTTCGTCGCGGCCTAAATATTCCCATCACATTATCGAAATCACTACAACATAAAAGAAAGAAATTCCCATTATAGATGGAAAAATAAGAATCTGCGAAAGAGAGAGTTGTGTAATTTATATATTTTGATGAATAGTACGCCAACTATTTATTGGGTTTACAAAATAACTTTTTAAAATTTATAAGATATTATGATATCAATTATAATTGATTTGGAATACCAATCAATAAAGATATCCGTACAATCATAAAAGATATGGAGATTCTTTCAAATATTTTTTTAATAGATCGAATGAAATTTATATATTTTGTATAAAAAAAGAAAAAAAAGAAATCATTGAAGAAAGAAACAGGAGGTCGCTTCAATATCAATTTTTCTAGGGTTTAATATGTTCCTCACCAAGCACCAATAACCTTTCTCCAGACCAAACACTTTATTTAACAGCCCACGAAAGTCTGTTGAAGCATCATGGTCACGTGCTTAAGATGCAACCATAATTTTGTCATTTGCTTTACTGTTAAGCAAATTCAACTTATTATTTATTTTTTTCACGAAAAATGAATAATTTTGAAAATATTTTTCTAAAGCTAAACACTTATATCACTTAAAAAAATAAATTAATGAAAGATGTTTTCATTTCCGAGAATAATTTACGTCTAAATATTTACGATGAATTTTTCTTTTTATCAATTTTTGTAAAGCAATACATGCGATCATTTTGAGAGAAATATTTTTCAAATCATTAGTGAATCAAATGCACCCTAACACAGCAAATCACCAAAGGAATGTAACACTAATCGATCCTAAACTTTAAACAAATTTGCAATGTCATCTTTAGATTTTTAATTTCTTTAATATGATATTTTTACTATTCCTAAATATTTCAATATAGTCCTTTTATTTGATCAAACAAGAGGGGAAATCACTACAAGCCCCTAAATGTTTCAAACAGAAAGACTTTCTCCCTTATTAGATAAAAGCACAAGGATTACACTAAACATTTAGGTGTAGTTAGATGATCATATTGAACGAATTAAAAGTTTGAGAATGGCATTGCATATCAAGCTGAAGTTCATAAACCCTTGGCTTGGTTTTCCAATCACGAACGAGACATTTGATGACAAGGAAATAAAAAATAAATTAAAAAAGAAAAGAAAAAGATCTTGCAAACCGTTCATAGATTGATAAGATGGGCCCTTTTCACTTGGACATATCCAACTTTGAGAGTGATTGGTCAAACGATTATATTGAACGAATTAAAAGTTTAAGAATGACATTACATATTAAATCGAAGTTCATAAACTCTTGGCGCTATTTTCCAATCACGAGCGAGACATTTGATGACAAGGAAATAAAAATAAATTTAAAAAAAAAAATGAGCTTGCAAACCGTTCATATATTGATAAGATGGGTCCTTTCACTTGGACATATCCAACTTTGAGAGTGATTGGTTAGACAATCATATTGAACGAATTAAAATTTTAAGAATAACATTGCATATCAAGTCGAAGTTCATAAACTCTTGGCGTTGTTTTCCAATCATGAATGAGACATTTGATGACAAGGACATAAAAAAAAAAAATTTAAAAAGAGCTTGCAAATCGTTCATATATTGATAAGATGGGCCCTTTTCACTTGGACATATCAAACTTTGAGAGTGATTGGGTAGACGATGACATGTTTTTCACGCCTAATGTGCTAATCAAAGTCTACTAAAAACCTTGGATCGCCAATCATTGAATTTTTTAATTATCATTCTCGGATCGCTACTCATTGAATTTTTTATTTATTTTCATCCTCCTGCTTAATTTATAATCCACTTGATGTGGGATTCACAAGACCAGTCGCAATCTCGTTCTTTGGCTTGACGTGGGATTCATAAGACCAATCGCAATCTCCTTCTTTGGCTTTTCCATTTTTTCCCATTTTTTCATTTTGTTTTTCCCCCTCGACTGGACATTGAGATTGGAATAATCTTGATATGATCACGACAATTAGAGGGGCGTTGAACATAGTTTTTCTTTGATCTAACCGTGGAATTCACGGCAAAAGGCATCCATGGAAGGTAATTAAGTTAAACGTGATGATTAGGTTAAGCATCGCATCACATCAGTCAATTCTCTCTCGACCCATCAACACGGATGGAAACGGAGCGAGAAGATCACCCGAAGGTGTATGAAATGTGAAACCCGTCGGACGCGCATAAACTCTGTACTTTCCCAACGCCTTGTTTACTTGGAAAGGTGAGCCAAAACCCGTTTAGGGGTGCACGACAAACTGGAATTTTTGTTTCAAATAATTTTTTTTTATTCCTGACTTTTTCCGGAATAAAATCCGTTTGATAAAATTATTTCATTTTTCTATTTCGAAATAGATTTTTGTTAAATAAATAGGTTTGAAATATAAATCAGAAATAAAATTTTTCTACTTTTCTATTTCTAGAATAGAAATGAGAAATAATTTTTTTTCTCATTGTTTGTCCTTACTACGAACCGATTGTCCATCCATCGCCGCCGACCACCGTCCGCCAGTCGCCAGTCACTGCCGTCCGAAAGGAATAAATTTTATGTCATTATCAAACGAATTTCTATTTTTAGAGTAGAAATTTTGTGTCGTTATTAAACGGGTATTTTGGCTTAGAAATTCATCTAGAAATAGAAATAAGAAAAATCTATTTCTCTTCCAAAAATTAATTTCTGATCAGAATAGTTATCATTTGCGCCCTTAGAAGCCCAGATTATCTGCACTTGGGGGCGTGAGAAACCGAATCTTAATTCACATAAAAAGAGAGCATTATTGGCCTTCAGTTCATCCCCTGATTGATTGGCTCTTTGATGTGCTCCGAGATATACTTTATGAGAATAAAAAAATTCGTAAGTTCGGGCGTGATCTAATCGTCATGACTCCTGAGAATCCATTGGACGTAGAAATTCCAGGAGATATTAGTCAAATGAAGTCAATAGCTGCTGCACTATCTTAATAAAGTAGAACAACTTCTAAACTACTCCATGGACCTTCCCCAGCTAAACCAAAGAGAGAGATTATTTGAGGTAGACCCAAGAAGAACATCCCCGGTTGATACCTTGGCACTCGGGTCACAATAATAGAGAAAAGAGGATAGGTTTGATTCGACCCCACTTGCCATTACCTAAACAACGAAATAAACATTGAATAAAAGTCCAACGTGGTGAACACTTTTGCACATTTTCCAATGGTTGGGTCATTTCCTACTTATCTTTCGGGCACTAAACATAATATTTTAAGTGACTAAAGTATGGATCGTTAGTAATTATTATTTTTTTCTACAAGGGGTATTTTAGATTGTCGAATTTATTTATTGAAAAAGTAGCTCATTGAAACCCGTCAAATGAGGGCAAATAAAAACTGCCGGCTCGAGTTTTCTTTATATTGCCGGTGTATAATTTAATTTTTCGTACCTAACAGTCCCGATATAGTAGGTGATTAGAAATGAGAGTAGTAAGTTGACTAAGAATTATCCCAACATGATTAGACTTAAATGAGATTTCACACTTATTGAGACGAGAAATAGTATAGTTTAAATCTCCCAGGGCTGTCTAAGAAATTATTTACACCGGTCAAGTAATTCTTTTATTATGTGGGCAAACTTAAATATATAATATTATCAAATATATTTATGTGTATATATATATATGTATACATATATATAAAATCTTAAGGACAACGGCTTAGGTACGGCAAAACCTGTCTGTGCCGCCACGTGTCTGAATATCGGATTTTTTTTTTTGAAGTACTGGATTTCCACGAGTGGAGTTTGGTACTGACAACTTGCTAGATTATTATATATTTAATTTTTTATCATTAATCTAATCTAATGCCTACACGCCTACCACTTCATGAAATTGTGATTGTGACCAACCTGGGATTCCGATTCAAGCAACCAGATTATTACTAATATTTATTGTAGAAGGGTATCTAATAATTATTATTTATATATATGTTTCATTAATTAAAATTCTTTCTGAACTCTCACAAAGAATTGTACATTTCGCTTTCTCCGTATATATCATTATTACTTTTGAAAATGTTAAAAAACGTCCTTATGACACTAATCAAATCTCATTAGCTGTGCTTTGGAACATAAATATTTATATCTCGAAGCGAGTGATTTTTTTGAAATGTGAGATTGTTCAATTTTCAGAGTGAGTTGATGTATGTCATTTCTGTTTTCAATGATTTTAACTGATGTCTCGAAATACTCATAATGAGATTCAAATTTATAAGGACCGTAGGTGTATTTCATTCGATTTCATCGTGCAATTTTAATAGTTTCCAAATGTACCAACATACGTGAATTCCATTTTCAATAAAAAAAAAAAAGAAAACAATGTGGATTGGACTTGCAAAAGCTTTCTCCATTAACTTTTTCACTAAGGTCAAAAGATTTTTTATACTCAATAATTTAGATATTTCTTTGTCTTTTCTCTACTGTTCAGTGATTGATTTGATGACTTAACGTTAATCGCTCGACTAATCTCTATAGATGGACCAATCAATCTGCATACATTACAAGTACCGATGATTTCTTCAATATAGATTACTAGTGACTCATTCCTTGGGTAGATTAACGCCTTTCTTCATGATAAGATCATATCCATAAGTCAAATCATCAGCTAGTCAACGTGACTTTTTGCCAATCTATCTTCATGATGAAACTTGTAAGAAGGGACACTAAAGTGGAAGGCTGTTCTCTTAATGATTTATAAGATCGACATCTCTAATTTAAAATAAATTAATTAATCATTTTACCTAACTTTAGGAAGAGACACATCAACATATAGGCTTTTTAACTGCTGACATGTGCTTTTCGTTTTCCTTCTTACCCAATTTTTCTCATCCTCCGCCGTGGAATTTTCTTTTCTACAATGGGTATTTTATATTGTAGAATTTATTTATTAAAAAAGAAGATCAACAAAACCCATCAAATAAGGGTGGATGAAATTGCCAGCGCGAAAGAATTTAATTTTGCGTATTTTACGGTCCCGATCAAAAGTAGGTGATTAGTAAAAAGCGTAGGTGGTTGTATGTATGTATCTTTTGGCAATTATTTTATATTTCAATTTGCCCACATAATAAAAGATATACTTGACTGGTGTAAATAATTTCTTAGATGAGAAATTTAAACTAAACTATCACATTTCAAGACGACGACTTTTTTTTTTTTTTTTTTTGGTCGGTAAGACCACGACTTAGATGGCGGCAAAAACTGTCGGTGTCGCCACGTGTTTGAAATACTGGATTTCCACGGGTGGACTTTGGTACTGACAAGTTGCTGGATCATTGATATTCAATTTTTAATCACTAATCTAATCTAATGCGTCTACGCCTCCCACTTCATGAAATTGTGATCTGGACCAACTTGGGATGCCAATTCAAGCAACAATATTATTACTAATATTTACTGTGGAAGGGTGTCCAATAATTATTTTTTTATATTATTTCATCAATTGAAATATTTTCATGAAGAATTTTGCGCATTCCGCTCTCACTCTGTATATATCATTATTATTTTTGAAAATGTTAAAAACCGTCCTTATGACGCTTATCAAATCTCATTAGTTGTGCTTCAAAACATAACTTTTTATATTTGAAGTGGGTGACTTTTTTGAAAAATGTTTATCACTCAATTTTCAAATTGCGTCGATACGCATCATTTCTATTTTCTGTGATCTGAATCGATATTTCGAGACATTCGTTAATAAGACCTGAATTTAAATTGCTACTTAAGGGCTGCATGTGTATTTCATTCGATTTTGTTGGTACAATTTAATGGTTTCCAATCATAGCAACTATATGATTATTCCATTTTCAATGGAAAACACCTGGATTAGACTTGTAAAAGCTTTCTCCATTAGCTTTTTCACTGGGATCAAAAGATTTTTCATACTCAATAATTTAGATATTTCTTCATCTTTTCTCTGCTATGCAGCGATTGATTTGATGACTTGATGTTAATGGCTCGACTAATTTCCATATATGGACTAGTCGATGTGTGTGCATTACAAGTACCGATGATTTCTTTAATTTAGAATTCAGCAAACTCATTCCTCGTGCACATTAATGCCTTTCTTCATGAAATAAAAAAAATCATCGAGTTAGTCAACATGGCTTTATGCCAATCAATCTCCATGATGAAACTTGTAAGAAGGGACATTACAGGGTAAGGTTGTTCTCTTGTTGATCTTTAAAATCGATATCTCTAATTTAAAATAAGTCTATTAATAATTTAACCTAACTCTAGGCAAGTGACTCGTCAGCATATGGGGCTTTTAACTGCTGACATGTGCTTTCCGTTTGTCTTTCTTTCCCAATTTTTCTCCACCATTCTTCTTCTTCCTTCCTTCCCAAGCAGCCTCATCCTCCGCCGCGTAGCCACCGTCCCCGCTCCCCAACCACCGATGCCAGCCGTCGCAATGCCGCCGTAATCGTCACCCCTCCACCTCCGCCACCATCTCTCTCTTTCTCTAAGAGAGGCGATGACAATGCCAGTGATGGCAGCTTGACCTTCCGTTCCGAGATTGCATGTACGAGAACAATCGACAATGCATGTAAGACGAATTCTTTCGGCATTAGATTGTTGTCAAATGAGAGCGATGGTTACCTACATAACACTTCTTTAAAAGCCTTACCAACTATAGCAAAGTCTCCTCTTGTAGAGGAAGATGCAACAATGCACGTGAAGTTTTCATCATGAAATTATTTTTGGGAGAATTGTCCAAAAAGTCCTAAACCTATTGCACTTTTGCCAATTCAGTCCTAAACCTTTTAACTTTAACAATTAAGTCCTAAACTTTTTCACTTCTTGCCGATTCAGTCCATATGGCTGGAAAATGCTGACGTGAACGCCGACGATGCCACATAGGATTACCGGCGTTAAGTGGACAATTTTTAATAATATTTTAATATTTTTTTGAATTTTTATTATTTTTATAATTGTTTTTTCTGTTTTTTCCCTTTTTCTTTTTTTTTTTTTTTGGCTGTTTTCTTAGCCTTTTCCGATGGAAAAATTCAAAAAAATTAAAATATTATTAAAAATTGTCCACGCGTCGGCGTCGGTGGCCTGCACGTGACACTCGCCAAATCCACGACAAAGATTTTCCAGCCAAAATTGGCCTCACTGACTGAATTGGCAAGAAGTGAAAATGTTTAGGACTCAATTGGCAAAGTTAAAAGGTTTAAGATTGAATTGGTAAAATTGCAATAAATTTAGGACTTTTTGGACAATTCTTCCAATTATTTTTCCCTAGAAGCATGTCATTATCGTTTCTCTAAAAGGACTCTCGCCCATGACCTCCATTAATATCCACTTACTACCGCGGTCATTTTAGGTTCTTCACGAGCATGACATAACCGTCCACATCACCCGGGATGTTTAGTCAAAATTATCCACAACGTGCGAAGTTTGAATTTGAGCGATAGAAAGACAAGGACAGATCAAATTGGGGTTTGTCACTCGACTTTTGGCCATGAACGAGTTTAGCTGGAAACCCTAGAAAGGAAAGAGAAACCCTAAAATTCACCCAGCAAAAAGGAAGAAACATAGACCTAAAAGAAGATCTCCAGGAAGCAAGCCAAGGATCCGAAAAAACGATAGTGTGGGGGGGCTAAAGCTAAGGCTTCTCCATCACTGTCTACTTTTCTATAGCTTGTTCATGAAATTAGCATGGAAAATAGTCAACTTTGATTTTCTAGTTTGACCTTACCTAGTCAATGAGATTTTTTCGAGGCTACCTAGTTTGAACCTCTGCCTTTCGATTCATAATCCAAGATGGTATGCAATAAATGATATGATCTCCATTATAGCTTGTTCTTGAAATTTATAGTAGGAAAATAGTCAGCTTTGATTTTCTAGTTTGACTTACCTAATCAATGAAATTTTTTTTTGGGGTTACCTAACCTGGACTGTTATTCTCTTGATTCATAATTCAAGATGGTATGCAATAAATGATATGATCTCCATCGCTTGAATGCAAGGACTATATATAGCTTGTTCTTGAAATTTAGTAGGAAAATAGTCAGCTTTGATTTTCCTAATCAATGAAATTTTTTGAGGCTACCTAATCTGGACCGTTATCTTTTGATTCATAATTCAAGATGATATACAATAAATGATACGATCTCCATCACTTGAATGCAAGGACTATATAGCTTGTTCTTGAAATTTATTAGGAAATAATCAACTTTGATTTTTCTAGTTTGACCGAACCTAATCGATGAATTTTTTTTTTTTTTAAGGCTATTTGGACTTTTGTCTTTTGATTCATAATTCTAGACGGTATGCAATAATGATATGACCTCCATCTATCCATGTCTAGGGTTTTGGTCCACACCTACACAGGGACATTTATTTTGTCATAATTAGATTGCATGATGTCATCTTATGTCAATTTCCCTCCCTACATCATGCGAGTTAGCAAAAAAAAAATTAAAAAAAAAATCCAATTACTTAAGATTGAGAGGATAGTCCAATTTTATAGGTCTTATAGCAATTTTATCATAGACAAGAAAAGTGGGTTGATCAAATAGAGCGCACGTGTCGCTCGCCGGATCTCACGTGTTTTCTGTGAGCGTCGCACTCAGATCGGTGGCATGCTTCACTAATTAAGGCGGGGCAACGGAAGTATTTATTTTCCAATAATCCTTTTTGATTATTATATAAATTTGACATTTTCTGCTCTTTTTTCCCCCTTTTTTGGCCATTTCTTTTGTCTTGTCGCGTTCGAAAGTGCCATTTTCATGGCATTTGCTGATCATATACCACTTGTTATCAATTAAAAGAAATAACGAATTTATGACGAGAAATTATTATCATCTTATCTACCGTCTCCAAATTAAAACACTTAAAAAAGGACTCCGATTCATCGTGAAGCCAAGTAATTCCAGGTCGTTAAATACGATAAGATTCAGGGGAGGCTCATCGACGCTCATCAGACCCCCGATAAATTTGGTCTAGATGGGAATTTGCCCTGTCTTGACGGAACCTAATGATCTAATTAGACAAAAGTCGATCGCTATAATGATGGCTGCAACATGCGTTTTCTTTCTTTAATGTTGTAGAGTGGGGAGAATAAAATATATGTACTAGGATTGAGAATATCTTCGACACATTCTATACTAATTTCGAGATGGGGTATCTAGAAATCATAAAAGAAAATAAATTAATTAATAAAAAAAAAAGTTGCTGGTCACTTTACCAAAGCATAACCATAATTAATTAATTAATTAATTAATTAATTAATTTTTTTAATCACACTACGTGGCCGCTAGGCAGCTCACTTACTCCTCCCAATGCAAAGCTGGTTTTGGCGCCCAATTTTTCTCGAGTAGGTCACCCAATATGTCGTCGCTATTTGCCCCCTCGAACACGGTCGCTAATTATAGATAACATTTAGGTCGAAGGTGGCACGTGGCCACAAGACATCGGTCAAATTCTTCTTCTTCTTTTTTTTTTTTTTTCTCTCACGTCAAAATCCTTCTTGAATTATATCAACTATTAAAGTTTCGTCCATATCGCAAAAAGTGAACAATTCGAAAAACATGATACTAAAAGATGAAAGAACAAAAAGTATTTTTATTACATATGTAGATATATAGACATAAATTATTGTTGATCGCTAATTATTTTCAAAACTACAAATAAATTATTTTCAAAAATATTTTTAAAAATATTTATTTTCCACATAAACAAACGGAGCTTAAGAATATGTCCTAGTGATATTTTAATTTTGAGAGGACACTAGCCATAGGTTGCTATAAAAATTCTCAAAATTGGGACAGTGTTTTAATTAATAAATTGTTTATTCACAAGCGGTGGAAGGCCAAAGGTAAATAAATATAGTGGGCCCATCATCCCTATATATTTTCTACATTTAAATTTCATTACTCTCTGTTCGATGATATCAAAGCGTGGCATCATATCATATTTTCTACCTTTAATTTTCCTTACTCTTTGTCCAATGATATCAAAACCTAAGATCATGCCATATTTTCTACATTTAAATCTGTTTATCCAATAGTATCAAAGTCTAAGATCATACCATATTTTCTTCATTTAGATTTCATCACTCTCTGTACCATATTTCTACATTTAAGTCTGTTTGTCCAATGGTATCAAAGTCTTAAATCTCACCATATTTTGTACATTTAAATCTGTCCATCTAATGGCATCAAAGCCCAAGATCATACCATATTTTCTACATTTAAATGTCATCGCTCTTTGTACCATATTTCTACATTTAAATTTGTTTGTCCAATGGCATCAAAGCCTAAGATCGTGCCATATTTTCTACATTTAAATCTATTTATCCAATGGTATCAAAGTCTAAGATCATACCATATTTTCTACATTGAAATTTCATCACTCGTTGTACCTTATTTCTACATTTAAATATGTTTGTCCAGTGGTATCAAAGCTTGAAATCACACCATAATTTGTACATTTAAATCTGTCCATCTAATGGCATCAAAGCCTGAGATCACACCAGATTTTCTACAATTAAATTTCATTACTCTTTCACATCACATTAGAATATATTTGTTTCAAGAAAAATAAATGATTTTAAAAATGATCGTTTGTATTATTATAAAGTAAATAAACAAAAAATATTTTCATTATTTACAAAATACTTACACATAAATTATTATAGATAATGAAAGTGTTTTCATTGACTCATTATTTTAAGAAATACAAGATATTATTTTTTTTCAAAATATTTTAAAATATTTATTTTTCACGAAACAAACTTACCCTAAACTTCTTCCTATCCATTTAAAACTTTGTACTCTCTTGTCGTGACGACTTTTCCACGGTTCATGCCCAAGGTCCATCCCTTCCATTGCTCTCAA
The DNA here is from genome assembly GCA_014182715.1 of Eucalyptus cloeziana. NCBI lineage: Eukaryota > Viridiplantae > Streptophyta > Magnoliopsida > Myrtales > Myrtaceae > Eucalyptus > Eucalyptus cloeziana. Next base: position 33,973,235 of record CM024638.1, read on the forward strand.
CAAGACAATCTAGAATGAAAACTCCCGCTAGGATTCATGTCCACGGCATCCAACCCTCGATGAAAAAAAAAAAAAAATTAAGCCATCGGGACAAAAAGCTAAATGAAATTCACGAAGCAGGAGGGAAAAAAAAAAACGAATGCAAATTCAAAACTATTTTTCATCGTTTCTAAAAATTTAAAAAATACACATTAAAAAAATATATATATATATATATATATATATTTTTTTTTTTTTTTAAGGTCGGAATCCCCCGTACAAAACCTTTTCCCGAGCCGCGGTTTTAATTATCCACCAAATTTGAAGGTGGCTTCCTCGTAGAAAAAGGGCAAACATAAAAAAAAAAGAAAAGGTGGAAAAAGGAATAATTATTATCAGCTCAATATCAGGAAACGAGAATTGTAACAGCTGTCGGTTAAATCAACGACCCGGACAACCTCCGAGCAGATGCCACGCAAGCGAGAAAGAGAGAGAAAGAAGAGAGAGAAAGAAGAGAGAGAGTGCTGTTCCTCTTCGGCGAAATTTACCATTTTTACAAAATCGCAAGCTCTCTCCTTTTCGCTTTGCGCTTTGCTCTCTCTCTCTCTCTTCCTCTGTCTTTCTCTCTCGGTAGTCGGTACCCTCTTCGAATCCCTTTATAATCTGGCGCTCCCGATTCTCTCGTCTCTCGTCTCTCGTCTCTCTCTCTATATCTCTCTCTCTAACTTCCTGTATCGCTTGCTTCCGGGCGTTCCTCGGCTGCTGCTGTCGCCCCTTCCCTCCGTCGAATCGTGGGCAGGATTCGGTCCCTGGCGATCGCGTGTTCGTTTCGCGGGACACCTCCGACAGGTGGGATCGAGCTTCATCCCAAGAACCCAGAAGAGAGAGAGAGAGAGAGAGAGAGAGGGTGGAGGACGGCGAGGATTTCGGGGGCGGGCGTTGTGGGTTCCGCGAGAGTCGTTCTGGGTTCGTGCGTTTTTCGGGTTTCGGGAGGTGGGTTGGTTGGGAAAAGTCCTTTGAGATCCGGAGAAGGAAGAAAGGAACGAACTTGACGCGGTACTTGCTTGCGGGAGGATTGCGGAGTTTTTCGTTACTGTGTTTTGGCCGTCCTTATGTTTTCGTGATTTGTTCTGAGTTTGATGATCGGATCTTTAATAGACAGTGCATGGAACTTGCTGCGTGTTCCTTTTTTTGTTCCTCGGATAGCAAGGAATCGAGTCGATTAGTTGCAATGTTTGCTCGGTTGCCTTTTATTATTATTATTAATTTTTTTTTTTTTTTTTTTGCTTTTTTGGCGGGGATTGTTCATGATTAGATTTTGAGGAGATTCTTGAGTGTGGTGCCAGATTTGCATGCCTTCTGATGCCTTGTGGGGGTTTTAGATTCTAAAATCTGGAGGGTGCCTTTGATTCCCCACATGTTATTTCGGTTGTGTCTGGCATTTTTAGCTCTCAAGTTGTCAGGGGAACTTTTTTCTTTTTGGCATTGAGTTAATCGTTCAAGCATGTGGACATTCACCGGGCTTCTAGTGCTTTCACATACAAATATATTCATTCCATTTATGACGTTTCTTAAACAGGCCATAATACCGATCATGTCGTTGGAAGTTGTTTTAGTGAGTCATAGAAATCTTTGTTGGGTCATGATTTGTTTCTTATACTTACAGTTGTAAACTTTGGATGATTTCTAGCTTTCCTATTAGTATTTCTCAATTGATTACTTTCCGAGGGAAAATGTGACCAATTTATGAATTTTAACACCTTCGAGAACGCTAGATTGGTGATGTGAACTGTGTTGGTTTTCTCAGCATGAAAACTTTTTTGGAATGATTTCTGATTGGATCGTATCTGTTTTGCCTCAGTGGAAACCTTGTTATGAGAGAAAGTAGAAGCATCTGTTGTCTATGAAGTCGATCAAATCATGGAGACTTCTCATGAGGAAAAAGAATGCATCGTTTGATGGGGTGAGTTTGATATTTATTCCCTGTTCACATTTGGAAGGCTTTGAATGGTTTTTCATGTTTGTAAGTTTGATTTTCATTTTCAAAGTTCTTAACATGGATTGCTGTAGGGACTATTCGGGTTCAAGATGAAACAGCTACCATTTATGGGGATCATCTGTGTAGTGATGTTGTTTATTGTATATAGAACGACAAAATATCAATACCGTCAGACGGAGGTGAGTTCACTCTATCAGTATTTGAATTTTATAAAATATAATCTATTAAAATTAGCAGGGCAACAAGGGACTTCAACCTGTATTCTTTTGGCTTTTAAGCATCTTTAAGTCTGTCTACTAGTTAGGCTACAGCACTGATATGGTTTGAGGGATAAAATGAAGCAATAGAAAATAGTAGAATGTAATGTCTAGAAAGAATTCATTGAAATTGGCCCCTTCCATGGTAGCTGGCTTCACCACTTGCCATTTTTAATTTCATCTGATTAGGCTGTTGCTGTATCTTCTCTAGACCTTCCGACACTTACCTGTGAAGTTGAAGTTATGATTTGTTCAATGCATCTTTTAGTGAACTAATCCTTTTATTTTGCCTCCTTTGTTTTATCAGATGGAAATTAATTTAAACCCTTTTGACACGCTAAAGGTACAAGCTCTGCCCGCCATAATTCACTTTTGAACATTTGCCTTTGGAATTGAATTAGTGTTGCTGCTGAAGTTCATGATGATTTTAAGAGCTGGATGATGGCTTCTTATGATGCATTTGATGATCTCTTTTGTTGTCCCCTTTTGTTTCCTGTAGGAATCTCAGGGTCTTTCGCGGAGACTAGGAAGTCTTCCACATGGCATCATACAAGCAAGATCAGATTTGGAGTTGAGACCGTTATGGTCAACAAGTAGTTCGAGGTCAAAGGTCAGACTTGGTGAATAGAATGCTTCCATAAAAGCTGATATGATATATAGAGATACTGAGATACTAGGGGTGCATTCGGCTTTATCATCAATTGCATTGATGTCCCGGAACATGAATTGAGGCCTTTTGACAATTTTAGGTTGATGTCTCTAGCAATGAGGTAGATACTCCCAGGTACCGTTACTTACTGGCAATTGCTGTTGGGATCAAGCAAAAGCATAATGTCAATGCTATTGTCCAAAAGGTAATACTTTCAAGCTTATGATTTAAGATGGGCTATGGTTGAAGTGAGATTCACTACCTAATTTTCTTGAATTCAGTTTCGTCCAGACAATTTCACAGTTATGCTATTCCATTATGACGGCAAAGTTGATGCTTGGGGAGATCTTGACTGGAGTAACAATGCCATTCATATAGTTGCTCGAAACCAAACCAAATGGTGAGTCTGACCTTCAGCACTTTGAGTTTGAGACAACTTATCAGGAGCATGCTCTGTGAGTTGAGTTTGAAAACTTAGGAACTAGTGCACTTTGTGAAGGGAAAGCTGGTGTAGTGTGTAATTTAAGCAATGTCTATAGGTTCAGAAACAAAGTGAACTTTGTTAATTTAGCTGCAGGGTCTTATAGCAAGTTTATCTTGCCATTTGAGTATAAATTTACAACTCATTTGACAAAAGTCTTATTTCTAAAAAAGTTTTGAATAGAATCTAGAGATAACAGCTGCCTTTGGTTAGTCTGAGCTGTGATTCCTTTTGAAGAGTCTTATAGCAAGTTTATCTTGCCATAGGAGTATAAATGTTGCAACTCATCTCATTTGACAAAAGTCTTATATCTGGAAATAGTTTTGAATAGAATTGAGAGAGAACAGCTGCCTATTCTGAGCTGTGATTCCTTTCTTCTCGTTCTTGGCTAGCTGTATGTTGTTTGAGATGATGATGTTGTCCCTTGTCTCTTCTTTTTTTCTGAACTTATGAGTTGCTCTAGAAGTCTTCTTGCATGATTCTTAAGCACATTTGAATAAAATAAAACTTTCTGTTGCAGGTGGTTTGCAAAGCGTTTTCTACATCCCAGCATTGTGTCAGCATATGATTACATATTTCTCTGGGATGAAGATTTAGGTGTGGAGAACTTCCATCCACGGAGGTAATAGTAATGAGCATAGTTTAACATCATGTCCCAGCAATTGTTATCCATATGCTATCTCCAACCTGTTTGCTCTTCACATGCTATTCTCTCTTTTTTTATTCACACAAACTTCTCTGCAATTTATTTTACTTAGTAAGTGTACCCTTGTAGAATCTTTTGGAATCTTTAGTATTTTAAAATCAAGTAAACTTTCTTGTTTTCTGTGGGTTCCATGAAAACGAATGCAATTTTCTCTCCCATTTCTAGTCTGTTTCTCAAGGTTCTAATGTGGCCTTTTTCCTCTGTTTGGTTAGCTCATACTCCCAAATGATCTGTGATTTTTCTCTGATTGTTTTCCCTTTTTTTGGCTGCTCCCAGATACCTGAAAATAGTAAAATCGGAAGGCTTGGAGATATCTCAGCCTGCTTTACATCCAAACTCGACAGATATCCATCACAGGATAACCATTCGTTCGAGAACAAAGAAGTTTCATAGGTGAATGGGATGTAGTTATGTAAGGTCCTTATACTACTATGGCACGGAATTTTGAAGGTACTTAAGTCAAATGCATGATGCAGGAGGGTATATGATGTGAGAGGCAGCACGAAGTGCACAAATGTCAGTTGGGGGCCACCCTGCACTGGGTAAGTTCCGCATGGGATGACTGTTACTTCTTTTTTACCTTGTTCTTTTCCTTTTCACTAAAAGATTTGATGGGTAATGTCATAGGCCTAATTCTGTTCCACAGTAGTAAAGCCTTTTTTAAAATGTTAATGGAGTTGGTGGGACCAGTGTTCTTGAAGGAGCCTCTGTAGGACAATGTCTCTCCATCAATGTCATAATTCATTGGTCTTTCGTGAATAAGATATACTCAGAATGCGATGTCTTAAGATATTATTTGTTGGGAATTTGACAGTAATACACATTCTTTGGCTAACTGTAGATTTGTAGAGGGAATGGCTCCAGTTTTTTCAAGATCTGCTTGGTTTTGTACTTGGCATCTTTTGCAGGTAATATTATGTTACTCGCCTATCTTCATTGGCATAACTTATGTTTAACTATTTAAGCATGTTAATGTTTCAATGGTAGTTTATCCTTTTAAAATAAATACTGATGTAACAGTAGAAGCAGTAGAGCTTTCACTTGATTATAGAGCTTAATTCTTCATCCGCAAATATTGATTTTGGAGAAGGCATTCAGCAAAGTCTTATGCTCAGATCATTTTTCCAAATTTGCAAGCAGCTTTTCATGTACAATACGCATTTTTTGGTCCCCAGATGTCATTGCTATTTCTGTCTGTTCATGAGGGTAATATTTGAGTTTCGATTTTATGTAACTTTTGTTGTTATTACAAGCTAGGTCTGTCAGGCTTAAATCTCTAGGTGGTTGATTGACCCCTCCATGCCTTGATAATTGACAAAGATAAAGTGACCTGGATCCTTGGCATTTCTGTTTAATTAGACTGGCATTATACCATACATTCATGGTTCTTTTAACTTTTCTCATTCAAGATCTATCAGGTCACTGCAATGAAAATGTTTTGCTTTCGTTCCCTTTTTATTGATGGCTTTTTCCAGTAAGGGGGAATCACTCTTCTACAAACTAGCTTTGTTCTGTTTCTTTTGCTTTTTTTTTTTTTTTTTTAATTTGTCAGAATATGATTATATCATTGCCTTTGGTCTTTGACAATTTGATGCATATTTGTAATACAGTAACGTAATAAGTAACATAATTTTTTTTTACTCCTAAGAGTCCATTGGTCTAGAAAGCTACAACTAGGTCTTTGTTATACTGTTTCTTTCACAACATTAATCACTCTTTGATTACTCTCTTTCAGAATGATCTAATCCATGGATGGGGAATGGATATGAAACTTGGGTACTGTGCACAGGTATTACTTGAGTTTAACTCGTCAACTTTTGCATTAATGATTTGCCAATTATCTTTTCTTTTTTTATAAACACTCATGGAATAAGTACTTCCCAATTCGGGTGGGCTGTTGCATCATCTTTGAAGCATCATTTTGTCCTTGAAGGATAGGAAGATTAATTAGGGGTCCGAGCTATTGGTGGAAGAGTGGGTTAGGGTACTCTTCCTGAATTTGAATGTAATTATTAGTATAAGCAAGCACTAATTTCTTATTTATTGGCATATCATCATTGCTGAAATTTCATGAGAAAAAATTGGTACTCATGAAGGTTCTTATTATTTTTGTGCATTTTACTTTTCCTCTGGAGTCACAATAGTTAGGCTTCTGTTCCCGGGAACAATTTCTAAGCATTTTAAGCCATTTGGTAAGTGTCCAAAATTTCAATTCCCGGAATAGAATTGCGTTTAGTACCGTTCTCAAAATTTTTACTTCAAATCATTTTTTTTAAATTTTTAAATAATTTTATTACTTTTTCTTTTTTTTCTTTTCTTTTTTCCTTTTCTTTCTCCTCCTCTTCTTCTTCAAGGTGGCCGGCCCTCGGCGAGGCTGTGCCTTGTCGGCCGAGCCTTGCCGGCAGCTGGGCGAGGGCTGGGCGAGTGGCCTCGCGCAGCCATGGTTGGGCTGAGCCTTGCCGGCTCGCCCTGCCAAGCGAGCCTTGCTAGTGGCCAGGGGAGGCCTGGACGAGGTGCCTCCGCCGGGCCACCAGCGAGGCTCCGGTGAGCTTGCCGGACCTTGCCCTAGCCTAGTGAGCCTCCGACAAGCTCGCCGGGCGGCAGACGGCGGTGGATGGCAATGGCGGCAGCGGAGGTAGTAGTTGAAGAAGAAGAAAGAGGGAAGAAGAACAAGAAAAAAGAAAAGAAAAGGGAGAAAATAGATTGCTTGATTCTAGAATTGTTCCCGAGAACAAAGAATCAATTTTTTTTACTTCTCGATTTTGTTCCAAATTTACTTCCGGGAACAAAAAAATAGAAATTTGTTTCCGGGAACAAAAAAATAGAAATTATTACTGTTTGGCAAGTTGCCAAACAAAGCCTTAATGTTAACATGCAATGTGGAACTGTTTCCTTCTGATAATTTACTTCTTACCAGCCACTGAACGAAGATTTAGTGACATGTTTACAGGGTAGACTTGGATCATTGGGAGGCTTATAAACCTGTCAATGTCAGAAAGCATTTCTTGTTATTAGAAGTGAAATTTCTTTCACGTAGTTTCTTTGAATTGTGCTTCTAAACCTTGAGCATCATAATTGTTTTGCCTCTTGATTTAATCTCCACAATATGTTTGGAACAATTTGTATTGTATCAGAATCAGCTATGATACCCTTGTTGAATTGGGTTGTGAAAGTATATAGGCTCTAATGTGTCCTCCCATATTTCCCTCTTATCGTGAGGTCAATATTGCTGGTGTGTGACCTGTTGTATTTAAGTTATAATTATAGGGAAGTGGAGTGACTTTATTGGCTTCATTTTGGGGGATCTAGAAGGTCTCATGTATTAATTTCTGCATTGTTGTAATTTATGGAACAGGGAGACCGTACGAAGAAGGTAGGAGTTATTGATAGCGAGTATATATTTCATAAGGGTATACAAACTTTAGGTGGAGGTGGTCCACCTGGGAAAAAGGTTGGTTTCCTTCCTTCTTGCCTTTTCCCTGTTCTAGTTGCTCACTTGCTCTATAATCTTTCAACTGTTGTTTTCTTGTGCTAAGTATGTGCTTCATTTTTACTTTACGCAGGGCTCAAATTCTGAAGAGTCAACAAAGGTAAAATATTCGTGTGTCTATAACTTCATTGTACTATAAACATCACAACAGTTGCTATTTTCATCACCAGTGATGAGTCTGATGAGTTGATGAGTTTACTGGTTGCTTGTCTTGCAGAAACACAGCGCTCCATCGGTGGATATGCGAGCAGAGGTGAGACCTGTTCCTTTGCTATTTATTCCTTCTTCAGGGCCATTTCCATCTGGTTGTATTGAAAGAAAAAAGACTTCTTCCAATGCTTTAAGTGCCTCTAGTTGGGAGGGGAGAAAGAATTACACGGGACTCTTATTTGGACTTTGCCTCTGTCTGAGCAGATCCGGAGACAATCGACATGGGAGCTTCAAGTCTTTAAAAGCGGTGGAATAAAGCCATAAAGATGGACAAGAATTGGATAGACCCGTTTCCTAAAGACATGTTTATAAGAGATGAAAAGCGTCGAAAGCGTAGTAGGCGGCATCGCCAATGAATGCCAAAACCCAATGGCCCCAGGGAACAGCTTGGTAATGTTAGGTTCATCTTGGCCACACGTGATCCACACTCAATCAATTCTACTCTCATTTATACCTGTAACATCTTCTTTAGTTCTCGTAGCATGCCATTGGACGTCGGCAATTAAATTCATTGTTTCTCAACTTGCTCGGTTTTGGTCCTTGGCCATGTAAAAATTTTGCCCTTCACATCTTTCTCAAGCCCCAGCATAATTCCCCAGGTGTAGGAACATTCCGAATTCATCGGGTATACCATATGATCGATCATACAAGCACTTAGAGTCGTGATTAGAGAGCACTCTTGTTCTGTACGATCAGATATCAATTGGCTATACAGAACGCCACCCCTTTACATTGGTTTAGGCCTCAGTTGTTTTCTGATGGGTTACAGTTGTATTATTCCCGAGTAAATCAATTCAAAAGCGCCCGAGCATCGGAGCTTGTTCGACCTTGCGGTCGGCGATTAAATTATGAATGGCTGAATCTGAAAAGTTTCAGTTCTGTGAATGAAATTTGGTACTTTCAAAGAAGCTGAAGGGGCAAATTAGTCCTGCACAAGCTGTTCTTGGACTCTTTTTATGAGAATGGTAATGGTGGTGGTGTCATGGTAGTTTCTGAAATTTTTATTCGGTTCTTTGAGCTCTTGGAATTTCGCTCGATGTAATCATTTCGTAAGCGAAGCGTCATGCCAACTTCTTATGCATCACTTGTGCTCAACCTCACGCCTACCCTCTCTTGTCCTCTCTCTTTCTTTGTGCTCCACGCCTCAGTTGGTGTTGTTCTAGTCAAGTGGTGGCCGGCGGTGTGGCGGCCGGCGGTGGAGCTTGACTGCATGGCGACCATGACGGTTGGAAGGGAGGAGAAGAAAAATGGATACTCGTGATACCTGCCTCTTTGCAAATTTGTACGGTGAACAATCAATTAAAGGGATTATTCAACACCTCAACAATTTTCATTAGTCTACTTGATGGAAGGATGATATTGAATCCAATTCAAAACGTTCGGCGATTAAGTTAAATCAAAACAAAGTTCGGAGGACTGTGCTGAATACCGAGCAAAGATTTAGAGATAATTCGTGACATTATCCTTAGGAGAAAAATCAAATATTAAGATGCATGGGGGACTATTAAACACAGTTCCTCTGCCTCTGAGCTTGGTCAACATCGTTCCACATTTGAACAGGCTGAGAAGATTCTTGGTGCCATTCAGATTGTCTCAGCTTGTTCAAATTTGAAAAAAAGGGAATGGAGAAGAATCCTTTTGGTTCGCCTTTGGTGGGCTCTTGATTTATATGCGGACAAACGTATGGAGCTCAAACTTAGCCGGCTATTGTCATATGTTGACATTGCAATGTTTGACTTCCATGGTTTGTCGAAGATAACAATTTTTTATTTTCTTCTGGAACATTTGCATTTGCTTGGGTTTTCCTATGGCATCCCAATAATGTCAACGATGCTAGGGCGACACTCCAATGCAAGAAAAAAAAATATAGTTAGTTAACCGCATGAGCTCAAGGGGCGAGTGTGATGTCGACGTACCGGGTCGACTTTTAAGCTCCACTCATGTTTCGTTGACTGAACTAATCTATTCGTTAGTTTTATACATAAAGACCGATTTTGGCTATACTTTGATTCGATGGGTTCAAGTTGAAGATGTTGATTGTTTAGTTTGTCGATTTAATAGATAAGTTGTTGATTTTATGGTTGTCGATTTGCAACCTAGATGTCGATTTACGAGGTTGATGTCAACCATAAGGCTCTTCATTGATTACCTACTCTCCGATTCCATCGTTGTTTGATGATCTTCTATGATGATTGTTCGGCTTCCAAAATTGAAGTATGAATTTAGGGGGAGAATTACCAAAAAAGTCCTAAACCTATTGTAATTGTGCCAATTCAGTCATAAACTTTTTTTTTTGTCCAATTTAGTCATAAACCTTTTATAATTGTGCTAATTCAGTCCTTCCGACCAAAATTGGCCGTCCGGCGCTAACGTGGATGCCGGCAGGAGACAGCCGGCCAGCAAGGTTATTTTTTAATATATATATATATATTATTTTTTTCGAATTTTTAAATATTTTTTTAATTTTTTTTAAAAAATTAAATTTTTAATTTTTTTGGCCTTCTTCTCCTTCCTCTGGCCGGCCGGCGCCGGCCAGAGGTGAGGGCCGGCGAGGTCAGCCTCGTCGGCCACTGGCGGAGGCGAGCCTCGCCCAGCGACGGCGAGGCGGCCGTCGCCAGATCTGGTGAGGCTCGACCTCGCCATGGCTGGGCGAGGCCGAGCCTCGCCAGATCTGGCGACGGCTGCCTCGCCGGCCACTGGCGAGGGCGAGGGTCGACCTCGCCCAGTGGCCGGCGAGGCTGCCGTCGCCATCGCCGCCTTCGCCGCCTCCCCCGTCCCCTCGATCGTCGGCAAGATCTCCCCCTCAGAGCTCAAGCGGCCCTCCCTGGCCGTGACCGTCGCCAAAACCCTGTTCCAGCGCCTCTGGACCGACGAGGATGAGATCGAGCTCCTCCGCGTGTTCCTCGACTACACCACGCAGCGCGGCGGGGCCTTGCCCTCGCGAGTGGCCGGCGAGGGCCGAGCTCGCCGGATCTGGCGATGGCCGCCTCACCGTCGCTGGGCGAGGCTCGCCTCCGCTAGTGGCCGGCGGGGTGAGCCTCGCCAGTGGCCGGCGAGGCTGACCTCGCCGCCCTCACCTCCGGCCGGCGCCGGGTCGGCCGGAGGAAGGAGAAGAAGGCCAAAAAAAAAAAAAAAAAAAAAAAAAGAATTAAAAAATTTAAAAAAATTTAAAAATTACCTCGCCGGCCGGCTGTCCCCCGCCAGCGTCCACGTCAGCGCCGGCCGGCCAATTTTGGCTGGATGGACTGAATTGGCACAATTATAAAATGTTTAGGATTAAATTGGACAAAAAAAAATGTTTAGGACTGAATTGGCACAATTGCAATAGGTTTAGGACTTTTTTGGTAATTCTCCCTGAATTTAGGTGAGTCAAAGTTCAAGTTTCTATGTGTTCTAATGCATTTCATAGTTCCTAGGTCTTTATTAAGTTTTTATAGTTTAATGTCTTAATTATTTGAGTAGTTCCATGTATTTAAATGTTGTACTATTTCCTATGCTTTTGTTTCTCTGTAAATAGATGTGTAATCTCATTTGTAAAAAAAACAAAAAACAGAGAGACTTGAATATGGATAATATATTAGATTATTCTATGTGTGAGTTAATTTCTATCTTAATTCTTTATAACTTAAAGGTGGACTATTTTTTATTTTTTATTTTTATTTTTTATGGTGAGCCAAGAAGCCTTTTATTCTTGGTCCGTGGATTTTCCTTTATGCCTTGGTGATAAACTTTTCTTATATTGGTTCTTTTCTTGGCGGTGAACTAAGAAGTCACTTATCCTTGGCTGGCGATTTTTCTTTAGACCTTGGTTATGAACTTCTTTTATTTTGAAATCCTTTATCCTAGGCGGTGATTTACTTTAAGCCTTGATAGTAAATTTCGTCAATCCTAACCTTTATCCCTGACAAGTGGCGCGTCATTTAAGCCTTGATGGTGATCGTAAACCATCATTCATCTACCAAACATCGTCTAATTATCACTCAAAACAATTTGCCCATCCTCGCACCCACATCGAAATTGCCAAAGGATTGGCCAAGTTGATGAAAACGTCTAGTACTTGTGTTACCAAAGATCCTATCACTTTAAAATCGAGTTCGAAGCAATTCTTTGTGAATTCTTTGATTTTGGCATGGATGACTTACCTTTGATCGAGGTTTATCTCATTCAAAATAGATTCAGGACTCTCGGGTAAAACTTCATTTAAATGGAGTAGACAAAAAGATTTGTGCATTTGTAGAGATTTTGGGAGGACTACTAAAAAAGTTATAAACTTAGGCTCCGTTTGGTAACGTTTTTATTAAAAAATTGTTTCTAGGAACATAAATAGAAAAACTATTTCTATTCTGGAGAACAATTTTTGAATAGAATAATGCCTTTGGTAAACTTATATAATTTTTGTTCCCGGAATAAAAAAAAATAAAAGAAATACGTTTGGTAAACTTGTATAACTTTTTTGTTTTTTTATTTTATTTTTCTATTTTTATTTTTATTTATTTATTTTTCTTTTCTTCCTTTTGGCATGGCGGCCACAAACGCGTTTACATTCCTTTTTTTTCCTCTAACAAAAGAACAAAATCGTGTTATAACGTAAACAAAACCCAAACAAACAAGGCCATTATTATACAAATGTCAATTAAGTCAAAAACATTTTAATTTGACTAATTTAACCTGAAATATTTTAATAATATTTTTAAATTAATTTTAACCTGGAATCACTAACGCAGGCGTGGCGGGTGATGTGGAAATTTTTATAATTTAAAAAAAAATTCAGAATTTATTCCTATATTTTTTATTTTCTTTTTTTCTTTTCGTTGTGGCCAACAGTCTCGCGACCATTGGGTGAGGGCCTTGACATTGCCTCCCCACCAGCCATTGCGGAGGTGGTCCTCACCTAGCTTTGGCGTGGGCTTGCACTTTTTCGGCTGGGGAGGGCCTAAGTTTCGAGCACGACGATAAAAAGAAAAAAAATTAGAGAGGTCTTTAAAAAATTACAAAAATTACCCATATCAATGCTGATCACACATCATCTAAGATAATCGATGTCCGTGTCAGTAATTTCTGATCAATTTTGATCATAATAGCTATATTAGCAAATCATCAGAAGATTTAAGATTAAATTAGTTGAATCAAAGGCTCGGAACCTAATTAACATATATATAATAAGTTTATGATATTTTTAGTAATTATTTTCCGGAAATTTCATTTAGCTAAAGTTCAAATATCCAATAACGTTAAAAACACTGCGAGTGCCCGCCGAAAGGGTGTGAAAACCAAAGGAAGCATAGGAAGAAATGACTAGCTGGCAGACAGATCATAGAAGGACCAACAAATCAAACGTCGAAAGGCCGGTAAGTCAACATCGACAATCGATTTTAAAATGATTATGACATGTTTGAACTTTCCGCAGGAGAGGTCAAAAGAGAAGGGCGACGTTCCCTCCCCCACAAATTATAATTTCATTATCACGAGAATATTTTTCTTCATTTGAAAATAAGTAATTTCGCATTGCATCCAGAAGTGGGGTCCAATTCGGAACGACCTCCGAGAGAAGACAAAAATCACAAGGGCTAGAATATTAAAAAGAAGGACAGAAAAAAAGAAAAAGAAAAAAGAGTAGCTACTGAGGATAAATTTTTTTTTTTCTGGCAAAAAAAAAAGTTAGCTATGGATTAGCTCTATCTCATGGGTTAGGTGAGTTTTGATGGGACCATTCAGGTCTTTTTTAGCAGCTCAAGGAAAGTAGCCTTCGAATAGCATAGACATTTCCAATCTCAAAAATGAATTTAAAATGACAATTTTCAGAAAATCATTTCTTTGGTATGCAAATTGAACATTTGGGATGTACGCATCCACTATAGAAATATGCTGGCCCTACTAAGATAATGACCTGAGCTTATGTATTTTCCCCATTTGCAAATGATGAATTAGGCAACAATTGATTGGTCAACGCAATTTTGGGGTTCATTAACATGTCTGTGAAATTAATTGGGCTTTCGCTAAAATCAGATCATGCAATTGAAAAAGTCTAAAGGTAATCTCAGGGTGCGTCAGATTAGCATTAGATCTCTAGCAAATAAGCGCTGTTTATAATATATAGTTTGCTCGTTTGCCGTTTGACAATTCAATCGTATAATTTTCCCGATTATTAAATAAACGTAATGATCTGAATTACGCATGCGATATATGTATTTTCAATGCGATCATTCCTAAAAAAATACTATCTAAAACGCGAGTCAAGGCTTGGAGTTGATTAACGAAGTAATATGACAAATTCTATTATCGAATAAACATGATGATCTCAATGGCACATTTGATATCTGTGTTTTGGATGTAGCAGCGTTTAAAAAAATACTATCTAAAATGTGAGTCAATGCATGAAGTTGATTGATAAAGTAATACGAAAAATTCTAATTCGTCAATTTTTTTTTTATTTCATTTCGACCCCCTCAAAAAAAGTATTTATTCCACAAATAGGAATATTTTCTACAAAAAAGAAAAAAGAAAAAAGAGAGAGCAGGAACAATGAAAAAAATAGAAACAAATTAGGACACCCCTGTTTTTTCACCCAAGAAACGACACATGGCTATCCTCAAGGAAGGAAAAAACCTCTCTCTCTCTCTCTCTCTCTCTAGCATTTCAAAGCGTACGTATTTGTCCGCGAGCTGACCGAAGACAAGTTTTCTCTCTCTCTAGAAGAGCTTAACTTTCGAGGAAAGGCTCGAGCTTTCAACTGCTGCGAGCATTTGAATTCCTTCTTCGGTAAGCAAATTTCTCTCTCTCTCCCTTCCCCTGTTTTCGTCCCTTCGATCCCATCGGACGTGTTTCACACTTCTTCTCTCTCGCCGTGGCTGCAGAGCTGAGGCGAAGCGTCTTGGACCATGGCCGGCCGGTACGACAAGAACCCCTTCGACGAGGAAGAAGTCAACCCTTTCTCTGTAAGAGTTTTCCTGCAATTCGGGGGTAACCCAGTTGCCAAGTTCGGATTTTGGGCGTGTTTCGTTTGGTGATTGGGTAGTTTAGGACTGATATGGGCGGTTGGTGCTGAGGAGGGGACGGATGAATGGTAATTGAGGTTTCTGATCTCGGGTTCCTGGCGAAGGACCTGACTTTTCGTGGGTTTGAGTTGCGGGGGATATTTAGATGGTCTGGATAGTTGAGTGGAATCATGCTTGAATTTGTGTTGTGATCGGTTGATTGATTAGATCTGCCTATGAATTCTTTCATCTTTCCGTCCGTTTGTGATCAGATTGTTCTTGATTGACTTTGACTTTCAGGACCCAGCAGTCAGGACCAAAGCTTCCACAAACTATGGCGGGGCTGCGTTTTCTACGGTAAATGCTAAAATTCAAGTGAAATTCTGGGTTTGATTTACTCTCTCGGTTGGTATCACCTACGCTAGGGTGCGATATCTTGCTCTAGTTGCATGTTTTATCTATTTCTTTTATCTGTTCCTCACGTTATATGGCTTTTTGCCAGAGTACTGGGGGTCTACCGAACTCAAGGCTTTCGCCACTTCCCCCAGAGCCTGCAGACTTTTACGATCGTGGCGCAACGATTGATATTCCTCTTGACACGGCAGGATCAGGTTATCAGGTTGGTCATAGAATTTAAATGTGCATTTTCATTTGGTCTTTCTCTATTTGGAAGTTATTTTGTCTGGGCATCTTATCAGTCACTAATTTTCAATATAGGATTTGAAAAGGAAGGAGAGGGAACTCCAAGCTAAGGAGGCTGAACTGAAGAAAAGGGAACAGGTTATTGCACTTCTAGTTTCCAGCGTGAACATGAGTTTCTTTGGATTGCCATCTACACAAGATATAGGATCAATTGTAAGATAAAACAATAAGAGACAAATGAGAGGATCCACTGCTAACTTGCGATAAAACAGTGCCCGTCGGACTGGTGATTTCTATTTCATGCATTCTCTGCTATAACAACCACGATGACTCATTTTCTCTCTAGCAGAAGGCATGCGATGATTCTCATTCTCTACTAGGTTTAACTTGACTTATGTAAAGAGCATTCAGAAGTGAGTGTTAATGGTGAAGAGCATGATTACGAAATTTCACTAAAACAGAAGAATAGTATGTAACAAGGGTTTGGAAATCTTAGGCTCTTAGGTTATACATAACAGGCACTGTATTAATTGGCTTAGTGACCCTGCTGATGTGGTGTTTCTTCTGCTCCTTGTGCTTGCAGGAAGTTCGACGGAAAGAAGAAGCTTTAGCTCGAGGTAATTGAGTTCTGGAACACTGGTCCTATTTCTTTAGGGAATCAGTATATTTAGTTCTCCCTGTAACCTAGGCGTGTGTTACTATATCCTTTGGGAAATTATTAGTTGATTCTCCATCTGAAGGCCTGTGGGTTATCAAGGCATATCTTATCACATTCAGATCAATCGATTGGCATATTCTTTACGATATTCAAGATGTTGCTCACCTCATTTGCTCGAAGAAGTGAGTAATGTCGTTTGAGCTATTTTCTTCATCTGACATGGTTATGTGAATTGCAATCTTTTTTGCAGCTGGTGTTGCAATAGAGGAAAAAAATTGGCCACCGTTTCTCCCCATTATCCACCATGACATTGCAAATGAAATTCCGATGCATCTTCAGAGGTTACAATATGTTGCATTCACAACATTTCTAGGTATGTAAAAGTTGATTAATTCTCTTCTTGAGATGACAAGATGTTACCCATGACATTTGACTGCTAGTAGCCTTGTGCTGTACTCTTCAACTCTGAAATACCGAGTTTTTGAAAATTTATTCTGGCGTCATCTTGCCCAAAATCATATATAAGATATCATATCCTTTTGGTCTGCTGAGTATTATGATTGGGTCCGGTATCCTTGTAAATGTGTAATGTCATTGTCAAAACCCAAATTAATTAAGTTTTCCATGTTGTGTTATGAGCTGCCATCAGTACCCGTAGGTTTTACATTTTACCATTCAGTTTGTTCTTTTTCCTAGAGTTTGACATTTGACTTCTAGGTAAATCTCAAGCCTGTGAAATATCCAATTAATCATATGGATCAATATGGTAGTTTTTGCACTTGATGGCATGGAATTGTACTTGTTCGGTGTTATGATCCACGCTCAGATGTCTGTTCCTTAACCTCTAACCCTAACTTAATGGGGTTAACAAGACCATTTCTGCATGGCCTGACCTGATTGACTCTTGCTTCTTTAAGATATTAAGTTGCTACATATGCTTGAAAACCGCTTGAGTGGTTCTTGTAGTTATCTTTGCTGATAGTTTAGTCAAATAAAATAATAAGTATGCTTCAGCACACGCTTCAAAATAATTCAAATTTATACTATGCAGGAATGGTGCTATGTCTGTTTTGGAACATAATAGCCGTGACAACAGCATGGATTAAGGGGGAAGGTAGGTTTGCAGTGACGATAGTTTACTTCATACACATGCTGGGGCAATCGATTTGTGAGATTTCCCCTTATTTGAGTTCTTGGCTCTTTTCTTAGGTGTTAAAATCTGGTTCCTTGCACTCATCTACTTCATCGCGGGAGCTCCAGGTGCTTACTTCCTGTGGTATCGCCCACTTTACCGTGCATTTAGGTATGTCATCTCACTACTCCTATATGGGTTTATTTTATGCCCCATTTTTGTCCAATTCTACTATGTTCTGTTATGTCTCCCTGACTTTGCAATGATCTCAGAGAATAGGATGCCAGCTTTGGCTATTTTTTGCTGATAGTCACTTCTGTGTTCTATTGGAGTCTGACATTGTTAAAAAGTCGGTTGGCCAATTGCCAATCCTCGAACCAGTTGGTTCAGTTGTTATTACTTATTCATGTTCTTTCATTTGACATGTTATTTGCATAAATCATTGCAGGACTGATAGTGCTATAAGGTTTGGCTGGTTTTTCCTGTTTTACTTGGTAAGTTAGCCAGATTTGCAATGCATTTTGTTATCTTACAATTTTCCTTGGTCTGATCAAAAATTTTTTGTCCTTGTCCCTGCAGCTCCATATAGGCTTTTGCATCATTGCTGCAGTTGCTCCCCCAATAGTATTCAAAGGAAATTCTCTCACGTAAGCCAGCCACTATGATCTATGATTTACGTCCCACTTCATTTTGTGAGGATTTTAGTGTTTACTTGGTAAATTGTGGATGCTACCAAGGTCTTAGGTCACAGTAAAATATGGCACCTTGCAGCTTTCAGTTCCTTTTGCATTTTTAGATATCCTCTCTGATTCTGAACATTCTTTCAAGTGTTGGCTCGGTCCGGGAAGAGTCCCCTTGCTTTCTTAACCTGTTTATTAGCTTTATTTCCCTCCTTTTTTGCAAGATTTTCTGCTAAATTGCTTATCTGCTTATGCTTAAGCAGTTATCACAATAGGCTTATGGGTTAAACTAGTAAGTGCACAACTATATCCTCTCCTCTGAATTGCTGACCTCCTTGCATTTTCTAAACAGGGGTATATTGGCAGCAATTAGTCTTTCAGGCAACAGCGCCATAGTTGCGGTAAAGTTTCCCATTTATTTCTTCTAGGCATTTGTCTCAGGGCACTGTGAATGCTTGTCTACCTTTTCGCGAAATTAACGATCTTTAAGCTGCCAGCGAAGTCCTATCGGACTAATGCACTTTCATCCTTTCACAGATCTTCTATTTCGTTGGCTTCGCGCTATTCTGTTTGGAGACGTTGCTTAGCATCTGGGTCATTCAGGTCCTTTCTTATCCTTTCTTTGCGCCACAAAAACCTATTGAATGCATTGTTGCGCCTCGTGCTGGACTTCATTTAAAGATTTCATCGAAGTTGCTCAAATTTCGCGTTGACGCCTTTGGTTGCAGCAAGTGTACATGTACTTCCGGGGAAGCGGGAAAAGCAATGAGATGAAGCGCGAGGCTGCAAGAGGCGCCATGAGGGCGGCATTGTAAGCCGGAATCCGGAAGCACGATGAGTTGGTCGGTTTCGCTCCTGTTCATACTTGTTTGTACGGTTACCCTTTGTGGTTAGTGATGCTTTGTCGAAACCAAGATTCTGCATTTTTCGCTCGGCTCGAGGGATCATTGCAAAAAAATTCTATGTTGTAATCAGGGGTGATGTAGAGTTTTGTTGTTTTACAAGTCTCAACAGTGTTGAACCCATACGTTGAGTTTGAAAGTCGTTATTAAAGTGCGAGCAGAGTTCCCCTCAAGCAGGCTTTGCTGGTGTTTAACTGGCGGAAACTGGCGCGGCGCAAACCGAGAATTCGATGGCAACTTACGAACCCCTTCCCCGTGCGTTTGTTTCGATGTTTTTAAGGTTTCGAGGAAATGCTTTTTCGACTTTCATGTCTTTGGTTCACAGAAAGTATATGGTCGACGGAAAAAGTAATTTACGGTCAAAGAAAATATCTGTGACGGCCTGAGTGGCAGTGTGCGGGGAGGAGGGATGGCGGTGCGTCCGTGCCTCGCAAGTAATGGGTCCCTCTCTTGTTCCACATCGTCTAGGGAGGGAGTTCTGGACTGTCTTATAAGGCAATGAGTCCTCTAATTGTATATAGTGTTTTATTGGGATAGTATGGGTTCTTCCGAGAAGAACAAAATTGTTATGTGTACAGTGAAGACCTGGGATATTACAATATCTATACTTGAATTAGGGAAAATGCGAGTTTGCATAATTTTCAAATTTTACTTAATACTTCGACCAATGCGTTTCAAGATCTTTGTCTACAAAATCTGAAATTTTCACACTATATGATACCTAGTTTAATGTATGACTTTTTTTCATATATTATTCAGATTTGAATACTATACCTCTAAGGCAAATACAAATAAGGTTTGGGAGATCATTAGATGCATGTAAAACACACTGTCAAAAGTATACGGGGGAGATTGCTAAGGGAAAGTCAAACATCAATGACTTATAAGTCAATTAAAATATATTTAACCGACTCACTTTACACCACGTTCTCGATGTCAAATTTCTTTTGCTGAATGCACTCCCATACATGTACTTTAACACGAACTTTCTCCATGTCGTGGTGAATCGAAGCAAGCTCCATATGAAATGAATGCATAAATCCATGATGAGGGAGGACGAGGTGTACAATCGAATGATTTTGTACAAATTTGTCCTGTTAGAACAAAGGAAAAACACTTAAATGCACGAGAAAAACTAGATAGACGCTTGTTGGGTGATGGAAACACGTGAAAATATTAATTTTTGATGCAATTAATGCTTCGGACATGTTGCGATAGGGCTTCATTAATCTCCCGGGCCGTCCAAACCCCAGATCTCAAAGATCATCTTCAAAGTCAAATTAAAGCCTTCAATGCTCCCCAAATGTCAATTGAAGGCCCACTTGGATTTCTCCACGAAGACTATTGATGTCCAAGACACGTTTATTTCACAAACAATAAATAATTTTTAAAAATATTTTCATCGTTCACAAAAAAATATTTAGACATAAATTATTATTAATAATGAAAATATATTGATTGACTAATTATTTCGAGCGATATAAGCGATTGATTTTAAGGAAATGTTTTTCAGATCATTCATTTTCTGTAAAATAAGCGCATCCTAATATAGTAGCCAAAGTCTTGATAATTTATGTGAGCATCTACGTATTTTACTTGTCTAAGCTCTAGGGTATGGGCGCATAACCCATGATTAACTTAAGTTAACCACACTTTTGGATAGTGATAATGATTTTCCACTGTACAACACATAACTGATAGGGACTACCCTCCTATGCCCTTATTATTAATAAATGGAATTAGGAAAAAAAAACACTTCTCTTTTCTGTACCGCATGTGATCATTGTTTTGAAAAATGTTAATACCTTAAAAAACCTCAAATTGGTACACATGTTACAAATTTATCCAAAATTATTTTTTTGACCATGGAAAACTCCAAACTGGTACACTTGTGACAAATTTATCCCGACTGATCATAAAAAATCCTAAACTGATACATTTATGACAAATTTACCCTAAACTAATTTATTCGACTACAAAAAACCCCAAAATTGGTAAATTTATAACAAACATACGCTTCGCTAAATTGGATTAATACTACAAAAAAATCACAAAAATTGTAAACTGTGACAAACGAAGCGTAAAATCTAAAATTGATATACTAGTCAATTGTCACATGTCATTTAACTTAATAAATTGACGGTAAAATTTAACGAAAACTAACAGAGGGTAAATTTGTCACAAGTGTACTGGTTTGGGGTAAATTTGTCAAATGTATACCGGTTTGGGATTTTTGGTGGTCAAAAAAATAATTTGGGGTAAATTTGTCACAAATGTACAAATTTGAGGTTTTTCAGGGTATTAACCCTTTTGAAAATCCAAATATTTCTTATGGGCACGTGTAGAGAAAGTATTTGCGCGTTAATGTCATAATCAATTGAAGGTCCATGTTTGCGGGGCCCCATGTTGATGACAAAGGAGGCAAGATAATTTTGAGGAGAGAGAGAGAGAGAGAGAGAGAGAGAGAGAGAGAGATCCTTAATATCCTTCATTTTTTAAAAATGGTACACATGAGGATTTAAAGATTGGTTTCCCTAGTTCATATCCTTTCAAGTACTTCCCAACATTATGATGAGGAAAAGTTCGAAATCAAAAACGAAATTCTTTCTTTCTTTTACCTGCCAGTTGTATTCCTGAATTCTTTAGTTACATGTGTATGTACGAGATTATGTCTTAAACATGTTAAATGTATCGTGTCATGTAATCCACTAGATATGTGTGTTTGGGTTTCAAGCGTATGTTATGAATAAACATGTCATGTTCATAGTAAATCGAAATTCAGCACAACACGATTATGGTATGTAATTATACGGGTTGATCCATCAAAAAAGGATTTTTCTATCTTTAGGAAAGAGCACATGTACCTTTTTTTTTTTTTTTTTTTCACTTCTTTCTGTAAAGAGTCATATGTGAAAGGAAAGGGAAAGTTGCACCAAAAGGCCTAATGCAATCTAGTCTTAATTGGTTGGTGCATCCTAATCTTAATTGTTTTTTTTTTTTTTAATTAGAAGCATTCGAGTCCTCACAATCAATATTTCTCTCATTTATCTTTCACGTCACCCTTTGCGGCTTATAAGGTAGATTATCTCTTATTGTTAGATAAATAATTCTCTGTGAAAGGACTTGATTGAACTATTTGACAAAAAAAGAATGAATGAAAGGTTTGGGATCAATTGCATCCTATACACAAGGTTTACGATTTAAATAAACTTTTTTTTTTTTTGAATGCCGTCCAAATAGGCCTTATTTCATGATCATAACCTGATATATTTCAATATTTTGTTATAGATTTCGTCACCTATGTTCTAGCAGTGAGAAATGTACGAACATACGTTCTATTAATACATATATTTATACATTTTGACGAGGATCTCACATATATAAATGATCACGAGCTCTGTTTAATTACATCACGATTTTATCTTTTCACAACTATAAACATAAAGCAATACTGAGTTCTTAAAATATTTTAGAGAAAATGATACAAATGGTACCTGAAATTTAGCTAAATGCGTTATGTGATCCGTGAACTTTTTATTTGTTTAATGTGGTCCATAAATTTTTGATATATACTCAATTTAGACTTCGGATTATATGAAAATATTAAATGTTATTATTCCATTAATTCAAATTTATGAAAAATATTGACAAAAAGTTTAAGGATCGCATTGAACAAATTAATAGTTTATGGATGATATTGCACATCGGGCTAAAATTTAGTTAGACATTAAATCAAAGTTTGGTAATTATTTATGTCACCATTCTAACATTTTATCTCTATAAAACAATTAAAACAAATATTTTTACTGGTTGTCTCTATAATTAATTGCACGGTGAGCACGTCTCATGTAGTAACAGTAAATGAACTTAATAAGTGTGCACAACCTACCCTATTGTCAATGCCAGTCCCCTCAACTGTCCTCCAACTCGCTGCCACCATTAATGCTCCTTTAACTTTTTTCTTCCCCCTCTTCCACCATATCCCCCGCCCACTTAAATACTCCCTCAGAGCAATCATCCACTTCCCCTCATCAAGTTCCACACCAATTCACACCCCAAAATCTCTCAACGCAATGAAGAACAAAACCACCACCACCATCACCGCCGCTCTCTCCTCCCTGGCCATCTCTTTGCTGCTCATCTCGACCATCTCCCTCGCCTCGGGCCGGCCCGACTCGTTCGGGTCCGACCGCAAGTCCTCCAAGGGAAAGGGGGCCGGGAATGACAACGGCCCCGGCGGGTTCTTCGGGCCGGGCGGCGGCGGCTTCGGGGACATACCCGGGCTCGGGAACGGGTGGGGCAGCGGGATCGGCGGCGGGTACGGGGCAGGATACGGCGGCCCCGGCGGGGGGTACTCCAAGGGAGGCGTGATTAGGTCCACCGTGGTGTGCAAGGACAAGGGCCCGTGCTACAAGAAGAAGCTGACGTGCCCGGCCAAGTGCTTCACCTCCTACAGCCACTCCGGGAAGGGTTATGGCTCCGGCGGCGGCGGCGGCGGCTGCACGATGGATTGCAAGAAGAAGTGTATTGCTTACTGTTAAAAGTGAGTGAGGTAAGATATGTATTAAGAGGGAGGTTTCCTAGTAACACTCTCTATATGCTATGGCTTATGCTATGTATGTGATCGTTTTGATCCTTTGTTTTGTAATGTAAGCTGCTTGGCTGAGATCAGTTGACTCTATAGTTCTACTACTCTGGTCTTTGAAGGTTTAGCAAAATATGGTCATTATCAATAAATGGTGTGCTAGCATATTAACATATGGGTTTTCTTCATTCGATTATTATTATTATTATTATTATTATTATTAAATTCGTGAGGAGACTTTGGTTCTTGATGCACTATTTTGTGGTTGAAAATCAAGGAAAAAGATATATATAGTGGAGCAAAAAGGATATAGCTAGGGGTGGTGGGTTGATATGGGGGTATGATGGGTGCTTCTATGATTGATTTATTTCTGAAGTGGATTTAATGGGGCCCATCGAATTGCATGAGAATACTGTTGAAATGCTTTTTTTTTTTTTGTCTTTTTTGAAGTTGTAGTAACGGTTCATGGTGAAAAATTGGCATAAAATTAGGTAAATAATGTGGTAATTTTTTCCATAATTTGTGAATCATTGTCCGAAAAAGTAACATGTGTATGATATCGTTCAAGATGTTCGAGGAGTCTTTTGTGTTGGCCGTGGCATTTTCTATGTACGTGTGGTCAAAAGTTTTAGATTCCTTTTTCACGTGGCGGCAGGCTTCTTTGGTGCTTATATCACTATCATTCAGTTTCGGTGGAACTTTTTCAGAATTCGCGGCTACATAGCCATTACGATAACTTTGCTCGATCCAACACAGCCCGCTCTAGGGAAAAAGAAAGGACATAAACCAGGATTATTATTATTATTATTATTATTATTATTATTATTATCATCATCATCACCATCATTATTATAATATGGAGTGGTTGAAATTTTGTGTCTCGACTATCCTTCGCAGAAGTACACAAATTATGCGATCCACGTGCATTGATTTGAATGTAGAATCGACCGAAATACTTAACCACTCAACATATCTCCTCCGAGATTCAGCTGATGAAGTATCAACTATCTTTAAACCGAACTAGAAGAGTTCTTTCCCTGCTAAACAATCCGTCCCCGTCTTCGTAGTTATCTTGGAAAATGATCTTCACCTGATTTGAGGGATGATACCATCGATGGTCCTTGTATTCTCGTTCAAAATTCAAAAGTACCCCCACATTTTTCTTTTCAAAATGGTTCATGAATTTAGCCATACCTTGCGATTGCGACCATTTGCCGAGGCTCATGACCACCTCAAGGCGGCGGCACGCCATGAAATCCGAAACCCTTGCGTGTGTAGAGAGGAAGGGGGGAGGGGAGAATGACATGACCACCAGGGGGCGGTAGCGGTCCCGTCTTGCAAGGTGGTTGAGGCATTAATTTTATGTGCTACACCCTAAAATGGGAATCCCAATTAATTTGGTCCCCAAAAGTCTGGATCAACATCTTTTTGAGGCATTCAAGTCACATCAAATGAATATCCCAATTGTTTCGTCGGAATTTATCTCTCGACGAAAAACATTTCGCTATTTTTTGGTTTTTTTTTTTTTAAGGGATAGGTTCTGCCTTGATTCGCCATAGGAATTTAATTGATGGTAGGACCTGGAAAATATAGACTCTACAACGACACTGAACATAAACAGACTATAGTGAAATTTAATCGACAATAAAACTTGAGAATGCAGAGATATTTCGTCGGAATTTAATCAACAACGTGGATCTAAGAGCTATAATTAAGAAACACGTTGGAATTTAATTGGTGACATGAGTTTGGAAAATATAAATACAATGCGGGAAAGTGATGATAATTGAAATATAGTGAATTTGCTTGATTTGTGTCGAGGGTATCCATTTGATGATTAGTGGTATTTATAGTGGGTGTGCCATAATTGTTCTTAAGTCGTTTTGTCCAACGGTTGTATCCATATTCCTCCATCTTTGCAAATTTTGTGCCTATACCTTTACGATGCCATGATCTTGTTCGCTATACGGTTGTTCCATTAAAAATGTCTCCCATTGCTCCACAACGTCAATCATTTTGTTTTTCCAACAACTCCTCTCCTATAATTGCAACTTGATACTTACCATGCGTCTAACCTTCTCTTGATGCATTGACAGCTCGCCAATCTCATTAATCGATACCTTTGTCAACCATTGTCAGTCATATATTGCCGTATATCGACAATTGATTGGCAATGAACATTTATGTGCATTGCTATTGATATCGATCCCTATGGGTGTCAATTATAGGTCGTGTGATCGATAATATTCACGCTCTGGTCATGTGCTTATCTGTATTGACAACTTGGTCATTTTTGGCTGCAAACACGTTTCAAAACGCACTAGAATTCTTTTAAATGAACAAGAGAGAGAGAGAGAGAGAGAGAGAGAGAGAGAGAGAGAGAGAGAGGGAGACCAATCTTTGCAAGGGGCGGCGATCCGAGCCCGGCGTCCAGAAATCAAACTCCGAATCCGCTCGCATCGAGATGGAACTTTTTCAGAATTTGCTGTTACGCAGCCAACACGACAACTTTGCACGATCCAACCCACCCCACTTTAGGGTAAAGAAAGGATATAACCCGGGATCATCATTATCATCATTATTATTATTATTATAGCATGAAGTGGTTGAACCTTTGTGGCTCGACTATCCCTCGTACAAGTACACAAATTATGCGGTCCACGTGCATTGATTCGAATATGGCATCTGTCGGATCTAATCAGTGTACTTAAGCACTCAGCTTTATCTCCTTTTCTTGGATTTAGCGGATAGAGCAGGGACGATGTTAAACCAAAGTAGAAGAGTACTTTCCCAACTGAATGATTCGTCCTAGTCTTGGTCGTTACTTTTGAAAATGATCTTCCCTTGATTTAAGGAATGATAGCAGCGATGGTCCTTGTATTCTTGTTCGAAATTCAATAAGTATCCTTGCATTTTCTTTTAAATGGTAGAGAAAGCGAGCAAGCGAGCGACTGTCAGTATCTTGTGGTTGCAACCACTGTCTAGGCTCATTACCATTTCATGGTGGCAGCGTGCTTTGAAATTTGAAACCTATCTGTGTGCAGAGAGAGAGAGGACGGTTGCTGTCACTTGAGACCGCAAGAGTCATGGCTACTTAGGGCTCGCCGCATCACACAAGGTGGTTGAGGCATTAACTTTAGGTCCTACACCCCAAAATGGTTATTCCCATTGAATTTGGCCCCAAAACAATTGGGTCAACAGACAGTCTATTCATCAGATTTATTTGGAGGAGACAGGTTTTACGCAAGTTTTGCGCCGACCCCAGACAAAAAATATCACAAGTAATAAGGAAATCAACAACATTAATTCAAATAGAATTGTACAAATACAAATAATGCTGGAATTTAATCGAGATAGGGCATAGAAAATACAGAATCTTCAATGAAACCAAACTTAAACAACTATACCTGAATTTAATTGACAATAGAGATTGAGAATGCAAAAATGCTACATCAGAATTCAATTGACAATGGGACACCCATGAAAAAGATACACATTAGAATTTTATCGATAGTGCGGATCTAAGAATTACAGCTAAGAAACATGCCAGAATTTAATTAGCAATACGAGTCAGAAAGATAAAAGTATAGTATAGAAAATTAAAGATAATTAAAAGATAGTAGTCTTTAATTTGTGTCGGGGGGCCTCTAGTTGATGGTCGGCAGTATTCACAGTGATTGTGCCATAACTGCTCCTGAGCAGTTTTGTCCAGCATTTGTATCCATGTTCCTCCATCTCTGAAGGTTTTGTGCCCGTGCATTCATGATGCCATGATTTTGTTCCTTGAATGTTCCTTTGAAAACGTTTGCCTATTGCTTCGTGACCTCAATCACTTTGAATTTCCAACAACTTCCCTCTTGAAACTGCAATCTCATTAATCGATATCTTTCTCAACCATCGTCAGCCATACATACCGCGACAATCGATCGCCAGTAATAATTGATGTGCGTCATTGTTGATATTGATCATTGAGCATTTGCTTGACAATAATCACGCTCTAGTCACACGCTTATCCATATTGACAACTTGATCACTTTTTGGTGCAAACACTTTCCAAAACCTATTAGAATTCTTCTCAACGAAATGAGAGAGAGAGAGGGAGAGAGAGTAAGAGACCGATCTTTGAAGGGGAAGGCGATTCGAGCCCGGCGTTCGGAAATCAAACTCCGAGCCGGCTTGTACCGAGAGGGGCTCACATCGAGTTGGCGCTCCGGCGGGGCCGTGTTGCCGGGCCGGGGCGATCTCGTGAAGATCTCTTCTCAAATGTAGGTGTACGGCTCTGGTGCCCGACCATACATATTTATATAGGCAAAAGGTCATCAATTTACTCGTCGAGGAAGAGCGAGCGCAGACGCGGTTCACTCATCTGGACACGAAAACGCGTGGGGGCCAAAATGAATCAATTTTTGCATTGATGGATCTTGACAGGAAGCCATTATTTTGTTTTTGTTCAAGGAGTATATAAAACTCCTATAAAAAAAATTTACAAATCGAGACGTGGAGCGTCCAGTGACTCGAATTGGGTAGGGTTATTTTTGCCTTCCATACGACTAAATCCACTCTTATTTTACTAGATAGACAAGATCGTCCTTAATGGGTTCCTTTTTTTGGCATAGTCTCCTTTAGCTTAGTTATTTTCTTTTAATGGTTTTCAGTGAAATTTAGATTTATTGCTATCAAGAAAAGAAAAAAAATAGTCTTTTCTCCATCATTGCTATTATGGCAACTCATTTATTTTTCATCCCTTCCATGTCAGAAGTTTAGGCCTTGCATGTTTGTGTTCATTTCTTTTGTTCATTTTGGAACATAAACAAAAAAAAAAAAAAAACTTGTTTCTTGTTCCCGGAATACTTTCGAGAAACAAATTTTCTCTCTCCTATTTTTTTTTTCTTCTCTTTCTTTTCTTCTTCTTATCTTCTTCTTTTTTCTTTGGCTGGTCGCCGGCCTCGGTCATGGCCGGCAACCGGCCGTCGAGTGCTGTCGAGGGTCGGCGACCTTGCCGTGGCTGCGCGAGGCCGTTGGCCCTTGTCGGCCGGTCGCCGGCCATGGCCGAGGCCGGTGACCGACCAAAAGGAAGAAAAAAAAGAAAAAAGGAAAAATAAAAAAAAAGGAAAAAGGAAAAATAAAATAAAATATTAAAAATATTAAAAAAATTAAAAGAAACAAAAAAATTATACAAGTTTACCAAACGTGTTTCTGTTCTTTTTCTATTGCAGGAACAAGTTTACCAAATGCGTTATTCTGTTAAAAAATTGTTCCCCGAAACAGAAATAGTTTTTTCTATTTTTGTTTCCTGGAATAATTTTTGAACAAACGTTACCAAACACACCCTTACTCTTTTAGCGAGCTTTTTATTTTTCAATTTCATTAGTCTAAAAAAAATATATCAAGTCCATTGATTTACCATGTCAAAGAATTTTTGTTTTTTCCTTACCATCGGCGAGCCACTTTTAACTGAGCATTTATGACTTTGTACGAGTTTCTGATATACATTAAAGACATTGACATGCAAAAGTTATGCACATGAAGCATCTTGGTATTGTTTTAGTAAAATACTCCATGAATGATACAAATATTTGTCAATCGCAAATGAATGAAATTTTACTGGCATATGAAAAATTTTGCTTTAATTAAATCTCATCTTTTGAAGCTTCATGTTGGGAAATGCAACTGTGATTTTGTTTTCGAAAATCTTTAAAGAGGTTTTTATTTATTTATTTATTTTTTTGCATCTGCTTATCCCTTAAATATATAAAGACAACCGATAAGATAGAATTTGATAGTGATGTACACAACAAGTATTAAAGTTCATAAACATGTAATTGTGTTAAAAAGAGGTTTAATTTAAAATCTTTCTAGATTCTACTTGACAGTTATTCCGTAAATTTGCTCAACAATATAAAAAAGAACTAGGTTTCTTGAACTTTCTCTCCTCCACAAAGCTAATTTCTATAGGAGTAAAAACTAAAATTAAAAAAGAAAACATAGTGACTTAAATATTTGGTTTTTGATTGGTTTCAAGTCCGAAGTGTCGTTGTGAGAATTTAGGAATTGAGGATTCCCTTTTTTGAAAAAAAATGTTGATTTCTTTTATTATAAATAAGAGCACAAGGATAATTGACGGCATATGAGATATGCTTTTGGTATTTTTGTGGGCTATTAATTTTTGGATCTTCCAATAAAAGGAGGTGATTGAATCCATGGGCCTTGATCCAAATAGTTGGCTGGCCCAATGAAATTATATGTTGGCACTTGGTGAGACTTGGGATCTTGGATGAAATAGCCCAATAGGAATTCGTTTAGTTTTTCTATATATCCATTATAATTCTTTTGAGCATAAGCATACAATGATAAACACCTATGAGCAAAAGAATACTAGAAGTGCCAAAAGTTATGCATGACACTTATCTTTTTTTTTGTTTTTGGTCAGTATGCATGACACTTATCTTAAAGCTAAAAAATTTCACCATATCACTTAAGTGCCAAATTAAAGAAAAAATATTCACTCAAGTGCCAATAGAAAAAATCCCAGCAAAAAAATAAAGCATGACTTTTATAATTAAAAATTTATATGATTTGATACATTATTTAAAAAATCTAGTCCACGAGATATTTTCACATAGCGTGCTTGGCACTAAAGTGATCGTTTTTTAACAATAACTAGCATTTGAGTCATCAATTTAAATAAAATTTGGTACTCAAATGATCACCATATATACTTTTAGATAACATTGTTTAGGGGTTATATGTTGATTGAGCACGCTGGTTAGTCTCGTAGGACTGAGAAATTACTAAAATATAGTGACGTCAGATTTCTAATGACCCAGATTGGAGTTGGTACTTAAGTGATCATTTTTCTAAATGGTGACACTTAAGTGATCCAAAAAACCTTTTGATATTAAAATGAGTATACAACTTTTGGCACTTCTAGTGTCTTTCTCCCAAACATATGCGACTCATTTCTAGATACAGCTTTTTAGCTAAAGGTGATACCGGGCGACTGTAATATGAGATCACTGAACATAATCAAGAGTTATGCTAATGCAAACTTAATAAAAAATAAACACATATATCTTCGCAGTGGTAACATCCGATTTGATCGACATAGCAAGTCATGTCATATTGTTATAACTTGGTTTCTCGTTCCTGTCGTGAAAGTTACACCAACTTCATTATTAAGGGGAGTCAATTGCGATCTAGAAAGGTTCTTTTGACTGAACTTTCAGAAAATTCTGTCTTTGACTTGTGGAAGGAAAAGTGTAGAGTGAGAACACGTAAGAGGGGGATCTCCAAGCAAAAGAGTCCCATGGAAAGTGCAATCACTCCTCCACGTGAATACAAGCAGAAGTTATTTCGGTCCTCGCCTCACCTAATAATTTTGCCACAAAATCCAGAGCCCTAACTCAACCTTCCCCTCTTTTCTCTCTCTACCCGACCCAACCGCCGCCCTCCGCCCCTTCGCCGCCATGTGCCACCCACCACCTCAGGTGATGGCAACCGCCGCGACCACCATCCCAGCACCAGTGTTGAGCTCGTCTCGTCCTTGGCAACTGCTCGTCCGCTCGCTCGTTTACCACCACTCTCCGTCTACCGCCATTGTTGGCTCGCGTAGCCCTAACATTAGAGATTTTTCTAAAGTGACAATCAAAAATAAATTACACGGTAAAGCTCGCAAACGGGCATGTCAAACCTTGTGAAACTCCATATTTGCACCATACGTTAAAGTTACTAAAAGTTTTCAACTTTTGTTTAGAACATATTTCCAACCTCCAAAAATTACACTTCGGATGATGAAATTACTGGTCAATGGCATCATACCTTCTAAAATAGAGAAATCTAGTGACCAATATGAATAACTTAATTGCCATGTATCATCTTCTATGTGAAAAGTGAAATATTCGATAGATACTAACTAATATCTAAATACCATCAAATCTTGCTTTTTAACTTTGAAAAGCTGATAAACACAAAGAAGAATTAACTCTAATAACCCATATGGGGAATTGAAAAAGCTTCCAAGAACAATGACCAAAACACGGTCGAGAATTAAATGCACAAGTGACATTGAATATAATGAAGTTAGGGACCTTTGCATCTGCTATACGCCATCCTTGCTTTTTTACTTATTAAACCAAATCCCCCACGTGAAGCACGCGACTAAAGGGCCTGAATTGGGTTACAGCATCTTCTTAAGAACTTGGATGCCTCCTTTAACATCGTGATTTGCTAAAGTGGAATCTTTATAATCTCCACCGAGTCAATTCCGTAATGGTCTTTGCTTTCTTTTCTTTATTCCGTCCATTATTTTATTACTTATAGTGGAGCAAATGATGCTGTAAGGTAAAAAACACAGAGGTTGTTGTCTATCTACTCATAGTCATCAGTTTTTCCATTTGCACAATCATTAAGTGTTACTCAAACATGGACTAACTCACTCTTCTTGGCCAAAATAACATTTGCTAGATTTCTTAAGTTCATTTGTCATGCATCATGCTCTGTTTTTTTTTTTTTTTTTTTTGAACTTCATTAACCATAAAGTATAGGCTATTTTCATCAAGAAGATGAGTTAGTCCATAATTGAATAACACCTAATAATGGCCATGTGGACGATCATTTGTATTGCTTGAAATAATTAGTTCATGGATAACATTTTCATTAGCAATAACAGTTTATGCCTAAACTTTTTTGTGTATGATAAAAAAAAATTTCGTTCATTTATTTTCCTAAGTGATTCAAGCAATTTTTTTTTTTTGAAAATGATCTTTAAATCATTCATTTTTCGCGAAACAAATGAAAACTAAATATATCATATTTTTCTTCTTTAGGTTGACATTGTATCCACGCTTCTTATTATGACATAGTTAATTAATCTGATATGATTATAGCAATTTCCCTTAAAAGTTCTCCTCGTCAGAACCCGAACTCCCGGTCACCATGATTCCTGAGGTCCAGCCTAGAGTTTAGACATAACTGGCTCGGTTATGTCTTAAACTTTTCAATTAGACAGTTAGCATCAACTTAAGAAAGGTTGTCCGCAGATATAGTCGTCATGGCCTAAAGTAAACTCACTATCCAATCTCGCATCAAAATGAAAAGGGAGGATTCCCACCACACCTCATATACTGAAGCTAAAATCCCAATTCAAACATTTACATGGGTCGATATGCAAGCATTTTGGATCTATTAAAAAGTGAAAGAGTTGGCGAAAAGGCAACGAATGTCAAAAAGAGAAGTCTAAAAAGCCGGAGGACCTCATTATAATAATAATGAATTTGAAGGGCGTGCTGTAAATTTCGTGCTTTATAAATAACTCGTCACTAACAAGCTTTTTAACTATCACGCCTCTCAAACTCCAAGTCCAAGAACTTGTTCAAAGCTTCCATTTCATCTCTAGAGGAACAAACACCAGAAAATCAAGAAGAAGAAGAAGAAGAAGAAAGATATGGGGGCGGTTCCAAGGAGTGCCAAGATCGACGGCGGACGTTCATCACGGAGGATTCCTAGCCGTTTGATCCCGAAGCGAGGTCAAGTGAAGGTGGCGATCGCGGCGGCGCTGGCCCATCGCTTATCTTCCATCTTCTCTCTCAATCCCAGGAACAGACGTGCTGGTTCTTAGGGTTTCTCAGTGACCAAATTTTCACCATATTTTTTCAAATTTTTTTGTTTCTTCTGTTTTCTTGGGAGAGGGAGATGGTTTTTCTTGTATTTTCTTCATTTCATATTTATCTTGAGGATATGTAGTATTAGGTGCTATTTGTTCTCGTAAATAGGATTTTGGATACTCGATATTTTTCTATTAAATTTTAAAGAAATAAAGGCCGATTTTTCTATTCATTCTCATCATTTCCACTCGATTATTTGTAGTTATAGCGGCAACAATCTTTTGAATCACCTTGTTAGTGAACGACATGTATCCGATTAATTAGAACGGAAATATTTACATACACATATTTGGAAAATCTGAATCAAAAATTCGAGTTTTACATATATTTGACCCAAAAGTATTCGAATAAAAAATTCGAATATCTTGGAAATAGCGACGCTACCAACGTTTCCACAAGGCAAAATAACAAAACAAAAATATGGTTTCGGGTCAATCAGCCCATCGTTTCAATTTCGTCTTGACTTGCGAGATTTCACTGGATAGAATTAATGCCAAGCAGTAGACCCAGCAGACGTTGTTGGACCAAGTATCGAATATTTCGTCCGATGGCTATTTTGCACTTTCTAGGCCTCTTTTTGGCTCCGTGGAAAAATATCCTCAAAGGGAATTCTCATTTTGAGTAGTCCAGGTCATTGGATTAAGTTTCATTTTCTATTAAATGGATGACAAGATATTTTGGAATTTTTGGAAAATAATTATTTACCTACAACCGCAGTGATAGGCGACCAACATAGCTACTAGACTCTGTAACTAACAATCAGCGATGGCGATCGGTAGTTATACATAGTAAAATTGGGACTTTGATGGCTTTGTGATTATATATATATATATATTTTGGAGACAAAGTAGCATATTTATATTTACATATTTTGTGGTTATATAAATATGGAAATAATGTCTCAATAATGATTTAGCTAGGTAATCCAGTCGAGTGCATTTTTGAGGACTTCTATTTCATATGGAATCAAAATTCATATCTTGATTTCTCCTCGAACATGAAATATGTAGAAATTGACTCCATTTCTAAAGGAATTTAATCACCTGTTAAATAGGATAAGGTTGGCGATTACAATCGATAATCCTACAAAATCTAGATGATGCAGCCTCCATATGATTAACATGACGCAACGCTTCACATTAAAGGCACTAATCAATCACCATCAAGAAAGTACATTTGAAATTTTAAATTTTTCGTGTAACACTTAATTAGCGTTTCATCTTTTACTTGCTCCATGTAGCAAGGATTTTATCGTTGAAATAACGTGACCTTATCGTTTTCAATGATCCAAACCGATGGGATAATAGAATCAAACTAAATTTGAAAATTAAGAAATTTAAACGATTGTTCGATAAGACATATAGAGGAGACGCCGCAAAGAATGAGGCCGATAGTCACCCCCGATGCATTGCCCGGAGGGGGTGCACCTGTCCCGTCAAAGGCTCTTTTGACATCCGATGAACAATCGCCCACGTGGATAAATACGAATTCATTGGAGACATGAATCGCTCCGTAGTGCGTGCGAAAGTGGCATCTTTATCATGCTCTTTTTTCTCGATGGGGCACACAAGAAATCGAAAGAAATGATTTGACGTCGCAAATTGATGCATTACTATGTATCGATACATTAGTTTGCCATTAGGAAAACTCTGCAGATTTAGGGCAATTATAGGGCTTAATTTTAAAATATACACTGATTAGATCCAAATCTAATTGTCCACCAGACACAATCCGACACAAACTGCGGAGATGTCCCTACCAAATATAGTTAAACAAAGCATTCCAGCCAAGGTTCATTGAACACGTTATCCTTATCGTTCAATCAGTGTTCACAAGTCAGAACCACCCATCATTTTATATTTTTTAGGTAAGGGCATGTCTAATTTCTTATTTCACAATTTTTAATCAATGACTCTGCCCTTTACTTTACTAATTAAAAAAGAGAAAGGCAACAACTTTGAGATCTTCAGACTCTATGATTACTTCAATATTACTTAGGTTAAGTGGAGTGTCACATGGATCATGTGGAAAGAAGAATGGTTCTGGTTCTTCCCCTCCAAATATAATATTAGAATGGAGGTTATGTTCCCATTACCCCATATGATTTGAGAATTCTTTAATGTCACAATGATATCTCCCAACGCATCTTTGTTGAATTTATATATTTTTTGATATAGATGCGATCTTTCTTAATCTATCACCTCAGGTTTTTGGATTGACTTTCGTTTGTCTATTAGTGTGTGTATATATATGTTCTTTAGTCGGACTTTATAACCGCGTTGCGCTTTGATTTGTATTATACTTATTGGTCGAAGGAATTTGCATAGTTGGGCTTAACATAATTAAATCCGCTACATAATGATGTTGTCACCATTTAATGAAACCTACTTAAGGCAGAATAAGACATGATGAGGACATCTAAATAAGATTGAATCGAAGAAGTTGACTCATGTCTGACTGGATTGCGTAAGACATAAGAAGACATGTTTCGATCTTACGTTAGAATCGACATTTTTTAAGAGATTGTTCACTTCAACCCAAGAACAGAAAAGTAAAAAGAAGTCAGTGTTCACATTTGGTCTGGCTTTTAGCCAACCAAATTATTATTATTTTTCGAGTTTCCCTCAGCATAATGCCGAATTTAAATATTAAAGAATTTTGTAGCGGCTGAAATCATCAAAGTTTGGTCCGTCTAGGAGACCTCATATCGGTCGTGACTTCTAGCAGCCGGTCAAAAACTTTCGAAACAAAAACCCACGTGTTCATGAAGCACATCGCAAGACAAAGAAGCATATCTGATCAATTTTTATCGAACAAAAGCAATAAATAAATAAGGAAAGAAAGAGTTTCCTGGCCCCCCACCCAACACTTTACCAAATATATTCAGATTAGTTTATGTACAAAAATTTGCTTTGTTCGGCAGATTTAAAAGTACCGCCGTCATAGAATAAAATTTGTGCTCCTTAAATTACAAAAAGTAAAAGAAATATCACACATAAATATTTTCATTCGTTCAATGTTGTTCTATCTAATTTGTAGAATATATGATGACATGATAATTGTGTTCAAGATAAAACTTTATATGATGTAAAAATAAACTTATCTAATTGATCATGCTAGAAAATCTCTAATTAATTCGAGCATATATCATATGAATAGGCAATTAAACTAATTATGTCAAAAGAAAGAAATCCATTAGACAGTTACCTACTTACCTTTACGAGGTATCACATCATAGTAGAGCAACTCGAGGGGTTATATATCTAATGTAGCATTGACTATCAACGCATCGTGCGCTTAATACATTAATATAAAAAGTCGCAATTTTTTTATCAGAAAAAAAAAGTATCGCATTTACTCAGTGGGTTATGTAAGCTTTTTTTTACCAAATATTGAATGCCAATTAGCGAGCTACTCTAAATCCGCATGTTTTTGAAGAATTCTATTCCATTATGATGTTGTTAATCCCACAATTACTATATGAAAGAGAGAGAGAGAGACAGTGTGTGTTTTGCCTTTTCGAATTTGATCTTTTAAATATGTATTAGAGTCAGTTTATTTTGAGGATGCATGGTTTTCCGTTCTTCAATCCCATTTTTTTTTTTTTTTTTGCCAGATGATTTCATGCCAGTTTGCACGTAAGAAAGAGTGCTGAAGAGTGTCATCTTGCATCGCGTGACTACTGGGTTTGAAGCCTAAACTTATGAATTGATTTTTAGCATCAGCAGATGCAATGTTGACATTATAATGTAATAGGTTATGGCAATTCAATGGAGGAATTTTACTCTAGTTTGATTTGATGGGAAAAAAAAATGGACTGCCATGATTGACCACTCATTGAATTCCTTAACATTCAAGTATCATTTATTGAAATTACATTAGTGACTTGTTCATCGAAAAATATATCACAGCATTATTTGAAATGCCATGCAATAGCGAATTTATCATTTCAATGATGCTACTCGTCATTTTCGAAGATTAAAGTTGTCAAGACTAACTTAAATGAATGAAATGTGAAACTCAATAAATTTAAGGAGCAGCGAAAAAGTTGTGACACAACGATGAATGATGCGAATGACTGCTCCCATAAATTGTTAAGAGCAGGGGCTCTTTTTCTAATAAACAAACAACGATGTGAACACTATGAATTGATTAGAGACCTAAATTATTCCTTTATGCGTGCAAAGGTTGCATCTTTCATGATGTCCACTCGCCATTTTCGAAGAATAAAGTTGCCCGGATAACTTAAACGAACAAAATGTGAAATAAAAGATTTAATGAGCGATGAAAAATTGTGGCACGATGAATGAGGCGAATATTCTGATAAACAAACACCCACGACAACAATATACATTATTAATTAGAGACCTAAATTGTTCCATTATGCGTGGAAGGTGGCATCTTTCATGATGTCCACTCAGTTGAATTCGTGTGACAAAATCACCCCTCTTCATCATTTTTCCTTAACTTAAATCGATCTTATTAAGTTAACTCAATTGCATGGGAATTAATATAGATAAATATTATCTTATGAGATCTTGACTGAACCTTGATAAAAACAATTCTCCCGTTAAATTTGTTATATTGCGAATCCATTCATTATATGATTTATGCCACAAAATTTGACCGTCGCCAAAAACTTATAGTACCAAAGTGCATGCTATTTTCAATTCAACAATCTCATTTTCTATCATCTTGGTCAAAGTGTGACAATTACGTACTTGTTGATCTCTCTCTCTCTTTTGTTTTAAATTATAATTAGTGATTTATTTAGACAACGGGAGACTCGATGGGCGAGGTCAAACATGTCAAAAAAGACCAGTCCAAAAACGAGGGGCCTCACTTCAATTATTATAAATTCAAAGGGCATATTGGAAAAAACTCTTCTCTATAAAACGCCTCCTCACCACAAGGAAAGGCAAACAAAGTGCTCCCTAAAGCCATTCGACACATCAGTCCTCTCAAACCTCCAAATCCAAAAGCTCCTTCCAAGCACCAAGAAGAAGAAGAAAGAAGAGAGATGGCCATTTCAAGGAACGGCAACATGAACGGTGGAGGCATGTCGCGGAGGATGGCGAGCCGTCCCATCCCGAAGAGGGGGCAAGTGAAGGTGGGGATCGTGGTGGGATTGGCTCATTCTGTTGCCTCCATCTTCTCGCTCCATCTCAGGAACAGATCTGCTCAGTTTTCTCGGTGACAAAGCACGAGGGAGAGAGACGGGCGTTGTGCTGCTGTTTCTCCTTATTAGTGTTTTTGGAGATCGTAAGAAGAACGGTTTGGTGATGTAATTAAGAGGCTTTTACTCTTCAATTTTGTACAAATCGTTGTGGAAGGAAATATAATTTTGCGGATGATTTACGGATCTCTCCTCCTCTGTTCCTCTGGTTGAACAAAGTAGTTGACATTCATGTACATCGAACGATATTTCATCAACGCAATAGCCGATATGATCTCAAGCTTCGCTCTAATTAGGTTTTCTTCTTCTTCTTTCTCGGTCCGAGAGGGAGAGATGGGTGTCGGGTTGCTGTTTTTCGCGGTTAGTGTTGTTGGGAAACTTAGGAAGAACGGTTTGGTCTTGTAAGTAAGGTGTTTGCCATTTTCATTTCCTACAAATTTTTGCAGAACGAAACATAGTTTTGATTTATGGCTCTCTCTCTGTGTTGAGCAACAGAGTAGTTGACGTTCATGTACATCTGACCAGATTTCATCAAACAAAGTACCCGATATGTTCTCAAAGGTTCGCTCTAATTAGGAGTCGTATTATGATTCAAACTCAAATATTCTCAACCCCAATACATTGGTTGACCAATCAGTCAAATCCTTGATCAAAGTTTTGAATGTCAACTCCACATAATCCAAATTCCACTTAAGTGCCTTTCTTGGGTCTATTGTTTCTGGAGAGCTGAATAACAATGGGAAAATGGCACATCTGACCATGTCTTTGCCCAAACTCATTACAATCTCAAGAGAACGTTAGGCATATTAAGATCCGTATATGAATTTGGTACATAGAGTCATGCGCCGGGCGATGAGTGGACATTTAAATAAGTGGGCCAACTTCAATACTCAATTACAGGTTACTGTATATATCATATCAATTTTGTAATCGAAATTCAGTAAACATGGCATTTCTCACGGACAAGAAGACAATATGGCAAGCGCGAAACTAGGAGTGTGCAGGAGGGGCATCATCATCGCTGGTACGATTCTACAATTACGAAATGCATCCATCCAGCATTTTGGGAATATGTTGATTAGGACCTTCAATGCTATGGTAAGGTTGTGATGATCGATTTATGTCAATTTCGAACTTTTTATTTTGTGGGGACGATAACTTTATAAGTGAACGATCATTACGAATATGATAGCTACTTGATTCGCTAGAGAAAATAGCTCAGGATGAGCTAAAGGCGGCATTCACATTTGCAGGAACATTCTTAATTCGCATAGGAGTGGGTTAATGTTGATGGTAGCTAGGTGAGTTAAGCCATAGAGAGGTAGAGAGAAGGGAGACAAAAAAGAAACATTGTATACATAGCCTTCAGGGAAACTTTGCAGATTTAGATGCTAGTATAGGGCTTAAATTTTAAAATGACACATGATTAGACACAAATCAGATTTTCCAGTAGACATAATCCGACAGGAACTGCATTCCGCCTAAGGTACATTGAACATGTTTTGCTTCTTGTTCAATCAGCGTTCACAACCACTAATAATTTACATAATCGAGGTTAGTGTACGTTTAATTTCTAATTAGATCAATCCGTCCCTTTCCTTCTTTTTAATTGATGATTCTGCCCCCTTACTTTAATTTCTAATTTGACATCTTCAAATTATTTGATTCAATATTAACTACATTAAGTGGAGTGTCACATGGATCATGTGAAAAGAAGAATGATGGTAGTTCTTCTCCCACAGTTATCATATTAGAAAGGAGGTTACATTCACATAATCTCAATCATTTTGAGAATTTTTCTTAATGTGTGTGTATATATATGCCGTACTGTTTGCCGATTGTTCATGCCGTGCTTTCTTTTCTTAGTTGATAGTGGGTTGCCACGTTTGTGGCTTTTTCGGCATCCTTTCACTTATTATGATCCGTTGTGTGAGCACGTCTGACGCCGTATTCTTTTTTTTTTTTTTTTTTTTTTTTTTGGTTCACTCGATCATTTTCAATATATTAATTACATTTCACCAATATATATATATATATATATATATATATATATATATATATATATATATCTATATGCCGTATGATGAAAAGCTACTCAAGACAGAATAAGATGCGGGGAAGACATCTACGTAAGATTTGGTCGAAGAAGTTGACTCATATTTGACTGAATTGGGTAAGACATAAGACGTGTTTCTATCTTACGTTTGAATTAACATTTTTAAGACGTCGTTCGCTTTGACCAAAGAACAAGAAAAAATAAAAAAGTTAGCGTTCACATTTGGTTTGCGCTCAGCCAACCAAGAAATAATAAAGAATTCAAGAAAAAGATGGTGGGTGGAGATCATGGAGTAAAGGATATGGGTTGGACTGTCTCGGGGACCCCAGGTCTACATGACTTCTATTAACCGGTCAAAACTTTCGAAACAAAAAACAAAGAATCGCATTTGATAAATTCTAATCGAACAAAAGCAAAAGAGAGTAACCAAAAAGAAAAAGAAAAAGTAATAAAGGTACAAAGAGACAAGAAGATGCCTGGCCCATCACTCAATACTTTAACTAATAAATTTAGATTAATCATTGTAATATATTATGATGCATTCGGCAGATTTAAAGGTGCTGCCATCATTGAACAGAGTTCATATACTCTTTAAATTACAAAAGCTAGTGGAGGACACCTTCCGGAAAAAAAAAAAAAACAATACATATTAGTGATTTGAATTAGATTTAACTCTCTTTTTCATATGAATGCTAGCTATATTTATTGATAAGACATTTTCTTCAAAGTACACTAAAATTTTTAAATCATTTGCACAATACTTAATTTAACGTCGCACTTTTTCAATCTCTCATTTAAACTCTTCAGCTTTCAAATTTCATTCGTTTAAATTACATACCACACAGTAACGATTTCATTATCAAGATAATGCCAGAGAAATGGATTGAAATGAATGATTTTGTGGTCCTAGTTTATTTTCCCCTTGATCTAAGGGTACCAACTTTTGAGTCTGTAAAAATTTCGGGAAAAGAGACCAAAAACAGAAAAGAAAAGTTAAAGTGGACACCACAAAGGATGAGGCCAAAAATTAATAGCCACCCCCGCAATGAGTGCGTCACGGGGGGGTGCACCGGCCGCGTCATGAACAAACCCCCACGTGAACAATGTGAACGTGAATTATTGCAATAATGCGTGCAGAAGTGGTGTCTTTTCACGATCTCCACTTGCCTGACTTCATGGGACGAAATCACCCCCCTTCCTCATTACTATTTCTTTTAAACTAAAAAAAATCCATATTATTAGGTTTACTCAATCGCATGGCAATTAAAAATATAAATACAAGTATAAGTATATGAGATTTCCAACTTTTTGCATTGTGATTAATTCTATTCATTATGTTGTCTATATAGTGAATTCGTTAAATTTTGTTTGATCATGCTGCGAACTTAGAGGGTGTTTCTTCCTTGATTTAGAAATGGAAACTAAGGGTGTGTTTGTTTCGCAGAATACATTTTCGGGGAAAACATTTTCCTCATTTTCCGGCATTTGGGTCGCTTAGAAAAATAAGTTAACGGAAAATATTTTCCTAGTCGACAGAAAATGTTTTCTTAGCAAAGCTTAAATTCAAGAAAATGATTTCCTTTGAAAGGACCGGAAAACGTTTTCCGAATCTACCAAAACTTAGATTTGATGCTTGATTTACAAACAATTATTCTTATAAAAATATATTTTTTAAAAAATTGAATTTGAATTTTTTTTTTTTTTTTAAATTAGAATTTGGAAAACATTTTAAAAATAAAAATAAAAAATTCGAATTTGCTTCTTTTTCTTTTTCTTTTCTTCATTTTTCTTTTTGCTTCTTCGTCACCCATCACCGGCCACAAGGACGACCAGTGAGCTCGGTCTCACCAGATCGAGCCATCTCATGGCCTTCAACAACAAGGCTTGAGCTTGCCCGAGGTTGATGAACCTCAAGCCTCGTTAAATCGGGTGAGCTCGTGGCCTCCAGCGATGAGGCTCAAGCCTCGCCAGATTGGGTGAGCTCACAGCCTCTAGCGGCCAACTGGCGAGCTCGCCACTTCTAGCGACAGCTGGAGCTCACCCTTTGTAAGCCAACTGGGAACAAACTGCCAGAGGAAGAAGAAGGGATAGCATAAGGAAGCTGAGGAGTGAAGGACAAGAAGAAGGAAAAAAAGAAAAAGAAAAAAAAAGGAAATAAAAAGAAAGAAAATAAAAAATAGAAAATAAAAGTAAATAAAAAACAACAATATAAAAATTTTGAAGTTTTTAAATTAAAAATTCATTTTGTTCCCGTGATGAAGTGTGAAATTATTTTTTAATGGGATCCAAACAGCAGAAAACATTTTCAATTATACATCGCCAAACAAAGGAAAACAAACTGTATTCTTGAAAAATGCTTTCCCGAAAAGTATTTTCCTTTATCATTGAGTTTTTCGTGAAACAAACGCACCCTAACATTGTTTGCACTGATTCCCATTTTCTAGAACATGCCCAATTTATTATTTTGTGTAAAAAACGTCAAAGTTTAATAAATTTACTTAATTTCCTTACAAAAGCATATGTTGCAAGAATGATT
Organism: Eucalyptus cloeziana; assembly: GCA_014182715.1. NCBI lineage: Eukaryota > Viridiplantae > Streptophyta > Magnoliopsida > Myrtales > Myrtaceae > Eucalyptus > Eucalyptus cloeziana. The sequence goes on from CM024638.1 coordinate 34,016,009, forward strand.
ATGTTATTTTTTATTCATGTTGTAAATTACGGTTTGATTTTTGTTAGATGTGAGAGTCTTCTTTATTTTCTACAAGAAGCTTCAAAACAAGTTTAATCCAGGAATTAAATCAATTGAACCAGTTTAGATGATTCCCAAATGAATCGGTGATTCCAACCTTGGAACTAGACGAAATGGCCTAACACTGATAGGTTCATGGAGTTAGGAACAAAATCGATTCAATGCTAGTTCTCTCTAGAATTGATCTATATAGCCGACCTTGACCCGATTAGGTTTGGTTCAATTCACTTCCGTTCCCAAATCAAACCAAAATTGATGTCCACCCCCACCACTGTCGCTTTCTTAGGAAGACAAAATCCATAGTGTATTCACCTCACAATTGTAGTCACAAGGGAAATGAAATGTTCAATGTTACATTGCTAGTACCAAGTGGTGTGCTAATTTTTATCCAACAATCTCACCTTTAAATCATCTTAATCATGGTGCGACGTTTCCGTACTTGGTAACATAAACAATTTTGGATTTGTTTAGGTAATACTTTTTGTGTATTATTAATGATTTGTTTAGACAACAATGGAGGGCGAGGTCAAAAACGTCAAATAGACGAGCTCAAAAGCAAGGGCCCTCACTTCAATTATAATGAATTTGAAGGGCATATTGGAAAAAGCTGTTCTCTATATAATACAACCGATCACCGGAAAGAAAAGGCAAGCGTTCGCTAAATCTTTTCAAGGCCTCCCTCCTCTCAAACCTCAAACCCAAAAGCTTCTTCGAAGATTCCATTTCATCTTCAGCAGAACGATTTGAAGAACCGAGAAGAAGAAGAAGCAGAGAGATGGCGATCTCAAGGAGTGGCGAGATGAATGTCGGAGGCGTTTCGGGGAGGATTTCGAGCCGTCCGATCCCGAAGAGAGGGCAAGTGAAGGTGGGGATCGTGGTGGGTTTGGCTCATTCCGTCGCTTCCATCTTCTCTCTGAGTCTCCGGAATAGGCGTGCTTAGTTTTCTCAGTTTTCTTAGTGACCAACCACTCTCCATAAATTTTCTTCTTCTAGAGAGAGAGGGAGAGAGATGGGTTTTGTGTTGCTGTTTTTCCTCGGTATTGTTCTTGGGAATCTCAGGAAGGACGGTTTTGTCTTGTAATTAGGAGGTTTCTCTTTTTGAATTTGTACAAATTCTTGCAGAACGAAATATAATTTTGCAGATGATTTGCGGTTCTCTCTCTCTCTCTCTCTCTCTCTCGTTGAGCAACAAAGTAGTTAATGTTCATTTACATCGGCTGATATGATCTCAAGCTTGCTCTGATTAGGAGTTGTGTTGTCATTCAAACTCGAATCTTCTCGACTCCTGTACATCGGAGTCGACGAAAGTAAAGCAGAGGAGTGATGGCGATGGTGGCTAGGCGAGTTTAATCGGAGAAACGTAGGTATGTGTTTAAGAATGAAAGCAAGCCATTCTGGCATGAATCCTGAGCATGAACAACTTGCTCAGAAGGAATGCGAAGATGCAGTCCGACAAGGACTAATTGAACCGACAGATTCTGAGTGGGTATGCAAAACTTTTTACATCAACAAGCAAGTTGAGCAAACCAGATGTTCTCAACTACCAGCCTTTGAATCAATTTCTCCATGATGGCAATCCTTTCATTTGGTCTCGAGACCGCACCATCATTGTTCCGGAAAACGATATGCAAGAGTAATACGAGTCGAGCAGAGCTGGAATTTATCTCTACAATTGGGCCGGACTAGTCCAAAAGCTTATGATGATTCTACCTTAGATGATGGAGATCGTGCCCCATCACGAACGTTTCAATCAGAATCTGCGTTTAGTCTGTTAGTTGTACTATTGTGCCCTGTGTGGGACAAGGTTCATTGCATTTGCTCAAGGCAACCGGGAAACTTTTATTTTTGTCCATTCATCTTATAAAGTTATCTTGTGAATGCACATGTGATCGTGTCTTTACAATACGATGTATTATTATCTTGAAAGCGCATCTTTTAGATTAGCTCCGCCTATATAAGAGCGACTTCTCTTGAAAGTTGCATGACTGGAGTTTGAAAAAATCTCGAGTTTATATATACTTCCATGGCTTTCTAAACACTTTTTTTGACGTCATCAAAAGCTTAGGGTTATTCTCCACTGCCACTTTATGGATAAGAAAGCTTGAGAACCGAGAGATTTGTGATATAAATTAATGGTTTATGGAGACCAAGATGCAATCCCATATAAGGCCAAGAAAAGGGCCGTCTGTTGTGGGATAGTATATCTGCCTCTAAATACTATTAGTTTATACCAAAGACCCCTCACTGGTAATATGATTTTGTCGAGGGCTGTCGATTACAAATCTATTGAAGGGAATTATGAAGGAAAGCATTTTCTTTAGGGAAACTCTCTAGATTCATGTGCAATTTTAGGGCTTAAATTTTATAATTACACATGATTTGATCCAGATCTCATTCCCACCAGGCATAATCCGACACAAACTGCAAAGATGTCCCTAGCAAATATAGTTCAACAAAGCATTCCAGCTAAGGTTCATTGAACATGGTTTCCTTCTTGTTCAATCAGTGTTTAGAACCACCAATAATTTATTTGATCTTGGTTAGAGCATGTCTAATTTCTAATTAGATTAATCCCTCCCTCTCCTCCCTGACTATAATTGATGATTCTGCCCTTTACTTTTAGCAATAAAGAAAGAGAACGGGAACAACTTTGAGATCTTCAAGTTCTTTGATTAAATCTCTCTCTCTCTCTCTCTCTCTCTCTCTCTCTCTCTCTCTCTCTCTCTCTACACTGTTCACGGAAATGTAAGGACAACAGCATCTGTGTATAAATCAATATTTATAAATTTAAGTGGACTGTCACATGGATCATGTGAAAAGAAAAATGATGCTAATTAGATTGGAGGTCACGTTTACATAATCTCAAACAATTTGAAATCAATTTATATAATTCCTTATCGGTTGAGGAATTTGCCTTATTGGACATATTATAATTAAATTAGCTACATAATAATAATAGAAACCTACTTAAGACAGAGTAAGAGATAAGACATGTTACAATCTCACCTTTTTTTTGGGTCGAATGTTGCAATCTTGCGTTGGAATTGACATTTTCAAAGGCATTGTTCACTTTGAGCAAAGAAAAGAAATTTAAAAAAACAAAAAGTCACCGTTCACATTTGGTTTGGCTTTTAGCCAACCCAAAAGAATTCTTTACGAGTTTCCTCAATGTGAAACCGAATTTAGATGATAAAGAATAATGAAAAAAAGATTGGTGGGTGAGATTTTGGAGTAGAGGACATAGTTGGGTCCGTCTTGGAGACCCCATATCGATCATGACTTCTGTCAACCAGTCAAAAACTTTCGAAACAAAAACCCACGTGTTCTTGAAGCACATCACAGGACAAAGAAGCATGCCTGACAGCTTTTAATCCAACAAAAGCAAAAGCAAATGAATAAATGAACAAAAGTAATAAAGCTACAAAGAAAGAAAGAGATTCCTGGCCCATCACCCAATCCACTTCACCTAATAAATTCAAATTATTTATGCACAAAAATTAACGGTATTGGGCAAATTTAAAAGTGCTGCCATCTCAGAATAATGTTTATGCTCCTTAAATTTCCTTTTAAAAAAAATAAAGAAACATTACTTATAAGTGTTTTCATTCATTAATGTTGTGCTATCCTCTATTTTGGTGATGATTAATATTGCAAAAACTCTTACTTATAAAAGTTTAAAGTGTCGCTTGCAGCTCAAACAATGAGGTAAATCATGCATAAAATGAGGAAGTTAACACATTATTTTGCTTAAGACAAAGGTCATCAATGAACAAAATAATCAACAAATTATGTGACTTATTTGTAGTACAAGATGGCAATCCAACAAGGAAGAAAAATGTCAAAGTTACATTACTGGCGCCAAAGTGTGTGCAATTTTTAATCCAACCATCTCACCTTTCTATCATCTTAATCATCAGGTGACATTTACGTACATGGTTACGTAATCTTGGATTTATTAAGATAATCCTTTTCTTTAATTATTATTAATGATTTGTTTAGACAACGTGAGAGTAGGTGGCCGAGGTCGAAAACATCAAAATGGACGAGTTCAAAAGCAAAGTGCCTCACTTCAATTATGATAAATTTAAAGGGCATATTGGAAAAAGTTCCATCTCTATATAAGAACCCATCGCCACGAACAAAGGCCAAGTGTTCGCTAAAGCATTTCAACACATCACTCCTCTCGAACTTCAGATCCAAAAGCTTCTTCAAAGAACCAAGAAGAAGAAGAAGAAAAGGAAGAGCGATGGCGATTTCAAGGAGTGGCAAGATAAACGGTGGAGGCGTGTCGCGGAGGTTTTCGAGTCGTCCGATCCCGAAGAGAGGGCAAGTGAAGGTGGGGATTGTGGTGGGGTTGGCTCATTCTTTTGTCTCCATCTTCTCTCTCCATCTCAGAAACAGATCTGCTCAGTTTTCTCGGTGACCGAGCACTCGCCATAAGTTCTCTTCTTCTTCTAGAGAGAGAGAGAGAGAGAGAGAGAGAAATCGGTTTCGTATTGCTGTTTTTCCTGGTTTTGTTTTTGGAGATCTTAGGAAGAACGGTCTTGTAATTATTAGTTTTTTCTTTCTACTTTTGTACAAATTCTTGCAGATCGAGATATAATTTGCGGATGATTTAAGGTTCTCTCTCTTTGAGCCACAAAGTAGTTAACATTCATGTCCATCTTGACAAGATTTTATCAACGAAGTAGCCGATATGATCTCAGGCTTTGCTCTAATTAGGAGTTGTGTTATGATTCAAACTTGAATTTTCTCAACTCCAATACATTAACTGACCATCCAGTAAAGCCCATGAACAAACCATTTAATTACAAAGTTTGGTTATTCATGCCAGTAGAATTGGAAATTGAGAAGATGATAAGAGACATCATCGAGTCTCTTAGTTCTAAAGAAAAATATGATTCACTTGAAATGCTGCAAGACTGCCTAAGAAGCATCATGGAGAACAAAATATATTTGTCTGTAATGGATGATGTGTGGAAACTACGGAGGGATGGTTGGGTGGGATTGAGAGATTTTTTAGGAGGCATCTTCGAAACGAGTAGAGTCATTGTGACTTCACAGAATAAATCGGCACTGTCCCTAACTAGAATTGGCTAACGCTTCACAATAGGATGCTTCGATTTTGTTCGTGAAGTGTGATAAGTGTGCGTTCAATCAAGGGCAAGAGAAGAATCACCCAAAAAAATTAAATTGGTATTTAAAACTCATTTCACTCTTTATTTACTTTCTCTTGTTCGCAGCATATGCAAATCACCAGCATATTATGCATATTACAAAAGTAACGCTAGGTATGTTAAGATTGGTATTCAAAATTGGTATGCACAATTATTTGGTCGACTGTGGATGGAAATTTTGGCAATATATATATGTATGTATGTATGTATGCATGTATGTATGTATGTATGTATATAGTAGGGAGGAAAACAAGAAGGCAATAGAGCGAAATCAAGAGTATGCAGAAGGGCCACCTTTACTGGTGGTACGGTTCTACAAATACAAAATGGGTCCATCTAGCATTGTGGGAGCGTGATAATTAGGACCTTTAATGCTACAGCAAGGTAACTATGACAAATATATGCAAATTGCGAACTTTGAACCTTTTACTTAACAAGCGATTATGCATAATCATGTGTCATGGGCTGGTTGATTTAGCGTTTTCTTACTCGTGCGGCCTTAGGAACAATGATTTTTTTAGAGAATTTTGTATAGAGAAGCTCTAGATTTCTATAAGATAAATACCATGAAAAATCTCAAACTACACTTATGAAAAATTTAATGGTACATCTATGACAAATTTAAGGTTTTTTGTGGTATTAACTCTATGGATTTCCATGTGAACTTGTCACATCACCATACCACTTTATCATGTGTCATCCATATCAGCAAATTTAGTGGTAAAATATGACGAAAGTTAATTGGAAGTAAATTTGTCACAAATATACTAATTTGGGATTTTTCGTAGTTAAAAAATTAGTTTCAGATAAATTTATCATTGATGTATTCGTTTGTGGTTTTTTATGATTAAAAAATTAGTTTGGAGTTAATTTGTCACAAGTATACTAATTTGGGATAATTTTATCATAGGTACATAAGTTTGGTGTTTTTTCATGATATTAACCCAAAGAATAATAAAGAGGGGCAATTCGTGGAGTGAAGAGTAGGGGAGGGAGAGAGAGAGAGAGAGAGAGGAGCGAGAAGAAGAAAAAGGAGAAGTGACTTTCTGGTCTTGATTCAAAGGCTAAATGTTGTCTGAATTGGCTCAATTTTTAGAATGTTGTTCATGAGACCAAGACCTATGAGTTGATCGATTTTGTTTTGTTAAAACCTTCTCCAAATTGTCTATCGTTTTCTCCAATCTTAGTTAGGGTTTCTTGATTTATTTGTATTGATCTATCTTAGTAGTGATGAAATACTGTTGCATTGTTGACGTTGAGCCTCTAGAGTGTGAGTATAGAATAATTTCATGTATCCTAAAATGCTTGGTGATTAGTGTAAGTTTTTTAGTAGTCCATATTAATACCTAATTTTTCACCTAAGGTTTGACCAAGATTGGCCAAAAAATTACTTAGTCAAAAGTCGACCATGGGTCATACTCAACAAGAGTTTTGCAGCTATATTTGTCCAAATCGAATGGTTGGCTCATAAGATATCAAAATTTTTTAATCATGACCATGCAATGTCGTGACCTTCCTGAAATGGATTATTAATCCTAACTTAGTGATGTCCAAATCAAACCACCTAGGGGTTCGGTTGGATTACTAAGTCTAGACTTAGCTCGAGATTTTCTAAGCTTATACCAATTCGTGAACTAGGAGTCGCTACTAATATATTTTTGGTGGGTCAATTAGAAACCCAAGTAATGGCAGAGTTACTTCACTCCTACAAACTAGAGATTATAGAAACGGGGACTTGGTTATGCTAGATTTTTCTAACACTCTTTTAGAACCTTTCCTCTTTTATTTTAGAATTTTTTTTTTCAAGTAACTCGAATTGATTTCAATTTACTCCTAACATGTGAGGTCCATTGTCTGACACTCAATAATGTAAAGCAGTAAATATATTGCAAGCGTAGGGAGGAAATACTTACCTCAAAACAACGGAGGGATCTATAACTTTAGCTAGAAAATCACAACATCATTCTAAATATGATTTTTAATTAATACACAATTCCAATGAAATCTTTAGATTTTCTCTTTTTTGATGAAAATCAGACTCTAACTGACATAGCAATATGACATGACCTAAATTACATAATAGGCATATGATATATATATATATATATATATATATATATATATATTTGTGAAATTGAAATTGGAAAATAATTAAAATAAACATGCAATCTATCCTAAAAAACTCTACTTTATTGCATCTAATCTTTTTGGACCTTTTTTTTTTATATAAAAAAATCCATTCGAATCAAACAAATGTAGAAAGAAATTAAATCCGCATCAAACATGGCATTTAATCACATAAGACATTATTGATATTCATTTAATTTTGAAAATAAATTGACGAATTGTATCTCCCACATGAAATTGGATTAACCAATTTTGTGCAATCGCATATTGGGCCCGTTTGGTTCAGCTTTGGGGTAATACCCTTGGGAGAATACAAATACCTTTGAGGTAAAAGTGTTTTCCAAAATGCTAGACTGTTTGGTAAACTATAACTGAAAGGTCTTTAGGAAATGCAAGATCGTTTGGTAAACATATATTTGAAAAGCCCTTTAATGTGACCAAATTAAGTATTTTAGTTTTAGTATTTTTAAAATTGCAAAAAGAAATAATGACTATATAACTTTTTACATTTTCATGTTGAGAGTAATGTAAAAGATATATATTAGTAAATTTATTTAAAAATTATATTAAAAGAATTTGATTATAAATTAGATGCAAAGCTCAAAAAATTAAGTTTTTTAGTTTTAGTATTTTTAAAATTGCAAAAATAAACAATGACTATATAACTTTTTACATTTTCATGTTGAGAGTAATGTAAAAGATATATATTAGTAAATTTATTTAAAAATTATATTAAAAGAATTTGATTATAAATTAGATGCAAAGCTCAAAAAATTAAGTTTTTTAGTTTTAGTATTTTTAAAATTGCAAAAAATAAACATGACTATATAACCTTTTACATTTTCATGTTGAGAGTATTGTAAAAGATATATATTAGTAAATTCATTTAAAAATTATATTAAAAGAATTTGTTGAATTTGATTATAGATTAAATGCAAAGCTCAAAAAATTAAGTTTTTTAGTTTTAGTATTTTTAAAAGTACAAAAAATAAACAATGACTATATAACCTTTTACATTTTCATGTTGAGAGTAATGTAAAAGATATATATTAGTAAATTCATTTAAAAATTACATTAAAATAATTTGATTATAAATTAGATGCAAATCTCAACTTTTGGCCTAGGATTCTTTTAGGTTTGTTTTCAACTTTGAATAATTTTTTTTAAATTATTGTAGTATTAATCATCTTTGTTAATTAATGATTATTCTAATGTATTGATAACGAGTTGGGCTATTGATTGTTAAAAGATAAAAATGACAAAAAAAAGGTGAACCTAACATTTGCAAAGGGTTATTATTATTTTTTTTTTAAAATAAAAATAAAATCCGATGAAACTCCGTCATGTGGGGAAGATGATCGGTTTAAAAAAAAAAAAGAAGTCAACGGATGAACAGTAGAGGTGGATTTGTATTTTCGAAATGCTAGCATTTGGCCAAGGATACCTCCAAATGTTGAACCAAACACTTAAATTTTTTTCCAAGGGGCTTTCAAAATTGAAAGCCTCTTGGGAATGTTGAACCAAACGGGGCTATTGTATCTTTGGGGGAGGGGAGATCGGATTGATGTTTGTTGCACGTTAAAAATTAGGGATAATCCCTAATTTTAAAAGGCTACTTGAGATTTTGGATAAAATAATATATCAAGGAATTCATGGATGCGATAACATCAATCAAAGTTCAAATAAAATTGCGATTTCACATAGTAGGCAACAAAATATATAAAAATCAAGTAAATGAAAATTCTTGCTTAATTTGCGATATTGCTCGGATAGCGTTGCCAAACTCGGGATGACAATGGATCACAAGAATCACGGACTGATAACCGGCGGTAATTTGTGGACGGCAGTGTTTGGCTCAATAGATGGCCGGCGGTTAGGGTGGCCGACGATGAGCGGCGGCTCAGATAACAGTAACGCTGGCCGCGGCAAGGCTCACGGCTCGGTGGTTCATGGCGCGGACTCGGTCACACCCATGGGTAGCTCGCGGATTGGCGGGACTTGCCCGTGGTCGCGCTCGGTGTGGCTCTGCTGCAGGCAATGAAAGCGAAAAGAGGTCTTCACGGAGAGGCTATCAGGGCCGGTGTTGGTGTTATACGAGGACTGCAACCGACAGCTATGGCGACGCCAACGATAGCGAAGGAATATCTGGACAGCAGACGGCAGGCACAGCAGCAGCGGCTAGCCTTCTCGAGTCACCAAATAATCTGCGAGAAAGAAAACTTTGACTCAGCAAAGTTTGTCATGGCTACGACGCGATTTAGGCGTTCGTCGAGGCTGTTCCACGGTCGTTGGGCTTGCCTGGAATCTGCTTAGCACTGTCAGAATCTCGCACGGATAACTCGAAGAAGTCGGATCGAAAGATAGTTTAGAATAAATTTGTCACATATATCAGTTTGGGGTTTTTTATGACCCATAAAATTAGTTAGGATAAATTTGTTATACTTGTATCAATTTTGGATTTTTCTTAATGTTAACCCTAAATAAAATTATTGCCGTTTTAATATTAGAGTTATAGTGCCAGTTTTAAATTAATTTTTTCATGAACAAGTTGGCAGTCATAATACCTTTATGACCCCTTTAAAATACAGAAATTGTGATTTTATTGTTGCTCTTCCTCTGCATAATGACAAGAGATATCTTAATTCCTCTAGGTTGTTATTTTGCATGTTTAAATATTTGCATTCGAAAACCCATGGTATGAAGCAAACCCATATGAAAACGGAGTCAATCGAAGCAATCTCAAAAGCTGAAGAGCTAAGATCCGTCGGATCGTGAATCAAGGCCCACGCATGTCAAGATTTTTCAAAATTGCTTTTCTCTTGAAATATTTTCAATTATTCATGCTAAATATTGTCCAAAGGACTAAAATACTCTTGTCTGAGGTTAATTTCAAACTTAAGCAGGCATCATTTGATTACACATCATTAGTCAATTGCGTATGAACACACATCGCAAATTAGGACTCATGCAAATTTTTACACGTCATCGCATATTCTCAAAACACAAACACACACGGCGTGCGCCAAGAACACCGGGCATAAAATGACAAAGGGAATTTTCTTGATTACGTCTTTGATTAAAATTGAAATTGCGTCAAATATGTTTGGATATTATTCGATAAGCGTTGTAAATGACTTAATTGAAAAATGTGTTACCGAAAGGACGTCGTGAAGATATTGAACCCTCCCAGCACATAACCCTCCCAAATCGGCTCAATCTTTTTAAATTGATTAATGGTGACTTGATTTAAAGAAATTTAGAGTTTTCGCATAGCCTTTAAAACTTTTGTCCATCTACATAGGGCCTCATGGTAAAATTTTTATTCCTTGATTTTTTTGTTCTTTTGTTCTCTAGAGTAGAAAAAAAAAAAATAGAAATCTATTTGGTAACGTCAATGATTTTTCTATTCCCCGTAATAGAAAAGTAGCCGGGAATAGATTTGAAATAAAAATAAGAATTAAAAAAAGTAATTTTTTTATTCATAAGAATAATTTCTAGAAATAAGTCATTTTCTTTTTTTTTTTCTTTTTCCTTCCTCCCCCGTCACGCGCTGCCCTTGTCGCTTGTTTTTGCCTCGCCTTTGCGGGGCCGTTGGTCGCTTGCCTTCGTCGGCCCCCGGCCGCTTGCTGCAGCCTGCCTTCACTAGCCACCGGTCGTCGCCACTCGCTAGAGGAGGAGCAAGAAGAAGAAGAAGAGAGAAAAAAGAAAAATCTAAAAAAATTATTAAAAAACTAAAATAAATACATTACAAAAGAAATTGTGGATTGTACCAAACGTATTTCCATTATTTTTCTATTCCGAGAATATAAATTTTGTATAATTATCAAATGCGTTTTTTTATTCAGAAATTATTTAAGGAAATAAAAATAGAAAAAGACTATCTTTTTTTAAAAAAATTGTTCATCAGAATAGAAATGTACCAAACGTACCCATAGTCACTCTATTAGTGGAGTAGGCCTTGATCCCGAGAGTGAAAATGAGACGCTATGATCATTGCTGGTGTCAATCAATCCATCTCTCATTAACTTACAAGTGAATCTGAGGAAGGTGGCTCGTCGGTTGCCGAGAATGACCATGAGCATAGGGTTAAGGCTCTGTAGGGATGTAGGTGAAGGATGATAAAATGGGGGAAGATCAAGTATTTGAAGTGAGGAAGAAAAGAACCATGCAAAGGTCAAGGAAGGAACTTGAAAGAGTCGTCCTGTAATTAAAATGTCTACCAGGAAAAGAAATTAAACAAGAGGAATGACAAAAAGGCATAAAAACATTAGGAATAATTTTTGCTAGATCAATTAAATGCCAAATCAGAGAAAAACGATTACTTAGGATGCATTTCGTAATCATTCTATTCTCAAAAACAATTTTTGATTAAAAATGATTCTTTTTTTTTGCTCCTAGGAATAATTTCCAAGTATTTTAAGATGTTTGGTAATTGTTCAAAATTTCTATTCTCGGAATAGAATTGCGTTGAGTCTTGTCTTCAAAATTTTTACTCCAAACCATTTTAATTTTTTTAAATATAATTTTATTACTTTTTCATTATTTTTTCTTCTTTTCTTTTCTTTCTCTTTTTTTTCTTCTTCAAGGTTTGGTCGGTCGTCGGCTGAGTCTTGCTGATAGTTGGGTGAAGAGCCTTGCCTGCTAGGGGAGGGTCACTAGTGGATGGGCGAGCCTCCTCCAATTAGGCGAGGCTCACTAGTGGCCAAGGGAGCCTTAAACAAGGCCTACTTGGCCATTAACGAGGCTCGGCCTCCCTCGCCAATGGCTGGATGAGCTTTCGGTGAGCTCGCTAGATCTCATCCTAGCTTGGCGAGTCTCTGGCGAGCTCGCTGGACCTTCCCCAATAGTCATTGACGATCATCGATTGTGGATAGTGGCAGCGGCTCATGGCTACGGCGGTGGAAGAAGAAGAAAGAAGGAAGAAGAACAATAAGAAGAGAAAAGAGGAAAAAGAAATTTATATTGGATCGATTCTAGAATTATTTCTAGTAACAAATAAGTGGTTTTTTTTTTTTACTCCTTAATTTTATTCCGAATCTATTCTCACGAACAAATTTGTTCCCGAGAACAAAAAATTTATCAAACTGATTTTTATTCCAAATCTATTCCCCAAAACAAAAGAATAAAATCAAACACTATTCGAAAAGTTGCCTAACGTGCCCTTAAGTGTTAATGACGAGAAATTCCAACCATATATAATACGTGACTTTTATAATTAAAATTTTATATGACTTGGTATAATATTAAAAAAAAAAATCCAATCTATGTGGCATTTCTACAAGGCATGCTTAACACTGAAGTGACCACATTTTTTAACAATGATTTGCACTGAACACTTTAAAAAAAATTTGGCACTCAAACGATTACTATTTATAACTTTTGCATGATGTTATTTAGGGGTTATGCTGATTGGGCATACTAATGAGTCATGTAGAACTGAAAAATTAATAAAATATGGCAATATCGGATTTCCAATAATCAAGATTGAAGTTGACACTTAAATAATTATTTTTTTGAAAAAAATGGTACTTAAGTGATCTAAAAAAATTCTTTTGATATTAAAGTGAGCACCGTACATAAATTTTGACACTTATTGTATCCTTTTTCCTAATAGAAATGTTCAAAGTGGTCTCCACCTTAAACAATGTGTAGTAAAGGATATAGAAATATCTACCCTCATACTGGCCAGCCACATCCAAACGTTCAGCCAATTTTCGCAACATTAATTTGCAACCCCATGAGTAAAGGCATGTCTCTTGTCTAGATGTATTGCAAGTCGTTGTCCCTGTCTATAATATATTTAGAGAATCATCCCACTAGATTTTTCCATTGTATTCATTTACTAGCAAAATAAAGGCAACCGTGTGTAAAAAATTACATTCTAAAAGAAAAGAATATAGAGAAGACTTATGATATGTTATCTGAGTTATTTTAGTTAGCACTAGAATATGAAATGCATGTCACCAAATATTGTTTCGGTCGGTTTTCCATTATAGACTACATTTACTATGGGTCTAATTTAATGCTATTGACTAATCTTTGGTTTGTCCAAGAAATAATAGAAGGAGAAGCGCACTAGAAGTCCTAAAAGTACAATTTAGGAAGCACTGTGTAGGGTCTTTGCTTGCTTCCCCTAGGGAGTCGGGATATCAAGCTACTAGGGTTTTCCTTGACTCAATAAAAATCCAAAATCATTACATCTGTGGTAAATTTACCTAAAAAAAATTCCAAACTGATACAATCATGATAAATTTATTGTCTGTTAACTTTCGTTAAATTAAATTAATATTACGAAAAACCACAATCTAAAATGAAGGGTAAAATCTATAATTAGTACATCTAGTAACTATTATGTGTCATCTAACTTAACAATTTAACGATAAACTTTAATAAAAATTAATAGAGGGTAAAATTGTCATAGATATATTAATTTGACGTTTTTCGTGGTATTAACCCTTTATAATATTCCCTGTTACTAAGAAAACGATAGATCCTCTACTTACTCACATGATCAATCAAGTTATTTAGATATTGCAGGATAATGTGCATACAATATTGCAGATTTCAGGACTAAGTTCAACAGATCAATTTAGAGTTTTTGTCCCACAACTATATATATAGGCTCAAAGTGAAAGGGGTGAATTTTTAAGTGAGATCAAGAGCTTAAGTATATTCAACAAAAATAACTTTTCTGATGGAAAATAAATCAACAAAAGAAGAGGAAAGTTCAACGACGCACGCACAGGACTAAGCGTACCCAACATCAAAGGACTAATCGTGCCCACCATCAATGGCATGATGCTCTGGATCGTGTATTCATCTAGCCTGAGCACGTGTATGATAAATACGTTGGGTGCTAAAGTAATGTTAAAAATAAACGAAGTGATGTCATTGCTTATGAAAGTGTGCAACTTGGACCGGACGAATTTCTCTCTCTCCCCCACTTTCCATTGTTTCCCGCAAATCCACGTTTCATCTTCCAAACATGTGGTTGAAATTTTGACAGACCTTATCTATTATCTTTGGATTCTCTTATGCAATGAGCTTCAGCCACACGAAAGCAACGACCCTAAGCATGTGGCTGCAATTCCAGTGAATGAATTATTTGTAAGTCGACAAGTTTGACTTATTGGTACGATTCTGGCTACCAACTGGTTCCGTTTGCATAAATCAAATGACAAGAGAATAGGCAACAAGAAGGCATTCATATTTCCTGAGAGCCATTCCGGCTTGCTTCTCCATCAGATTTGCAAGCAAAAATCAAGGGCAAAGTCAGAGCAAAGACGAAATACATCATCACATTTGTGGGCAATCTTCCGCCGAGCTCGTGGCACTGATCCTTCTCTCCGGGCCTGCGTTCTATTTTCTCAATAAGAAGAAAGCTAGTGTGCGTGAAAATGCACAGGGTGCTGATACAAGCGCATTTGGTTCAACTGCGCCACTAGAAACTAACTCCACCAGATCTAGTTCATCTCCGATCGTCTCCGACAAAAGCTATTAACGGTGCATCTAGTTCGTCTCCAACAGAAACGAATTCCGGTAGATCTAGTTCGTCTTCGATGGAAACTAGTAATGATGTATCAAGTTTGTCTCCTACAAAAACTAATTTCGATGGATCTAGTTCGTTGACTGCGTCAACTGGAAATTGCTACGAGGTGTTTTTGAGTTTCAGAGGCCCAGATACTCGAGAAGGCTTTACCGATCATCTCTACAATGGGCTCCTCAATGCAGGAATTGATGTTTTCAGAGATGATGACGAGCTCCACCAAGGCGAGGACATCGGACCAGAGCTTATGACAGCCATCACAAATAGTAAGATCCTGATCCCTATTCTCTCTGTGAGTTATGGAACAAGCAGTTGGTGCTTGGATGAACTGGTCAAAATAATGGAGGGCAAGAAAAATAAGGGGCAAATAGTGTTGCCTATATTCTATAAAGTTAAACCAGCTGAAGTGAAATATCAAACTGGGAGATTTGGAGACTTATTCCATGAGCGTAAGGAGCGTTTGCTTAAGAGGAATTTCGACCCAACGATTTTGGACAAATGGAAGAAATCACTCCTTGAAGTCGGCACCTTGAAAGGATACGAAGCCAAAGGGTAAAAGTTTTCACCAAAACATTCTCTACTTTCTTTTAATATGTGTGGGTGTTTATTGGTTATTTTGATTCTCACCTGCTTCATTTTCGTCCTTTTTTTAAAAAAATAATATTAAAAACAGTAAGATCTTGATGGCAATAAGATTCAGCGATGCATGTGTTCTACAAGTTATTCTTCTTCTTTTCTTTTTTATAGTTTATTGCTTTAATGATGTTGACCAATCTAATAATAGATTATATTATTATGATCCCATTCTCCTGAATAATAAAAAGTTTTGAATGAATTTTTACTCATATATACAATTTTTTTTTGTAAATTATGTCATTTTTATATCATGTCATAGTTTACGCTCCATTAATCTTTGTGATTACTTTTCTAATTACATATTTTTTTTGAGATTAATAGTACAACTTGTTGGTGATTTTTATTTATTGCTCATAACATCATATACCGTGCGCGGTGACTGTCCAAGCCATAATTCTTTATCTTCCCAAGTAACATTTATTAAATCATTAATACCGTTGATTAGTTGCTATTGTAGTTATCTTACAACAGAAAGTTTCAATGGTTAGATATGATGAAAGAAAAAGAAAGAAAGGAATTATTTTTCTTATATGATTTTCAATGAATTTCCCATCTTCAAAAAGTAATTTCTATTGCATATGCATATATTGAAGCAAAGTTCTTATTTTGGGTAAAAATTATTCTTCTACTTTCATATAAAATCAATATTAGATTAATTGAAATCATAGAACGTAAGGGCTCCAAATGAAAATAAAGTACAACTTGTAATCATCCCTAGAGGCAATAAAAACAGATAAGAACACCAATATAGAAGGATACTAAATTCACAACCTGAGTAGAAACTTGCAAGCTTGTAGATTGCACAAACAAGAAGAAATCCCCTCAATTGCATTTGGGTAGTTCACAATATCACACTGTATGATTTTTCAGATTAGAATTAAAGGGCCTGAAATCCTCTTGCGTCGAAAGTTATGACATCTACTGATTGATGGCTAACTCTCATAATGGGCCGGCTTATTTGGTTTTTACTTATTCAAACACTCTAGAAATTTTCAAAGTCACGTATGCGTCATCCCGTAATATCATTAACTAATAACAAATTTAAAATATTATTCAAATCCATGTTATATCCAATATATAAGATTCATAAGCATACCCTCAAGTTTCTTCTGCCTTAATAAACTATGTTGGAGTAATAGTTGGATGGGGCACGCCATGTGAAGCAAACACCGGCATTTCCCACTTTAGTCTTAGCAGATACATAGAGGTATGGCAAAAAAGATTCTTAAAGTTTTTCTGTTTATCCCTAGAATTATATATTCCGTGTTCTCAACAGATAAACAATTTATGGTTACTGTGGTCACATATTTTAACTCTTGTCACATTTGATAGGTCTGAAGCCAAGTTAGTGAATTCGATTGTCCAAAAAGTGTTGAGTGAACTGAAGAAAAAGTTTGAATTGGTTATTTCCAAGAATTTGGTCGGAATTGATAGTCATGTGAGTAGGGTTATGGAATTCATGGATAATAAATCTCATGCCACCTTATTTGTTGGCATCCATGGAATGGTAGGCATTGGTAAGACTACTCTTGCTAAAGTCATCTACAACAAGCTCTCCAATCAATTTGAGCATCGTAGCTTCATTGACGATGTAAGGGAATCATGGAAGCGTAATGATATACATTACTTACAAAACAAGCTAGTCAGTGATTTATTGAAGCGGAAAAATGAAGTTCATGATCAGGATGAAGGGACTAACTTCATCTCCTCCAAGTTTAATGGTAAAAAGGTCCTCATTCTTCTTGATGATGTGGATAATGTCGTTCAGTTGGAGCATTTGGTTGGTAATCATGATTGGTTTTCTTCGGGAAGTAGAATCATTATTACCACTAGAAACAAGAGGATTCTTGAAGAAGTCAGGGCAGACTATATCTATGACCATAAGGAATTGGATAGTGATCAATCTTTAATTCTGTTTAGCAAACATGCGTTTCAAAAGGACTCACCTCTAAAGGAATTTAAGGACCTCACTCATGAAGTTGTATCCATCACTAGAGGACTTCCCTTATCCCTTAAGGTTTTAGGTATAAGATTGTGGGGAACAAACCTAGCATTCTGGAGAGGCACAATAGACAAGTTAAAAAAAGCGCCTCCTAAGGAAGTGCAAGAAAGGTTAAGACCAAGCTATGAAGCATTAGACTATGAACAAAGACAAATATTTTTAGATGTCGCTTGCTTTTTCATTGGTACTGACAAGAGAATCGCATCTTATATGTGGGACGCCTGTCGCTTTTTCCCTGAGCAGGGAATTGAAGCATTGAAACTCATGTCATTAATACAAATTGGAGATGATCATGAGCTCCTAATGCATAACCAACTAAGAGATCTTGGTAGGGAAATAGTTCGAGAGGAAAACCAACGGGAGCCTCAAAATCGTAGTAGGTTATGGGACTCTGAGGAAGTCCAGAAAGTGCTAAAGGAAAATAAGGTAATCGTTTTATTCTTTTGCTCTTGTAATCGTTTCATTCTTTTGCTCTCTTGGTCCATGTCTACCGTTAGAGTAATATTGTTGGTCCACTGCTTACTGCTTGCTCTAGTGAATAGAGAACCTTCTACCATCATTGGCCTTGAATGTGTCCTTGACGTGATTAGAAAGTAGGAAGGTTGCTCTCTCTTAGTAACTATTGTACAGTTATCTGAGATTTATCTTAAAAAGACTACCACTTATTTGCAATCTCAATGTGCGACCGATGTATAATCTCACGAGCCAATTCGTATATTTACAAATTCAAAGCCAATGTCTATTTATTATGTCTTTCGTACTAAATGAATTAATAAACTAAACCAACCAAAAGAAAAATGAATATGCTCTATATTTTATGTACAAATAAAATGGTATGACTAAATTTTGCAACTAAAAGGGTACATTTTCATATAATATTTCAGTAATTTTGCATGATTCACTCTTAATTCATGGTACTATCATAAAAAGAGCCCATCCTTGCATATAGGACGGAAATAACTTTACCTTTCAAACTCATCCTTTCACTCATGGGACAGAAATAACACCCACCATCAATTCTGCGTATTGTCACTTTAAATCGACCGGCATCATCCTGTATAGCTCGTTAATCATGACCACAAATGAATTTTTTTTTTTTATATAACAAAAAAGGCCAGAAATTTTGTAAGAAAAGTTTATTAACAAGATTATAAAATAAAACACAACATCGTTTTTGGTGTGAGTTGACATGGCCTAGAAAGTATCTACACTCTCCGAGAGCCTTTGTATTGTGTCGGACACTCCGACACATGTCCGACATTCTCAAACACTCTTCGACGCTCGGTTAACATGTGTTGAAAAATCCAATACTTGGTCAACTTTTCTAATACTTAGAATTTTGCTCCGGCATGTGATTCCGACATACGAGGTCAATTTTAAAAATTTTCAATAAATAAGGGATCAAAATGTATATATATGAAAATAATAAAATAATAAAAATAATAAATGGGGAAATAAAAAAATCTAGTCTTCTTTTCTCTTTTGACTCTTACTTCTCATGATATACAATTCATCCCCTCAAGTTTTTTTCTCTTCTCTTCTAGCATGTCTGAAACGCGAGTCAAAAATATGAACTGCTTGTTTTTTATCCAAGTTTTATGAATTATTGGAATATAGTTGAATTTTTCAGATTAAAACAATGAATGTCATTAATAAATGGTCGATTAATGTTTTTAGTGTAAATTTATTCTAAATTTTTTTACTATTTATTATTTGTGAATTTGAATCAAATTAATTTGATTGAAATAATCATAAAAATGATAATTTATTATATATACAAATATACATTTAATATACAACAAGTTCCAAAGTGTCGGAATTCTTTGCTTTTTGAGAAATGATGTATCGACATATCGTGTCATGTCATGTTGGATATTGTGTGTCGGTATTAGTGGTACTTAGAACATGGTTTGATGAATATATTAGCACAGTGAGTAGTGTAGGGTATCCATGGCAATTTGACGATGATAATGGATGAAATTTGTAATAGGTGTTGGCTTTGTTCTATAGTTAAATAGTTGGGCTATTTTTATTAACTTTGAAAAGTTATTTTAGTTTTGTCGTAAATGCCAAAAGTTTGGCTTTATGGACGTTTGAAAGGTTTTGCTACTTTTGTTCCAAGTACAAAAGGTTGGGCTTATTTTCAGATGTGGCCAAACTATAGCTATCGAATTTTTAAAGCGAAAAAAGTTACACACCACACAAAGAAATTTTGAAGATAGATAGGGTATCTTGATATTTTGAGAGAAAAGTTTATGGGGGAAATGACTGACGTGAATAGAGTACTTCTGTTGAAGATTTTATTTATCTATTTATTTTTTAGTTATTCTTCTCTTGGATTCCTTTTAGATGTTGAGATCTGATTCCTTGCCAAATTATTATGTCGTCCACCTATGAGCATACATGAATACATTAGCAAAATTTGAAACTGACATGATGAAATCCACGAACTTTTTTTTTTTTTTTTTATTACATCTTGACTTGTCATGCATAAGTGTTTTTTTTTTGGGTGAAATCTGGCGACACATTTTCTATTTCCATCTATTCTGATGAAGCAATAATTTCTTCATTTTGTTCAAAAATAGATTAAATATTACTATTCTCTCTAGTGGGGAAAAAGGAAAGAGGGGGGGGTTAGCCAAGAATAGCTTCAACTTTCACATTTCGAAAATGCTTTGCACTTTCAGCAATTATTTCTTTTAATATACATCGAAGTTATTAGGGGCTGTTTGTTATATATATTATACTTGAATATCTCAGTTATTTATGATTATGATTAAATAGAATTGTAATCTATAGTTACACTAAAATTAATGATAATATAATAAGTTGTAGAGAATATTAATATAACTAATATTATTTTCATATTTAAATATAATTGGTAAAATAATTAATTGACAATATTTCAATTACTATTAGTAAAATAATAAGTACGTAGTATATTAATATAACTGCTATCACAATATTCGGTTTCTTGTAATTAGTTATTACTCCAATGGAAAATAAGAGTATATGTTATTTTTTATTAATCACATAAGTAGCATAGTCGAGTAATATACATGAAATTATTACGAAATTTATAGAGAGAAAATATATATTTCTATTAAAATTGATCAAATCAACTTATGATTTTGCACAATGCAATTTGATTAAATTCTGTACATTGCACGCATGTCCTAACTAGTATGGTAGCAAGTCGTAAAGTCTACTTTATAAGCAATTTCATCATAATTATTTTTAAGATCTGAATGTGTATGGCCAAATCTCAAAATGTCAATACTATGTATTGATGTTAAAAAAATGATGTCTTCACATTGCTAGTCTCTTGAATACATTAATGCATGTCAACAGCAATATGGACAAATAATATTATATTACTTTAGTGGGATAGAGTACTAATGAATGTTGATTCTTGCTTATAGGGAACAGAAAAGATTGAGGCGATCATCCTAAGTGAAGGCAACGTAGAAGGCTCCGGCAAAACACCTAAGCAAGATGGCGACATTTACGTAGAAAAACAATTCAAGAATTTGAAGAGTCTAAGATTCCTTCAAGTGGAGGGGGCACATCTCAGTGGAGATTTTAAGGACTCAATTGAGGGGTTAAGATGGCTTCGATGGCAAAAATGTCCCATGAATTTTGAAGTAAACAATTTTCATGCAAAGGAATTACTTGTACTCGAATTGTCACAGAGCATGATAAATGACAAATGGGAAGGATGGAGTTCCTTCATGGTAAGAACAATTCTTTTTTTTTTTTTTTTTTTTTTCCTTTCATGTTTTTTTTTTAATCATAATCACTCTAGGCTAACCCGTTGACAATCATTTTTCTTTACCAGGTGGCAAAGAACCTCAAATTTCTCGACCTTACGCATTGTGATTCCTTGGAAAATACGCATTTCCTCTCAGGTTTTAAAAATTTAGAGGTTCTGATCCTCAATCATTGTTATAGCTTGCAACAAATTGACTCTTCAATTGGAGACATGAAGGCCCTCGTTCGCTTAAATTTGTGTTGCTGTAGGAGTCTTATGGAGCTTCCAGCAGAAATAGGTGAATTAAACGCACTGAAGCAACTCCTTCTACAACATACTCAAAACCTTCATGCATTACCAGATAGCATAGGATCATTGCAGAATCTAGAAATTCTAAATATTTCTTTCAGTGGTATAAAAGAATTACCCAATGGTATTGGGTGGCTGACAAAGCTCCAAAATTTAGAAGCTATAGATTGCCGAAATCTGAAAGGTGAAATGCCCGAAAGCATGTGTAATCTTTCTTCCTTGCAACGCCTCGATTTTCTTGGCTGCGAGGAGCTCCAATCGCTGCCAGACCTTCCTTCTAGCTTAACATATTTGGGCTTCACTTGTCAAAGTTGCAAATTGCCTTCACTTTCCCACCTAACCCATCTCAAGGAACTAAAATTTCATGGATGCAAATTTCAAAAGTGCATCCAAGAGCTTCCATTAGCACCAACGGACATTGAAGAATCAGAATTTCCACAATCTCTAAACAGTCCCTTCAAGTTGGAAATCTTGGAAGTCCATCGCTGTGAATCTATTGAAATAGTGGACGTTTCACAGTCTGTCCATCTAAGGACTTTATCCATTGACTATTGCAAGAATCTATTTGAAGTTCGAGGTCTTGACAAATTGATATATTTGGAAAGCTTGACCATTGCACACTATGATTCAATTGTACGGTTGGACCTTTCAATGTTCAAGCGTTTGAAGATATTGAATGTTTGTGATTACAATAACTTGGCTGAAATTCAAGATCTCAGTAGGTTGAAATTCTTGGAAATGATAAATATCCAAGGGTGCACTTCAATTGAAAGGCTATATATCCAAGGATGCACTTCAATTAAAAGGCTAGACCTTTCAAAATCTGAGAGAATGATTGAATTAAATGCTGGAGGTTGCGAAAACTTAGCCGAAATTCAAGGCCTTGATGGGTTAGAGTTTTTGGAAAAGCTATATATCGAAGGGTGCACTTCAATTAAAATGCTAGACCTTCGAAAATCAAGGAGCCTGAAGGAATTCAAAGCTGGAGGTTGCAAAAACTTAGCTAAAATTCAAGACCTCGATAGGTTGGAGATTTTGGAAAAGCTAAATATCGAAGGGTGTACTTCAATTAAAAGGCTAGACCTTCCAAAATCTGAGAGAATGATTGAATTAAATGCTGGAGGTTGCGAAAACTTAGCCGAAATTCAAGGCCTTGATGGGTTAGAGTTTTTGGAAAAGCTATATATCGAAGGGTGCACTTCAATTAAAATGCTAGACCTTCGAAAATCAAGGAGCCTGAAGGAATTCAAAGCTGGAGGTTGCAAAAACTTAGCTAAAATTCAAGACCTCGATAGGTTGGAGATTTTGGAAAAGCTAAATATCGAAGGGTGCACTTCAATTAAAAGGCTAGACCTTCCAAAATCTGAGAGAATGATTGAATTAAATGCTGGAGGTTGCGAAAACTTAGCCGAAATTCAAGGCCTTGATGGGTTAGAGTTTTTGGAAAAGCTATATATCGAAGGGTGCACTTCAATTAAAATGCTAGACCTTCGAAAATCAAGGAGCCTGAAGGAATTCAAAGCTGGAGGTTGCAAAAACTTAGCTAAAATTCAAGACCTCGATAGGTTGGAGATTTTGGAAAAGCTAATTATCGAAGGGTGCACTTCAATTAAAAGGCTAGACCTTCCAAAATCTGAGAGAATGATTGAATTAAATGCTGGAGGTTGCGAAAACTTAGCCGAAATTCAAGGCCTTGATGGGTTAGAGTTTTTGGAAAAGCTATATATTGAAGGGTGCACTTCAATTAAAATGCTAGACCTTCGAAAATCAAGGAGCCTGAAGGAATTCAAAGCTGGAGGTTGCAAAAACTTAGCTAAAATTCAAGACCTCGATAGGTTGGAGATTTTGGAAAAGCTAAATATCGAAGGGTGCACTTCAATTAAAAGGCTAGACCTTCCAAAATCTGAGAGAATGATTGAATTAAATGCTGGAGGTTGCGAAAACTTAGCCGAAATTCAAGGCCTTGATGGGTTAGAGTTTTTGGAAAAGCTATATATCGAAGGGTGCACTTCAATTAAAATGCTAGACCTTCGAAAATCAAGGAGCCTGAAGGAATTCAAAGCTGGAGGTTGCAAAAACTTAGCTAAAATTCAAGGCCTCGATAGGTTGGAGTTTTTGGAAGAGTTGAGTATTATTGGATGCAAGTCACTCGAAACAATTCCAGAATTATCGCAAACATAGATCTATCGAGAAAAAGCCATTTGCATACAACACAACAATAGAATTTGTATCAAACTATACATACGACTTGGATGAGTAATATACTGGAAATGATCTACATTTTCTAACAAAGGCACATAAAGCAAGTAAGTTACCTTTGCTCTTTTGCGATCTACGACCCAATTTTCATTTGCATTTTTGCTTGTATTATCTTTCAAGATTTATGATATTGTCATTATTATCTCCTGGTTGACAGTGTCATCATTGTTTTCTTACTTAAATTCAAGGAATCCGAGGGAGATGTTCATGGAAATTAATGTGTGCTTTGGCAAAATGATTCCACATATCATACCAATAGCGGAATTAGACTAAATGGCTTTCTAAGCGCATCATTTGTCATTAGTCTTCAAGTAAGATCATTTATCCTATGCTGAAAAATAAAGATTCTTGACGTTTGATTGATTCTGGAATCCTAGAAGTATTGAATAAAAATTGAGGTAAACAAGTATTTGATAGCATGCAAAAGGTCATTGTATAGGTCGAGAAATGCTATATGACAATAGTTCTAATGTGAGGTTTTAATTTGCTCTATGCACACCATGCAATTCATAACTATATGTTTCTTAGGTACACTTAAGAGTAAATTTAAGGTGCAAAAGAAGCATGTTGATAGGGCATCCCTCAGTATGCATACACTACTAACTTGGGACAAAATTTGTCCAACCATTATGTTCCACACATTTTATCTCACAGAATTGTTTGCATTAGCTGATTAAGGTAATCGTGTCAGTTTAGAAATGATAAATGCAAGACCAAGCTCTTCTCCTAGTGGTGTTTTCATGAGTGAACTAGTAAACAGGGCATAAGTAGAAGCACAAGCATTGCGAATTATTCGGATCAATCAAGAAAATTGCAATTTGAATTTTTCTGACTATGGATCCATGTTCCTTTGGTATGAATCCAGGATACACCTACTTCAAGGCTAATGATAGATTACCCCAAAGAATGCATCTTGATGTTTGTAGAGTTGGTATACCCATCTGTCAATGCCTAAACTTATGAGCCAAGCAAAACATATAGAATGTCTTTTAACATTATCGGCTGTACCGTGAAATAATTCTTATATTGTGCATAAGATCTTGTTAGTTCATTTACTTGCTAGAAAGAAAAGCACAAGAAGCATGTCAACAAGTTTCCTAAGAAAACTTTTCGGTATCCTATATGCCATTTGAAAATTGTTTTGCATTAATTTTAATGCATGAATAGCACATAATAATAAGGAAAAGAATCATACTATGTCCCCTAAAAGTAAGCATCTTGAATTGAATACACTATCTTAATTGATAAAAGATTTTGTGGTTGATGATGTTAGATGCCCCATTATTGGATCCAAAGAGTTCGAAAAGAATATCGAGTTTAACAAATAGAGATACGTAAATTTAGGAGTATCATTAGTAATTCATTAATGTTAGTTGTTGGATTGATTTCATCTGACTCACTGGCAGGATTCAGTTATTACTCCATTGGTTGATATAAATGCTGAAATATCCAAGACAGCTTTTGCCAGGCACTTCTAAAAGAATCGAAATCATCAAAGGATTAGGAGCTCGATGTTTCTTGAACTTCTCCAAACTCTGACAGTGCATCCCTGGAATGGTAAAGGTTGTTTGCATATTGTCATTCCACATTGCCCTGTAATCATGTCTCTCTCTCTCTCTTCCTTATTTTCTCTCCCGCTTTTTCCTTTTCTGTAGTTTTCTCCGCATACTCTCGGACTCAAGTGGACTTTTCTCACTCTCTCGCTCTTCCATTCTTCATCTCTGCTCTTCAACAGCCTCCGTTCCCTATCTAGCTCCGAGCTTTCCTCTGGGTTTGGAGCCCTATCCTTCACAAGTTCTCTTTTAGCTCGCATCCTTGCGATTGGTTTCAGTATTGGTGTTGTATTTTCGGCTGCTTGCAGAGCTTTTAAGTTATGGAGACCGATGAAGGACCAGCGCGTGCTTTCGTTTCAGCTTCAGTTCGACAAGCTGGCTTCTCAGGTTCAGCTCCCGGTGTTCTCTTGCAACCAAATGGGTAGTCAACTTGATTATTCCAACTTGGTTTTTGAAGTTTGCTTGATTTCTGTTTGGCAGGTGAAGATGGCGAAGTGGAATCCGGAGAAGGATTTGTTGGCGATGGTCACGGAGGACTCGAAGGTGGTGCTTCATCGCTTCAATTGGCAGAGGCCGTGGACAGTCTTCCTTGGTAATTGCTTCGATTAGAGAAAGTTCTCTTCTTAATTCAGCGTGTTTGGTTCTTCAACGATGGCTTGGTGCATCCTTTGAGTCATTGACCTTATCTCGTTTTACTTCTTTCGGTTTTCCCAAATTTGCTCTTCTTCCGTTTCCTGAGAGAACCTTTGTAATTGCCAACCTAGCTCGATTTGAGTTCAATGGGGAATTGGACAAATATAGGGGTGAGGTGCTTGAAAGTCTAAATGAGAACATAATGTCGAACTAAAGAGTTGGTGTTTTACAGAAAAAAACTATGAATGAATGGAGGTTATACCAGTGGAAATCTAGAGGTGACTTGGTTGCAAATAAAGAAGTCCGAACTGATATAAGCTGAATAGAGGGACTTTAGTCATAGGCCTGATAGATCCCTATCAACTTTCATACAAGGTTGGTGCCTTAGGAAATTTTTTCCTTAACTCAACCAACAGTCATATAGACCAACCGGAAGTGTACCATACTGCTGTATCGCCATATTGTTTCTCTTCTGGGTACACCAGTTAAAGTGTCCATGAAAATAAAGAATTTGAATTGGAGAGGATTTCATTTGTGCTAGATAGACTAGCTATGTCAGATGCAAAAAGGCTTGACGCCCCAATGGAGTTGGCAGGTTTAGGCCCTATAGAATAACATCTCAATGTTGCCAAGCATATATATGGTCTTCCTTAGATTTCTAATGCGAACTCTCATAATGTAATGCTACCTCTGGCTCCTCTTCTTCCTCTTCATAGTTTTCCTTGGAAAGGCTATATTTGTACAATGTGAATGTCTTCATAACTAATAGACAAAATCGGCACTTAGTAAGCTTAAGGCTTTAACATTGATGAAGATATGCACATTGTACGTACTGTATTAGTTATGCTATGTCGGTCACAAATTACACCATACAAATACTCTAAGTCCTGGTTTTACATAAAAACTCCAAGTTGTACAAAATGTGACCGACATATCTTCATCAATGTTAAAGCCTTATGGTTACAAAGTCCTGGGTTTCATAAAATCTTGTATTTGTATGTGTAATTTGTGACCAATACTTAAAAACAATTCATAGACAATTTATTGTCATAAAATTTATTTAACTAAATATAAACAGGTCGAGATAAGTCAGGTTGCTAAACAAGTTGGGACAATTGTTTTGTTAGATTACATGACATGACATGATTACCACTCATGGTCACCCATAATTGTCACATGAAAAGATAAGTCATGACTAAAAATATTAAATCTAATAAAATTAGGAAGTTTGATATAGTGTTTTTGATTGGTATTCTATGGCAGATGTTTCGCCTATATAAGAGTGACTTCTCCAAAAAATTGAATGAGACCAAAGTTTGAGAGAATCCCGAATTCATATGTACACTCTATATGACTTTTTAAACACTTTTTTCTCGTCTTCTCCACTTGCTACTTCATGGATCAGAAAGTTTCAGACCTGAAAGCGTTATAATATTAATTAATGGTTTATGGAGACTAACATGCAATCCCTTATAAGGCCAAGAAAAGGATTGTGTTGTGGGATAGTATATCTACCATCGAAAATTATTAGTTTATATCATAGACCTCTCATTGGTAATATGCTTTTTTAGGGACCGTCGATTACAATCAATTAAAGGGAATAATGGAGGAAAGCATTGTCTTTAGGGAAAGCCTGTAGATTCATGTGCAATTGTAGGGCTTAAATTTTAAAATTACACATGATTACATCCAAATCTAATTCCCACTAGACACAATCCAATACAAACTGCAGAGATGTCCCTAGCAAATATAGTTAAACAAAGCATTCCAGCTAAGGTTCATCGAACATGTTTTCCTTCTTGTTCAATCGGTGTTTAGAACCACCTATAATTTATATTATCTTGGTTAGAGCATGTCTAATTGCTAATTAGATTAATCCCTCCCTGTCCTCCCTGACTATAATTGGTGATTCTGCCTTTTTATTTTAGTAATAAAGAAAGAGAATGGCAACAACCCTGAGATCTTAAAGTTCTCTCTCTCTCTACAGTATACATGGAAATGTAAAGAAGACTGCATTTGTGTTTAATTCAATATTAATTAATTTACGTGGAATGTCACATGGTCATATGAAAAGAAAAATGATGCTGATTCTTTTCCAACAATTAGCATTATTAGATTGTGGGTCACATTTACACAATCTCAAATTTATTTATTTTTTTTTTTTTTATGTTCCTATAAATCAATTCATATAATTCCTTATTGGTTGAGGAATTTGCCTTGTTGGACTTATAACAAAAAAAAATCTGCTACATAATAAAAATAGGAACCTATTAAGACATAATAAGATAAAATATTACGATTTTTTTTTTTGGTTGAACGTTACAATCTTAAGTTGCAATTGACATTTTCAAAGACATTGTTCATGTTTGTTGGAGAAAACTCCTTTGATATTTTGAAGCTGACAAAACTCATCTACATTCTGTTTTGAAGATTTCCAGACGTCTATGTCAAAGTCTGAAGACTCCCAGACTTTTGTGTCAAAGTCCGTTTTAAGTCTACTCACTTTAACAAATTCCAAATTGAACACAAGTGAAGAATGAAGACTTATCCATACGTGGGATTATCCTGATTTCTTCAAGAGTTTGGTTCGTATGGATTTTACATGGTATTATGATTGGAAATATCACCTACGAGATTGATTATCTTTATTGTAATCAATTTAGATACATCAAATATTTTTGGAAGGCAAGTAAATTTAGAAAGAATCTACTTATGGAAACCAAGATCCTGATTGTATAAGCAAATAGGATTGATGAGTTTTCATCACAATCTTTAAATGGTTCGAGATCTCCTTAATTGATTTTGTCCAACGAATTGATTGGAAAAATTTCTTTGGAAAGTGCCAACGATCGAGAAGGCATGAAGGAGTATTTAAGGAGGATTATCTAGTTGTTTGAAAGAGTGCATGAAAGAGAAATTCTAAAGTCTGAAGCTTCCATTCTCTTGTTACTTCTTACACCGAGCTCAAAAATGTATTCAAAAGATAGAGACTTATAGTGTAACTTCGTGAGAGAACAGTAGAGACTCTTCACTGTGAAGTTGAGATTATAGATTGTAAATTCTCTTTTGATTCTTAGTGGAAACCAGCCAGAAGGCTGTCAGCGTGAGAGAGTAGATGTGTAGAACGTCTGCCGAACCACTATAAATTCCGTGTTCTTGTTCTCTTTCTTAAACTTCTTTATTTTGTTCGTAGTTCTATTTAACTGTTAAAATTTGAACCTGCTCAAAGTCTATTGTTCTTTAAACTCAATTTCAAAAGCAAAATATTTTTATTACTCTTTGCGAAAATTATCTTCACACCTATTCACCCCTTTAGGTGTTCATATTAGCTCATACAACTTTGACCAAAGAAAAGAAATCAATGTTCTATTTGGTTTGTCTTTTAGCCAGCCAAAAAAAATTCTTTACGAGTTGCCCCAATGTGTAACCGAATTTAAATAATAAAAGTTAAGAAAAAAAAATTTGGTGGGTGGGATTTTGGAGCAGAGGACATGGTTTGGTCCATCTTGGGGACCCCATATCAATCGTGACTACTGTCAACCGGCCAAAAGCTTTCGAAGCAAAAACCCACGTGTTCTTGAAGCACATCACATGACAAAGCATAGATTTAAATCCAACAAAAGCAAAAACAATGAATAAATAAAATAAAAGTAATAACGCTACAGTGAGAAAAAGAGATTTCTGGCCCATCACCCAATCTTCTTTGCCTAATAAATTCATTTTACTCTATGCACAAAAATTTGCTGAATTCGGCAGATTTAAAAGTGCTACCATCGCAGAATAATGTTTATGCTCCTTAAATTAAAAAAATAAAATAAAGAAACATTATTTATGAGTCTTTTATTCTTTAATATTGTGCCATCCTCTATTTTGATGATGATTAATGTCACAAAAAATCTTATTTAAAAAATTTTAAAGTATCATTCGCAGCTCAAATAATAAGGTAAAATCATGTATAAAACGGGAAAGATAACACACTGTTTTGCTTAAAACAGAAGCCATCAATAAACAAAATAATCGACAAATTTATCACTCATTTGCAGTACAAGATGACAATACGACAAGGAAAAAGAGATGTCGAAGTTACATTGCTAGCGCCAAAGCATTCGCAATTTTTAATCCAACAGTCTCACCTTTCTATCATCTCAATCATCATGTGATATTTACGTACTTGGTTACGTAATCAGTTCCTGGATTTATTAAGATAATCCTTTCCTTTAATTATTATTAATGATTTGTTTAGACAACACAAGAGTTGGTGGGTGAGGTCAAAAACGGCAAGATAGACGAGTTCAAAAGCGAAGGGGCTCACTTCAATTACGATGAATTTGAAGGGCGTAGGGGAAAACTTCCATCTCTATATAACAGCCCCTCACCACGAGCAAAGGCTAAGTGTTCACTAAAGCTCCTCAACACGTCGCTCATCTCCAACTCCATATCCAAAAGCTTCTTCAAAGCGCCGAGAAGAAGAAGAGGAAGAAGAAGAGAGATGGCGATTTCAAGGAGTGGCAAGATCAACGGTGGAGGCGCGTCACGGAGGATTTCGAGCCGTCCGATCCCGAAGAGAGGGCAAGTGAAGGCGAGGATTGTGGTGGGGTTGGCTCATTCTTTTGCTTCCATCTTCTCTCTCCATCTCAGAAACAAATCTACTCAATTTTCGCAGTGATCGAGCACTCGCCATAGTTTTTCTTCTTCTTCTAGAGAGAGAGAAATGGGTTTTGTACTGCTATTTTTCCTTGTTTTTGTTTTGGAGATCTTAGGAAGAACGACGGTCTGGCAATTAAGAGTTTTTTTTTCTTTTTAATTTTGTACATATTTTTGCAGATCGAGATATAATTTTCAAGATGATTTACGGTTCTCTCTTTGAGCAACAAAGTTGTTAACATTCATGTCCATCGGACAAGATTTGAGCAACAAAGTAGCCGATATGATCTCAGGCTTTGCTCCAAATTGAAGTTGTGTCATGATTCGAACTCGAATTTTCGCAACTCCAATACATTAATCGACCAATCAGTTAAACCAGAAACAAAGTTTTGTACGTTTAATGCACATGATCCAAATCACCACTCAAGTGGCTTTCTTGGGTTTATGTAGAGCTGAATATAAATGGGGCAACTGCTAATCTGACCATGTCTCTTGCCCAAACTCATTTCACTATTCATTTTTATTCCCATGTTCACTGCGTATACAAATCGCTAGTATATTTTGCATATAAGAGTAATACTAGGTATATTAAGAAGGGTTTGCAAAATGGGTATACATAATAATTATTTGGACATTTAAGTAAATGGACCAACGTCGATATCCAATTATAGTTTGTCATATCATTTTGTAATCCAAAATTAATAAATATAGCATTTCTCGTAGGAAGGAAAACGAGAAGGCAATGTAGCGAAATCAGGAATGTGCAGAAGGGGCACCATCACTGGTGGTGCGGTTCCACAAATACAAATTAGGTCCATCTAGTATTGGGCGAGTGTGACAATTAGGGCCGTTAATGCTATGACAAGATAAATATGACGAATTTTTGCAAATTTTAAACTTTTTATTTAACGAGCAATACTGTATAATCATGTGTCATGGCCGATTGACTTAGCATTCTCTTACCCATGTGACCTTAGGAATCTCTTCCCTTTCTCACCACACTCATAAGAATCATAAAGAGAAGTTCTAGAATTCTATTACTTATGAGATCATAGAAATGAGAAAGGGAGACTCACACACACACACACACACACACACACACACACACACACACACACATATATATATATATATATATATATATATATATAACTGTAAATTTCTCATTAATCTAACGGTGAAAATTCTATCTCCCCATTTACAAACTATCACATTAATTGGAAAAATACTCTAAAATAATGTATATTTCTCATATAACTCTTAAGAATATTCTAAAGTACTCAAGAAACTCGAAGCCCTTAAAAGCTTTGAGGTTCATTCGCTCATCTTGGATTATAGCTCAGTCCATCGCATTTTGAAAATCTCTTCACCGTGATACACGACTCAAAGCGGAAGTTCTCGTTATGGACGTTACATGTCCCTTCCAATGATTTAAGCGTAGACTTAACTGCTTCACACACTAGACTCTATCATGCATGTCATCACAAATTCTCGATTTTTAAAAGAAGTATCGTCAACTTCAATAACCTTTTCAATTGTTTCTGCACACCTTCCATAGAAAAATGGTAAAAGTCATGGCAATTATATTTGCGAATTAAAGAAGAATTGGTGTTAAATTACTGATTAGGTCCGAATCTAATTCTCCAGTAGACACAGTCCAACACAACTGCACAGATGTGCCTAGCAAAATACATTTCACTAAGCATTCCACCTAAGGTTCATTAAACATGTTATCCTTCTTGTTCAATCGGTGTTCACACCACCACCTATAATTTATGTAATCTAGATTGTAGCATGTCTAATTTCTAATTAGATTAATCCGTCCCTTTCCTTCACAGGATTCAAGTGAATGATTCCGCCCTTTACTTGACTTAATAAAGAAAGAGAACGCAACAAGTTTAAGATCTTCAAATTCTTTAATCAATTCAATATAAATTAGGTTAAGTGGAGGGTCACATGGATCATGTGAAAAGAAGAATGATACTGATTATTTGCAACCATTATCAAATTTGAATGTAGGTCATGTTCACATAATCTCAATCAGTTTGAGAATTATTAACATACCTATTACACGGTCGGCCAACGAATTTGTCTAATTGGACTCGTTATAATTTAATCGGCTACATGACAATGTCAATACCATATAATAAAACCTGCTTAAGACAGAATAAGACATCATGAAGACACCTAGATACGATTGATAGAATGTTACACGTCTTTGACTGAATTGAGTGAGATATAAGACATGTTTCAATCTTACGTTAGAATTGACAATAAAAAAATTAATTAATTAAGTAATTAAGTCAGTGTTCACATTTGGTTTGCTTTAAGCCAACAAAAAAAAGTTCGTTATCAGTTTCACTCAATGTGAAACCCCGAATTTAAATGATAAAGAATTAAGAAAACATTGGTGGGTGAAATCATTATGTTCGGTACGTCTTGGAGACCCCACATCGATCATGATGTCTGTCAACCGGTCAAAAACTTTCGAAACAAAGTGCCCATGCGTTCTTGAACGCCCATCGCAAGACGGAGAAGCATATCTCACAGTTTTTAATAATCTCCTAGGATAGTACCTTATATTTCCACGAATGTAAAGGAATTCATCTACTAAAACTGGCTAGCTTTTTTAGTGGAAAATTGTGATTTAGTTTTTGGTGGAGCAAGTAAGAGAAAACAATTTTCTATTGTTCGGACCAAGGATAAATTCAGTAGCACAGGCCACAACAAGGGCTTAGTGTAGTTATATTTATAGAAAAAATGACTCGTTTGTATGTTAACGGATTAGTCCATTATGGAAACAAGACTTCACAAGTTTAGGAACTTGAGGACGGAACGAAACTTCCGAAAAGAGACACAGCTATGATGAGGCATCTCACTTGCAAACATATCTATATAATACATGGTACCATATGTTGTAATTATTGTTGATTGACAAGAAGAACATATAACTTTTTGAGAATGAATCATTTTGGGAATTCCAATAATATGTTTAAGTGATACAAATTATGACATGGATCTTGCAGGTATTTCGATTCTTGCAAAAGATGAAGCTATAGTTTCAATCCGATTAATTCTTGACAAATTAGTATTTGCAATTTATGGGGGTTGCTCTAGCTATATGTGAGTTTTTTTATTAATAAAAAATAAATTAATTATTTGAACTTCACAAATTTCTGGAGTCGGTTATCACTCATGAATAGCATAAGAAACATCCGGTACAAAAGCAAATAAATAAACGAAAATAATAAAGATACAAAAAGAAGAAATGTCTGGCCCATCACCTAGCAATTGGCTAATAAAATCAGATTAATTTGTACGCACAAAAACTTGCTGTATTCGGCAGATTTAGAAGTGCTGCCTTCGCAGAATAGCATTTTATAATCCTTAAATTACAAAAAGAAAAAAAATATTATGTATAGTTATCTTTACAAGCTTAATTTAATGTCTTCTATCCTCTATTTTGGTCGAAATTAACAAAGCAAAAACTCGCACCTATAAAAGTTTAAAGTATTGTTCGCAGTTCAAACAATCTACCCTGTGGACCCTCTTCGAATGATGGATTTGCGTGGAGGAAGTGTCAAGAAGTGGGCAAAGCAAAGCAAGAGTGAAAGAGGGAAATAAAAGGTAGAAGCGGCAATAACAATAGTAGAAGATGCAACGTAAAACTAAAAGGAGAGGAATAGGATTTTTCGATTTAGTTTTTTGACCTGGTCTGATTCTATACTAAGGACTAGGAACTAGACTAGTAATAGCTGGTTTAAAAATTTTAGAATCAGAAACTAGATTGGTTCCTATAGGAACCGAACTAGAATCGGCCGAGTAGGGTTGGTCAAGTCTGGTTCTGAGGTTTGTCCCTGAACTAGTGGCAGCCCTAACTTTAATATTGCTAGTCTCGGGTGCGTGTTAATCATAGTATGACATACTTGATTATGTAAGCAAGATAAGCCTCTTTTTTAATTACTATGGACCAGAGCTTGCCACTATATTTAACATAGCTAGTGCCCAGTGTGTGCTATTTTTAATATAACAATCATAATCATGGTATGACGTACTTGGTTACATAAGCAGTTTTTGAGTTTATTAAGATAAACCTCCTTTTTTGTCCCCTGGACCGATGATGAACCCCTAACTTTAACATTGTTAGTGCCTAGTGTTAGTTTTTATCCAACAACCCAAATCATATATGACATACTTTCAAGTTTATTAAGGTAATATTTTTTTAAAAAAATTACCCTAGACTGGTGCTTGTCCTTAGTTTTAACATTGCTAGTGCCAAGTGTGTTATTTTGTAATCCAACAATCTGAATCATAGTGTGACATACTTGGTTACGCAAGCATTTCTTTTTCGGTTACTAAGATAACCCTCTTTTTTAATTAGTGGTGATTTATTAAGACAACATGAGACTTCGCGAACAAGGCATACAAAATGTTAAAAATAGACAGATCCAAAAGCGAACGGCCTCACTTCAATTATAGTGAATTTGAAGGGCATGTGGTTGTTATCTATGTTAGAACCCGTAACCACATGTAAAGGCCAAGTATTCACTGAAGTATTTCGACACATCGCTCCTCTCAAACCTCCATATCCAAAAGCTTCTTCAAAGCACCAAGAAGAAGAAGAAAAGAGATGGCTATTTTGAGGAGCGGCAATATACATGTTAGAATATTTAAATAATAAATTACGCATTCATCTAATAGCTTAAACTTTTAGAACAGTTGGTAGTGGTCCCATAAAATCTCACATAATATCAGAGTGAGGAGGTCCTGAGTTCGAATTTTCCAGGCTCCTATTTGCCTCATCAATTAAATTTCCACTCTTAGTACTAGGCAAGAGACCAGACTAAGTGTGAAGGAGAGTGTTAGAATATTTAAATAATAAATCACGCCTTCATCTAACAACTTAAGTTTTTAGAATAGTTGGCAGTGGTTCCACAAAATCTCACAATACACAATGGAGGCATGTCGCAGAGGATTTCGAGCCGTTCGATCCCAAAGAGAGGGCAAGTGAAGGTGGGGATCGTGGTGGGATTGGCTCATTCTTTTGCTTACATCTTCTCTCCCCCATCTCAAAAACAGATCTGCTCAGTTGTCTCGGTGACCGAGCATTCACTTTGCTTCTTCTTTTAGGGAGAGAGACCGGTGTGGTGTTGCTGTTTTTCCCGGTTAGTGTTTTTGGAAATCTTAGGTAGAAGATAGAACCATTTGGTCTTGTAATTAACAGGGTTTTCTTTTTAATTTTATACACTTTTTTTGTTCGAAGGAAGTATAATTTTTGCAGATGATTTATGGGTTTGACCTTCTCTATTTCTCTGGTTGAGCAACGAAGTAGTTGACATTCATGTACAATGGACACTATTTCATCAACAATAGTACCCTATATGTTCTCAAGCTTTGCTCTAATCAGGAGTCATGTTATGATTCAAACTCGAATCTTCTCGACTCCGATACATTCGTCTGACCAATCGCATAAGCCCATGAAAATTGCACATCTGACCATGTCCTTGCCCCAATTCATTTCACTCTTCTTTTCTTATTGCGCTTGCTGACTGCCTATGTAAAGCACTAGCATATTACATAGGTTATAACATTGATGCTATATATGTTAAAGATCGGTGCATAAAAGCATTAAGATTGGGAAAATACATAAAATGGCAGACTGTAAGTGGACAATTAAGCAAGTGGACGAACTTGAACACTCAATTGTAGTCTATCACGTCATTTAGTATCTCATTTTTTGTAATTTGGATAAACGCAGCAAGAGTGTTCGGGAGGGGCACCATTACTGATGGTATGATTTGGTATGATTTTACAAATATGAGATGTGTCTGTCTAGCATTGTGCAAAAGTGTTAATTAGGACCTTCAATGCTATGGCAAGGTTACGAAGACAAATTTGTGCCAATCTCGAACTTTTTCCTATAACGATTGATGTTATATAGTTTTATTCAAAGCGAGTGTTTCCATCGTAGACATGATGACTTTATGGTTCACTTGAAATGGGATCTTGGGACAGGCTAAAGGCGACATTTGCATTTACGGGAACATTCTTTTTTCGTACGTGTATTCTCGTCCGATAACTTTTTCGTCTCTCTTTTCCCCATGGTCCAGCTTGTGCCTTTTGTACGCAGATTGGTCACCCTCTTTTCGCTCGCTGGTCGTACAAGAATTCGAAACGAAGATTCGACATCACAACGTCATGCATTAGTACATATGTTCGTACTAGTGTTCTCATCTTTGGAGAAAATATGACACAATTAGGTGCAATTATAGGGCTTACCATATAAAATCACACCTGATCAGATCCAAATCTAATTTTCTACTAAACATTGTCCGACACAAATTGCAAAGATGTCCCTATCAAATATTTTTAATCAATCAATTTCATATAAGGTTCATTGTGGACTTGAGTAGGTTCTTAAAAGGCTCAAGAAGGAAACATGCGGGAGAATCGCCTTGGGGTGGGAGACCCCGCGTTATCCTCCGTATTCCCTCTCTGTCAGAAAAAACAAAGATAAACAGAGAATTAGGGGGTCTCACGGTGGGGAAGGTAGACTCCACGTTAGGGCAAGCTTATTTGCTCTGGCTATCACCAAGTAAGCTAGTATAGTAGCTACCCACACCTATGATGAGTGAGGATAGATGAAATGCTCACTACCGGACTAGCGTGCCTAACGGCATTGCTCACAACCGCAGGCTAGTTTCTGTACCCCTGGTGCGAGCAGTGCCATTTGAACATATTATCCTTCCTGTTCAATCCGTGTTCATGACCACCAATAATTTTGTATCATCTAGGGTCAGACCATGTCTAATTTCTAAATTCGATTAACCTATCCCTTCCCCTCATAATTCTTAATTCATGATTCTGCCCTCAACTTTACTAATAAAGAAACATAATGGCAACATCTTCGAGATCTCCAAATTCTTACTCAGTTCAATATTAAATAAGTGAAGTTATCGCATGGATCATATTAAAAGAATGATGCAGATTCTTTTCCACAATTATCGTGTTAGAATGGAGGTCACATTCACATATTCTCTAGCAATTTAAAACATTTTCAATGTTCCCTATCGCGCATCAATTTATATAATTCCTTATATTTAAATTTGCTATATAATTAATGTCAATACCATATAACTCAAGCAGCTTAAAGACATAATAGGACATGGGAAGACATCTACATAAGATTGATCAAAGAAGTTCCCCCATGTTTGATTGAATTGCGTAAGATATAAGACATTTTTAAGTCTTACATTAGAATCGACAGTTTTGAATATTTGGTTCACATTGACCAAAGACAAGAAAATAAAAGATTCAATGTTCACATTTGGTTCGGCTTTAAGCCAACCAAAAGTTATTATTAATGAGTGCCTTCAATGTGAAAACCGAATATTAGAATTAAAGAATCAATAAAAAAAATTGGTGGGTGAAATCATCATTGCTTGGCCCCTCTTGGAGACCCCATATGGATTACGACTTGTGTCAACCGGTCAAAAACTTTCGAAACGAAGACCCACGTGTT
Source organism: Eucalyptus cloeziana (assembly GCA_014182715.1). NCBI lineage: Eukaryota > Viridiplantae > Streptophyta > Magnoliopsida > Myrtales > Myrtaceae > Eucalyptus > Eucalyptus cloeziana. Next base: position 34,054,228 of record CM024638.1, read on the forward strand.
CTTGAAGCACATCACAGGACAAAGAAGCATATCTGATTGCTTTTAATCGAACAAAAGCAAAAATCAAGGGATAAATGAATAAAAGTAATAAAGGTGCAAAACGAGATAGAGATTTCTGGTCCATCCCCCGATACTTTACCTAATAAATTCGGATTATTTTATGTACAAATATTAGCTGTATTCGGCAGATTTACAAGTACTGCCATTGCAGAATAAAGTTTATGCTCGTTAAATTAAAAAATATATATATTATTTATAAGTGTTTTTATTCATTCATGTTGTGCCATCCCCTATTTTGTTGCCAATTAATATCTCAAAAACTCTGAACGTATAAACGTTTAAAGTATTATTCACAACTCGAACAACACCTAAACAATAAAGTAAATCACGCATAAGATGAGGAAGATGGTGCACTATTTTGCCTCGCATAATTAATTTCTATAACGTACGACGACATGATGTTACAAATTAAACTAGCAGCAACATAAATAGATTAAATTTCTTATCTAATCAATCATGCTAGAAATCACTAATTAATTCAGGCATATTTCTTATGTAATAGTAATTAAGCTAATTATGCTCAGAAGATAGATATCGAATGATAGTAGAGCAACGCGAGGGGAAAGTGATATATCTAATGTAGCATTAATTATCAGCAAGAAACGTGAGCTTAATGTCATTATTTAGGAAAATAATCGTGTAAAAGGTTATGTAAGCACTTTAGATTTACGAAGGATAAGATAAGATGGCAATCAGTTAGAGAATGTCAAATCAGAAAAGTCCAAAAGAGAGGGGCCTCACTTCAAGTATAACGAAATTGAAGGGCATATCAGAAAATATCCTCTCTATTTAACAACTTTGTCATTACCCAGATTAGCCAAAGTGTAGCAGCCTCATAGCTTTAACATATTGCTCTCTCTTCTCAAACCTGCCAACCGGCTTTTCTATTTGAAAGCATTTAGCTTCGTTCTTCAGAGGATCGATCAAGCACCAAGAAGAAGAAGAAGAAGAAGAAGAAGAAGAAGAAGAAGAAGAAGAAGAAAGAGGGAGATGGCAGTTTCGAGGAGCGGCAAGATCAATGGCGGACGTTTGTCGCAGAGGGTTTCGAGCCGTCTGATCCCAAGGCGAGGCCAAGTGAAGGTGGCGATTGTGGTGGAGTTGGCTCATTTGTTTGCCTTCATCTTCTCTCTTAAATCTCAGAAACAGATGTGCTAGCTCTCATTGAGAGAGAAAGAGACGTTCCTGTAATCGTCAAAGCATTAGGAGGAGCGGTTTGCTGTTGTAATTAAGAGGTTCTTGAATTTGCAGAGTGAACAATTTTGTGGCTACTTGATCGGATTCTTCTTATTCTTTTTTTCTATGGCTATTTATTAGTTTCTTTAAATCTGTAAGTTTTGTCGGAAATATAATTGAGACGGACTAAATTCAATTTTAGTTTGTTGCAAGTCTTTTGGAGATGTGAGAGGTCGAGAGTTTGAAATCTACTTGAAGAAATTTGGGGGTGGGATCCGCTGTAAAACCAACATAAGGCAAACAAAAAACCGAAACTATCTGATGTAGCTATAGTTGTATTGTATAATCTCTAAATGAGGAAAAAAAGGGATGTATTGCATAGTGTTATAATGCATTTGTCATGCACTTTATCCTAAGGAAAAATATTTTATGCATCGGCTGTACTATTAATATGAAGTAAACCATCGTATAATATTGCTAAGATGGTACGTATCTTATATATACTTCATATTTGATCTTTGAGGCTCTCATTTGTTAGGATCTTGAACAATAGAAAACATATTTTCTTAAAGCAAGATTCCCTTAATGGTTGGCTGAGGTAATTTCTTGAAAGCATGTTTAGTTGTGCAGTGCTTATTGAACTTTTTCTCAGAAAATTTAATATTACTGTGGTGATAATCAAATACCCAAAAATTTATGATCAAATTTCAACTCAAATTTTATCAATTTAGGTGCAATTATAGGGACTCCTTGGCTCCAAATTTTGCTCTCCATTATAAGACATGACACAACGAGACACAATCGCAACGAAGCCTATGAAGCAAACGCATTTTGATCAATGCTCTAGCTGTCCCAGGCGAGTGGATAACATCTATATAATTTACGATGCCTGACCCCTTATCTTCTTTGCTATCTCATCAGATGTCACACCCCACCCCATCTGATGAAGCCCTACTCAAAGACAGATTGAGACACGCAAGCCAGCTAAATAGGATCATGATTTGACAGAACTTGATATGCCATCTTTTTCTTTTTGTCCGAAATATGCCATCTTTGACTTACGATAATATTATAAAATGGGACAAAATACGAGACAAAATTCGAATCTTAAATTAGAACTTACATTTGACACGCCTCTCTAAAATGCAGCCTCGTTGTTGGACGACGCCCCATATCATGATGCTTTCAAAACGGTCACAATAAAAATAAAATTAAAAATAGACAACTAATAAAACCACGTGCTCTTGAAGCACTTATCAAGACAAGGACCAGTATCCCGTAAATTATATTTTATCGAAATAATATTTATACAAAGTTGCATATAGATTCTCCGGCCTTGTTTGATTCGGTTTCAAAAAAATATCCTTAAAAAAATAAAAACACCTTTGAATTAAAGGAATTTTCTGAAATGAAAATAGTATTTGGTAAATTATAATTTTAAGTGCATTTGATAAAAATTACATTTTGTAACGATTTTTGCTAATTTTTTAAAAATTTTTAAATACTTTTTGTTGGAGGTTGCGCAACCCCTCAAGTGGCAGTTGCCGTGCTACCCCCAGCTTCTTCGTCCAAACCCATGGAGAAAATGAAGAAGATGAATAGTGAATGAAGACCAAGACTTGTGTTTGAAGAATGCAACTTCTCAAAGGACTTCTAGACCTACTTTGACTAAAAGCCTCTAGAGTCATTTTGAAATGTAATTGTATTTCTCCAAAGTTAAGTAAATTATGTTATTTACATCTAGCCAAGAGACTTTACAATCCCAAAGCTCATTTGAAATGTAGAATCAAACAAGGCCTTTCTCCTATCACAAAATTTGCTTATTTGCGAATCATAAAAATCAAAATAAAGCAATGGATTCTGTTTTGAACTCTAATAAAACTTTGGCATACGTCTTATGCAGCAAGTTATGATATAAAATTGAGCACGTGAATTAATACTTTTTGTTTATGAACTTTTCGAGTGTTGGTCATGATATCTTATAGTGTACCACAGTATAGGGTTTATGCCATTAAAAATTTCAAACTAATCTTCATGTCACAAAAATTCCCAAGTTGATATCTCTGTCCAAAATGTATCTTTTGTTAACATGTATACGTGAAAATGAAAAGTGGATTTTTAGGTTTCTAAGTCAAATTCATCTTAATATCATCCGCCAAGTGTGTTGATAGGCATAATTTTAAAGGGATATAAACAAAATGTTAAGGTAAATTTAGATCAAGAGTATTGGATCTTGTTATTTTGTGTTAGTATGGGATTGTAATGTGATATTGATGTGAACTTTTTTGTGTGATAAAAATTAATTTATGTTAAAAATAAGAATACAAATTTGAGATTTTAAATGGAATTACCGCCACTTGCGGGTCAAAATCAAAAAAATGTTTTCAAAACCCGCCACACCCACAAGGTCCAAAAAGTCAAAACCCAACAATTCAAATCAGACAAAGCCCATGCAATGTGACAGTTGGCAATGCCAGCTTGGTCAACAGGAATCCACAAACCCATCAAGAGAGTCAAACGGTCAAACCAAGGTTGCAGTTGTTTATTCCTCACCTCCAACCTATAAAAACAAGATCACCCTCTCTAGCAACCCATCGACTTCCCCACACTCTCAATCTCATCATAACTCAAATAACACCCACGAGAAGAACATCAGAGAGAGAGAGAGAGAGAGAGAGAGAGGACATGGCGGCTTCAAGAAGTTCGACAGTGAGCATTGTCGGTGACGATGTTGCAAGAGGCGTCATGAGCCGGCCAATCCCGAGGAGAGGCCGGGTGAAGGTGGCTATAGTGGCGGGGCTTGCACACCGGTTGGCCTCCATGTTTGCTGTCCAAATTCGATGCACCGGTGCTCATTTTTCGCTGTAGGATAGTACCGTCAAGATAAACATCATCTTCTCATGATGATTCTGATAGAGGCCACGGTTTTTGAGCAGACACAAGAAGATGGTGGGGCAAATGAACTGGGTTCATCACATAGAAAGATCCCAGTTCAGAGAGAGAGAGAGATCTTTTAATCTATGTTGGGAATCTTTAGGAGGAGCGGCTTGTTGCAATTGAGAGGTTCTTGATTTTGTAACCATAGTGTGGAGTGAAAGAACTTTGTGGACACTTGATGGGATTCTCCTTGTTCTTACTTTTCTTTTAATATGTTGCCTTTTGCTGCAAATAAAAGCGGGATGGACTAAACTCGATCTAGTTTTTTCTTGGGTACTTATTCTTTTTTATGAGATGTTTGAGGTAGAAAGTTCAAACCCTAACTGTGAGAATTTGGGGGTGGGACTGGCTCGTTAAACCAACACAAGGCAAATAGAAAAATGAGACGAACCCAATTCAATTCAATCTAGCAACACAAAAGGAAGAATAACTCTTGAAAATCCCGCTCGAGAGTGAGAAGAATCGGCAACAAACCTCAATGGCAAAATGCTTGAGGATGGCGGAGCGCACTTGGGGCACTTGCCAGCCTTTGAGAAACTGCGGGATCGATCTCGTCGACTAGGAATTTGCCATGATCAGGCGAGCTCACAAGCCGCTCGGCCTCTCTGGCGGCCGCTGGAGCTCGCAGCAATCCGCGACCCATTAATCCTCTCCTGTCCGATAAAACTCCGATGAAAGAGCTCAATCAACACCGGATATCTTCGAAATTCTTCAATCATCTAGCAAATTATCGTGGTTTTCCTTTGCACTAGTATCGAGTTCATATCCCCTTAATTGAACAGTTTTATGTTCGGAGAACAGGCATGGAACAAAATGGCCCCCGGCCCCTCACCCTCACCACCCGACTCTCTTCTTCCCTTCGTCACCGTCAAGACGAGCTGGATTTATCGGTTGAACTGAATATATGAAGGATAAATAGTTTAGAAACGGGTAAAAGTCACAAAAAATTCAAATTTTGCTACACATTTACTCCAAACTTTTTTTTTTTGTGACACAAAAATCCCAAATTTATACTTATGTGACATACTTACCCCAGCCTTATACGGTATGCCACATTTATCCATTTTTTTTTTTGTAACATCAAAAACCCCAAATTTATACTTGTGTGACACATTTTATAAGACATTTATCTGTGTTCTCTTTTCGGTCAACACTTACCACATGTTCAACGAAATGGCTGCGCCCTCTTTAGCTCTTGGCTTGTTTTGAATGTGCGTCGGTCATTAGGGTTTTCATTTTTGAGGGGTTTCATTGCCGTCGTAGCTTTGCGTGTGGTTTTTTTTTCTTTTCTTTTCTTTTCTTAGTTGCCCAGATGGTATTCGACCATGGTCTGGCGAGCGGCGAGGTCTTGTTTGGTGGGGATTGCATACGGTGGCCGGCATTAGCCGTTAACAAGGCAACGGCAAGTGGGCCAAGCCGCCAGGTGAAACCTCTTGTTTAAATTCTGTGGGCGGTGATGTTGGTCGCCGGTGGAAGGTTCGCTCCACCTGAGTGACAGTCGACTCTGCTGACCGTCGTGGGCCGAGCTGGGGATTGCTGGGGAATTGGCCTTGGGCTGGTCTAGTTGAGAATTGGGTTTGTGTCTGGTCGGGCTAGGCTGACTGCAGGGGCCTCAATGTTTGGCTTAAGATAGAAGAGTGGGCCTGGGCCTCAGTTTTGGGCTTAGACTGGTTAGGCCGGGCTTGATTAGACCGAGCCACAATTGGGCTAGAGTAGGCTTAGTGGGTTCAAGTTGGTTTAAGTTAATTTGGGCCGGATTCAGTTTAAGAGAGCCGAAGCCCAATAGGTCTTGGGCTCTGACCCATTAGGCACTAGTGAGGTCCCCGACCCGGGTCCCTTTTTAAATAAATAATAATAATAATATTTTAAAAAATAAAATTAGTTAGGAAAATGCCTCTCCTACTTATTACAACTAAATCTGCTACATAATAATAATAATAATGAAAACCTACTTAAGATATAATGAGACATGATGAAGATACACCTACTAGATTTGACTAAAGATTTTTTTTTTTTTTGGATGAAAGATTAAAGAAGTTCACTGATGATAAAATGCACAAGTTAGATCCATCTTAGCTATATAGCTCGTATTGTCAATTGATTTGATAATGATTTGACGATTCTTAATAAATTATGTCCAAATTACTGATCGTTCGAGTGCTTGTTGTTTCATCTCTTGTTGACCTAGAGTCTCTCTCAATTTATGGTTGAATTGATTCCTGTCTACACTCGTTTCTATATTCTGGTCCTCAATTGCTAAGTGTAGTTATATCTTGTGAAGCTGAGTTGATTGTAAGATCTCTCTTAATGCCTTGTGTGATGGAAAGGAATGAATCCCGACAAGAAATTTACATGGACTCTTACAATCTATACTTGGCATGGACAATGGTCGAGGAGTCTTAAAGCGACCGTTAGCGAACATGGGATTGAGCTCATGAAGTAGAACTTACTGCTTTCCATATCAGTGAATATTGAGGTAGCATCGAAATTAGTAGACAAAAACAGGTGTACCGTCTTTAGAGTCTTTGAGAACTTGCCGGAGGATTTGCATAGGCGTGCGGGCCTCTCACGTTGTCTCTATTGGCCCGTGCCACAGTAGAGAATCGCAGTTGTAGGTGTTTCATGGGCACAAGTGGAGATTTCTCTACATTATGTTGGACCAAATTAAACCGTACGGTATCCGCCTAAAAAACATTATCGATTTAGTGGTGCAGCAAGAGAAAATGATATGGCAGTGCTACTTGTTGGAAAATATGGTTTCGAATTGGGTAGAAGAATGAAGTCAGATTTTTAGAGTAATTAAGTCGGATTTTGAGGCGTGATATTACTTTTTTTAAGGATTTATTTGCCCCACAATGTTGCCAATGGTCACCGGCAAATTTCCTTCAGGATATAACAAAGTCTCAAATGAGAATACTATATAGCAATTTTAGTATTTCTTCAGGGTCTCTCATGGGAAATAATTGGAAACAACGGCTGTAATTTCTTTCGAAAGAGGACGAAAATGGAAGAAGATGTTAGTTTGATCTCAAAACAAATGTACTTATCTTTTTCTTTCGAATAGAGGCAACTCTTCAAAAGGTTGCAAAAAAGAACAAAGGTAACATTTCAAGAAATGTTGCAAAATGAACAAGTACGTTTTAAAGGTTACATTGAAAATACATAAAAAATTTGGAATTAAATAAATAAAAAAAATAACCATAATTTTTTGTGAATAGTCGCATTGTTTCAACAAGATTTATAGTTAATTTTTATAGAAATAAATCCGAATTTTCAATAAATAAAAATAATGATTGTTGGTTAGTGTCAAATTTCGTTCACGTGCGCACTCACATCTTTTTGATGTGGGACAAGACACATCTTCATTTGTTTCATAAACAAATTACCAACAATCCCCCACTTTTGTTTGTAAAACAAAAACAGAGAATCCGTGAGATTAATATAGATACGTAAAGGTCTATTTTGACCGAAACATTTACTTAGTGTAAGTATCTCAAAGTTCTATCAAAGTGACAAGTAGCTCGACTTTAAACTTGTACTTTTATATAATAAAACTGAACATACCGCATATACACTAACCTCTTGTTTTAGCAAGAAGTTCTATATTACTCCGCACTATTATGGCTTTGTGTTTGATCCTATTTTATGAGCTCTCTAGAAAGCAATCTTAACTTTCGTAAGAAGTGGCACCACTTCTAAGCTCATATAGATGAAGTATCTACCATGTATTTCTGTTACCATCAACACATTACAAGTTTGTACTATACTTCATTAAGAATTCAATTCAATCTACAAAAACGTAACAGACGATACAAACTTCTCATATCAGAGCTACGTCATTATCAAACAATCACATTCAGTAACTTGTTTTTACCCATTAAATCTTGTAACTAGTAATGTTCTAGAAAAAAGGTCGAGTTACAATTACTGGTGATTTTAAATGAACGGTTTCGGCCATGTTTCTTGTTAGGTCATCATTAGCATGTATATTGGTAAAGCCTTTGTCAAGGGATCGACTAGATTATTACTAGGCCATACTTTGATATTCAATAACAAATTCCTAATCCATTGAGCCTCCTTCCCAGTTGCTGCTAAAGCAATGAATTCAAATTCTATCATTGAGTAAGTTATGTATATTTATTTCTTGCTTGTCCAAGAAACAACACATTCCCCTAATGTGAAACTTCATCCAGTAGCAAATTGTTTATCTCTCGTACTTGTAATCCAAGTAGTATCAGCGTATTCTTCTAATATAGCCGGGTTATTATAGAACAATAAAATAACTCTCCAATGTTCTATATTGGATTACTAGTATTTACTCAACTTGCATATACAAACAATAATATCAGGTATAGTGTAAATGTATCGCATACGTTAAAAACCCATAGCACTCACATTAAAAACCCTCCATTGGGAATCAAATGGAGTACTCATATATTTGAAAACAAGATGTTTAAATCTATACAACATCTTCTCCATGTAATCACTTTGGCTCAAAGAATAACCCCCACTATTTTTTAATTTTAACACCCAATAAAGTATCTACTTCACCCAAATCTTTCATTTTGAAAATGGAAGTTAGACACTTCTTAGTCTCAATGATTCTAGTCACATAAGTTCCAAAATAAGCATATTATTAATGTATAAACACACTAAAACAACATATTCTTTAGTGAATTTTAAATAAATATACTTATCTGCATTGATGCCTTCTCCTCCTAGGGAAGACATGCAAACTCAGTCTTTTTGAAGAATTACCACTTCCCAAGCAACGAGTTCTTTTCGCTGCAAAAGAATAACCAGAGTATTAGATGTCCGCATTACTATTTAGAATGGACAGACTCACTTATCTCCTCCTATCGAAGCCTGTGAAGTACTCCAACGACTAAATCAGTGGTCAAGCCAATGCCAGTCTGGTCCAAGGCTTTCTCCATGTCATAATATGCACAAGAATGATCTATGACGGTTTTATAAACCATATTGGCATCGCTATCTAAACCATCGTCCTTGATGCCACAACCGTCTTGGAGTCGCTCCTATGAAACACTATCATGTGCTGTGCCTCGCTTACTCATCTCTTTTATACCAAAGGTCGAATATGCTGCTATGAGATTACGGTGCCCAAAAAGAATCATTTGTTGCAATTGCCTTTCTGTTTAAATGCCCAAGATAAAAGCATCTGTTCCTAAAGTGTTTGATAGAAGAATATGGATTTCATATTTCGTTCAACCCACATCCAGATACTAACTTGATCATCTAGATCCAACTCATGAGTGGATCTTCTGATGATCATCCCAAGTTTATGAACGTATTGTCAAGTAAAGTTGTTGACCCTTGCATTTGAACGATAGTAGCGTTGAATCCCTTCAATATGCTTCTCCACCATATTCTCTTCAGGGATTCCAAGATAGATCATGGACATAGTTTGTCGCTAAATCTCACTACAGATAAGTGGAACGTTCTCGGAACCACGGCCAATTGCTTCTCTGCCTTGTTTTTGATACCTATCATTATACATAAGAAGTGCATGTGATGGACGGCTGCTAGTAACTCCTGCGGTTATCCAGATCTGCCCTCAGCTCTCGACTTCTCCTCTAGTCGGCTGGCTCGGCATCGGGACTACGCTGAAGCAGATGGTGGCGGGCGATGCGGCGGAGATCATTTTCATTACTTTTGCAAAAGGAGAAATGGAGGATTGGAGTGCTTAAAACGGCAGAAAAATGAGGTTAAAAAAGAAAAAGAAATGGAGTGCACAAAACAGCACGACTTGCTAGATATGGATCCCACTGAAGATATCACGGAGGTGATTATGGGGGGAGAATGCCATGGTGTGAGTTGATTGAGGCAATCTGATAAATGCTAGTACAGCACCGGTTATCCAATGTGGTGGTGGTGGATGATGTACAGGAAGCACTCGTGCTCTCCACGGCTCTCCCTAAAGTTTCGCATGTTTGGACAAGAACGGCTTTGTTAGTTGTATCTCCGCAGAGTATGGAACCAAATTTTCCACTTTACAATTAACATAGACTTTTTGCATGCCTTATGCAGTACGGCTATCACAAGCAAGACTATATATATTCATGTCCAGCACAGGTATCTTATCATCCACTTCTTAGTATTACACTGAGAAACACACTCACACTTATAATTGTGCAATGGCATTTTCTCTCAAGAGTGAATTCATCGTTGCCCTTGCTCTAATTCTTAACGCTTGGGCATGGCATGCCACTTCAGTCCGCACATTGCATGAATCCAACATTGCCGAGCAGCACGAGCAATGGATGGCCCAATATGGTCGGACATACAAGGACCAAGAGGAGAAGGAGAAACGCCAGGCGATTTTCAAGAAACACTTGCAGTTCATTGAGGATTTCAATGCATTTGGGAATCGGACTTTCAACTTAGGCATCAATCAATTCTCGGATTTGACTGATGACGAATTCATTCAGAGCCACACGGGATACTTGGCGTCCAAGCAAGTGAAGTCCCGCAGAAATGCGTCATTGAGCCAACAATATCCGAGTGGGAATGTTCCTGACAGCATCGATTGGGTGGAGAAAGGTGCCACAAATCCAATCAAGAACCAAGGCCAATGTGGTAAGATTCTAAACGTCCTGTATGCATCCAATTGTGATATCAAGTTTGACTTCTATTTAGAAATAAGTTTTGGAGCCTAGCTTTGTCGAGAATTCAGATACCAACGGTAACAACCATGTCGACAAATTTTATGAATGCAGGATCCTGTTGGGCATTCTCAGCAGTCGCAGCAGTGGAAGGAATCACGCAGATCAAAAGCGGTAAACTGCCGGTACTGTCCGAGCAACAACTAATCGATTGCGATACCAATAACAATGGCTGCGAGGGCGGTTCTTTTGACAGTGCTTTCCGGTACATCATCCAAAACCAAGGAATCACCTCTGAGGATACATACACGTACCAAGAGATGGAAGGGACTTGTGACTCAACGGAAGAGGCCCAACAGGCCGCGCAGATCACAGATTTTGCAGACGTGCAGCCTGGTGAGGACGAGCTCCTGAAGGCAGTTGCACAACAGCCGGTCTCAGTCGGAATCGCCGCAGGTGGGCAGGAGTTCCGACGCTACAGCGGCGGAGTGTTCAATGGGGATTGTGGCGAGCAGCTGGACCATGCAGTCGTTGTGGTCGGGTATGGGACGAGTGAGGAAGGAAAGTTCTGGAAGATCCGAAACTCCTGGGGCGAGAGTTGGGGTGAAGATGGTTATATGAGGATTCAAAGAGGTGGTGAAAGTTCTTACGGATTATGCGGGCTCGCGTCGCAAGCTTCTTATCCGATTGCATGAGAATAATTAAAAGATATATACACAAAGTACGACCATCGTGAGACTACGAGTTGCTCCTTTTCTCCTAATTATATGTTCGTGTGTCTGTCTTCATCGTTTAGCTATATAGTGTGGTACTTGTAAGGAGGCAATTATGTAGCCACTAAGTTATCTGGAGGATCACATATTAATTCCCCGTTTTGGAAAGATCTTGATGCCATCAGTAAAATTACCCAATATTAAATTAGTAAAGTCACCTTATCATGAGTTCTAACCCCTCATATAAATTTCTCATACCTATAATCTCATATTAATTAGATTTTGATATTTCATTTTAATCCTTGGAATTAGTTAGATTAGATTCAAAAAACAAATAATAATACTACTATGTGAAATACTCCTCATTTATGGCCAAAATCTTTAATATAATAATGATGATGGTGAAGATATTAAGCAGATAATTTAACGGTAAGTATTGTGACCTAAATTTTCCGTGACATGCATTGAGGCAAAAAAAAGAAAAAGAAAAAAAAAAAAAGGTCTATAAGTATTGCTTAAAAGGCGAGCCCATAGGCCATCGGTTTAATTATGGGATTTCCTAAGCCCATACCTCGCGCGACATTTGAATTTCTCATTTTAACATTCTTTAACAACCCAAGTATGTGTAGGAGTCGTTATTAGCCTGTTGGGGGTTAGCTTGAACCAATTAAGATGCGAGAGCATTGTCTCAATTCTTATGCAACTGGAGATTCTCGACTCCTATGCAACTAGATCTTCTAAGCATAGGGACTTCATTACATTAATGTTACTATTAGTATCTTTTCGGTACCTAACTAGCTGGTTGTTTAGTCTAAGTGATCATACATTGTTGGTTATGTTGATTAAAATCCAAAAAGGTCTTTCAAAGCCGCTATATGAGCATGCAAACATCTTTGCTTTCATTAGGATTCTAAACTAACCCTAACCTATTCTAGAAAAGGAAATAACACTCAATTTATTATAAAGTGGTGCGATAAGTAAACATCCAGATATTGAAAGTAGCCAGATTAGTAAACACTCAAGCAAACTAACAACTTCTGAGTAAAGTATGAGAAAAAAAAGCTGATGCAACATCGGACAAAGAATACCACATGACCTCGTTATGAGCCTCTGGACAGTAATCCCGTGAGCTTAACATTAAAAACTAATTCCAAAAGTTGGGCTAGACTAAGGCAAGCCTAACTCTACTGATTTTAATCCATGATTAGACTAACCTAAGCTAAATAACCATTATTCTAAAAGAGTGATTCTTAGTCTTGTTTAAAGTCTAATCTAATTAGGGCCTAAAGTTGTGAGTCTAACCATACGGAACCAAGCTAAACTAAGCTAAACTAAGCTACATCTGCCTTGGACCGCCATGGGTTGGCCTTCAATCATTGAGCTATCGGCCGTCTCCCGAGATGTCGCTTCTCGTCCATTCATTCATCATCAATCAGAATATGTCATAAATCAAAGTAAGCAATCACCCAAGTTCATTCAATCCCCAATTGCCTCAGGATCGGCTTTGAAGGCAAACATGCGTTTCGATTTTCCCCAATACCACAACTATGAATCCAATATTCATTAATCGCCATTTGCGTTAGCAAAACATTAGGATAAGATAATCAACCCTAACTAAACTCTAATTACCTTCCAGACTGCCCACCGAAAGACACGCATCGAGGTTCTAACGTGTATCTAATCATTCACATGCAAAATTGAATTTGAACATGCAATTTAGACGAACCAACCAATTAACATGCAACCAAGCTTTGGGACTAATTACAATAAAAGACAATAAATTGCATTTTCCTAATCCAATTTCTAATTTCTAATTTTTTTAATAAAAGGAGTCGAAGAAGCCTTTATTTAATTTTTTATTTTATTTGATAACCTCTCACTTGTATTTTTGCTTTTTTAAAAATTTATCTTTTTATATTTTTAATCTAATTTAATTAAAATTAAAATTAAAAATGTATTTGGATAAAAAAACAGGTGCTTGGTCAGAATATTTCGCTAGCCAACAAGCTTGTGAGATTAAACCCTTATTTGAAGTAGTTATAATTCCTTCGAGTTCTTATTTGAGAAAATGAGGATAGTTCATGTCTTTATTTGGAATTTTCTCTACGGTAAAGTGTCCTCATCATGTTTGAGTTTTATAAATTTATTTTGGAGCCAATATGTAGCAGTAGCCATGCGTACATCCATTAATTAGTTCGATCCTATTTTTTGGAGTATGCGGGCATCTGTAAAAATAATATTGAAACCACTTGAAGATACATGATTGCTTCATGCCCACATTTTAAATGAAATTTCGAACTCTCTTTCTTTTTGAACTGAATTACTGACTTCACCGACCTGCATTTTGTCTTTTGTGGCGCTACTTGTCCTCGCCAAACGTTCACTTTCTTTAAGATGTCTTTATCTCGGCAACTCCTTCGACGATTGGGCTGTGGAAAGACCGATGTTCAGATTCACTTATTTTGTCCTTCTGTCCTAAATCATGGACTTCACCTACCTGCTTACATTTTGTCTTTTGTGGGATCTTCTGGTTTTCGATCCGATCGCACTTCCTTAAAAAATGTGCACCTCAGCACCTCCTGAACCTTTGGAATGCTGCTCTGCAAGTGCAATTCGTAACTTTTCCATCTCATCTCTCGTTTTTCCATGGTCCAGCCGGCGCACTTTGTACAACTCCTTTTGCTCGATGGGCGTTCAAGAATTTGAGGGAAATAAAGATTTGACATCACCAAATTGATAAATGTACTGATTTAAAAAAATATATAATATAAAATTAATTTTAAATAAATTTATCATAAATATATTAATTTGAAAATATATATATTAACTCTTTAAAATCTCTACATGTGCAATTTTTGATCTAGTCAATGATGGGGCCCACAAGAAGAAAAATAAAAAGAAAAGGAAGATCATTGCGAGATAAAAGGAAAGAAAGGGAGAAAGAGCACTTCGCCCAATGAATAGAGAGGAGGAGAAGGAGGAGAAGAAGAATATTTTGATCTAGTCAAAGGATGGGCCCACAAGAAGAAAAAGAAAGAGAAGACCATTGCGAGATAGAAGGGAAGAAAGGGAGAAAGCGCACTTCGTCCGGTGAATAGAGGGAAGGAGGAGGAGAAGAACGAGAAGCGGAAGGAGAAGAAGAAGCAGGAGGAGAAGAAGAAAAATATTCCACGTACTCGCATTAGACGCCTCGCCAAGCCAAATTTACTTTAATTTGCAATGCCCAGGTAAGTGCTTATGCCCTTGATTCTTCCAATCGGAAAAGTTTTTGGAATTAGGAGTTAAATTTGGGATTAAGCAAAATTTGAACTACAAAGTAAAATTTTGAAGTTGTTGAGCTAAGAAATTGTTGGTTTTGATAGTTTAGAGTGCTATGGAGTTGTAAGACTTTACAGAACTCGATTTGACCTTACATTTTGTCCAAAACAAAATTTTGAAGTTGTGCATGCATGATGGACAATAGCAACCAGCAGTTTTCCATCTCAAGTTGTGTTGGTTTTTGGCTCGATTTTGGGTCGGCCAAGTATGGGTTTTCTAGTATTTCGAAAGATATTTCTTTTGACTATAAGTTCACTTGAAATACAATCCGGTGAAAAAGTTGTGGTGCGATCAAGTCCAACTCTCAAACTTCGCATTGCAAATGACTTTGAATAATGGCTTTGGACAAGCGATTTGTGAGTGCGTTTGAGTAGTTTTATTAGCATTTAAGCTTAGTTTAGCTGAGTTATAGTTAAGGTAGTGTTTTACTTGATTTTAACATCATTTTTCGCCTATTTGATAGGATTGCGAGTTTGACGGTTCGAGTAATCTTTGTTGTTTAATCATAGGCATTTCCAGGTAAGTGTACCATCTCTTTTTTGAGTTTGTAAATTCATATTTTGAAAGTAATATGAATTATATTTAGTATGAGTTAAGAAATGGCACTATTGTTGCATAAAAACCGAGATCGAGCATCTACTCCTCAGTTATTTATGAATATTTTAGAAAACATGTTATACTAAGTTATTGTGGAGACATGTATGCATATATGCATGCATGAATGCATGTATTGCTTTGTGAACTAGTTTATGAAAGGATTTCTGAAAGATATTATAAATGCTTTGAGAAAGGTATTTCTAAGGGATGAGATGTGTTGCAAAAATATCATTTGTTTCAGGTTATAAAATATTTTATGGTTTATGAGATCGATTCTTGATTGAATTTTTGATATTGGAAGATGATTGTTTGATGTTGAATATGACTGTGAACCCGGTTAGGGATTTTTGGGTATGCATACTAATTTATGATATATTTTGGATCAAGTCATTGACAGATAATAGATGGAGATCTTGCCAATGGGGAAATCTTTGTCACTTTGTCACTAAGCATTGTGTCCTAACCATAGTCATATATTGAACAATAGATTGGTCGATGGATAGACTATTAATGTGTGATTTGAGATTGATCGATGAAATGGATCATTGAAGTGGTTTTATAAAAATTGATTAACAAACTATACAATTGATATTTGAATTGTGATTGTGATTAAATGATTATTTCTAATTCGTATAAAGTTTTGTTGAAATAAAACAACTCTTATTTGATTTGAAATATTATATATTGAGATTGAAGTATGAGTTTCAAATATTGCTTTGTATATATGCATAGTAGTTACTCAATCTGCTTATGATACTCAGTAGCTTGTAGTTGTCATCCCTTCCTTCTAAATCTTTTCAAGTTCCCAAGTTAGCAATTGTCGATAGTAAGATAGTGTTATCAAGTGGGACTTTGGGAGTTGGATTTTAGGTATGGTTTAAGGCTGCGTCCTTCAACAGAAAGGACGGTCACGAGATTCCCCTATTTTTCTAGGATTTCAGGTGTGACAACATGTCCCTCACATTTTTCATGGATACACTATAGTTCTGATATCCTCTCGATTATGTATCCAGGCGTTGAAATTTTAGCAAGAGTTCACGTTGAATTTACAATTTAACTTGCCCATGGCCAACAATGGAGGAGGTCATCAAGCAGCCACCCAACATGAGATCGAGCTCACGAGGCAGCAGTTATTGCCTTCCATGTCAAAAGATATTGAGGCAGTATTGAAATTGTTGAATGAATCAGCAGTGAAAGTAGTCGTAGCATCTTCAGAGTCCCTCAGGCACTCGTCGGAGGAATTGCCGAGGCGTGCCTGCCTCGCATCGTCTCTATTGGCCCGTACCACCATGGAAAATCGCAGTTGCAAATGTTTCAGGTGCACAAGTGGAGATACCTCCACACTATGTTGGAAAGAATTCAATCGCACGGTATCCGCCTCGAAAACCTCATTGATGTAGTGGCACCGAAAGAGAAAGTTATCCGGCAGTGCTACTCGGAGAGCATTGATAATTTCAATGGACCTGATATTGTGAAAATGATGGTTCTCGATGGATGCTTCATCATTGAATTCCTCCGTCAAATTGCAGGATATGTACCGCCCGACAGAATCCTATTAATCAATTCCAATTCATTCGTGTTACTTTCTCGGACGAGACCTTCTACGACTTGAGAACCAGATCCTGTACTTTGTTCTTGAGGATTTGTTTGAAACGACGAATGTTTCAGGAAGAACCTCGTCTTTGGACAATCTTGCCTTTCGTTTCTTCAGCTGCTTCCTAGAAGGACCTGCTATTGTCGGGGAAAGACCAAAAGGAGTGCATTTACTCGATTTATTTCGTCTGAGTTTAATACCCACAGATCAACAAGATAATCCAGTAGACGAGAGTTCATCTTATCATATAATCAAATCTGCTTCCGAGTTCCGTCGATTGGGAATTGGATTCAAGCGAAGCGAAGCCAGCACCTTTTTGGAGATCATATTTGACAGTAGACGCAGAACCATTGGAATTCCAAAAATAAAAATAGATCATGGTCTCAATTGCATCCTCCCCAATATGGTTGCTTTTGAACAGTGTCGTGGCCAAGTGGACGGGCACATAACTACCTATGCCATGTTCATGGGATGCCTCATTCACACGGCCAATGATGTACAACTTTTACGCGACCATAAAGTCATCTCGAATCATGGCATGAGCAATGAGGATGTTGCACACTTCTTCCGTGACCTGTGTAATGATGTTTATTTCGATGTAAAGGGGAGTTATCTAGCGTCGCATTTTGCAATTTTAAATGAGTATCTTAAGTATGAACGGGCTTATTTTTGCTGTGCACAGCTCCTAAATGCTTTTCATGACAACCCATGGTCAGCTATTTCAGGCCTAGCTGTTGTAGTGACACTTGTAGGCTTGATTCAAACAGTGTACACTGTGCTGCAGTACTATCACCCAAAGTAGCAGTAAGCGTCTAGAAACTGCATCTCCATAATGATTTCATAACATGTATTGACTATGTTTTCAGTGAATATTTCGAGTTGTTGATATTTTTCTTGTGGCCAGATTAATCTTGAATAAGTGATGAATAGTTATCATCAATGAAGTGATGGTGACTAGGGGAGAGCACGAATTGGTGATCCCCTTCCACCTGGGAATCCATAACTTACTCCGCCCCAGGCCTAGCCACTTCCAAGTTCCATAGAACTGAGGGCCAGATTGGCCAGTTAAATGGCGTTCCACAACTGATAAAACTAAAGTTACACAACCCAAAAAAAAAAAAAAAGAAGGTAAACTGGTTCAAACCATCCTTATTTTGGTAGCCACGCCTAACATCCCCCACCTATGAATCTAGAACTTACTCCGCCCTAGGCCTAGCCACTACCAAGTTCCATAGAATTGACGATGGGTCGGCCAATCAAATGGCATTCTACAACTGACAAAACCAAAGTTACACAACAATGTAAACTAGTGCAAAACTACCTTTATTTTGCTAGCCATGCTTAACACTTGCGTGAAAAATAAATGACCCTTTCCACCCAAAGAGCACAATGTATCCTAGAAGTGAGAAAATTTCAAGACAAGTGCGAAGCAGCTAAGATATGTATCTCTGCCATCTTCAACCTATTCTCGAGTTGTCTCTTCCAAATACCAGAGTTGTTGTCTAGTTCACCGTGAGGTAGAACCTGTTCCTCTAGCTGACTACCCTCATAGGATAATCCGAATGCCAAACCAGCCAACTCGCAAATACTGGGTGCGATATCCCCTTCATGTCCTGCCTTAAAAAATGTTTGCATAAGTGACAACTATTGATTCGGTGAATCATGGAAGAACAGGCATCTCAAAATCTAGGTACTAGGAAAGAAAGCCGTTAGTATGTCATGGTAGCATATTATGTACTCTAGACCGGTGTAAATCGATGAGCACCTTGTAACGCCCTGCAGAAGCCATGCTTCCCAAATGTCTATATGCAAATGGGTCTCCTAGAGGTATGTCTTTTGAGCAAAATGCTTTCCCTCCATTTTGCTTTCCTATCCTACGAAACAGCTTCTTTAAGAATTTCTTCCCTTTCAGCGGCCTATTTTAGAAATCAGCATTCATATTATTTATGAGGAAAGAAGAAAATTGAGCCTTTTATGCAGTGAGAAAGCGATAGTGAATGACCACTTCCAAGTTCAAATGGAAGGATTCATGCCACATATTGACAAAGTAGAACAAGGAGATAAAATTAAAGACTGCAGATCAAACGAAAAGCCACGATGAGACATCTTCAAAGTAATTAGACAGGGTGACTGAACCTGAGCTAAAGCAGGAAGCATTGGCCTCCCTGTCTGTTCAAGAAAACCTGTACAATCCCCCAACACAAACACATCTTCCACTAAAGGTATCCTCAACCATTTGTCAACCTCGATCCTAAAATGGTTGAGAGGACAAATCATTTGATTGGAAGGTGGTGGAATGCTAAAATAAGATTGTCACAGAGTTCTCATTATGAAATTGCTATTGCAGATTTAGATGACAAAGGAGAGAAGAAATCTTATTCCCTCACCTTCTATCGGGGGATTCGGGAAGATAAAGTGACTTGATAAATTCTGAGGGTCCAACACCGGTGGACTAGACTAGGAGGCCGTATGGAACATCTGTACCATCATTTAGTACAATTTTCTTCGCATGCACCTCTTTCACCACGCCTCTTTTAAGATGAATACTGGACTAGCAATTGAAAGCATTAATCAGCACCAAAATGACCTATTGGAAAAGATGACGGTAACTTGAGAAAGAAAATCAGCTTACCCTTGTTAGATGATTCATCACATACTGCCGTAAGCCAACATTGAACAACGACAGAATTTTGTTTGCCTATTAAAGGGTGTACTTGTCAAATAGTGTCGTTTACATTTTTCCAAATAGATGCGAGCATCTTTATGCAAGTGTATATGAGCACCTCAATAAGGGTGACTTGGATGTAATCCTTCACATGAGGAAAACGTTCACAGACGTCTTTCATGATAAAATCGCTTGATTCACCGATGCACTCCACCCCAGTTGGTCCACCGACAATAACAACACAGTGTAAAAGGCCTTTCTTCTTCTGATATGCCTATAAGATACAGAGAAGGAATCGCTCCCCCATTGTCCATGAAGCTGTAAAATCTTACTGATCATTAATCATTGAGAAATAGTGAGCATCTTCTTCTATTTCTGAAACTTTGGAATTTTGCTTGGGAGAATTATCAAAAAAGTCCTAAACCTACTGTAATTGTGCCAATTCAATCATAAACTTTTTTTGGGCCAATTTAGTCTTAAACCTTTTTTATAATTGTACCAATTCAGTCCATCCGGCCAAAATTGGCTGGCCGGTGCTGACATAGACGCTAGCTGTTCGGCGAATGCTAACGTGGCATTTTTAAAATGTTTTATTATTTTTTTTGAATTTTTAAATATTTTTTTGAAATTTTGAATTTTTCTTTTCTTTTTTTTTCCCATCTTCTTCTTCCCCTGGCCGGCCGATGCCGGAGGCGAAGGCTAACGAGGCTCGCCCTCGTCGACTGGAGGCGAGGGCCGACGAGGTCCACCTTGCCGGCCACTGGCGAGGGCGAGGCCCCGCCAAATCCGGCAAGCTCGGCCCTCGCCAAGGATAGGCGAGGCCGAGCCTCACCCAGATCCGGCGGGGGCCTTGCGCAGCCAAGGCGAGGGTCGACCTCGCCAGCCATCGGTGAGATGTCGGCCAACGTGCTGGGGCCGTCAGCGGACAACGAGGCGTCGGCAAAGCCATTCGCGTTGAGCACGGAGATCTAGAGCGTTCGACGCCTGCAACGTCACGGATCCGATCCTATTCATGGACGACGACAACTCCCTCTTCAACATCACCTCCCCTAGCGTGTTCTACTTCACCAGCGGGTCCCCAGACCACTGCGAGAAGAAGCAAAAGCTCCATATCTCTGTGCTCAACGCGAACGGCTCCGCCAACGGGCCCAGCGCGCTGGTCGACATCTCACCGGTGGCCGGTGAGGTCGACCCTTGCCTTGGCTGGGCGAGGCCCCGCCGAATCGGCGAGGGCCGAGCTCGCCGGATCTGGCGGGGCCTTGCCCTTGCCAGTGGCTGGCGAGGCCTCGCCTCCGGCCGGCACCAACTAGCTAGGGGAAGAAGAAGATGAGAAAAAAAAAGAATTCAAAAATTCAAAAAAATATTTAAAAATTCGAAAAAATAAATAAAAATAATAATTTAAAAAATGCCACGTTAGTGTTCGCCGAACGGCCGGTGTCCACATTAGCGCGGGCTAGCCAATTTTTGTCAAATGGACTGAATTGACACAATTATAATAGTTTAAGACTAAATTGGCCCAAAAAAAAAAAAAGTTTATGATTGAATTGGCATAATTGCAATAGGTTTATGACTTTTTTGGTAATTCTCCCAATTTTGCTCCGTAAGTGCAATTCATAAGGTAGGAGAATTGAAGTACCTGGATTTTAAGAGAGCATGAGGTTCAACAAAAGCTTCTTCATGATTTCTCGGGCAATATTCATCTCACGAAGGAAGTAGGCGTGTTCCTTAACGCCCTTTATACCAAAAGTCATGGGCTCGGCTTCGGCTGCGATGACTAGATTATTGTACGCGACTTTAAACCGGTAAGGCTCTTGAGGCAGTCCATCGTCGCCAACCGTTTTACAGTACACCTAGTGAATAGGGAACAAGATTTAGCAAAAGAGAAAACTAGAGAGGAAAAACATAATGCACTAACAACAATTAGTGTTACTTGACATTTCTTACCAGATATCGTCGGTTCCATCATGATGAAGAAATGAAATTTACCTTCTTACGACGTAGTGTGAGCATAAAATAATTGGGAAAAGTACCAATACAATCCTTAACTTATTGCATTAGTACCAATTCGGTTCTAAATATTTTAATTGGACTAATTTAGTCTTAACCTTTTCATGTTAATACAAATTCCATCAATCTGGTCAATTTTAACCAAAAGTTGCTAATGTGGACACTGGTGGTCATGTTGTCGCGACCTCCCCAAAGCGGGTTTTGTACCACCTAAGGGTTCGGCTAATGGATTGCTAAGCCTAGACTTAACTCGGGCTCTCCCAAGCCCATATCAATTCGCGACTTAGGTTTGAGTTCTTAACATGCAAATGATTTTCAATTAGGAGTCGCCACTAATCTATTTTTGGTGGGTCGATTAGAAACCCAAGTAAAGTAATGGGAGATTTACTTTACTCTTACGAACCAGAGATTATGGGTACGGGGACTTGGTTACACTAGATTTCTCTAATGCCCTTTCGGTACCGTTCTTTTTGTTTTCAAAAAAATGTTTGGCAAGCAATTTGAATCGATTTTAATTTATTTCCCTAACATGTGAGGTGATCATGCAGGTTTGCAAACCACCAATTTAACACCCAGATGAAACAGTAAATAAATTGCAAAAACTTACCTCCAAAGCAACGAAAGCATCTGCGTTGTTAGATCAAAATTCACATCATCAACCCTAGATGTGATTTCTAATTAACACGCAGTTTCTTTTTTTTTTTTTCACTTTATTTAATGGGAACTTAATCTATATGCAATGCAGGCTAGTAATCTAATATGACATGATATGACCTAATAACATGGCCTAAGCTACATGATGCAAATGAGATGTTTTTGTGTTTTCTTAATAAGCATGCAATCTATTCTAAATAATGAAATTATTCAAAGACAATTTTTTAGGTATTTTCCATGAAATTCGAAATTATGATTGTTCCATAATTAAATGTGCAATCTAAACTAACAAAATGACCTAATTCTAATGACAGGAAGTTTCCAATTAAATGGGCCTAAAAAACTAAATGACGTGCATTTCAATTAATCTAATCCTAAATGACATGTTCATGACATTTTTTATTTTTTTTTTTTTTTCCTAGAAAAATGCAATTTATCCAAAAAGGGAAGTAATTTATCCTAAGGCATTTTTTTTTGTATTTCCTCTTAAATTCGAAATTATAAAAAAAATGGAAATTATCTACTTAAATTAAAATGTCATCTAATTTGAATTAGGAATGAAGTTATGTCAAATCCTAATTTAAACTAGAATGTTATCCTAACTTAGAAATCCCTAACTAAAATGCAATCTACTTAAAAACTATTATCTAGAATTAAATTACGTGCAATCTTACTCTAAAATGCAATGACATGCAAAGAATGCCTTAATTCTACATGAATTATGCATGATGTTTTTTTTTTTTTGGTTTTGTTATTTTATTGTTTTTTTGTTTTGTTTTTTATTAATTTCAAAATTAAAATTTAAGATGCAATACTAAATAATAATAAAACTAACACCCTAGATGAAATTTTTTATTCCTTTTTCATGATTTAAAATAAAATCCCTATTCTAAATACGCAAGACAATAAAAAAAAAAAATAATCCTAGTCGCGACTTTTTATTTCCTCGCTTTTTTTAATTTCGAAATTAACAATTCCTAATAATTAAACACGTGATCTCAAGCTTTTCTAAAAACTAACACCCTAAATCAAATGATTCATTTTCAAAAAATTCTATCATGAGCATGCAAACCCTTAAAACTACATGTTTTTTTTTTTTTAAGAAAATTAATTTAAATAACACCACAGCAAATCAAGTAATATTAATGCCCCAAATTGACGAACCATATCTCGCGCGTGAGATCGGGTTGGCCAATTTCACATAAATCACGAATCGGATCTCGGGCGGGAGACCGGATTGGCAATTTTTTAAGTAATTGCGAGTCGAATTTCGGGCGCGAAAATCGGACCCGACAATCACTAGTTTCAAGGCAATCTCCTAACATGTAATCTCAATTTCACATAAAAGGGTAATTATACTAAAAGAACAGATAAAGTAAAATAACAAAAACAACAAAAATAAGGTAGATAAGTAAATAAAAGAAAAAGAAAACTACCTAAATTGACTTTTTTTTTTTTTTTTTGTATTATTTTTTTTGTATTTTACTTTTCTCTTCCTCCGCACGCTTGTGCTCGTGGGGGGTAGGTCCGGTGCCGGGAGTCACCAACGAGGAGCTCCGGCGAGGCAGGGCAGGTGCGCAGCGAGGAGGCTCGGAGCGGAGGTGGCCGGCAGCAGGGGGTTGCTCGGGCGTGAGATGTGGGCAGTGGCGCGACGGTGTGGTGGTGCCGGCGAGTGGACCCGAGGCGGTGCAGCGGTCGCGAGCGGAAACCGGCGGTGGGGGAGAGCGGCAACGGCGCGCGGGGCTTCGGGCGATGAGGGATCAGCAGGTGGTCGGCGGCTTCACGGGCGGAGCTGGGCTGCTGTGCGTTGCAGCGGGGAGGCCGCGGCAGGGGCTTCCGGTGGCTGGTTCGGATGAGATGCAGCTGAGGAGCTGCAGCCGTCCGGAGATGGCGGGCGGTGGGCGGCTCGGGTAGCGGGCGGATCGCGGATGGCAGGCGGAGCGGCTCGAGCAGCGGGCGAGCGACGTGGGCGCGGGTTGCGGGTCGCCGGCTCGGGGGCTGCGCGGCGGTTCGCAGCTGGCTTGCTCGGGCTCCGTGCGGTTGCAGAAGTGGAGTTGCAGGTGTTGCTCGAGGCTTCGAGCTGGCGGAAGCGGGCGAGTAGAGGCGGTGCTCGGAGGAGGGTGTTCGTGGCGTCGGACGGAGGCGGTAACAGGTGCTCGCGGTGGAGGTGCGGGCGCAAGTGCGGAGGAGGAAGACAAACAGTGATTTTTTTATTTTTTTATCTCTCCCCCTCTTTCTTCACGTCCGGTCACTTCCCCCTTTTCTTTTACCACTTTCTGCTTTCTTCTCTTTTTTTAATCTCCTCCCCTGACTTCATATTTTCTTTTTTTCTGACAGACTCTATTCCTCTCTCTTTTTTTAATATCCTCCTTTCTCTCCAACGAGCCTCCCCCCCTTTTTAATCTTTTCCTTTCTCTCCACTCATGTCTTTCTCTACGGGCACTTCTTTTTTTTAATGATTCTCACAAACCTCTCCTTTTTTAATCCAAGGAGAAGCCGCTCACCATGAAATTTCCTCCCCCCTCCCCTTTCGTGCGGCTTCTTGTGGTCTTATTTATAGGCATTCCATCGCCTCTTGAAGATAACCAACTTTAGTGTGAAAAGATCCAGCCGCAACTTTTTCTTGCTGTTCACGTCCGTTTCTTTTTTTCAAATAAGGCGGCCACCGGTCTGCTTTTTTCAGCAAGGATAACATTATAAAAATGTTACTCCATCTTCTTGCAGGCAATCGTAGAATTTTCACGTCCCCTACTTCACGCGTGCATGTGCATGCATTAATTAGGGAGAGACAATGGACGTGCAGGAGCTTCTTTCTTCTTTCTTCTCCGTGCTTGAAGCTTCTTTTGCGGCTACTTGTTCCCCCTATTCCATAGGTGTTCTGCAATTTTTGACTTTTCTTGATTATTATTTGCTTCCTCCTTCAGCAAATTTTTCGCTGCTTCTCCTGACAACCCACACTAGAGAGAGCATATTATATAATATATCATGGACTCATTTTGCTTCTCTGAGGGTTCCTCTTAAGTCCTCACGTCCGTCGAATTTGTGCGTGCATGCGCATGCATTAATGAGGGAGAGACAACGGACGTGCAAGAACTTCTTCTTTCCTCATTTTTTCTTATGTGTGTTCAGACCAACGAAGAGAGGGACCGTCTTTTTGTGAATATTATCGACCACGAGCCGCCGCGTCTTGTTGCCCCTTTTAGTACTGATGCGAAAAAATGCGACTTCATGAAATGCAATTTTACTTTTTCTTTTCTTCTTTTTTTTTTCTTTTTCTTTTTTTTATGCAACTAATTACTAAATAATTAGGCAAAATTTAGATGTCAACACATGTCAATGCTAACGTAAACATTTTTAATAATTATTTTGAATTTTTTCTGTGGTTTATTTCCCTTCTCCTTTTGTCGATGAGGGTTGGCCTTGTCTAAGCGAGGGTCGGCCTTGCCTCTACCCTCCCCGACCATGGCTTGTGCAGGGAACTGAAAGAAAGAAGGGAAAGAAAAAGAAAGATAAAATATTAAAAAATTAAAATGTCAACATTAGCGCCGACCATGCCTTGAGGATCACCAATGTCCACATCAACAACTTTTGATCAAAATTGGCTAGATTGACTGAATTTGTATCAATTTGAAAATGCTTAAGATTAAATTGTTCTAATTGCAAGGTTTAGGACTACATTAGCAAATCATTAAAATTTTAGGATTAAATTGGCATAATTGAAAGGCTTATGGCTAAATTGGCAAGTTGTAAAAAAGTTTTAAGACTAAATCAGTACAATTAAAATATTTGGAATTTAATTAGCAACCATACCATATTTTTAGGATTTTTTAGATAATTTTCCCTCAATTTGGTAGCATGAACTCATCAAACATATTGCTTAACAACTTGTTGCCATTCGATAAAAAACGAGATTTTGTTTTTCTTTTACATGTGAAGAGATGGCTTTTAGAAAAGATCGGGCAAAAACCGACCCATATATATATATATAATTGCTCAAATCCCCATTAATTGGCGCTTTGCGTAATAACTCTCAAACTCTGAAAAGTTCCAGATCTCGTCCCTGAATTTCAACAACGATGCTCAATCGCCTCTAAAACTTGAAATGTTACAGATTAACGATTGAACTTCTTATTCTTGCTGCAGCCGCTTGTTTATCCGTTTACGTAGTCATTAGGTGTTACTAAAATATGGACCAATTATTCTTCTTGACGAAAATAGCCTATGCTACATGGTTAATGAAGTTAAGAAAACAAAGAATAATGCATGATAAATGAAGTTAAGAAAATCTAATAGAGGTTATTTTGGTCAAGAAAAATGAGTTAGTCCATGTTCTAGTAACAACTGTGCAAATGGAAAACTAACGATTATGCAATAGAAATGAAAGTTCGGGAAAATCTATAATTCTTAAAGTCGAAGGGCTGTTGCACAATGGATCCGGAGCTCTTTATTTCGGTAGATGGACGATTTCTGTGTATTAATCTCATGCAGCATCATTTGCTCCACTATAAGCCATAAAACAATGGAATCAAAGACAATTATGAAAGTAATTTCCCTAAAGCAAAATCCTAATATTAGGACTAGACGAGTGAACAATGGCAGTAGCACAATGGCGGTGATAAGCAAGCGTGCGAGCAATTGCAAAGGACGAGACGAGCTCGACACCGGTGCAAAAATGGCGGCGGTATCAGGGGTTGCCATTGCTCGGGGGTTTCCATGGACTCTTTCGTTTCAAAGTCCCTGTCTCATGTATTTTCACTCTTCATTTTTACTTCCACAATTAGCCTGAAATTAAATGGTGCTAATGTCATCACGTCAAGACGGAAATTTCTTATCTTAAAAGTCTAGTCAAAAGAACTCAATAATTAATTTGACTTCTTTTTTTAATGAAGTTGGTATAACTTTCACAACTCAGTTATAATTATCAGAATATCGATCGAATCAGATTATATCATATTCAGATAGATGTGTTGTTTTTTCGTTCAGCTTACATCAAGTATGACTCTTAACTGTATTCGATAATCTCCTGTTACCATCGCATGGTATCACCTCCAGCTAAAAAGCTATGTCCTGACAGGAGTTGCCTAGGTGTTAATTGTTGTACGCTTAGCTCAAAAGTGTATTATAATAGGTAAATATAAAAACTAAATGAATTCCTATTGGGCTATTTTATACAAGATTCAAAGTCTCACTAAGTATCAACATATAATTTCATCGGGCCAGCCAATAACTTTGGATCAAGGCCCATGTATTCGATCACTTTCTTTTATTGGAAGATCCGTAAATTAGAAGCCCACAGAAATACCGAAAGCATGCTTTGTATTCTGTCCATTATCCTTGTGTTCCTATTTACAGGAAATGATATTTCCTTCCAAAATTGACAATCACCAAATCCTAAAATCTCACACCGGCCATACAGACTCAAAACCAATTAGAATCTAGAAAAAAGTTAACTAAAACAACGTTCACATGTTTATATACTTTTGGTTTTTTTTTTCACATGTTTATATACTTTTGTTGTGTATATCACCATCAAATTCTTTCTTACCAATTTTATTTTGGATATATATAACGTGATGATTTATGCAAAAAAAAAAAAAAAAAAAAAAACAAGGGATCTCTTTGGAGATTTAAAAAAAAAAAAAAAAATCTTTGTTACATTCCCTTATGTGAAGCTTTAAAAGATGAAATTTACTTATAGCAAAATTTTGCATAAAATAAGAACTCCTTTAAAACGACAGCAAAATTTCATTCATTTGGGATTGGAAAAAAAAATTATATTATTCACAGAGTATTTGCAAAAAAAATATCAAGATGCCTCATGTGGATGACTTTTTCTTATCAATGCGTTTAGTATATTTTAGATACTCCTATGACGTCTTGTATGCTCATGTAAAAGTGTCTCGTCAATAATAAGGAAAAAACAAAAATTCTTTGACATAGTAAATTAACAAGCTTGATTTTTTTTTAAAAAAAAAAATTATGAAATGGAAAAATAAAATGTTCTCTAAAACGGTGAGCTTTTGAAATAGGATGGACAAAGAATAAATTGGCCATTATGATCAAAATGATGGATAAAAGACTATTTTTTATTTATTTTCTACATATCAATAAGTTTAAATTTTACAAAAAACCATAGAACTTATGCAAATTTGGAAAATATTGAGGTTGATCAAAAGGGTAAAAGCCACCAAAGTCCTCAAATTTTGCCAATTGTGACATATTTACTTTAAATTTTTTTGACACCAAAAACTCCAAACTTATATTTATATGACAAATTTACTCCAAACTAGTATAATGTGACTCATTTACCCCAAAATGTTTTTTGTAATACAAAAAATCTCAAATTTGTATTAGTATGACACATTGACTCTAAAAATTTGATGTCAATTTTTGATGTCACAAAAAAACTTGAGAGTAAATATATTACATAAGTATAAAAAAATTTAAGATGAATGCGTTATATAAATGACAAAGTTTGGGATTTTTCGTGAGTTTTTCTCTTTGTTGAGTGGGCTTTACTCGCATATGGGTGGAGATAGTCCCATCCGATTACGTGTTGATATGTAATTGGTTTTCTAAGATTTATATTTACAAATGAATTGCTTCCTGATCCTTACCAAAAAAAAATGAATTGATTCCTGTGATTTATATTTCAATTTTTTTGGGTAATTTAAGTTATAAAAATTTGCCTTTTTGTCTTCCCCGCCGTGGAAATGGCTATCAAAATCCATCAATGCAAGTTGCTTCATTTGGCCCCACGCTTTTCTTGTCACGTTGAATGAGCCGCGTCTAAGGTCATTCGTGTTCTTCGAGGTGGAAATGTCCTTTCTTATGGACATGCGCGCCTGAGCCGTACACTGACCGTTGATGGCTATGGACCCTCGACAGCTTTAATGCATGTAAGTCATGCCCTCTTCTATTTTCAATCAAGAATCTCAGGAATAAAATTATACCTTCACGTAACATCAACATTAAAATCGATTATATTTTATATTATTTTTAATTAACGAAAATAGAAATAAGTGCTACAATAAAAATGAAAATTCCTCATTTATTAATACCAACGATATAAAAAAAGAAATACGTAAAATAAAATAAATAATAAAAAATTCAAAACGCGTGACATAAAACCTAAATTATAAAACTTCAATTCTTAATCATCTATTAAAAATCGGTCATTAATAACTTATTTACAATTAAAGCATAAATTCTTCAAAAACACAAACGAAAAAAGTTTAGGTCACATAGAATGAGGAAAAAATGCCTACAGGACATTAAAGTGCACCTATCACATTAAAAAACTTATAGATACAAATGTTAGTATATCCCCATATGTTAGTTTTATCGGAGAGCAAGGGAGCAGGAGGCAACAACTTATCATTATTCTTTTAGCCTTTTTTCCCAAAAAATATGAAAAAGTGTAGATGCTTTTTATTTGTAACTTTTCATGGAAAAAATCGCACTTCAAAAATGTGTATCTACGTGTGGGTGTGCGTGCCTATTCAATTTACATTAGATAATATTTTTTTCTTAACTAAATTGCTCGAACAATTCATTAATTCCTAAAAATGTTAGTGCAATTTAATATTTAGTTTCACTTGAAAGTAAATTGTGCAAATTTAAAAAAATGTTTGGTTGCTTTGGCACCTCCCTAAATAAATGGGCTGTGAAGAGATTGACCTTCATAATCATTCATATTATGAAATTTCGATTTTTTTTGTCTTTCTTCTTGTACTACTTGCATTTTGTCTTTCGCATGGCTTCTTGTCCTCGCCTAAATTTCTCAAACCGGTCATTTTAAATTTCTATGAGCCCACGTTTTCCAATTGTCGTTATAATAGCGATGATGGAGAGGAAGACGGTAATTTTCTTTTATTTTCTAGATAACAATCAGTTTAAAATTCACAAAAAGTCATAGACAGAAAATAATTATGTCAAAGGAGACTGCAAAATAGAAATCATTAAGTTCGATCTTTGCTGATTTAGTAAAAAAATGAGTGGTAGGAAGAGCCCTGCCCAATTCCAATCACTGGTCGCCGGTTGTGTTGTTTTGTAATTTTTTTCAAGGAGTTAAATGAAATGTGTTCTTTTTATACATAAGATTTATATGTACTCCCTAAGCGTAAGCAAAAGAATTGCTTACTGTGATTTATATTTGTAATTTTTTGGGTAATTTAAGTTATGAATTTACCTTTTAATCTTCCTGCCATGAAAATGGCCAGTCAAAATCCGTCAACGCAAATTGCTTCGCTTCGTCCCGCGCGTTTTTGGATATGTCATTTCGTATGCAGAATCGTACACTGACCTTCGACAGCTCATAAATGCCCTCGACGACTTTTCGTGTAAGAGAGAGAAGGAAGAGAGAAATAATAGAGACTATCCCGGCACTCGCCGCGACAGCTTGCTTCATTTGGCCCCACGCTTTTCTTGTCACGATGAACGAGCCGCGTCTGCAGTCACTCGTGTTCTTCCAGGCGGAAATGACGACACGGAAATGTCCTTTCTTATGGACATGCGCGCCAGAGCCGTACACTGATCGTTGATGGCTATGAAGCCCTCTTCCACTTTCAATTGAGAACCTCAGAAATAATTATACTTTCATGTGACATTGTGACGTGTGACAGTTTTTCGACGAGCGATTTCAAATTTCAAACTGATTTAGATTCCCCGCTAAAATTTAAAACTTACCCATCAAAAACTAATAGATACGAATGTTAGTATATCCCCGTATGTTAGTTTTATCGGATAGCAAGGGCGCAGGAGGCAACAACTTATCATTATTCTTTTAGCCTTTTTTTCCAAAAGATATGAAAAAGTGTAAATGCTCTTTTTTTGTAGCTTTTCATTGAAAATGGTAAATTTATCGATGGCACTTCAAAAATGTGTATCTATGCATGGGTTCAAGTTTACATCATATATTATTTTTTTCTTAACTAAATTGTTCAAACAATTCATTAATTCCTAAAAATGTTAGTGCAATTTAATATTTAGTTTCACTTGAAAGTAAATTGTGCAAAATTCAAAATCGCATCAACTTAGATGTTGAAGAGTCTTCTCATGATGTTAGAATTTTATAAGTTCATTTGGAGCCAATCCATAGTAGTAGCCATGCATACATCTATTAATTAGTCTGATTTTATGTTGTCTAGAATGTGTGTATGTGTATATATAAATATGCAAGCGTTTGAAGGTAAGTAATTGCTTTGTATCCACATCTTATTTACAAAAGTAAGTAGATTCATAATGATTTTTGATTTTTTTCCTTTATTTTATGTACTAAATCATTGACTTCAGCTATTTACATTTTGTGTTTTGTGTGCCTTCTTCACCTCGCGCCTACCGTGGTTCCTAAAAAGATATTCCATTGCTTTGGCACCTCCCTAATAAATGGGCTGTCAAGATATTGATGATCATATTCATTCATATAATGAAATTTCGATTTTTTGTCTTTCTTCTTGTACTACTTGCATTTTATCTTTCGTGTGGCTTCTTGTCCTCGCCTAAACTTCTCAAACCGGTCATTTTAAATTTCTATGAGCACGTGCTTTCCAATTGTTGTTATAATAGCAATGATGGAGAAAATAGTAATTTTCTTTTATTTTCTAAATAACAATAAGTTTAAAATTCATAAAAAATTATAGAAAGAAAATAATTATGTCCAAGGAGATTGCAAAATAGAAATTATTAAGATCGATCTTGTCAGTCTAGTAAAAATATAAATAGCCTTACTCATATATGGGACAGGAAGAGACCTACCCAATCCTAATCATTTGTCACCGGATATGTTGATTTGTAATTATATTTATAAGATTTATATATACTCCATAAGCATGAACAAAAGAATTGTTCTTTACCATAAAAAAAAAAAAGAATTGCTTACTGTGATTTATATTTTTAATCATTTGGGCACTTTTAATTTATGAATTCACCTTTTTGTCTTGCCGCTGTGAAAATGACTCATCAAAATCTATGATGCAAATTGCTTCGTTCGGCCCCACGCGTTTTCCTGTCAAGACGAATGAATCACGTGCACGCTCACTCTTCATTTGGCCCACGCGTTTTTGGATGTATCCTTTCCCATGCTGAGTCGTACAATAGCATTTGATGGCTCATAAAGCCCTTGACGACTTTTCTGCAGTAAGGTCCTGTTTTTTTTTTTTTTTTTTAGTCTTACTTTATACTCTCTCTCAGACTTTTATCCTGCCTCTTGCAGGGCGTGGGAGTCGAAACCCACTCTTGAAACTTACGCGTCCCGACCCCATCCCCCCTTTTCCTTCCTTGAATAAAAAAATAAAAAGTTATTTAATAATATCAATTAGTTTTCTATTTTTCAAAACAAAAAAACGACATGAAAATAAATTTGAAATAAAAACAAAAAATATAAGTAAGTGATTTCTTAATCTTGATAATAGTTTTCAGAATTAAGTTATTTTTTCTTTTTTTTTTATTTTCCGAATTAAAAAAGTGGGCTATCGACAGTGGCGAGACAGTACAGGGAAGCTATCACAGATTCACAGCAGCAAGGAGAATAAGAAAAGAAAAGAAAATCTTTAAAAATTATTAAAAAATTAACAGAAATTATATGTTATAAAAAAATTTATTTGACATTTATGGTTTTTTTATTTCGAGAATAAAAATTTTATATAATTATTAAATGCTTTTTTTCTTAGAAATTGAAAAAAAAAAATTTCTAAAAATAAGAGAGTAGTGAGACTCAGGCGAGCCCGCCCATTCAAGGGACGACACGTGGCGCCCTAGTCCCATCTCTCTCGTCCTTGTCTGTCCTTTGCTATGCTTGCCTTTCTTCTCTCTCTCGTCCTTCTCTCTCGTCTGTACCTCTGCTTCAATGGGACCACCTCTAGGGTTTGCCATTGCAGCTTGCTCAGTCGTTCCTTGGCCTCTTACGGTGCAAATGTTAACCTTTATGTCCGTGGAACAAATTTCTAGTCAAAAATATAATTTTTTTTTTCTCCGGACAATTTTCTAAACATATTTAAGTATTTGATAATAGCACAAATTTGTTTCATTTGATAATCACATAAAATTTCTCTCTCTCGTGCTCTTTTCCATTCAAGAGTAATAAGTAAAGAAAAGAGTTTTTATTTCTTCTTTTTTTCCAAAAACAAAAAAGTAAAAAAAATTTACTTCTCATTTTTATTCCAAAATTGTTCTGTAGACTAAATATTTGTTCCGAAAACTTAAAAACGAAAATGTCTTATTAAACAAATTTCTAGTCCAAATTTATTCTTGAGAACTGAAAAATAAATTTGACTAAAAATAGAATAATTATCATGAATGCCCTAAGACATCAAATTACATAAAAAAATTTAAGCTAAGCTATATTAATCGCTCCAAATTACATCAGATTTTCAATATGGGATGTCTTTGCCTAATGCCCTCACATAAACATCTTAACAACTATGAATTGCTATATTTCAGATGCAAGGACTTTGTTTCCCTTGATGATACTGAAAATAATAACGAAATACTTCAAGGACAAGCACCAATCGCTCAGCCCATGTCATGAATGCGCAAAAACCCACTTTCACGTGATATAGGGGAAATTTAAAAAACGAATAAAAAATGCATTCATTTTTTCAAATAAGGGCTTGAAATTGACTTTATTTTAAATAAGGGTTTGAAGTAGCCTTGGTTGTTTCAACAAAAGACTTGACATCGTCGGTTGCCAATCGGCTAAATTTTTCAACTAATCAATGGGGTTTTCGTCTAAATTTTCTTCCATTTTTTCTTCTTTTTTTTTTTCCATCGGCCGGGGACACTAGCAAAGGCCAATGAGGTCTTGACGATGCTTAGTGGCCACTAGGAAGGGCCGGTGAGGGCCCGCAAGCACAGCCAGCGAGGGTACCCTCACCAGATCTAGTGACGGTTGACCTCGCGGATGGCCGTGAGGGGTGGCCTCCCCAAGGGGAAGGTCGCCTTGCCCAGGCAAGGTTGTCTTTCACTTATGGCCGGTGTGGGTGGCCTTGGCCAAATCGAGTGAGGGTGACCCTCGCCCAGCCCTCCGTGGGCATCATTGGTGCCCACCCAACCACCGGGGAAGAGGAAGAAGAAGAACAAAAAAAAAAAAAAAGGGAAGAAAAAAGGGAAAATGGCAAATGAGAAAAATATCATTGATCTTCGGAATATCGGGTTCTTACTTTAAACAGACATAACCACTTCAAATTCTTATTTGAAAAAAGCAATAATACTTAAGGTTTTATTTGAAATAAGGTCTATTTCACGCTCTTAGTTGATAAAATTAGGGCACTTCAAACTCCCTTTTGAAATTTTCCCCATAATATATATGAGATAATATATTAGATAAAAAAACAAATAAAGTTCTTAATTGGTAATTTAGATTTATTGGCTATTAAATAACATGCGAATTGATGTTTATAGATTGTTCTAGGAAGATGTACTAGATCAAGTGATAATTAACTTATTTAACTAATTTATGTGATCTAATTAATGTTAAAGGAAACGCGAGGCGATGAAGCTTTGGGGTGATGTCGCTCAATCATAAGACTCCACTATACCGACTTTTCTTATTAAGCATGGTACAAAGATCATTAGTCAAAATAGTCATTCTGAACTAATATACAAGTCTGATTTTCGGCTTTCCTTATATCTATTAAAGAACATGAATTTGAATGGGCTATCTTTAAAAAAAATTATACTTTATTTATAAAGTAATAGATGCGAAGATCATTTCACAAACTTCAACTTTCTACAAAATCAAAGTTTCATCTTAGAGCTTTCATCAACTGGGTCAATAATTATTTAATCTCCAATTTCATTTTTGTCTATAAAACGGTCCATTGCAATTAATTTGAAAGTCAATATTTTTTGAGAATCTTCAAGTCAGAAAACTTAAACATTTTAAAAATTAGAAGCAATATCAAGATATTATCAAAACATAGCAAAAGGAATTCTTTAAAGTGTTGTAGTTTTGACATTGTAAGAGAAACAATTGCAACTAAATTATAGGATATGTCAAAAAAAAAAAAAAAAGTGACTTTTAGAGGGTGACACTCTTCCAAAACGTTGCGGGATACAATATGAACGTATACTGTATACATATATGCGGCACTAAAACGTTTTAAAAAATCTACATTAGTCAAATAAAGGCAAGTCTATTCAGTTTACATCATAAAATATTTTTTTTCTTACTTAAATTGCTTGAATAATTCATTAATTCCTGAAAATGTGAGTGCAATTTAATATTTAGTTTCACTTGAAAGTAAATTGGGCAATATTCAATATCGCATCACCTTAGATGTTGAAGAGTCTTCTCATGATGTTCGAATTTTATAAGTTCATTTGGAGACAATCCATGGTAGTAGCAATGCATACATCTATTAATTAGTTTGATTTTATTTTGTCTAGAATGTGTGTATGTGTATATATAAATATGCAAGTACCTGAAGATAAGTAATTACTTTGTATCCACATCTTATTTACAAAAGTAAGTAGATTCGTAATGATTTTAGATTTTTTTTCCTTTTTTTCTGTACTAAATCATTGACTTCAACTATTTATGGTGCATTTAGCATTTTGAAAGCTCTTTTGGGGGTCCCGAAGCCCCTTAAGGAAATTTTGTGTGCCTTCTTCACCTCGCGCCGACGGTAGTTCCTAAAAAAATGTTTGGTTGCTTTGGCGCCTCCCTAAATAAATGGGCTATGAAGAGATTGACCTTCATATTCATTCATATTATGAAATTTCGATTTTTTTTTTTGTCTTTCTTCTTGTACCACTTACATTTTGTCTTTCGTGTGGCTTCTTATCCTCGCCTAAATTTTTCAAACCAGTGATTTTAAATTTCTATGAGCACGTGTTTTCCAATTGTCTCATAATAGCAATGAAGGAGAAAATAGTAAATTTTTTTTTAATTTTCTAGATAACAAGAACTTTAAAATTCATGAAAAATCATAAAAATAAAATAATTATGTCAAAGGAGATTGCAAAATAGAAATCAAGGTCGATCTTGTCGGTTTAATAAAGACATGAATAGCCTTACTTGTATATGGGACAAGAAAACCCCTGTCCAATCCTAGTGTCGCCTGATATGTTGATTTGTAATTATTTTTCTAAGATTTATATATACTCCCTAAGTATAAACAAAGAATTGCTTACTGTGATTTATATTTTTAATTTTTTGGGTAATTTAAGTTATAAATTTACCTTTTAGTCTTCCTGCCATGAAAATGGCTAATCAAAATCCATCAATGCAAATTACTTCGTTTGGCCCCACGCATTTTCCTATCAAGATGCGTGAATCACGTTACGCTCGCTTGTCTTCATTTGGCCCCACGCGTTTTTGGATAGCTCCCCCTCGACTAGACTTGTCTGTACGTGAGTCAAGTCCTCTTTTCCGACCCCAAAAGAAAAAAAGAGAGAGAGAAGTGGGACCCAGGGCAAGCCAGCCCATTGAAGGGACGAAACGTGGCGTCCTAGGACCCAGTTCTACTTTCTGTCATCTCCCTCGTCCTTGTCCCTGTCCTCTGCTACACTTGCTCTTCCTTCTCTCTCCTCTGCTACACTGAGACCATCCCCGCACTCGCCGCTACGGCTTGTTCCATGCCCTCTTTAAATATCTCCATGTCCCTCACATTTTTCACGGTCACACTACATTTCTCGTATCCTTCCAATTCTCTCTCTAGCTATTGAAATCCCAGCAAGAAATTCACGTCGATTCTACAATTTAACTCGGCATGGACAACAATCGAGGAGGTCCTCAAGCAACCGCTGAGGAACATGAGATTGAGCTCATGAAGCAGCAGTTAGTGCCTTCCATGTCAGAAGATATTGAGAAAGCGCTGCGACGTTTGAATGTATCAGCAGGCGGAGAAGCATGTACCATCTTCAGAGTCCCTGAGGCGATTGGCGGAGGTATTGCCAAGGCATGCCGGCCTCGCATCGTCTCTATTGGCCCGTACCATCATGGAGAATCGCAGTTGGAAATGCTTCAGGGGCACAAGTGGAGATACCTCCACAACATGTTGGGCCGAACTCAACGGCATGGTATCCGCCTTGAAAACCTCATCGGTGTAGTGGCCCTAAAAGAGAAAATGATCCGGCAGTGCTACTCGGAGAGCACCGACAATTTCAGCGGACCTGATCTTGTGAGAATGATGGTCCTCGATGGATGCTTCATCATTGAGTTCCTCCGTCAATTAGGGAGGGTCGTACCTAAACTCAACGGGCCTCTATTATATAATATATATGTGAAAGGTTGTGTAATGCAGGACCTTCTACGACTTGAGAACCAGGTACCCTACTTCATTCTCGAGGATTTGTTTGGAACGACGAATGTTCCAGAGGTAACCTTGTCCTTGGCCGATCTTATCTTCAATTTGTTCTGCTACTTCCTGAAAGGACGGCGCAATGTCAGGGAAAGACAGTTAAATAAAAAAGGAGTGCACTTACTCGACGCATTTCGTCTGAGCTTAATACCTTGGGATCAACAAGACGATCAAGTAGACGACAGCTCATCTTTTGCTATGATCAGATCTGCTTCCGAGTTGCGTCGAGTGGGAATTGGATTCAAGCAGAGGGAAGCCAGCACCTTCCTGGATATCAAATTTGGCAGAACACGCAGAAAGATTGGAATTCCAAAAATAACAGTAGGTGATGACGACCTCAATTGGATCCTCCCCAATATGGTTGCTTTTGAACAGTGTCGTGGCCGCGAGAATGATTATCATGTAACTGCCTATGCCATGTTCATGGGATGCCTCATTCACACGGTCGATGATTTACAACTTTTGCGTGATTGTAAAGTCATCTCAAATCACGGCATGAGCAATGAGGAATTTGTACGCTTCTTCGATGACATTCGTAAGGCTGCTCCTTTCGAGCTCATCAAAGAGAGCTATCTCGCGTCGCAGTTTGCAATTATAAACAAGTCTCTTAGGTATGAACAGGCTTACCGTTGCTGGGCAACACACCTAAAGGCCTTTTGTGACGGCCTATGGTCCGGTCTTTTGTGCCTAGCTATCACATAGTGACGCTTGCAGGCATGATTCAAACACTGTACGCTCTACTGCAGTATTATCACTCAAAGTAGCAAGAAGCATATAGAAGCTACATCTTCCATATTGATTTCGTTATAGTAAATCTTGAGTTGTTGATACTTTCCTTGTGACCAGATCAATCTTGAGTATGTGGGTTAACAGTTATCATCACTAAAGTTGTGATCACTAGGGGAGAACACAAACAAGTGATCCCATTCTGCCTGAGAATCCATAACTTACTCCGCCCTAGGCCTAGCCAGTAGCCACTACCGAGTTCCATGGAACTAAGGAGCGGATCGGCCGGTTAAACGGTGTTCTATAACTAATAAAACCAAAGTTACACAATAAAAAAGGTGTATTAGTGCAAAATCATCGCTATTTTACTAGCCATACCCAATACTTGTGTTACAAATAAATAAACCTTTCCACCCAAAAAGAGTCCAATGCATCATAAAATGCTGTCTCTACCATTGTCAACCTATTCTCGAGTTGTCTCTACCAAATACTAGAGTTGTCGCCCAGTTCACTGCAACGTAGAACCTGTTCCTCCAACTGACTACCCTCGTGAGATAAGCCGAACACCAAACCAGCCAGCTCACGAATCCTGCATGTGATATCTCCTTGGCGTCCTGCATAAAAGAATGTTTGCATAAGTGACGACAATTGATTCCATGAATCAAAGAACTAGGTATTGGGAAAGAAAACCGTGAGTGTCGCATGGTAGCATGTTATGCACCTTAGACTGGCGTAAATCGACGAGCGCCTTGTAACTCCCAACAAAAGCCATGCTTCCCAAATGCCTGTACACGAATGGGTCTCCTAGAGGTATGTCTTTCAAGCAAAATGCCTTCCCTCCATTTTGCTTCCCTATCCTATGAAACAGCTCCTCCAAAAATTTCCCTTCCCTTTCCGCAACCTGTTTCAGAAATCAGCATTCATGTTATTTCCGAGGAAAGAAACCCTTTATGCAATGAGAAAGAGATAGTGAATGACCAATGTCAGTTTTAAATGGAGGGATTCATGCCCCATCTTGTACAAAGTAGAACAAGGAGATAAAGTTGAAGATCGTGGATCAAATGAAGAGCTACAGTGAGACATCTTTAAAGGAATTGGACAGGTGACTGAACCTAAGCTAAAGCGGGAAGCACTGGCCTCCCTGTCTGTTCAAGAAAACCCGCACAGTCCCCCAACGCAAATACATCTTCCACTGAAGGTAACCTCAACCATTCATCAACCCCAATCCTGAAACAATTGAGAGGACAAATTTTATGATTTGGAAGGTGGTAAAATGCTAAAATTAGATTGTCACAAAGTTCTTATCTTGAGATTGCTATTGCAGAGTTAGATGACCAAGGAGAGAAGAAATCTTATTTCCTCACCTTCCACCAAGGGATTTGGGAAGATCAAGTGACTTGATAAACTCCGAGGGTCCAACGCTAGTGGACCAGACTAGGAGGCTGTATGGAACATCCGTACCATCATTTAGTACAATTTTCTTCGCATGCACCTCTTTCACCATGCCTCGTTTAAGATGAACACCATACTAGCGATTGAAAGCATTAAATCATCACCAAAATGAACTACTGGAAAAGATGATGGTAATTTGAGAAAGAAAATCAACTTACCCTTGTTAGATGATTCGTCGCATACTGTCGTAAGCCAACATCAAATGACGACAAGATTTCATTTGCCTGTTAAAGTGTGTACTTGTCAATTCACATTACATTTTTCCAAACTGACGCTAGCATCTGTATGAGTGTGTATGAGTACCTCAATAAGGGTGACTTGAATGTAATCCTTAACATGAGGAAAACTTTCACGGACGTCTTTCATGATAAAATCACTTAATTCACCGCTGAACTCCACCCCAGTTGGTCCACCTCCAATGACGACACAGTGTAAAAGGCATTTCCTCTCTTCTTCTGATATGCCTATAAGATACAGAGAAGGAATCACTCCTCCAATCTCCATTGAAGCCGTAAAATCTCGCTGATCATTAATTATAGAGAATGTGGAGGCAAAAACAATGAGCATCTTCTTCTATTCTTGAGACCTTGGAATGTTGCTCTGTAAGCACAATACATATGGTTGGAGAATAGAGGTACCTGGATTTTCAGAGAGCATGAGGTTCAACAAAAGCTTCTTCCTGATTTCTTGGGCATGATTCACCTCCCGAAGGAAGTAGGCATGGTCCTTAACACCCTTTATACCGAAAGTCACGGGCTCAGCTCCCGCTGCGATGACCAGCTTGTCGTATTCGACTTTAAACCGGTAAGGCTCTTGAGGTAGTCCACCATTGCCAAACGTTTCACAATATACCTGGTCAATAGGCAACGGGATTTAGCAAAAGAGACGCATAAAAAGGGAATACTGTGGCAGATTTGCAACGCCTAGTGTTATTTGACATGTCTTACTGGTGCATCTTTGGTTCCATCACACTGGAGAAATGAAATTTAACCTTATCTCACTATATAGTATGTACCTAAACTACTTTTCGACATGTCCAACAGTGTGGACAATGCATGTTGATTTATGTTAGTTTATTTGACTTGCCAGATAATCACACATGGAATTCTTATAGCCGGGACCTCGACACAAATGCAAAAGTGTGGACAATCCATGTCAATGTTTGTCACACAGTATATTGTAAATTTCTAATGTTTGTTCATTGCTATTTGAAGAAGACGGAGGAAAATTCCAGTCAATCAACACATGCAAAATGAAAAGGAACTGATCACGTCCTTGGAGGAAAATGTATATGAGCATCGAAATCAACATACAATAGCCAGATATTCAACTTACTTCATGCTTGGCAGTGTCCATTCCAGTGCAGGAAGCCAAATAGAAGTACGAATTGGGAGTTGCAGAAAGAGCAGGCTGTATCCGGCTCACAGGCTCAGCAACCGAACGGAACTCCAAAGTTCCGACACAAGTTGACGGAAGAAGGGGAGTGAAAACCATGTGATTTCGGGGTGAAATGCACACAATATCATACGTGCTCATATCAAGCCCCTTCATAAATCAGCAAGCAGCCCAACCGGTACCAAGAACAACCACCCTTGGCTTTTCTCGGGTTTAGTCGGTTCAAGACCTGGATATCTGTCGCTCTCATATTCAGAATCAGACTCCGCCAATGCCCTCTCAGCGACAGGAAATTG
The DNA here is from genome assembly GCA_014182715.1 of Eucalyptus cloeziana. Classification (NCBI taxonomy): domain Eukaryota; kingdom Viridiplantae; phylum Streptophyta; class Magnoliopsida; order Myrtales; family Myrtaceae; genus Eucalyptus; species Eucalyptus cloeziana. The sequence continues at coordinate 34,095,740 of CM024638.1, forward strand.
ATCATGTGGGGTTGTCCTAATTTCTCTGCTCCAGTTACTAGCATAATTTAACTTACTCGATGGTAAGCGGCCGAAAAAATCACATCTCGTGGGGACACTTTCAAAAGAAGAAAAGGAAAATGAATCCGCAAGTACTCCTCTAAAAGTCTCTTCTTTTCCATCTCTAAAGCTCCCAATAGCACCTCCTGCTCTTTTCAGGTTGCCCCGAACAATTCTTGCAAATGCCATAGAGTACAACACTGATACTTCAGCAAGTCAATAGCCTGGATCCTTAGGCCTATAGATGAAATTGCACCTGAGAAAAAAGAGAGGCCTGGGCTTAAACTATAAGAAAAGCAGAAATATATAGAGAAAGACAATCTGATCACTCCATGATATCAGGAGGAGGTGAAGATAACGTGTAGAACAATCGGAGTATGGTCCAAGGGAAATGAAGATAATTAATGGGTGTCTGACAACGATTTCTTCGATGACTGCTGGGATAAAAACCAGAAGCCGACTTAGCTTGGGTCATCAATTGATGGCACATACAATGAGAAAATTTCTTGTGGTTTTCTACAAGCCATTAAAAGACAAAAAAGAAGGTCCATATTTCTTGGAGGAAAGGCGTAATTTGTAACTGACTCATTCAATCAAAGGCTTGTTCTTTTCTGCAACAGCCAAATTGATGATTTCAACAATCTCATTTTACTAGCTTCCAAAATCCACCAAATGCAAAATCTTACGAAGTGTCAGCTTATGCCTGGAGGTTTTCATGGGATGCCATGATCAAGAACAGCAAAAAAAGAATATCAACAGACACAAACGGTTTTATTCAAACAATTAAAGGGTCATTAGCTGAATATTGTTCAAAAGTGATTTGTAATCACACGTTGATATGAAATGGACAAAATACAAAGAGGTAAAATAAAGCAACGGCAGATCTAACGAGTGAGCCCTGTTTCAAGAAAAATCAACAACCAATTAATAGCACTGCCCTAATGTAACTGAGACAGCGACAAAGAAAAGTTGGTGCTTTTAGTTTAGTATCCTGTCCTTTGAAAAACCCCGATTGGCAGATAATCAAAGTTGGACATTTTCATCGTGTCCAAGCATTTCTACTGGAAGAAAGAAGCTTGCGAGATATGCATCAACGTCAACAAAAAGTCACAAGTAAGCAACCATTTGCGAGGATCACCTCGAACGCCACTGCAACAATCACTATCACTGATCAGGAGCAAAAACAGAGAGCTTCCCTCGTTATGCTTCTTCAAAATCAGATCTTTCCAGTGCAATGGATGTTAAAACCATCTCAAAAAGTCAGTTGGGTCTCCATGGTTTAGCAAGGAAAGAAACAAGGAGTTCAAGCCTCACAGATCTTGCCAGTCACCACCTTATTCATCTAAGCCATTTTACCCAAGAATTTCGCATGCAAAAGAATGGCCAGAGGCAGCAGAGCACCCAGAACAAGAATCAGCCGCTCGGGTGGCCCGTGCTGAGCGAGATCTTCCCCCTGGAGATCCGGTCGGCCGCCCAGAGCATCTTGGTCAACATGGTCTTCACGTTCATGGTGGCTCGGGTCTTCCTCAACATGCTCTGCCACATGAAGTTCGGGCTGGTCCTGTTCTTCACCTTCTTCGTGCTTGCCATGTCCATATTCAACTACTTCTTCTTGCCCAAGACGAAGGACATCCCGATCGAAGAGATGGGCATGGTGTGGAAGAAGCACTGGTACTGGTCTAGATTCGTTTGTGACAACTATGTTACTAAAGGAGGGATTGAGATGGGTTACGGCAGATAGAACTCGAAACTTATTCTGTCGTTTCTAAAGGAGGGATCGGGATTGAGATGAGCGACTACAGGAGGGAACCCGCAATGTGTATGAGCGAAGAATTTTGTGAGATATTGGACAATATTTTCCTTTGTTTCCAGTTTGTCGTGGCGAATTATTTTTTCTGTGTTGAATTCATCACGGCAAATTAGTGAAGTTGCAATAGTGATACAGTTCGTCACTTAGCCAAACAAAATTGATTTACTATAATTGATGAATAAATTGCGATTTTCAAACTTGTATCTAATAGTTTTTATTAGTATTGAATGAGGTTATATAGTCCTTGATTTGACCCTATGTAAGGAGATATTGTATCATTGCAAACGTTTTCTACAGAGTTCTCACTACTTGTGCTTGTCATTTCGTACAAGTTCTATCGATAAACCGAATTGATTTGATATCGCACAACTCAAAGAAAGGTTGTTTATGGAGCTAAGATGAGTAATTTTCAAAGCTCATCAGAGTCTAGACACAAGTTTAATTAGGTCTTCAACTTATTTGACACATTTACTGTTTACATAGCACGAGTTCAACCGAAGTTGACTGCATTCGATGGTAGAGATTTCGCAAATGTCACACGAATCAAGTCTACGCCATAAGTTTTGGGACTCAATAGGGGTCAGCCCATGCATGATTGCATCTCCATGGATCCAAAATACTTTTGCCAGCTTCAAGTTCTTTTAGGAAATATCCTGGGATATCGGCAGAGAGTGCAATTTATATCTTTAAGGCTTCTCATTTGCCCTCCCGATGATCGTAGCATTCAACCACATTCAAAAGATTTTGTAATGCCGTGGCGATGCGGGAGCACGTATGACCTACGAAATCTTTCATGTGCTCTGATGTAGCGGTCGTTCTCTTCCTTCTTTCATATATCCGCAATCAGACACTAGTTCTCTTGTCCATCTCTCACTTTGCTTGTTGCATGCAGCTTGTGATAAAAATGAACGGGACAAAACGAGCACGCCACTGCGAAGGAACCAAGCATGCCATTCCAACGGCAAGCGTTTGGCTTCATTCGACCAGTAATCTCTTCGCTTTTCCTTGCTTCCGGTGAGTTGGTCTGTCTATTTCGCAACGCCTTGAGGTCCTCCAAGACATTTCTTCTCGGACCCTGGATCGGTTCCATGAGCATGGAATCCTCAAGTGGAATCATATTCCAAGTAATGTCATTCCTTGAAATAAGATTCGTGTTCGATTATTTGGATGACAAAAAGAAAAATTTTGGCCTTCTAGAAAGAAAACTTCTCGGCCGTGACTGGTGATCGGCGATCATCTTGGCAATTGAGTTGGCCACTGGGGACCAGCTACTAGTGGCAACCAACAACGGTGGCAGCGACAATGATGGAGTTGTGTTTCTGATAGTTTTGCATAAGTGGAATCTCAATGCTAGGCAATACAATTCGGCCCTTATTGAGGATTATCCATAAAATTATATTTTGCTTTCTCTCCAAACATGAAAAATGTAGGAATTGGGATCACATTAACGCAATTTTGCATGGAACTAAAAGCTTGAGTTACTAGACAACGGAGCGAAATATGTTTTGGATTTTGATTTCCGCCAAGGGTATTACCTCCAAGTTTTTTTATATCTTTTGGAAGAAATTTGAATAACACGAGGTTCTTCTCCAGTTCAAACTTTCTTGGCTCTTTGCACTCAAGCTAGACTTAGCAATTCGCCTCAAGCATTCCTCTTGGTAACTCTTCTTCAGAATGCTTCTGGCTTGCCTAATCTTGTTGGAAATAAGAGTGGATATAATGCAGGCAATTTGTGGTTTAACTTAGGTTGCCACTGAAAATGCAATGAAATTCGGCTAAGAATGACTTGCTGCATTCTCAGAATATTCCTTCCGTTGATGACCTTCAGAGGCAAGTCAGACTAGCAGCAAAACATAGATCTGAAGGCTGTGTTGAGTTGAAGTAACTTACTAGAATTCACCGGCAACACTGCATTGCTTCGGGCATCTCTTGATGATTTAAGTTCGAAGTCTGTTGCTAGGCCAGTATCAAGCAAGTCTTTTTTTCGCAGGAAAAGGCGACCAGCTCCGCACCACCCACGATCAACGATCCAAGATTGGTGAGCATGTTGCCGAAGCCTCATCAAGATGTTGGCAACTAGAAAGTCTATCCATACGAGATATACCATAGCTAGGCAATGCAACAAGAGTTGTTCGGAGAACCAAGCGATAAAGTCCTTAGTTGGGGCATTAGTATGAATTGTTGTCCGTTGGCTAAACCCATTGGTTGTAGTAATATGGGCTTCTTGTCGGCATTAGCATGAATTCTTGTCTTTTGTCTGATGGCTGAGCCCATTTGCTTGTGATGATTGAATAACCTATCCATAATAGAGGAAAAAAGTACTAGCACATGATATTATGTTTACCATTTGATGGCATTGGGTCGAATCGATCAAGAATTTTCTCTATGTTTTTCCTAAACAGAACATACAGCCTCTCCCTGTAGATGTTTCATATCGTTTGCTATCAAAATTTGTTACCTTAACCCTCAAGATGAGAGTCACTCAAGGCCATTCTACATAGCATATCCCAAGATGGGGCCTCAAGTCAAGCAAGCATAACAAAGAATATAATCCATCCGTCCTTGTTGTTGAAGCTATCCCTCGCATCACAGACTAAACTATCTCGCTAGCTGTATGGCTGCCCGAGCTGCCATGTCTAGGTTGTCGGAACACTATCCTCCTTGATGCCTGCTCGAAGATTTCTAGAAGCAGCCATTTACGTATGGAGTTAGCCGGCTGATACTCGAAATTGGTATGCTATTGAATTAAAGTCAAGAGAACTACTAACCCTCGTGGATCGAAAGGACATGGTAATTAAGGGTGCGTTTGTTTGTGTTTCTGTTCTTTTTGTGTTCCAGGGAACAGAAATAGAAAAAATTATTTTTGTTCCGGGGAACAGTTTTGAACAAAAATGCGCGTTTGGTAAACTTGTTCTGAAATAAAAAAAAGAACAAAAACATGTTTGGTAAATTTATGTTCTTTTTTTTTTTTTATTTCTTTTAATTTTTTAATGTTTATTTTTTATTTTTCATTTTTTTCTTTCTTTTTCTTTTTTCTTTTTTTCTTGCTTTGGCCGATTGCCGGCCTTGGCCTTGGCCGGCGGCCTCGCCCAGCCACGGCGAGGCTCGCCCAGCCACCGGCGAGGCTCGGCCTCACCTTGGCTAGGCAAGCTCGGGCTCGCCCGGTCCGGCGAGGCCGAGCCTCGCCGGTGGGCGAGGGAGCCGGCCTCGCCGGCCACCGCCGGGCGAGCTCGCCTCGGTGGCCGGCGAGCGAGGCCGCCCGAGCCCACCGGCGAGGGTCGGCCTCGCCGGGCCCACCGCCGTAGGCGTCACTTGGCGGTGGCTCGGCGAGGCCGACCGCCGATGGTTGGGCGAGCTCGGCTCCCGGATCTGGGCGAGCCCGAGCTCACCCGCCAAGGCGAGGCCGCCGGCCCTCGTCGGCCCTCCCTCGTCGGCGGTCGCCGGCCATGGCCGAGGCCGGTGACCGGCCAAAGCAAGAAGAAGAAGAAAAGAAGAAGAAGAAGAAGAAAAAAAAAAAAAAAGAAAGAGAAGAGAAGAGAGAAAAAAGTGTTTCTCGTTTTTGTTAAACAAAGAACAACTTTTTTTTTTTGCTGTTTGTTTCTTTTTTTGTTAACAAAAATTTGGACAAAAAAAAACAAACGCGTTTTTTTTTTTTGTTCTTAACAAAAAAAAAAAAAATTGTTTTTGAACAAAAAAAAAAGAACATAAACAAACACACCCTAAAGTGTCTGGGCCAAGATTTTGACCAAAAGAAGAAAGTACATTGCAAAATGCTTTAGAGAGATGTTGAAAAAGCTTCATAGGAATACTCGCTCCGCTTGATGGCGACAAGTTATATGGAGCACAAAATTTTCAGCGTGCCCTTCAAATTCACTACTATTGAAGTGAGGCCCTACGGTTTTTGGACTTTTTACTTTTGGGAAAAAACTACGAAAAGTCCCAAACTTTGTCCAAAATGATAGATTTATCCTAATTTTTTTTTTGTGACGTGAAAAATCCTGAACTTTGCCAACTTGTGACACATTTATCCCAATTTTTTTTTGTGACACAAAAAATCCTAAATTTTTGTCATGTGACACATACCCCAAAATTTTAGGGCAATTTGGTCTTTTTACTTTTTTTTATTTTTTTTTTTTTATTATTTTTTTCTTCTTCTTCCCTCCATTCGCCATGGCTGGCCAGTGGAGGGAAGCCGGCATTCGGCGAGGGTTGCCCTTGCCGGCGTCAGGCGAGGGCCGCCCTCGCCAGCGTCAGGCATCCCTCGCTAGGCCCTCGTCGGCGTCGGGCAAGGGGTGCCCTTGCCGGATCCGGCGAGGGCCGTCCTCGCCCGACCCGGAGAGGGCCGTCCTCGCCCGACGCCGGTGAGGGCCTAGCGAGGATGCCCTCACCAGCATCGGGCGAGGACGCCCCTCGCTCGACCAAGCCGAGGGCCGCCCTCGCCCGACGCCAATAAGGGCGGCCCTAGCCAGCCCAAGCGAGGGCGACCCTCGCCCGACGCCGGCGAGGGCAGCCCTCGCCGGACGCCGGCTTCCCTCCGCATGGCCGACGGAGGGAAGAAGAAGAAAAAAAAAAGAAAAAAGAAAAAGGAAAAACATAACAAAAAAAGAAGATAAAAATGCCATCGATGGGGTAAATGTGTTGGAGTTTAAAAAGTTTGGAGTTTTTCACATCACAAAAAAAAAAAAAAAAAAAAAAAAGTCTAAGGTAAATGTGTCACTTAAAGCAAAGTTCGGGATTTTTGGTAGTTTTTTCCCTTTACTTTTTTATATTTGTTACCTCTCGACTAACTCTTTCATTTCTTAATGGATCCAAAATGCTGCATGCCGACCTTCATCAATATTTGAATCACACCAAAATTATTCAAGAATTGTTAATCGGTGTTTGCAGCTCTGGTATGAGGTGTGGTGGGACTTCTCTCTTTTTTCTTGGAAAAAATACTAATAAATTTTTAACCTATTACAATTATATCAATTCACTTCTAAATATTTTAATTATGCTAATTTAGTCATAAATATTTTCATAATTTATCAATTGAGTCATTTTGATCAATTTTCACTGGAAATTGCTAATATTAAAAATTCTTACAATTTATTAAAAAGTTGAATTTTATTATTTCTTTCTTTCTTTTTCTTTTTCTTTTCTTTCATTTTGGCTGAGGAGGGTCATTGCCCTCCCCTAGGCCCTCGCCAAATCCTACAACTAGTGGGGCCTCGAAGGCCTCATGTGGAGAACCTTTTTAAAATGTTAGTGAAATTTCATTCATTCGGGATTGACAAAAATTTACATTTTTCACAGAGTATTTATGTAAAAAATATCAAAATGGCTCATGTGGATCACTTCTTCGTATCAATGTCTTTAGGTTTTTTTAGATACTCCTATAACATCTTAAATGCTCACTTGAAAGTATCTTAGTAGTAGTAAGGAAAAAAGAAAAAGTCTTTGACATAGTAAATCAACAGGTTCAATATATATATTGGACTAATGAAACTGAACAATAAAAAGTTCACTGAAAAAGTGAGCTTCCGAGACTAGATAGACGAAAATAAATGAGTTGTTATAATGATGGAGGAGATTGCAATAAGTTTAAATTACATGAAAAATCATAGAAAAATAATAATAATGTCAAAGAAGATTGTGCAAAATGGAAATCATTAAGGTCGAGTGGCCTTACTTGTATAAGGGATGGAGTGAGCCCTGGCCAATCCTAGTCATTGGTCGCCGGATGCGTTGATTTTGTAGTCATTTTTATAAGATTTATATATACTCCCTAAACAAAAACAAAAGAATTGCTTCCAGTGATTTATATTTCTAATCGTTCGGGTAATTTAATTTATGAATTGACCTTTTTGTCTTCCCGCCATGAAAATGACTAATCAAAATCAATCGATGCAAATTGCGTTGTACGGCCCCACATGATTTCCTGTCAAGACGGATAAATCTCGTGTATGCTCACTCGTCTTCATTTGGCCCACGCGTTTTTGGATGACTTTTCTTCTCTCTCTCGTCCTTCTCTCTCCTCTTGACCTCTGCTACAATGGAACCATCTTCAGGGTTCGCCATTGCAGCTTTGTTCGGTTGTTCCATGGCAACCATCCGGTCCGTGGAATAAATTTTTATTTAGAAATTTTTTTTATTCCCTAACAATTTTCTAAATATTTATACGCATTTGAAAATGTCACAAAATTTCTCATTTGATAATCATATAAAATTTCTCCCTCTTATGCTCTTTTCCATTTATCGATGGTGGAGAAGAGAGAGAGAAAAAAGAAGGGGAAAGGGGGGAAAATTGAACAAATCACGTGGAGAAAGATAGGTTTTTTTTTTTTTTAACTTGGCCGGTTCCGCATGTAGAAAGAGAGGCAAGGATGAGTGATAAAAAACCATCTTCGGGGTTCGAGTTTTTATAAGCAGAAATTTGTTTACTTTTCATTTCTATTCCAAAATTATTTATAGACTAAAGATTTGTTTCAAAAATAGAAAAATGAAATTGTATTATCAAATAGATTTTTATTTCAAATATGTTCTTAGAAACTGAAAAATAGATTTGTCTAGAAATAAAATTATTATCATACACGCTCTTAGAGACATCAAATTACATCAAGTTTTCGAAGCTAAGCTATATTAATCACTCCAAATTAAATCAAATTTTCGCGTCTTTGCCTATCACCCTCACATAAACATCTTAACTACTATAAATTGCTATCTCGAGATGGGGGAACTTTGTTTCCCTTAATGATACTGAAAATAATAATGACATACTTCAAGGACATGCACCAATTGCTCAACCGCCCACGTTATTAATGAGCAAAAACGCACTTTCACATAATATATATGAGATAATAGATCAGATAAGAAAAAACCAAATAAAGTTCTTAATTGGTGATTTAGATTTATTGGCTATTAAATAACATGCGAATTGATGTTTATAGATTGTTCTGGGAAGATATACTAGATCAAGTGACAATGAACTTATTTAACTGATTAATGTTATCTAATTATCATTAAAGGAAATGCAAGGGAATGGAGCTTTGGGGTGATGTCGCTCGATCATAAAACTCCATTGTACCGACTTTTCTTGTTAAGCATGGTACAAAGATCATTAGTCAAAATAGTCATTCCGAACTAATATACAAGTCTGATTTTCGGCTTTCCTTATATCTATTAAAGAACATGAAATTTGAATGGGCTCTCTTTTAAAAAAAAAAAAAATTATACTTTATTTATAAAGTAATAGATGCGAAGATCATTTTACAAACTTTAACTTTCTACAAAATCACAGTTCATCTTAGAGCTTTCATCAACTCGGTCAACAATTATTTAATCTCCGATTTCATTTTTGTCTATAAAACGGTCCATTGCAATTAATTTGAAAGTCAATATTTTCTAAGAATCTTCAAGTCAGAAAACTTAAACATATCAAAATATTATCAAAATATAGCAAAAGGAATTCTTTAAAGTGTCGTAGTTTTGACATTGTAAGATAAACAATTATAATTATAGGAAATGTAAAAAAAAAAAAAAAAAAAGTGACTTTTAGAGAGTGATACTCTTCCAAAACGTTGCTGGGTACAATATGAACGTATACATAAATGCAGCACTAAAACGTTTTAAAAAATCTACACAAGCAAATAAAGGCAAGTCTATTCAGTTTACATCAGAAATTATTTTTTTCTTACTTAAATTGCTCGAATAATTGATTAATTCCTGAAAATATGAGTGCAATTTAATATATAGTTTCACTTGAAAGTAAATTGTGCAAGATTCAAAATCGCATCACCTTAGATATGGAAGAGTCTTCTCATGATGTTCGAATTTTATAAGTTCATTTGGAGCCAATCTAGAATAGTAGCAATGCATTCATCAATTAATTATTTAATTTTGATTTGTCGAGAATGTGTGTATGTGTATATTTAAATATGCAAGCACTTGAGGATAATTAGTTACTTTATATCCACATCTTAATTTACAGAAGTAAGTGGATTCATAATGATTTTCGATTTATTTCCTTTTTTTCTGTACTAAATCATTGACTTTTTTTGGGTCGAAGAAATCATTGACTTTAGCTACTTATATTTTGTCTTTTGTGTGCCGTCTTCGCCACGCATTGATTGTAGTTCCTAGAAAAATGTGTTGATTCTAAGGCACCTCCTTAAATAATTGGGCAATGCAGAGACTACTGATGTTCATATATATTCATATTATGAAATTTCAATTTGTTTTTATTTATTTTTCTTTTTGTACTACTTGCATTTTGTCTTCGTGTGGCTTCTTATCCTCGCCTAACTTTCAAACCGGTCATGTTAAATTTCTGTGAGCACGTGATTTCCAATCGTTGTTGCGACGTTAATTTATTTAGGAAAAAAACAAGACCGAAAGAGAGGGGGCTGACTGTAAGTCCATTTTCGATCCAACGGGTGACGATGATTGTCGATTAGCAGCTAATAGTTGACAGTAATCATCAGCCATCCGATCGCTCATAAAAGCCCTCGATGATTTTGCCGGGACGAAGACAAGCCCTCTTTAGTTTGGTTCTCCAGCTTGGTTCCATGACCTTTTAAAATCTCTACATGTCCCTCATATTTTTTCATGGATACACTACACTTCTGATACCCTTTCGTTTCTCTCTCTAGCTATTGAAATCCCGGCAAGAAATTCACGTTGATTCTACAATTTAACTCAGCATGGACAACAATCAAGGAGGTCCTCAAGCAACCGCCGAGGAACATGAGATCGAGCTCATGAAGCAGCAGTTATTGCCTTCCATGTCAGAAGATATTGAGGCGGCGCTGAAATGTTTGAATGAATCAGCAGGCGGAAGCAGATGTAGCATCTTCAGAGTCCCTGAGGCGATTGGCGGAGGTATTGCCGAGGCATGCCGGCCTCGCATCGTCTCTATTGGCCCATACCATCATGGAGAATCGCAGTTGGAAATGCTTCAGGGGCCCAAGTGGAGATACCTCCACGCTATGTTGGGCCGAACTCAACCGCACGGTGTCCGCCTTGAAAACCTCATCGATGTAGTGGCCCCAAAAGAGAGAATGATCCGGCAGTGCTACTCGGAGAGCACCGACAATTTCAGCGGACCTGATCTTGTGAGAATGATGGTCCTCGATGGATGCTTCATCATTGAGCTCCTCCGTCAAGTAGGGAGGGCCGTACCTCATCTGGACAGGCCCCTATTATGTAATACATATGTGAAAGCTTGTGTTATGCAGGACCTTCTACGACTTGAGAACCAGGTACCCTACTTTGTTCTTAAGGATTTGTTTGAAACGACGAATGTTCCAGAGGGAACCTCGTCCTTGGCCGATCTTATCTTCAATTTCTTCAGCTGCATCCTGAAAGGACCTGGCAATGTCAGGGAAAGACGGATAAATCGGAAAGGAGTGCACTTACTCGACGAATTTCGTTTTAGCTTAATACCTTCGGATCAACAAGACAATCAAGTAGACAAGAGCTCATCTTTTCCTATGATCAGATCTGCTTCCGAGTTGCGTCGAGTGGGAATTGGATTCAAGCAGAGGGAAGCTACCACCTTCCTGGAGATCAAATTTGATAGAAAACACAGAATTATTGGAATTCCGAAAATAACAATAGATGACGACGACCTCAATTGGATCCTCCCCAATATGGTTGCTTTTGAACAGTGTTGTGGCTGCCGAAATGATAGTCATGTAACTGCCTATGCCATGTTCATGGGAAGTCTCATTCACACGGTCGATGATGTACAACTTTTGCACAAATGTAAAGTCATCTCAAATCATGGCATGAGCAATAGGGAATTTGCACACTTCTTCAATGACATCCGTAAGGCTGCTCCTTTCAAGCTCGTTGAAGAGAGCTATCTAGCGTTGCAATTTGCAATTTTAAACGAGTCTCTTAAGTGTGAACAGGCTTACCATTGCCGGGCACAACTCCTAAATACTTTTCATGACAATCCATGGTCGGCTCTTTCGGGCTTAGCTGTTGTAGTAACGCTTGTAGGCATCATTCAAACAGTGTATGTCGTGTTGCAATACCATTATCCCAAGTAGCAGGAAGCATATAGAGCTAGATCTTCCATATTGATTTCATTATATATATAGACTATGTTTTCAGTGAATGTTTTGAGTTGTTGATACTTTCCCTGTGATAAGATCAATCTTGAGTATGTGGATTAGCAGTTATCATCACTAAAGTGGCGATCACTAGGAGAGAGCACAAACCGATGATCCCATTCCACCTGGGAATCTAGAATTTACTCTGCCCTAGGCCTAGCCACTTGCAAGTTCCATAAAATAAAGGATTGGATCGGCTAGTTAAATGGTGTTCTATAACTAATAAAACCAAAGTTACGCGACAAAAAAGGTGTACTGGTGCAAAACCATCGTTATTTTATGGCCATGCTAAATACTTGTGTTACAAATAAATGAACCTTTCCACCCAAAAAGAGCCCAGTGCATCATAAAATGTGTCTCTACTATTGTCAATCTATTCTCGAGTTGTCTCTGCCAAATACTAGTGTCGTCGCCCAATTCACTGCAACATAGAACTTGTTCCTCCAACTGACTACCCTCGCGAGATAAGTCAAACGCCAAATCAACCAACTCACAAATCCTACGTGTGATATCCCCTTGGCGTCCTACATAAAAGAATGTTTGCATAAGTGACGACGATTGATTCCATGAATCATAGGGAAATGATTTTTGTGGGTATGAGAAAAAAGACTTTCATCACAGATAATGTGGTCAATGGCACCTAAATCAATTATTCATACATCATTAAAAATGGAATTAAGACAATATGAAGTACCTGAGAAACTTGCCCATTTATTAAAAGTTTCCAACTGTCTCAATGCCCTCATGATTTGCCAGTACTGATTTTGAGTAATGGATTGATTGGTATTGTGCCCAGTGACTTAATTAGCCTAAGATTCCTTTTTTTTTTTCTTTCTCCCCAAGTTTACTGTGCAATTTCCAACAAGTTTCTACTGTGTGATGAGGGCATTTGCAATAATCACAATATAATTTCCCCTTTGCTTAAAAATTTCCTTTCAAGGATGATGTGGTGTTACAAGAGCTGTGAGATCCCTTAAAAGTAGGTACCATTGTAGCTTGTTGAGGGTAGGGGTGAGCATCGATCCAAAGTCAACCTTGGACCGACCCTGGACCGGCCCAACCCTGCCGGTTTTGGTTCGGTTCTCAGGGAGACTAGGTCGGTCCTTAGTTCTAGAATTCCTGAACTAGCACTGTGTAGGTCAGTTCTCGATCTTGAGATTTTCGGATCAATTCGACCCGGACCAACCCTGACTCTATATATATTATTTATAAAAATTTTATATAGAGAAAACCTTAAAATAAACGGCGTCAATAACATTAAACAGCTATTTAGTGAGAAGTTCAAGTAATTTTACATTGTTCTTTAATAACTTAGGTTTTTAATGTCTTTTACAGTATCAATAGTTATAATTTATGAAAGAGGAAAATGTTTTTGTGAGGAGTTCTCACGGCATCCAAAAAGGCACCTTATGGCATCCTTCTATAATATTCGTTTTCTTCTGTCTTATTTGTCCTCTTAATCTTCAATTTGCTAAAATCGAAAAAAAAATAACTTCTTCGCTTGCCACTTGACACTCACCTTGCTCGCTTTGGGTCACTCGTGCCGCTCGCCACTCGATGCTCACTTGGTTTGTTGCTCCCCGCTTGACATTCAATGCTTATTATGTTCGACGCTCACCCCACTTGACCATCACCGCTTGCCTTTCTTAACCGACCTTGCTCATCATCAAACCCATTGGGTCGGTATGGTCCTCAGTTGCCTTTTCAATGAGTACAAAAAATGAAATAAAAAAATTATTGGTTAGTCTTAGGTTGACCTTGAAACCGGACCAAGCCTATTGGGTCAGTTCGGTCTTCAATCGTTTTTTTAAGAAGTACAAAAAATGAAATAAAAAATTATCAGTTAGTCCCGGGTTGACCTTGGAACCATACCGAACCCATTGGATCGATCCGGGTCTCGGTCCCAAGCTCAATAGGGTCGGTCATCGGTTCCAAAAATTGAGGACCAACACTGTGTGGGTTAGTCTTAGGGTTAGGGGGTGGACCGGCCCAACCCGGACCATGCTCACCTCTAATTAGAATATGTATTTATTAGTTAATTCTTTGAATAGAACATCAACGAGAAACTTTAAAGGTTCAAAATTACTTGTCACAAAAAAAAAAAAATATATATATATGAAACATATAAATCCTGAAAAGTGGCTTTTGTGTGTTTCCTATATCACACAGAAACCACGCATGTATTTTCTACCTATATTAGAGTTTGCAATAAAAAATTACAAAGCCAACTTATATATATTTTTCACATTTTAGGAAGATAGATTCCTGGGAATTTACAAAATATTAAACTAGATATAAAGCAACGAACTGAAAGCAACACTACAATAAAGACTCTTTTTCAACGCGCACCAATTTTGGGAGCCGGCAACTCTCTATGAATTTTGTTTAATTACTAACACCGTGCTCTTCTTCCGAGATGTTTAGCAATGGCGCTTCTCTAAAGCGTGGAAGATTCTGGGCTGGATGAAAATGGTGGGTGAATCACGGCTACGGTGGTGAGTAATCGTAGTGTCGAGTGAGGATCCGACGAAGAATGGTTGAGAGGAAGAAGAGACGGCCTGTCGCAGAGAGAGAAGTTGAGCGTTTTTCCCCTCCGTCTTCCCTCTCGCTTCCCTTGCTCTTCTCTTCTACGGTGCTCGCCCAGCCTCGCTTAGGTACTGTCTGCGAACGGTCGCGTGGGGAATTAGATATGAAAAAACCAAGTAAAGTTCTTAATTGGTGAATTAGATTTATTGACAAAAAAAAAAAAATTACATGCAATTGATGTTTATAGATTGTTCTAGGAAGATTAATGTAGACAAAGTGATAATAAGTTTTTTGCCCAATAAATGTTGTCTAATTATTTTTAAGGGAAGTGGGAGGAATGGAGCTTTGTGGGGATGTGGCTGAACTACAAAACTGCATTCTACACATATTTCTTATTATTTGTAGATATGAAGATCATTGGTCAAAATTAGTCATTCCAAACAAATATAAAAGTTCGATTTTTGGCTTTTCTTACATCTATTTAAGCGCACAAAATTTAGATGAGTTATATTTAAGAATAAATAACACTCATGTCTATTGTATTAGATGCGAAGATCATACGAACTTAAAATTTTACAAAATACTGTTTCGTGTCAAAGCTTTCTTCAACTCGATCAATAATAAAACTAGCCATAGGCGTACTACACCATAGCAATTGAGCCAGAAGTCAATACTTATTAAGAATCTTCAAGTAAAAAACCTAATCATTTTAGAAATTAGAAGCAACATCGGAATATTATCAAAATATAGCAAAAGGAATTCTTTAAAGTCCCGTAGTCTTAAAATAGTAAGATAAAAATTTGATTAAATATTAGGAATTGTTAAAAAGAAAAAAGGATTTTTAAAGAGTGCTACTTTTCCAAAATGTTGTACATACAATGTGCATCTATAAGTACTGAAACGTTTTCGAAAATCTGCAAAAGCGAATAAAGGCAATTTAATTCAAATTACGTAAAAAAAAAAAAAGTTTTCTTTTCTTGCTCGAAAAATTTATTAATTCCTAAAATGCAAGTGCAATTTAATACGTAGTTTCGCTTGGAAGTAGATCGTGCACATCCACGTTTCCACCACCTTAAATAAGGAAAAATCTTCTTAGGTCACATCTCCAGGACACCTCTTTTGAGGTCGAGAGGAGCTAATGTTGGACTTTACAATTACAAAAGAGTCTATTAAGTATGAATGGGCTTATCTTTGCTGTGCACAACTTCTAAATGCTTTTCTTGACAGACCATGATCGGTTCTTTCGAGCCTAATTGTTACAGTGACGCTTGTAGGCATGATTAACAGTGGACATTGTGTTGCAATGTTATCATCCCAAGTAGTAGGAAGCATATAGAAGTTGCTTATTCCATATTGATTTCATTACATGTATTTACTTTGTTTTAGGGACATGTAGTACAAAATTTAGGGCCAAACTCTTGCCAGATGTGAGCTTAAGAATAACTTTCCCTTTCCCAAGAACTTAAGCTGTTCTTAAATCACAGAGATACATAATTTCTTCTCCTTCCCCTACTGGTGTGTCTGAAGAAAAGGTATTTTTATTTGCACAAATATGCTTTATAGCACTTGAGTCTATCACCTACTCTTTCACATTGGCCACAATATTGGCTTGTGAATGACCACGGCAATTATGTTATTAGGGTTATCTGCTTCAACCAAGTTAACTTTTGGTTTAACAAGATTGTCATTTTCCATTATTCTCTTTCTGCAATATGCTGCATGATGGCCTAGTTTTCCACAAACAAAACAAGAGCCTTTCTTTTTGAAGGTTGGGTGAGCAACTTTGGGTTTGTATTCATGTTTTTTGTTATTATACTTGCTTTGGCGATGTTGAGGTTTGCTTTGCATCAAATTTGCCCGAGTAGCGATCTCCTTAGTTTTGGCAGCTTTGATCACCTTGTGAGTTGTGTCCTCAATGATAATATGCACAACTGGATCGACAAGTGATCTTGTCTTTGTGCTTGGGTTGTTGCTTGTAGTCATTCCAAGATTTAGGCAGCTTTTCAATCAACAACCTTGCAATAAATTCCTCTTACAGATTGATATTTTCCGCCTTCAAATCCTCCGTCAACATGTGATATTCATTGATTTGTGTCTTAATCTCCTTATCAATGGACATTTCCCATCGAAGTAATTTTCAATCACGAATTTCCGTTTCTTGACATCTTCGCCAATGTACTTTACAGTCATGAAGTCCCATGTTTGTTTTTGTTTCCTTGTACAAACACTAGACATCAAACAATTCATTGGAATGCATACTAATAATTGTGTGCCCGCATACCTTATTAGCATGTATCCACTAATCTCGGAGCTTATTATCAATTAGTTTGGCCTCCCTAAGTGCAAAAGCCACACCATGCGCATCTAGGATAGAGAAAACTCTTTCTTGCCACCTTTTGAAATTGTTGCCATTAAAAGCTTCAATATTAGATATGTTAGGGATTGGTTTAGCATATGACATATGTGGTAGTGGTGGCAATGCAACTAGACTAGCGGAGACAGAGCCATCAATAGCGGCGGGGGCTCCAACTTGAGACTCCATGGGATTATCCTTAAGATTATTGAGAAATTGATGAAAAAATAAAATTGTCTCGAACAGGTAGACACTGTTCTCAAGGATAATTCCACTCATTGGAGTACAAAACTTGATACAATAGGCGCTAACAGTTATCCTCTTAAGATACAACAGACATTTTTCTATATCTCGCACTAAATATTAGAAATAATAGAAACATTGTACATGTATAACCCAATAAGGAAAAGGAAAGGAAAGATTTTTTAGGAGAAAGAATATTCTCTTTTTAATTTGATGTGTCTATCAAGATTGTCATTTGAAGTTTTATTTTTACATTTAGACAAAATAGAGCCGTTGAGAGACCATTATAGAGCCGTTCAGAGACTGTTATAGAGCCGTTGTAGAATGATGGACAATTTATGAAAAAATAAATCAAACATTTTATGATTGTTAAAAAGCCGTTACATAATCATTAGAATAATGATGGCCTTCATTGCGATCATTAGAATAATAATGGCCTTCATTGCAATCATAACTTCTACCAAAGTTATTACAGTAAATATTTCAAAAATTACTGAAACATGCAACAATGTCCACATTTTAATTGAAATTTCCATTTTTCTCTTTCTTTTTGAACGGAGTCATCGACTTCACCCACTTATATTTGTCTTTTGTGTGGCTACTTGTCCTCGCTCAATGTTTACTTCCTTAAAAATGTCGTTATCTTAGGCTACTCCTTCGACAACTGGGCTATGCAAAGACCGATGTTCAGATTCACTTATTTTATGAAATTTCGATATCTTATTATCTTTCCTTTTGTCCTAAATCGCGGCCTTCACCTGCTTACATTTTATCTTTTGTGGGGCCTTATTCTCCTCGATTCGATCGCAGTTCCTTCAAGATTGTGTACCTCATCACGTCCTGAAACTTCGGACTGGTGCTCTGCCGGTGGAATTCATTACTTCTTCATCTAATCGTTTTCCACGGTCCAGCTGGTGCACTTTGGACAGCTTTTTTTGCCTGATGGGCATACAAGAATTCGAAGTAAATGAAGATTCAATTCGACTTCACCAAATGATATTACGTTAGTATATATATTTGTATTAATGTCATATTAATATTCTCATTTTTACATGTCTCTATCTCCCTTGCAATGGTTTAAGCATAGAATTATCTGCTCCACATACTAACCTCTATCATGCATGTAATCACAAGTTCTCGATTCTCAAAAGAAGTATCGTAGCTTCGTAGCTTCCATCACTTTTTCCAATTGTTTCTGCATACCTTCCCTAGATAATAATAGAGGTCATGGCAATTACATTCACAAATTACTAGGTTATTATGATTATGGTGACATTATGGTGCCTAGAAAAGCGGTCCCGTTTTTCTTCGGTCCTAATTAAGTGAAGCATGAATGATTAGGTCCTAATCTAATTTTCCAATGGACATGGTCCAACCCAAACTGCAAAGATGCCCCTAGCAAATACAGCTAATCAAAGCATTCTATCAATAATTTATGTAATCAAGGTGAGAGCATGTCTAATTTCTAATTAGATTAATCCGTCCCTTTCCTTCACCATATTCAACTGAAGGATCCTGCCCTTACATATAAAGAAAGAGAACGGAACAAATCCGAGATCTTCAAGTTCTTTAATTAAGTGGAGTGTCACATGGATTGATCATGTGAAAAAAAGAATGATGCCGGTTCTTTTCCAACCATTATCATAATAGAATGGAGGTCACGTTCACATAATCTCAATCAGTCCGAGAATTTTTAACGTCCCTATTGCACGTTAATTTGTATTATTCCTTATTGGTTTGCCTAATTGGACTCTTTATAACTAGATCGGCTACATGTAACGTCAGTGCCATCTAATAAAACCTACTTAAGACAAAATAAGACATCTGAAAACGATTGATAAAATGTCATTCATATTTGACCGAATTGGGTAAGACATAAGACATGTTTGGAAAATTATCGAAAAAGTCATAAATCTAGTATATTAGTGCCAATTTAATTTTAAATATTTTCATCGTTTTAATTCAGTTTTAAATATTTTCATGTTTTGCCAATTAAATCTATTTGCTCAATTTTGGCCAGATTTTACTAACGTGAATGTTGAGCGTGCTACGTGAACATTTTTAACAATGTTTAATATTTTTTGAAATTTTTTATAATTTTTTTGGTTTTTTTCTTTACTTTTTTTTTTATAGTAACCCTCACCAAATTGGGCAAGGATGACCCTCGCCTAGGCAAAATAGTCCCTCACCCAACCCCCTCAAGTTGTTGCCAGTGGGCTGCTATTGCATGAGATTGGCCACCGGCAAAAAAAAAAAAGGAAAAAACCAAAAAAATAAGAAAATTTGTTAAAAATTTGTTGGAAGAAGATATACTTTGAAGATATGAAATCTGATTGAAGATTGTAATTGATAGGGATTGTGATTATTTTAGGACTAGGAATATTCTCTTTACTTCTTTATTGAATCTCCTTGTATAATATATACATCTCTGTAACAATGTAGAATTCAATGAAGAAAATACAATTTCCCACATCTTCTTTTGCTTGAGTTTGTGACAAAATTGTCAATATTAGTGCCAGTATGCTATATAGGAAGACCAATGCTAATTGGATGACCACATCAATGTCTTCCAGCCAAAATTGGCTAAATATACTCAATTGGCAAGATATAAAAATATTTAGAACTCCATTGGCACAATTAAAATGTTCAAAGCTAAATTAGTATATGTGCAATAGGTTTATGATTTTTTTTTTTTTAAATTGTGATATTTTCCAATCATATGTTAAAAATTGACAAAAATAAATGAAATACAGGTTAATACCATAAAAAATTGTAAACTAGTACGTTCGTGACAAATTTATCTAAACTAATTCCCTGGTATATCTGTGATAAATTTGTCTTCTGTTATTTTTCGTTGAGTTAATCCAATTTGACGAAAAATAACGGAAGGTAAATTTATCATAAATACTTTAATTTAGTGGTGGTCAAAAAATTAAATTAAAATAAATTTATCATAAATGTACCGATTTTGGATTTTTGTCGGTTTAAACCCGTAAAATTAATCACAAAGTCAGTGTTGGCGTTCGATTTGCTTTAGCCAACCCAAAATAGTTCGTTCTGACTTCTCCCTATGTGAAACCCGAAGTTAAATAATAAAGAATTAAGAAAAAATTGGTGGGGCAAATCATTGTAGTTTGGACCCTCTTGGAGACCCCATATATATCATGACTTATATCAGCCGGTCAAAACACGTGCTTGAACGCTCATCACCAGAGAAAGAAGCATACGAAGAGATAAAGAGATTCCTGGACCATTACCCTATAGGCTATAAGTTACCTAATGAGCTCAGATTAATAAGCACGAAAATTTGCAGAATTAAAGTGCTGCCGTCGCAGAATAAAGTTTATGCAGCTTAAATTACAAACTATAAAAGAAATTTTAGATAAAATTATTTTCATTTGTTCAATGTCGTTCTATCTAGTTTGTAGAATATATGATGACATGATAATCATGTTTAATATTAAACTTTATATGACGTAAAAATGAATTTAAATATAATTGATCATGCTAGAAAATCTCTAGTTAATTCAAGTATGTATCATATATACCAATTATTAAGCTAATTATGTTGAAAGAAAGAAATCTACTAGAAAGTTACAGGCTAATCTATAGGAGGTATTGCATGATTGTAGAGCAACACGAACGGAAAGTTACATATCTAATGTAGAATTAGTTACCAGTGGGAAACGTGAACTTAATATATTATTTTGCCCAGAATGCGTGTCTGTGTATATTTGAAAAGGTACACACTTGACGCTATTCATATTTTAATTCACAAAAGTTAGTAGATTCGTAATGATTGTTGATATTTTTCTTTGTCTTTTTGTATTTGAATAATTGACTTCACCTACTTGCATTTGGCCTTTCGTGTGTCTTCTTCTCCTCGCTATGGTCGTCGTTTTCCAACATCCAAACATTTCAAACCGGTCATGATATAAAAGTAACACTAGCGGTTTTCGATTCAACGGCTGGCGATGATCCTCAATCAACAGCAGTCAGTGGGCAGTCATCGTCAGCGGCCCGACAACTTTGCCTCATGCAAGACCAGCCCCCTTTCGTTTTCAATCAACAGAGAAATAGACTGTACTTTGTTACATGTGACCTTCCCCAGGACTTATCGCCACAGCCTGGTCCAAGACCTTTTTACAGTCTCTACATGCCCCTCACATTTTTCCTAGATACCCTACACTTCTGATAGCTTTCAATTCTCGCTCTAGCCATTGAAATTCCAATAAGAAATTCACATAGATTTTACAATTTAACTTAGCATTGAAAACACTCAAGGAGGTCGCCAACTTATATATATGCGTCAAAATATTCATTTATCTCACTTTTCATGTTCCTACATTACCCTTCTATCAAAATTGAAATTGCCTGTCAGGTCACCACTCTTTCCCTCGTCACCTTAGCATATAATTCATACAAGTCTAATAATAACAATGATTACCCATTACACATACACCATTTCTTTGGGAAAAAAAAAGGTTTATCACGAACGCAACTGCAGTGTGTGGACTCAACAATAGTTTATAAGAAAAAACATAGAATGGGGAGGTAGCCTTTATTTTCAATTAAGGTTTATGACCGATGGATTCCATTTAATTAGTCGTCACTTGTCCACAGTAAAGATGCCAACAAAACATTAAAGTGCACCTATCACATCATAGCCACATCTTATTTACAAAAGTAAGTAGATTCATAATGATTTTCGATTTTTTTCCTTTGTTTTCACTACTAAATCATTGACTCCAACTACCTATATTTTGTCTTTTGTGTGCCTTCTTCGCCTCGCGCCCGCCGTTATTCCTAAAAAAATGTTTCGTTGCTTTGGCACCTCCCTAATAAATGGGCTGTCAAGATATTGATGTTCAAATTCATTCATATTATGAAATTTCGATTTTTTTGTCTTTCTTATTGTACTACTTGCATTTTTATCTTTCGAGTGGCTTATTGTCCTCGCCTAAACTTCTCAAACCGGTCATTTTAAATTTCTATGAGCATGTGTGTTTCCAATTGTTGTTATAATAGCAATGATGGAGAAAATAGTAATTTTCTTTTATTTTCTAAATAACAATAAGTTTAAAATTCACAAAAAAATCATAGAAAGAAAATAATTATGTCAAAGGAGACTAAAACCATTAAGGTCAATTTTGTCGATCTAGTAAAGAGATGAGTGGCCTTACTCGTATAAGGGGTAGGAAGAGCCCTACCCAATCCTAGTCACTAGTGGCCGGATATATTGATCCGTAATTATTTTTATAAAATTTATATGTACTCCCTAAGCATAAACAAAAGAATTGCTTACTGTGATTTATATTTTTAATGTTTTGGGTAATTTAAGTTATAATTCCTGCCATGAAAATGGCTAATCAAAATCCATCAATGCAAAATTGCTTCGTTTGGCCCCACGCGTTTTCCCGTCAAGATGCGTGAATCACGTTACGCTCGCTTGTCTTCATTTGGCCCCACGCGTTTTTGGATAGGTCCTCTTTTCCGACCCCAAAAGAAAAATTAAAAAGAAAGTCCTCTTTTGAAGAGAGAAATAACAGAGAGAGAGAGAGGGAAGTGGGGCCCAGCGCAGGTCGGCCCATTCAACGGACGACACGTGGCTCCCTATGACCTAGTTCCGCTCCCTTTCGTCTCCCTCGTCCTTGTCTCTGTCCGCTGCTACGCTTGCTCTTCCTTCTCTCTCCTCTGCTCCATTGAGACCATCCCCGCACTGGCCGCTCCTGATTGTTCCATGCCCTCTTTAAATATCTACATGTCCCTCACATTTTTCACGGTTACACTACACTTCTCGTATCCTTTCAATTCTCTCTCTAGCTATTGAAATCCAAGCAAGAAATTCACGTTGATTCTACAATTTAACTCGGCATGGACAACAATCGAGGAGGTCCTCAAGCAACCGATGAGGAACATGGGATTGAGCTCATGAGGCGGGATTCATTGGCTTCGATGTCAGAATATATGGAGGCAGCGCCGAAATGGAATAATGAATCAGCAGACGAAAGCAGCTGTAGCATCTTCAGAGTTCCTCAGGCACTTGCTGGAGAAAATGCCAAGGCGTCTCGGCCTTGCATCGTCTCTATTGGCCCATACCACCATGGGAAACCGCAGTTGCAGATGCTTCAGGAGCACAAGCGGACATACCTCCAGACCATGCTGGACCAAACTCAACCGCACGGTGTCGGCCTCGAGGAGCTCATCAATACAGTGGCACCGAAAGTGGAAATAATCCGGCAGTGCTATTCGGAGAGCACCGACCGTTTCAGCGGACCTGACCTTGTGAAAATGATGGTTGTTGATGGATGCTTCATCATTCAGTTCTTTCGTCAATTGGCAGGGGTCATATGGATGGATCCCCCATTAAATAATTCATACGTGTTAAATTATGTTGCACGGGACCTTCTTCGGCTTGAGAACCAGGTCCCATACTTTGTTCTCGAGCATTTGTTTGAAACAACGAATGTTCCAAAAGGAACGTTGTCCTTGGCCGATCTTGCCTTCAATTTCTTCGGCTGTTTCGATGTAGGACCCGGCGATGTCTTGGAAAGAAGACAGATCAATATAAAAGGAGTGCATTTACTCGATTCATTTCGTCTGAGTTTAATATCTCATGTTCAACAAGACAATCCAGTAGAGAAGAGTTCATACTTTCGTCTGATTAGATCTGCCTCTGAGCTCCGTCGAGTGGGAATTGGATTCAAGCAGGGGCAAGCCAGCACCTTCCTGGAGATCAAATTTGACAGTGAACGCAGAACCGTCAGCATTCCACAAATAGTAATAGATGATAGTCTCAATTGCATCCTCCCCAATATGGTTGCTTTTGAACAGTGTCGTGGCCAAACGGACAACAAGCACATAACCGCCTATGCCGCATTCATGGGATGCCTCATTCGCACTGCTGATGACGTACAGTTTTTGCGTGACCGTAAAGTCATATCAAATCACGGTATGAGCAACCAGGATGTTGCACGCTTCTTTAGTGACGTCTGCAAGGACGCTAGTATAAACATCGGTGAGACCTATCTAGTGTCGCACTTTTCATTTTTAGATGAGTCTTTTAAGTATGAGCGGGCTCATCTTTGCTGGGCACAACTCCTAAATGCTTTTCATGACAACCCATGGTCGGCTCTTTCGGGCTTAGCTGTTGTAGTGACACTTGTAGGCATCATTCAAACAGTGTATGCTGTGTTGCAGTACTATCATCCCAAGTAGCAAGAAGCATATAAAAGCCGCGTCTTCCAATTTCATTCCATATATATAGACTATGTTTTTAGTGAATCTTGAGTTGTTAATACTTTCCTTGACCAGATCAATCTTGAGTATGTGGATTAACAGTTATCATGACTAAAGTGGTGATCAGTAAGGGAGAGCACAAACCGGTGATCCCATTCCGCTCGGGAATCCAAAACTTACTCCACCCTAGGCCTAGCCACTACCGAGTTCCATGAAACTAAGGACCGGATCAGCCGGTTAAATGGTGTTCTACAACTAATAAAACCAAAGTTACACGACAAAAAAGGTGTGTTGGTGCAAAACCATTGTTACTTTACTAGCCATGCTAAATACATGTGTTACAAATAAATGAACCTTTCCACCCAAAAAAGAGCCCAGTGCATCATAGATTGCGTCTCTACCATTGTCAACCTATTCTCGAGTTGTCTCTTCCAAATACTAGAGTCGTCGCCCAATTCACTGCAAAGTAGAACCTGTTCCTCCAGCTGACTACCCTCGTGAGATCAGCCGAACGCCAAACCAGCCAGCTCACAAATCTTGCGTGTGATATCCCCTTCGCGTCCTGCATAAAAGAATGTTTGCATAAGTGACGACGATTGATTCCATGAATCAGAGAGTACGTATTGGGATAGAAAATTGTAAGTGTCACATGGTAGCACGTTATGCACCTTAGACTGGCGTAAATCGACGAGCGCCTTGTAACGCCCAACAAAAGCCATGCTTCCCAAATGCCTGTACACGAATGGGTCTCCTAGAGGTATGTCTTTCCAGCAAAATGCCTTCCCTCCATTTTGCTTCCCTATCTTACGAAATAGCTCCTCCAAAAATTTCCCTTCCCTTTCTGCGACCTGTTTCAGAAATCAGCATTCATGTTATTTCTGAGGAAAGAAACCCTTTATGCAATGAGAAAGAGATAGTGAATGACCAATTCCAGTTTCAAATGGAAGGATTCATGCCACATCTTGTACAAAGTAGAACAAGGAGATGAAGATTGTCGATCAAATGAAGAGCTATAGTGAGACATCTTTACAGGAATTAGATAGGGTGATTGAACTTGAGCTAAAGTAGGAAGCACTGGCCTCCCTTTTTGTTCAAGAAAACTCGTACAATCCCCCAGCGCAAACACATCTTTCACTGAAGGTACCCTCAACCATTCGTCAACCCCGATCCTGAAACAGTTGAGGGGACAAATAATTTGATTTGGAAGGTGGTGGAATGCCAAAATCAGATTGTCACAAAGTTCTTATCTTGAGATTGCTATTGCAGAGTTAGATGACCAAGGAAAGAAGAAATCTTATTTCCTCACCTTTTGCTGAGGGATTCGGGAAGATAAAGTGACTTGATAAATTCTGAGGGTCCAACACCGGTGGACCAAACTAGGAGGCCGTATGGAACATCTGTACCATCATTCAGTACGATTTTCTTCACATGCACCTCTTTCACCACGCCTCTTTTAAGATGAATACCGGACTAGCAATTGAAAGCATTAAAAATCAACACCAAAATGACCTGTTGGAAAAGATGGCGGTAACTTGAGAAAGAAAATCGGCTTAACCTTATTAGATGATTCATCACATTCTGCCGTAAGCCAACATTGAAAGACGACAGAATTTCGTTTGCCTATTAAAGGGTGTACTTTGTCCAATAGTGTCGTTTACATTTTTCCAAACAGATGCGAGCATCTTTATGCAAGTGTATATGAGTACCTCAATAAGGGTGACTTGGATGTAATCCTTCACATGAGGAAAACGTTCACGGACGTCTTTCATGATAAAATCACTTAATTCACCGCTGAACTCCACCCCAGTTGGTCCACCGCCAATAACAACACAGTGTAAAAGGCCTTTCTTCTTCTGATATGCCTATAAGATATAGAGAAGGAATCGCTCCCCCATTGTCCATGAAGCCGTAAAATATTGCTGATCGTTAATCATTGAGAAACAGTGAGCATCTTCTTCTATTCCTGAAACTTTGGAATGTTGCTCTGCAAGTGCAATTCATAAGGTAGGAGAATTGAAGTACCTGGATTTTAAGAGAGCATGAAGTTCAACAAAAGCTTCTTCATGATTTCTCGGGCAAGATTCATCTCACAAAGGAAGTATACATGTTCCTTAACGCCCTTTATACCAAAAGTCAAGGGCTTGGCTTTGGCTGCGATGACTAGCTTGCTGTACGCAACTTTGAACCGGTAAGGCTCTTGAGGCAGTTCATTGTCGCCAACCATTTCACAGGACACCTAGTGAATGGGGAACGAAATTTGGCAAAAGAGAAAACTAGAGAGGAAAAACATAATGCACTAACAACAATTATTGTTACTTGAAATTTCTTACCAGATATCGTCGGTTCCATCATGCTGAAGAAATGAAATTTACCTTATCTTACGACGTAGTGTGAGCATAAAATAATTGGGAAAAGTACCAATACAATCCTAAATCTTTTAATTTAGTCTTAACCTTTTCATATTAATACAAATTCTATCAATCCGGTCAATTTTAACCAAAAGTTGCTAATGTGGACATCGGTGGTCATGTCAATGCTAATGTAAACATTTTTAATAATTATTTTGAATTTTTTCTTTGGTTTATTCCCCTTTTCCTTTTGCCGATGAGGGTCGGCCTTGTCTAAGCGAGGGTCGGCCTCGCCTTTGCCCTCTCAGACCATGGCTTGTGCTGGGAACCGAAAGAAAGAAGGGAAAGAAAAAGAAAGAAAAAATATTAAAAAATTAAAATGTCAACATTAGCGCCGACCATGCCTTAAGGATCACCAACGTCCACATCAACAAGTTTTGATCAAAATTGACCAAATTGACTGAATTTGTATCAATTTGAAAATGTTTAAGATTAAATTGGTTTAATTGCAAGGTTTAGGACTACATTAGCAAATCATTAAAATGTTTAGGATTAAATTGGCATAATTGAAAGGCTTATGGCTAACTTGGCAAGTTGTAAAAAATTTTAAGACTAAATCAGTACAATTAAAATATTTAAAATTGAATTAGCAACCGTACCATATTGTTAGGACTTTTTGGATAATTTTCCACCAATTTGGTAGCATGAACTCATCAAACATATTGCTTAACAACTCGTTGCCATTTGACAAAAAACGAGATTTTTTTTTTCTTTTACATGTGAAAAGATGGCTTTTAGAAAAGATCAGGCGAAAACCGACCTATATATATATATAGGGTAATAAATGCTCAAATCCCCATTAATTGGTGCTTTGCGTAATAACTCTCAAACTCTGAAAAGTTCTAGATCTCGTCCCTCAATTTCAACAACAATGCTTAGTCGCCTCTAAAACTTGAAATGTTATAGATTAACGATTGAACTTCTTATTCTTGCTGCAGCCGCTTGTTTATCCGTTTACGTAGTCATTAGGTGTTACTAAAATATGGACCAATTATTCTTCTTGACGAAAATAGCCTATGCTACATGGTTAATGAAGTTAAGAAAACAAAGAATAATGCATGATAAATGAAGTTAAGAAAATCTAATAGAGGTTATTTTGGTCAAGAAAAATGAGTTAGTCCATGTTCTAGTAACAACTGTGCAAATGGAAAACTAACGATTATGCAATAGAAATGAAAGTTCGGGAAAATCTATAATTCTCAAAGTCGAAGGGCTGTTGCACAATGGATCCAGAACTCTTCATTTCGGTAGATAGATGATTTCTGTGTTTAGTCTCTTGCAGCATCATTTGCTCCACTATAAGCAATAAAACAATGGAATCAAAGACAATTATGAAAGTAATTTCCCTAAAGCAAAATTATAATATTAGGACTAGACGAGTGAACAATGGCAGTAGCACAATGGCGGTGATAAGCAAGCGTGCGAGCAATTGCAAAAGACGAGACGAGCTCGACACCGGTGCAAAAATGGCGGCGGTCTTAGGGGTTGCCATTGTTCAGGGGTTTCCATGGACTCTTTCGTTTCAAAGTCCCTGTCCCATGTATTCTCACTCTTCATTTTTACTTCCACAATTAGCCCGAAATTAAATGGTGCTAATGTCATCACGACAAGACAGAAATTTCTTGTCTTAAAAGTTTAGTCAAAAGAACTCGATAACTAATTTGACTTCTCTTTTAATGAAATTGGTATAACTTTCACAACTCAGTTATAATTATCAGAATATCAATCAAATCGGATTATATCATACTAAGATAGGTGTGTTGTTTTTTCATTCAGCTTACATCAAGTATGACTCTTAACTGTATTCAATAATCTCATGTTACTATCGCATGGAATCACCTCCAGCTAAAAAGCTATGTCCTGACAGGAGTTGCCTGGGTGTTAATTGTTGTATGCTTAGCTCAAAAGTGTATCATAATAGGTAAATATAAAAACTAAATGAATTCCTATTGGGATATTTTATACAAAATTCCAAGTCCCACTAAGTATCAACATATAATTTCATCGGGCCAGCCAATTATTTTGGATCAAGGCCCATGTATTCGATTGCTTTCTTTTATGGGAAGATCCATAAATTAGAAGCCCACGGAAAAACCGAAAGCACGCTTTGTATTTTGTCCATTATCCTTGTGTTATTATTTACAGGAAATGATATTTCCTTCCAAAATTGACAATCACCCAAATCCTAAAATCTCACCGGCCATACAGACTCAAAACCAATTAGAATCTAGAAAAAATTTAACTAAAACCACTTTCACATAATTATATACTTTTGTTTTTTTGTTTTTTTTTGCCCATGTTTATATATTTTTGTTGTGTATATCACCATCAAATTCTTTATTACCAATTTTTTTTTAGATACATATATAACGTGATGATTGATGCAAAAAAAAAAAATAAAAATAAAAACAAGAGATCTCTTTGAAGATTTTTTATTTAAAAAAAAAAAAAAAAATCTTTGTTACATTCCCTCACGTGAAGCTTTAAAAGATGAAATTTAATTATAGAAAAATTTGCATAAAATAAGAACTCCTTTAAAATGACAGTGAAATTTCATTCATTTGGGATTGACAAAAAAAAATTATATCATTCATGAGTATTTACAAAAAAAATATCAAGATGGCTCATGTGGATGGCTTTTTCTTATCAATGCGTTTAGTATACTTTAGATACTCCTATGACGTCTTAGATGCTCGTGTAAAAGTGTCTCGTCAACAATAAGGAAAAAACAAAAATTCTTTGACGTAGTAAATTAACAGGCTTGATATTTTTTTTTAAATAATGAAATTGAAAAATAAAATGTTCTCTAAAACAGTGAGCTTTTGAGATAGGATGGACAGAGAATGAATTGGCCATTATGATCACAATGATGGATAAAAGACTATTTTTTATTTATTTTCTATATAGAAATAAGTTTAAATTTTACAAAAAAACCATAGAACTTATGCAAATATGGAAATTATTAAGGTTGATCAAAACGGTAAAAGCCACCAAAGCCATGAAACTTTGCCAATTGTGACTCATCTACTTCAAATTTTGTTTGATACCTGTCGCGACCAAAATTTCGGGTTCATCATCTAAAATTAAGCTAATGGACTACTAAGTCTAACTTAGCCCATACCAATTCGCGACTTAAGTTTAAATATCTAGCATGCAAAAGGGAGTCGCCACTAATCAGTTTACGGTAGGTTGATTAGACACCTAAGTAAAATAATGGAAGAATTATTTTACTTCTACAAACTAGAGACTTTGTGTACGGGGACTTGGTTACACTAGACTTTTCTAATATCCTTTCAATTGCTTTTTCTTTTTATTTTGAAAAAAAAAAGTTTTGTAGGCAGCTTGAATTAATTTTAATTCACTTCCTTAACATGTGAGATTATCATGCTGGTGCAAAAACAACCAATTTAACATCCAGATAAAGCAATGAATAAATTGCAAGACCCATCTCATGGCAATGAAAGCATCTGCAATGTTATATCAGAATTCACATCGACAGTCCTAGATATGATTTCTAATTAACACGCAATTTTTTTTTCACTTATTTAATGAGAATATAATTCATATGCAATGCAATGCAATGCTTCTAATCTAACATGAAATGATATGACATGGCAACATGACTTAAACGATATGACATAAATAAGCATGCAATCTATCCTGAAGCATGAAATGGATTTATTCTAAAAAAAAAAAATTGTATTTTCCATGAAATTCAAAATTAAAGAAATTTAACAATTATATATGCAATCTAAATTAACCAAATGACCTAATTCTAATGACAAGCAATTTCTAACTAAATGAACCTAGCAACAATCACTATATGATGAGCATTTCATGAACATAATCCTACACGACATGTGCCTGATTTTTTGTATTTTTTGTTATGAAAATTTGTAATTAAATTTAATAAAAATCTAACTAAAGTGAGATATTATCTATTCTAGATACGTTCATTTAAAAAATCTAACTAACCTATCATGCAATCAATTCTAATATACATGGAATGCAAATGCATTTTTTATTTTTTTTTGGTATTTTCAAGATAAACAAAACAATTAAGAGATAAACACCAACTCATCCATGGTCAACGAAAATGTTATCCACCATTTGAATTGAAATTCAAACTTGATTATTTCGCTAATAAAATCAATAAATTGATCTTAAGCCTTAAACATCAAGATATCAATTTTACTTCCGCGTGATTAATTATTCCATCTAAAGCCTTATAGATGGAATAACAATTTGTGTGCGGTTGCGAATTGAAGCTGTACATCGGGAATTTCAATCATGCATTGAGAAATATTTCAAACAAAGAGACAAAATATCAAAACTAAAATAAGGTAAAATAAATGTACCTGGTAAAATAAATCTACCTAATAAAATAAACGTGCCTAATAAAATAAAATAAATCTCTACCTAAATTTGAATTTTTTTCCCAAAATCTGAACGATAGAGCAGACCAACGACGAAGGCTTGACGCGGCAGGGCTCAAGGACGATGGTGGTGGGTCACAATGAAGGCTCGTGGCCGAGAATGATGGTGCACGTTGAGAAGAGGCGATCTCAATTGGGTACGTCGCATCTATTGAGCACGCGAGACCATGAGTTGCTGCACCCACCGAACCCTCTTACACATAATCATCACGTTAGAATTTTTCCACTTGGGCTCTTCTTGTTTGTGAATAATTCAAGTGCACTCCCTAAGTAATTCTTCACCGCCATATTCACGGATCACACTTCTGGCACAGCTACATGCAATTGGGATTGTTCGGTGAAGCTGGGCTTGGCTGCTTTGCGGTGATTGGTGAGATTCTTGGTGTGTGGATGATCACCGGAAAAACCTACAAAAAGAAGAGCACAATGAACTCTATGAATTGAAGTGCGCTGAGAAACAAAGAAGGAACAATTTGCTGGCTTTTGCTGAGGAGCTTGCAGGCTTGTTCGCTGAATCTGCAGAATTGGCGGCAAGAAGGGCTCCGAAGTTCTCTGGGATGTTGAGGTGTCACGGGGATTGAGCGGACCGTGTGTCACAGCTTGCAGAGGGTGCAACAACGTGAGGTGGAGGGAGCACGAAGCCTCACTTGAATTCAGATTTCTGCATGGATGAAGACAAGGTGTCGAGGAAGAATTAGTGTGAACTTTCTCTCTATTGCTCTCTCTCCCCGTAAGAGCTACGGCAACACTCTCCTTTCCTTATGTGAATTGTGGTCGTGTATTCAATATGTGTGCTCCCTCAAAACCCTATGCATTTTATCGTTATATAGGCCACCGATTAAGTTTTTTTTTTTAAATTTCCAAATTAATATCCATGAAGATTCTTTTTCCAAATGCAATATTTGCTTTTCAAATCTACCCTTATCTAAATAATTCATCATATCCCCAAAAAATTTCAAATTCCTATTTTTCAGGAGATAATTTTTATCATTAAAGAAAACGGGCTTAGGCCAATTTGCTCACTTCGTGGGCTTAGTCCGACCTACCAAGTTAAAGCTCAGAACCACTAATTCGAACCCATCCGCCACCGGTCCAATAAATAAATGCAAAAATTGCAAAGTAAATGTACCTAGATTTATATGCTATGCAATTAATATTTTTTCAGGGATAAAATTAACTCTTAATTTTTAATGCGATGAATGACTAAACGGGTCACCAAAATTTAGGTGTCAATAACTGCCCATTTTTTGAAGGTGAGCTCGTAGAGGTTGCCTTCAAAGACAAATTAAGACCTAAATTTTGACCATGCACATGCAATAAATGATTTTTTTTTGGTTGGAAAATGAATTTCAATCTTAAAATGCAATTTATATGATGCATGGAAATGCTAATGCAAATGCATGATGCGAAAGGAAAGAACGTACCTACAGTTACTTACTAATCAGTGCGGTAGAGCATCTTGAGGTAAATGATAAATCCCCATTTACTTAACAAGTACCCAGTTTTCACTCAGGTTCCTTAAAGAGTCTAAGAGGTAATAAATTGAGATATCGAGACTGAGAAGAACATTCACATCCAAAGTGAAATGTTCAACGAAAAGAATTGAGATATCTAGATCCAGACTGAGATGTCAAGATTTTTAAACTCGAAATACCTAGATCCAGACTAAAGTATAACGAGAAAGCTCGAAAAACATTCACATTCAAAGTGAAATGTTTAACGAAAAGAATTAAGACATTTAGATCTAAACTTAGATGTCAAGATTTTGGAACTCGAAACATCTAGATCCAAACTAAGGTATAACGAGAAAGATAGAAAAACATTCACATCAAGAGTGAAATGTTCAACGAAAAGAATTAAGACATTCAGATCTAGACTGAGATGTCAAGATTTTGTGCTCGAAATACCTAAATCCAAACTAAGGTATAACGAGAAAGGTCGAAAAAATATTCACATCCAGAGTAAAATGTTTAAACAAAAATAATTAAGACATCCAGATCCAAACTGAGATGTCAAAATTTTTGAACTCGAAATACCCAGATCCAGACTAAGGTATAATTAGAAAGGTCGAAAAAACATTCACATCCATAATGAAATGTTTAGACGAAAATAATAAAGACATCTAGATCCAGACTGAAATGTCAAAATTTTTGAACTCGAAATACTTAGATCCAAACTAAGGTATAATGAGAAAGATTGAAAAACATTCACATCCAAAGTGAAATGTTTAACGAAAAGAATTAAGACATCTGGATCCAAATTGAGATATCAAAATCCCGGAGTTCGAAATACCTATATCCAGACTAAGGTTTAACGAGCAAGATAAAAAAACATTCACATCTAGAGTGAAATGTTTTGATGAAAATAATTAAGATATTTAGATCCAGACTGAGATGTCAAAGGAACCTACCTGGAATATCTTACCTTCAAGGAGGGTAGAATGATTTAAGGTAGTTGGTGTTACATGTTCAAGACTCGTACCTTTCTACGGTCGCCCAGAATAGTAACGAGGCTTTGTAAGGAGACTACTTTCCTAGGACCCATACCTTTCTACGATCACCTAGTATGGCAGTTTTTGGTTGTGTCTAGGACTCGTACCTTTCTACGGTCACCTTGACGAAAAAAATTGATTTTCCAAGACTCGTACCTTTCTACGGTTGCCTGAATGAGAAACTTGCTTTTCTAGGACCCATACCTTTCTACGGTCGCCTAAATGAGGATTCACTTTTCAGGACCCGTACCTTTCTACGGTCGCCTGTTAAAGCAATAAATATTGTCTAGGACTCGTACCATTCTATGGTCGCCTAGCATGAGGTTTTGCATAGCTAGAACTCAAACCTTTCTTCGGTTGCCCAACGTTGCAACATAGATCATTTGACTAGAACCTGAACCTTTCTTCGGTCGCCTTAAACAGATTGAATCTAGAGAAAAATCTCTAGGGCACAACTCGATCAAGTCGAGTGTCGGTGCACTTGAGGGGGAATACCTGTGCAATGACAAGTATTTAAGGTATGGATAGAGATATACTTACCTGGTAACATCTCTTATCCTCGGTGTATATCTCTTGCAAAACATGGTTATAAGAGAGGCAATATGCATCTGTAATCACAAACATGCATTAATTTAAGGGAGGTTCATGTGTGATGATTTCTATCAATCTTGCATCACCTAATTTCCATTGGGAAAAATTTTCAAAAGAATATTCCAATCTGAACACATGAGTGTCATGAATGTGTCAAGTGAGGGATCTTTCAGTTTGAAAGAACTTTTCACTCATTCTCATTAAATGGGCAATTTTATCCTGACTTTTGATGCGGGATTTTGACAATCACTCTATCTCACCATTGCTATGCTAAATAAGGGTCTGAGCAATCTCGCAAGTGGTACGACCTTACCAATCTGAGAGGTCTTTAATAGGGACAATAATGTAGGCTTGGTCAACGGCTTAACAAAGGGGACTCTTTGAGTCGAGGTTTTTGAAAAATGAGTGATATTCCGCAATCATCTTGGGGTTTACAAGTTAAGAAACATGTGAAATGATGTATAAATTGCCTTACTCGCCCATTTAATTTCAAATCTATTCTCTTTTTCTCCCTTTTTTTCCTTTCTTATTATCGAATATCAAATGGCAGGCAAATTGCCAAAAAGTTCTAAATGTGTTGCACTTATGCTAATAATCTAAAATTTTCAATTTGGCAAATTAAATCCTAACTCTTTTTTTACCAAAAAAATAAAAATCTAACACTTTTAATGATTTGCCAAAATATGGATGGTGACCATCCTACATGGTATAATCGATGCCGACATAGTCAATTCTATAATTTTTAAGTAATTTATCTAATTTTTATTACTTCTTTCCCGTTTTTGTGTCGGTTGCCGACCATCAAGTGGTGAGAGTTGACCTCGCTTGGCAAGGATCGGCCTAACCAAATTTTGCAAGACTAGTCCATGCCTAGGAAAGGCCCAATGAGGGTTGGCTTGGCCAAATTTGGCGAAAGGGTCGTCAGTGGCACTCACACTAGCCCTCACCAGAACTTGCTCTTGCCCATGCCAAGCTCCACTAACCACTGGCAAAAAGAAAGGGAATGAAACAAAAAGGTAAAAAAAGAAAAGAAAAGAAAATTTAGAAAAATTATTGATAACTTATAAAAAATTATTCATCTCAGTGCTAATCGTGTTACCTGGGATGTCTAGCGTCCACTTCAATGATTTTTTATCAAAATTAGTCGGATGGACCACATTGGCAAATTATCTAAAGGTTTAAAACTTAATTAGTCAAATTATAAAATTTAGGACTAAATTGATAAAAGTATAATAAATTTAAGAATTTATTGGTAATTTTCCCTCAAATTGTGCCATGGGCGCAAAGCAAAAGCGTCGCAACTCACAAGCTTAGGAGAGAGGTAATTGCTAGGGATTATGACTGGGTCAATGTAAGCTCCTCGGACTAGTTAAATTCTAGTTGGTTCATGCCAAAACGGGGGGATTCTCGAGAAATTCCTTAATTATAGTCCAACTGAAACAATCTCCATTAAAAATGTCATCTCATCCTCAAATCTTGTTTCCGCATTCTCTTATGAGAGATATATATATATATATATTTTTTTTTTATATATATATATACTTTTTTTTTCTCAATTTTGTTATTATTTTGGATCTTCTCCGGTTCAAATAAAGTCATTCACATAATTACATGGCGGAAGAAATTGTATATGTCAAGAAAATCAGCCTGAAGCATTTTTATATAGTGAAATTCATTAGACAAAGTAAGATTGGGTTATTGATTACTCGTCATTTTCTTATATTTGAATAAGCTGGTCAAATTGGAGATTAATTAAGTTTGTTTTGTTCTTCATCTTCATGCAAGGAATACGAATTTCATTTTCTAACAAAAGGAGCAAGGCAAGAATAAAGAATAAAAAGGAAGAAACCAAAGGGAAATGCACTCAGAAGTGCATTGGCTACAATAAAACTTCTCGGAGTTGTCTATTTCTAGTGTCACAGGTTGATCGATCTAGCGTTCCTTGACCCGTGTGGTCTTAGGATTTCTCCCAAGCAGCATTTCCCACACTCAACTCACAAGGATCTTTAGAGAGAAACTTTAGAGAGAAGCTCTGGATTGTATTTCTCTTGTGAATGAGATAAGTACAATGAGGGGGAGGAGACCCCTATATATACAAATACAAGGCAAACCGTATCTGTAGATCTCTCCTCGATCTAACGGTGGAGATCATATATCCCAAACTACTATTTGCCCGCATTTATTATATGAGTGTATAATTACCATATCACCCGCCCCTATAAGTATTTTAGAAGACTCAAGAAAACCCTAGGACTCAAGGATACAAGCCGAGGGTCGCTTGTTCCACGGATGTGTCACGGCCGTCTTTTAGAACCCTTTTGGATCAGCTTTCCTTCGGGCCGTGACATTCTCCCCCACCTAATTAGGTGATGCCCTCATCGCATCTTCGACATGAAAAGCGTCGATCTCCTTCTTGAACTGCCAAAGACCTTCCGCGGGTTCCCAACTAGCTTCGCTCTCCAAAAGACCCTTCCATCGAACCAAGTATTCCCGCTTTGGCGCACAATACCGCTTTCGTATGACTCGATCCGCCATTATGCTCTCAACTTCTCGATCATACGAGGTTTTTGCCCCGAGTGTTGCCCGTTGTGACTCTCCTCGATTCGGATCTTCCTCATAACCTAGAAAGGCTTAAGCATATTGACATGGAAAACCGAATGCACCATGAATTTTGGTGGCAACTCTAGCTTGTATGCAACCTTTCCGACCCGTTGCAGCACGTGAAATGGCCCCTCATAGCAATGGATCAACCCCTTATGCACATCTTTGTATCGGAGAACTGTGTGTAGCTTGGCCAACACTGAATCTCTGACTTGGAACTCCACGTGCCGTCGCTTCTTATCGGCCCACTTCTTCATGCGCTTGGAGGCCTTGTGTAGACACGCCCATGCTAAGTCGAGCTACTCCTACCAATCCTTGGCGAATTTGTACGCGAGCGGACTACTCCCTCGATAACCCGACGCGATTGTGCTTGGGGTTTGTGGTTGCTGCCTAGTCGTGATCTCGAATGGGCTATGACTGGTCAACTTGCTCCGCTGCAAATTATAGGAGAACTGGGTTACGTCAATCAACTTCGCCCAATTCGCTTGCGTTGTACTCACATAGTGTTGGAGATAAATCTCCAAGAGTGCATTAACTCCGTCTAACCGTCGGTTTGGGGATGCAAACTCATGGGGCAAGTATACTATTAGTGCCAAAAGTTGTGTACGGTGTTCACTTTGGTGCCAAAAGTTTATTTTAGATCACTTAAGTACCAACAAATTTGAAAAACGATCATTTCGGTGCTAACGCCGATCAATTTGGCCGGAAATCTGACGTGGCACTTTTTTATTAATTTTTGAAGCTGACGTGGCTCGTCGGAAAGTTGAGTCAGCATCCAAACAACAAAACGACGCCGTTTGGGTTCTTCAAGCGAGATCGTCGTGTTTGATCGATTGCAGGACGGTGCGGGCGGCAGTGGCTTCGCCATGGGCTCTTCTCCTACCCTTTCCGCTTCCCCCTTGTTCAGCCCCTCCTCTAACAAGCGTTTCTAGAGTAGCCTACGGTGCTGCGTTGACGCTCTCCTCGAGAATCAAGATCGCCGTGGGACCGCTGGTGGCAGAGTAGATGGAGGCAATGGGATGAAGGAGGACTCGATGCTCTTGCTCAAAGGGTTCGACTCTATCGCCCATAATCTATCTCAGCTCTCCGACAACATCAACAACGCCCTTCAGGTGAAATTGGAATTTCTTCCGGCGTTTTCCCATTTGGATCCGTCTTCGTTCTTGGTCTGTGAAAAATGTTGATTTGAAGAGTTTCAGAGCATTTGACGATGGCGGTCATGTAAATTTTGAGGCTTTCGTGGCTGATTCCTCCCTCTGTTTTTCATCAGGGAGCTAGAGATTTGGCAAAGCCACCTACTCTGATGGCCATCTTCCACAGCAATCTTAAGAAGAGTTAAGATGAAAGCAAAGAAACAAAGCAACATTCTGGAGAAGAAGAAGAAGGAGAGCAACAATCTCAGTCTCTCCTCGCTCGCCTGGTCGAGCAACTACGATGGTGGCTGAGCGATGGTGGCCGAGTGATAGCGGGTGAACGACGGTGGCCAAGCGGGGAAGACAAAGAAACCCTAATTTCAATCCACATATGAGCTATACGACGTCGTTTTTTGAGGATGTCCACGTATGACGGCAAAACGACGTTGTTTCTTGAGGATGATGGAAAACGACGTCGTTTAAAAGCCACCACAACTTTTTTTTTTTAAATATAAAAGCCACGTAATTAATCTGGCCGGAATCTCTCGTCGATGGCACCAAAGTGATCATTTTTTCTCTGATTTGGCATTTAAGTGATCCGACGGAAACTTTGTGCACCAAAGTGAGCACCGTACACAACTTTTGACACTGAGAGTGTACTTACCCCGACACTTAGGTGAGAAGAAAAATGTCTGGATTCAGTCGACTAGAATTAACAACATTTGTTTCCAAGATGAAGCAAGTCTAAGTAGATAGTACGTAGTACATCATAATGGCGCTCATTTTCATGACTTTTGCAAAAGGAGAAATAGAGGATTGGACTGCTTAAAACGGCAGAAAAATGGGGTTAAAAAAGAAAAGAAAAAAGAAATGGAGTGCTCAAAACAGCACGACTTGCTAGATACGGATCCCACTGAAGATATCACGGAGGTGATTATGGGGGGAGAATGGCATGGTGTGAGTTGATTGAGGCAATCTGCTAAATTCTAGTACAGCACCGGTTATCCAATGTGGTGGTGGTGGTGGATGATGTACAGGAAGCACTCGTGCTCTCCACGGCTGTCCCTAAAGTTTCGCATGTTCGGACAAGAACGGCTTTGTTAGTTGTATCTCCGCAGAGTATGGAACCAAATTTTCCACCTTACAATTAACGTAGACTTTTTGCATGCCTTATGCAGTACGGATATCACAAGCAAGACTCTATTTATATTCATGTCCAGCGCAGGTATCTTATCATCCACTTCTTAGTATTACACTGAGAAACACACTCACACTTACAATTGTGCAATGGCATTTTCTCTCAAGAGTGAATTCATCGTTGCCCTTGCTCTAATTCTTAATGCTTGGGCATGGCATGCCACTTCAGTCCGCACATCGCATGAATCCAACATTGCCGAGCAGCACGAGCAATGGATGACAAAATATGGTCGGACATACAAGGACCAAGAGGAGAAGGAGAAACGCCGGGCGATTTTCAAGAAACACTTGCAGTTCATTGAGGATTTCAATGCATCCGGGAATCGGACTTTCAAGTTAGGCATCAATCAATTCTCGGATTTGACTGATGACGAATTCATTCAGAGCCACACGGGATACTTGGCGTCCGAGCAAGTGAAGTCCCGCAGAAATGCGTCATTGAGCCAACAATATCCGAGTGGGGATGTTCCTGAGAGCATCGATTGGGTGGAGAAAGGCGCCGCAAATCCAATCAAGGACCAAGGCCAATGTGGTAAGAATCTAAACGTCCTGTATTTATCCAATTGTGATATCAAGTTTGACTTCTATTTAGAAATAAGTTTTGGAGCCTAGCTTTGTCGAGAATTCAGATACCAACAGTAACAACCATGTCGACAAATTTTATGAATGCAGGATCCTGTTGGGCATTCTCAGCAGTCGCAGCAGTAGAAGGAATCACGCAGATCAAAAGCGGTAAACTGCTGGTACTGTCCGAGCAACAACTAATCGATTGCGATACCAAAAACAATGGCTGCAAGGGCGGTTCTTTTGACAATGCTTTCCGGTACATCATCCAAAACCAAGGAATCACCTCTGAGGATACATACGCGTACCAACAGAAGGACGGGAATTGTGACTCAACGAAAGAGGCCCAACAGGCAGCGCAGATCACGGATTTTGCAAACGTGCAGCCTGGTGAGGACGAGCTCCTGAAGGCAGTTGCACAGCAGCCGGTCTCGGTCAGAATCGAGGGAAGTGGGCAGGAGTTCCGACACTACAGCGGCGGAGTGTTCAATGGGGATTGTGGCGAGCAGCTGGACCATGACGTCGTTGTGGTCGGGTATGGGACGAGTGAGGAAGGAAAGTTCTGGAAGATCCGAAACTCCTGGGGCGAGAGTTGGGGTGAAGATGGTTACATGAGGATTCAAAGAGGTGGTGAAAGTTCTTACGGATTATGCGGGCTCGCATCTCACGCTTCTTATCCGATTGCATGAGAATAATTAAAAGATATATACACAAAGTACGACCATCGTGAGACTACGAGTCGCTCCTTTTCTCCTAATTATATGTTCGTGTGTCTGTCTTCATCGTTTAGCTATATAGTGTGGTACTTGTAAGGAGGCAATTATGTAGCCACTAAGTTATGTGGAGGATCACATATTAATTCCCCGTTTTGGAAAGATCTTGATGCCATCAGTACAATTACCCAATATTAAATTATTAAAGTCACCTTATCATGAGTTCTAACCCCTCATATAAATTTCTCATACCTATAATCTCATATTAATTAGATTTTGATATTTCATTTTAATCCTTGGAATTAGTTAGATTAGATTCAAAAAACAAATAATAATACTATCATGTGAAATACTCCTCATTTATGGCCAAAATCTTTAATATAATAATGATGATGGTGAAGATATTAAGAAGATAAATTAACGGTAAGTGTTGTGACCTAAATTTTCCGTGACATGCGTTGAGGCAAAAAAAGAAAAGGTCTATAGGTATTGTTTAAAAGGCGAGCCCATAGGCCATCGGTTTAATTACGGGATTTCCTAAGCCCATACCTCGCGCGACATTTGAATTTCTCATTTTAACATTCTTTAACAACCCAAGTATGTGTAGGAGTCGTTATTAGCCTCTTGGGGTTAGCTTGAACCCAATTAAGATGCGAGAATGTTGTCTCAATTCTTATGCAACTAGAGATTCTCAATTCCTATGCAACTAGATCTTCTAAGCATAGGGACTTGATTACATTAATGTTACTATTAGTATCTTTTCGATACCTAACTAGCTGGTTGTTTAGTCTAAGTGATCATACACTGTTGGTTATGTTGATTAAAATCCAAAAAGGTCTCTCAAAGCCTCTACATGAGCATGCAAACATCTTTGTTTTCATTAGGATTCTAAACTAACCCTAACCTATTCTAAAAAAGGAAATAGCACTCAATTTATTATAAAGTGGTGCGATAAGTAAACATCCAGATATTGAAAGTAGCCGGATTAGTAAACACTCAATCGAACTCACAACTTTTGAGTAAAGTATGAGAAAATAAAGCTGATGCAACATCGGACAAAGAATACCACATGACCTCGTCATGAGCCTCGGGACAGTAACCCGTGAGCTTAACATTAAAAACTAATTCCAAAAGTTGGGCTAGACTAAGGCGAGCCTAACACTACTGATTTTAATCCATGATTAGACTAACCTAAGCTAAATAACCATTATTCTAAAAGAGTGATTCTTAGTCTTGTTTAAAGTCTAATCTAATTAGGGCCTAAAGTTGTGAGTCTAACCATACTGAACTAAGCTAAACTAAGTTACATCTGCCTCGGACCGCCATGGGTTGGCCTTCAATCATCGAGCTATCAGCCGTCTCTCTCGGAGAAAATATTTAGTGGTTAGAAATCACCACGTCATCGTCCTACGTGGCACACGCAAGCTTGAGTGGCTCCACTAACTAGTCAACACGTGTCGTTAGACTTGGACTAGCTGGAAAATAGAAAAATAAAAAGTTGGAGGTTTCTTTTTCTCTCTCCCCGTGATGGCCGGCTGAAAAGAGAGTCTGCAGAAGCAATAATTAATGCTTTTGCCGCTCAAAACCTCTCTCCCCATTTCAATTTTCAAGCAAGTCTTCTCCTTCGCTGGGTTGAGAGGAAAAAAACGAAGATATCTTCTCTCTCTTTCTCCAGCACGCTCGACCGCTCCATCTTCCCGTCCGCCTCCCCCTGCCGCTTCCCCTTCCCCAAAGCCTCCGTCGGTCACAAATGATGTTTAGTCTGCCCTCTGGCACGTCGCTTCCCCCAAGACCCCCACTCGGTCACAGCTGCTGAGTCCCGAGCCCGTTCGCCTCCGCCGTCACCTTTGGAGCCTCATCAGTGGCTACGATTCATCAGCCAACTCCTCTCTCTCTCTCTCTCTCTCTCTCCCAACCCACCCACGCTGGTGTGTGGTCTCTTGGGAACCCTGGTGGTGTCCACTGTGGCAGAAAGAGAGAAAACACTACTGAGCCTAGCGCTTTTCTATCCCCCTCCCCCCCTCTTTGCGTAGCATCTCGCCATTTCCAGCAGTCGGAACATCAACAACGTCTTCTTCTTCAATGCACATGTAAATCAACCTACACATCCATGGCCTTCACTTCCTCCATCTCTCTCGCCTATCATATTCATTGTTCGACGGCATCTGCAGTTGACACTGCGGGCGAGTGGTTAGAGCCATGGACCGGAGCTCGGGTTCAACTTCGGCGCCATCGCTGTCATTGCCTTTCCAGCGCTGGCTGTAGAAACCGTGACTGACTTGGTTGTGATTTTGGGTTGAAGCGGAAGCGGAAGAAGCTTGCAATTGCTGCGTCCCGAGCCCCTCCACCTTCACATGCTGATCGCTTCGTTTGTCACCTTCCTTGCTTTTCCAGCGTTGGCGATAGAAACCACGTGAGGCTCGGTTTTGATTTCGGGCTCGGGCGCGTCGCCACCGAAGCAAAAGAAGTTTGCAACTACTTGGTCCCGAGCCCTCTCGGCCTTCACACGTGGCTCACTTCGTTTGTCGCCGTCATCGCCTTTCTGGCGTTGGTTCTGCACATTTTCTAAATGCTTGGTTAACTAATTATTAGTTCTTGTCTTTCTCAAATTCTGGTGCTATGTAGTTGTTAGCTTTGGAAAGAAGAGAGGCCCCCACTTGCATGAGAAATGAGCTTCGTGCGAGCCAAAAGGGAGGAGCTGTGTGCAAAGATGGGGTTTTTTTGTTTTTTGTTTCTTCATTGGGATATTGTGCTTTTAAATTTGAGGTTTGATTGCATACTCTGGTTTTGGTGACTTTAAACATACTGGATCAATGTTGAGGTTTTGCCTACCCACTCAGCTACAGATAATGGAGTTTTGTTCCCTTCTGATAATCAAGTTGTTGATTTTGGATGGCAAATATGGAAATTATTAAGGTTGATCAAAAGGGTAAAAGCTACCAAAGCCATCAAACTTTATCAATTGTGACACATTTACTTCAAATTTTTTTTTTTTTTTTTTTTACCGAAAACTCTAAATTTGTATTTATGTGACAAATCTACTCTAAACTAATATAATGTGACACATTTACTTTCAGATTTTTTTTGTAACACAAAAACCCTCAAATTTGTATTAGTATAACACATTTACCCTAAAAATTTGATGTCATAAAAATAGTTTGAAATTTTTGAGAATAACTATATCACATAAGTATAAAAAAAAAAATTAAGATAAATGCGTTATAAATGGCAAAGTTTGGGATTTTTCGTCAGTTTTTCTCTTCGTTGAGTGGGCTTTACTTGCGTAGGGGCAGAGGTAGTCTCATCTGATAAGGGTGAGCATCAGTCGAGAGTTGATCCTAGATCGACCTTAGACCGACTCAACTCTGCCGGTCTTGATCCAGTTCCTAGAGAGACCGAGTCGATCCTTGATCCTAAGATTTTTGGCCGCATTATGCGGGTTGGTTCTCGGTCCGAAGAGTTCAGTTCAGAGTTGGTCCAACCCGGATTATGCTTACCCCTACCATCCGATCACGTGTTAATTTGTAATTGGTTTTCTAAGATTTATATTTACAAAAGAATTGCTTCCTGTGATTTATATTTTAATTTTTTGGGCAATTTAAGTTATGAAAATTTGCCTTTTTGTCTTCCCACCATGGAAATGGCTATCAAAATCCATCAATGCAAGTTGCTTCATTTGGCCCCACGCTGTTCTTGTCACGACGAATGAGCCGCGTCTGCGGTCACTCGTGTTCTTCGAGGCGGAAATGACGACACGGAAATGTCCTTTCTTAAGGACATGCGCGCCAGAGCCGTCAACTGACCGTTAATGGCTATGAAGCCCTCGACGACTTTTATGCATGTAAGTCAAGCCCTCTTCTATTTTCAATTAAGAATCTCAGAAATAAATTATATTTTCATGCACATGTGGCATGTGATAGTTTTTAGAAGGACGATTTCAAATTTCAAAGCTGATTTAGATTGTCCGCTGAAATTTAAAACTTATCTATTAAAATCGATTCTTAACTTTTAAGATCTGAAATTTATTCTGTATATTTTGAAATCTATTTTTATTATTTTGAATTAACCAAAATAAAAATAAGTACTACAATAAAATGAAAATTTCTCATTTATTAATAGCAACAATATATAAAAAAGAAATACGTAAAATAAAATAAACAATAAAAAATTCAAAACACATAACATAAAAACCTAAATTATAAAACTTCAATCCTTAATCATCTATTAAAAATTGGTCGTTAATAACTCATTTACAATTAAAGCATAAATTCTTCAAAAACACAAACGAAAAAGTATAGGTCAAATAGAATGAG
Source organism: Eucalyptus cloeziana (assembly GCA_014182715.1). Taxonomy (NCBI): domain Eukaryota; kingdom Viridiplantae; phylum Streptophyta; class Magnoliopsida; order Myrtales; family Myrtaceae; genus Eucalyptus; species Eucalyptus cloeziana. The sequence goes on from CM024638.1 coordinate 34,140,494, forward strand.
GAAAAAATGCCTACAGAACATTAAAGTACACCAATCACATTAAAAAACTAATAGATACGAATGTTAGTATATCCCCATATGTTAGTTTTATCGGAGAGCAAGGGAGCAGGTGTCAACAACTTATCATTATTCTTTTAGCCTTTTTTCCCAAAAGATATGAAAAAGTTTAGATGCCCTTTATTTGTAGCTTTTCATGGAAAATGGTAAATTTATCAATCGCACTTAAAAAATGTGTATTTATGTGTGGGTGCACGTGCCTATTCAGTTTACATTAGATATTATTTTTTTTCTTAACTAAATTGCTCAAACAATTCATTAATTCCTAAAAATGTTAGTGCAATTTAATATTTAGTTTCACTTGAAAGTAAATTGTGCAAAATTCAAAATTGCATCACCTTAGATGTTGAAGTGTCTTCTCACGATGTTCGAATTTCATAAGTTCATTTGGAGCCAATCCATAGTAGTAGCAACGCATACATCAATTAATTAGTTTGATTTTATTTTGTCTAGAATGTGTGTATGTGTATATATAAATATGCAAGCACCTGGAGATAAGTAATTACTTTGTATCCGCATCTTATTTTCAAAAGTGAGTAGATTCGTAATGATTTTCGATTTTTTTTCCTTATTTTTTGGTAGTAAATCATTGACTTCAACTACTTACATTTTGTCTTTTGTGTGCCTTCTTCGCTAACCGTAGTTCCTAAAAAAATGTTTGGTTGCTTTGGCACTTCCTGCCCAATTTGTCAAACCGGTCATTTTAAATTTCTATGAGCTCGCGTTTTCCAATTGTCATTATAATAGCAATGATGGAGAAAATAGTAATTTTCTTTTATCTTCTAGATAACAATAATTTTAAAATTCATAAAAAATTATAGAAAGAAAATAATTATGTCCAAGGAGATTGCAAAATATAAATTATTAAGGTTGATCTTGTCAGTCTAGTAAAAATATAAATAGCCCTAATCGTATATGGGATAGGAAGAGCCCTACCCAATCGTAGTTATTGGTCACCTCATGTGTTGTTGTAATTGTATTTATAAGATTTATATATACTCCATAAGCATGAACAAAAGAATTGCTTACTGTGATTTGTATTTTTAATCTTTTGGGCACTTCTAATTTATGAATTCAACTTTTTGTCTTGCCGCCATGAAAATGGCTAATCAAAATCTATCAATGCAAATTGCTTCGTTCGGCCCCACGCGTTTTCCTGTCAAGATGAATGAATCACGTGTACGCTCACCCTTCATTTGGCCCACGCGTTTTTGGATGTATCCTTTCCCATACTGAACCGTACAATGACCTTTAACGGCTCATAAAGCCCTCGACGACTTTTTGCAGTAAAGTCCTGTTTGTTAATGTTACTATTTTTTTTTTCTGTTCTCCTTCCTTGAATAAAAAAAATAAAAATCTATTTAATAATATCAATTAATTTTTCTAATTCTCAAAATAAATAAAAATGACATGAAAATAAAATTTTAAATAAAAACGAAAAATATAAAAAAGTGATTTCTCATTCCTAATAATAATTTCCAAAATTAAGTTATTTTATTTTCTTTTGTTTTCCGAAATAGAAAAGTGGGCGGCGGCCGACAATGACGAGATAGCACAGGGCAGTGATCGACAACAGCAATGAAGAATAAGAAAAGAAATTTTAAAAAAATTATTAAAAATTTAACAGAAATTATATGTTATAAAAAAATATTTGACATTTATGTTCTTTTTCCATTTCGAGAATTAAAATTTTATATAATTATTAAATGCGTTTTTTACTTAGACATTGAAAAAAATATTTCTAAAACATAAGAGAGTAGTGAGACTCAGGCAAGCCCGCCCATTCAATGGACGACACGTGGCGCCCTCGTCCCATCTCTCTCGTCCTTGTCTGTCCTTTGCTGTGCTCACCTTTCTTCTCTCTCTCGTCCTTCTCTCTCGTCTGGACCTCTGCTTCAATGGAACCACCTCTAGGGTTTGCCATTGCAGCTTGTTCAGTCGTTCCTTGGCCTCTTACGGTGCAAACGTCAACCATTATGTTCGTGGAACAAATTTCAAGTCAAAAACATAATTTTTTTATTTTTATTTTCCGCACAATTTTCTAAACATATTTAAGTATTTGATAATAGCAAAAAAAAAAAAAATCATTTGATAATCAGATAAAATTTCTCTCTTATGCTCTTTTCCATTCATCAATAGACAACGGTTGGCAGTGGGCGGCAGCCAGCGGTAGGCAACAGCTGCATGCAACGAGAGGTAAGGGCAAGTGATGAAAATAATTTTTATTTCTTTTTTTTTCAAAAACAAAAAAGTAAAAAAAAAAATTACTTCTCATTTTTGTTCTAAAATTGTTTGTAGACTAAATTTTGTTCCAGAAATTTAAAAACGAAATTGTCTTATCAAATAGATTTCTATTCCAAACATATTCTTGAAAATTGAAAAATAAATCTGGCTAGAAATAGAATATTATCATGCATGTCCTTAGGAACATCAAATTACATCAAATTCTCGAAGCTAAGCTATATTAACCACTCCAAATTACGTCAAATTTTCGATATGGGATGTCTTTGCCTAACGCCCTCATATAAACATTTTAACAACTATGACTTGCTATTTTCAGATGCAAGGACATTTTTCCCTTGATCATATTGAAAATAATAATGAAATACTTCAAGGACAAGCACTAATTGCTCAACCACCCATGTTATTAATGCGCAAAAACCCACTTTCACATGATATAGGGGAAATTTCAAAAAAGGACCCGTAAGGCCCTCATTTTCTCATATAAGGGCTCAAAGTGGACTTTATTTTAAATAAGCACCTAAAATAGTCTTTGTTATATCAAATAAGAGCCTGATGTAGCTTTGGTTGTTTCAACTAAAGACTTGACCTCATTGGTTGTTGGCCAGCCAAAATTTTCAACCGATCAATGGCGTTTTCATCCAAATTTTCTTCCATTTTTTCTCTTCTTTTTTTTTTTTTTTTTTTTTTTTTGCATTGGCCTGCAAACACTAGCAAAGGCTGATGAGGGCTTGATGATCCTCACCGGCCACTAGGAAGGGCCAATGAATGCTTGCAAGCACTCGCCAGCAGCGAGCGAGGGCACCCTCACCAGATCTAGTAAGGGTCGATCGACCTCACCTGGGGCCGATGAGGGCCAACCTCACGGATGGCCGCAAGGGGCGACCTCCCCCAAAGGGAGGGTCACCTCACCCAAGCGAGGCTATCCCTTGCTTATGGCTGGTGTGGGTGGCCCTCGACAAATTGAGTGAGGGTGACCCTTGCCTAGCCCTCTGTGGGTATCATCGGTGGCTGGTCGGCCATCGGGAAAGAGGAGAAGAAGAACCAATAAAAAAGGAAAGGAAAAAAAAAAAGAAGGAAGAAAAAAGGGAAAATGGCAAATGAGAAAAATACTCTTGATCGTGAGAAAGTCGGGCCCTTATTTGAAAGGTAATGACACTTCAAGTCTTTATTTGAAATAAAGTCTATTTCATGCCCTTAGTTGAGAAAATGAGGGTACTTCAAGGCCCCTTTTGGAATTTTCCCCATAATATATATGAGATAATAGATTAGATAAGAAAAAAAAACAAATAAAGTTCTTAATTGGTGATTTAGATTTATTGGCTATTAAATAACATGCGAATTGATGTTTATAGATTGTTCTAGGAAGATGTACTAGATCAAGTGATAATTAACTTATTTAACTAATTAATGTGATCTAATTATCATTAAAGGAGATGCGAGGGAATGCAGCTTTTCTTATTAAGCATGGTACAAAGATCATTAGTCAGAATAGTCATTCTGAACTAAAATACAAGTCTGATTTTCGGCTTTCCTTATATCTACTAAAATACAAGTGTGTGTGTGTATATATATACACACACACTTTATTTATAACGTAATAGATGTGAAGATCATTTCACAAACTTCAACTTTCTACACAATCACAGTTTCATCTTAGAGCTTTCATCAACTTGGTTAATGATTATTTAATCTCCGATTTCATTTTTGTCTATAAAACAGTCTATTGCAATCAATCGTGGATTGAATCTTGTTTGCTGTTGTAGGCTTGTGAGATGATCCAAGACCTTTCACTGCTTGTGATACTCTTTATAAAGGACGAGGGATAGTCTTGGTAAATCAGGTTCATGAAGTTTGTATTTGGTTTTCTGAATGGCTTGCGCATGTAGACAATCTTCTGTCATAGTGTTTAATAGAATGTGCTGTAGAAAATCAGTCTCTCACAGATGGAATTGTGCTGGATTTCATACTTCTGGCATTTTTTTTATCTTAGTTCGTTGCTGCAATTTTTGGCTGTTTCAAGAGTGTCTAATCGACATGTTATGACCTTTCTGGCAGTCATTCAGTTTGACAGTGGGATTCAGATGTTGGGCCCATGATCTATGTCTTTTCACTTCAACATTCAAGAATTGGTGGATATTTCAGCAACTATACTCGTTTGCATGATTAATACATAAGTTCTATCAATTCAATGTCTTGGTATGTTGGTAGCAGCCCATCTAGGGAGGCTTCCACCATATCATAGTTTGGACTTGTGCCAATGCCAAAAGGTTCAAGCATAAAGATGGGAGTTCCATTGCAACATTCTAGATGCATCAAACAATTGAATGTTCATCCCGTACTTGAACTTCTTCATTCAAAACTAATAATTCAACAGAAAGACATTGTCCGTAATCTATATTAGCTACTTTAAGTACTGCTCAAATGACAATGAAACAGATCCTATTTCACTACACTTTTATCTTTTAAGTCGACAAAGTCTAAATTAACAATTGATGACTTCTGGACAATCTCAGAAAACATGACATGTTAGATCATGGTAGCGTCCGAGAGATGAAAAATAATGCTGGAAACACACGTCATACACCCAATTTAGCAAGCACATGCTCTCATGTATGCAAGAAGAGACAATTGCAACTAATAAACAAGGAAATATATTTCTTTATCGAGAACACTACCCATGACATATCAGAAAGCATAATTTCCTTAAATATCATTTAGATGAAAATAGTTGAGCATATTATCATATGTTGTCTCCTATTTTTGTGGCTCTTCTAGTATTGCCCTTCTTGTATTTCACATGCATTTTGTGTTTCATGATTAATGTGTTCCAATATAGATGGATAACAAAATTCAAGCGGTGGTAACGGGGGCAGCTTGTAGCGATTATGACAGTTATCACATTAGTTATGGATGATTATGATCATCTGGAGAATCGCATACCAAGAGAGCCTCATGTGAATCGAGATTATGAGAGAGAGTTATATATGAATTGTGTGTTATATAGTGGCGATACTCATTGTGTAGATTAAATACGGATGACGCCGAATGCTTTTTTAGACCTTTGTAAGGTACTTGGTGCAAGTAACTTGTTGCGTTCTATTGTAAATGTTTCTATGAGGGAGCAACTTATGGTATTTTGTCATATCATTGGACATAATGTGAGGTTTAGAGTCATTGGGGGAAGATTTTCATAGATCAATAGACACCATCCATAGATATTTCTAAATTGTCCTGCAAGCGATTTTGAAATTATACAATCATGTGATAAAAGAACCAATCAATTCCATTCCTCCTGAGATAAGTAACAGTCGAAGGTTTTATCCATATTTTAAGATATGGAATTTGAATAAAACAGGTCTATAAATTGCTTGAGAAGTTTCATTAGTATTTGGTTGGTAAGTATATTGATTATTTTATAATTGTGTTAGAGCAATAGATGGAACTCATTTACGTGCATCGGTTCCTCTTGAAATTCAAGGAAGATTTCGTGGTCGGAGGATGGAACAACACAAAATATATTAGCTGCCATTACATTTAACTTGAGATTTTCTTATATATTAGCTGGTTGGGAAGGCACATCTCATGATTCACATATTTTGTCCGATGCACTTTCAAGGCTGAATGGATTGAACATTCCTAGAGGTAAGAAAATGGAATTTACACACATTATTTGAATTGAGATTAGTAACTTGATAATAAACTTATTTATAACTTGTAGGAAAATATTATCTTGCTGATTCTGGTTATGGAATCCAAAATTGCATCATCTCTTCCTATCGTGGTGTTAGATACCATTTGAAGGAGTTTAGTGATTGCCCTCTTGAAAACAAGAAGGAACCATTCAATTTGCAGCATTCATCTCTAAGAACTACTATTAAAAAAGCATTTGGAGTTCTAAAGAAGCGTTTTCGAGTATTGGATTCAGAACATTTTTGGTCATTTAGAACATAAGTCGATGTTGTCTTAGCTTGTTGTGTCATTCACAATTTTATTATGAAAGTTGATCCCATTGACTCTATCATGGAAGAGATAAATAGACAAATGGAATCTCAAAGAGAAAATCCAAGAATCCAACTTTCTCAAAGGGAGGAAAAGGAGGAAAATAAGATATGGGCATTAAAGAGGGATAGGATTGCACATGCAATGTAGATTAGTTTTCAGAATATTAGAAGAAGCCAATAGTTTTACTTTTATTTCTTTTGAGTGCTTTATTTTGAACATGTGGTTTTTATTTCTTTAATGATAATCATCTCTAAATATTTACTATATGTCTGTCTTCTTCATATTTTTTCTTATTCTACTGTTTAAAGTTGTTATGTAGTTATCATGATGGGTAAAAGTAAGGCAAACTATGAGAAAGTCAAGCAATTTAGATGGTCGAAGCCTATGGAACGTCTTTTACTTGAAATTCTCACCAATGAAGCTAGTAAAGGAAACAAGCCTTCAAGTACATTCAAACCCTCTTCAATTACTCGAGTTGTCAATACAATAAATGAGAAGTTTGGTATTTGTTGTGAGCCCGACCATGTTGAGAACCATTTGAAGACAGTCAAAAGCAATTGGAAGACGATTCAAATTGTGCATGGCAAGAGTGGATTCAGTTGGGATGACAAGTTGAAGATGGTCATAACTGGGAAAAATGAATTTGATCAATATGTGTCGGTAATTTTTCTCATCACTTGCTCAGTACATTCTTTTAGCCAATGTTTCACGTAGGCTGTTTTATGTGTCTTTATATACTTACTCAACATATAAGGGATAATTTCCTAACCATCTCAGCCAAGATTTTTAAACTTTAATGCGTTTGCTAACATGCTGGATTGAAAAAAAAAAAAAGAGCAGATTATTAACTTGTTAGTCACCCCTGTTTCACTGAAGCCATAGGTTATTGTGTTGGTGTTGTTTCTGTTTTTGTTACAAGTGCAATGCATAATTTAATATTGACTTTCATACTAGCAATTTATATGTTTGGAAATTTTCTCAATGTCTTTTGCTGCTGCGATTTTGATTTCGATCGTTGGGTATATCAGGAATGCGACTAGGGTTGGTAAAGTTTGCTTCTTCTCTTTATCTTTTGCAATTTAGGTGGTGAGAGCCTAAGAAGGCACCATGTCAGAATGTTCAGAGCTCACTGAGTTAGTACTAGAGCTTGGTTGGACTCTAGGCATGTTACAATGGGCTAATTGCCTAAGATTGTTTCTAGGATTGCCTGAAAATGTGATATTGAATATGCTTTAAAACATTACTTCTCAAGTCTCATTTGAAGAAATGAGTAGTAAAGAAATTAGAAAAGGTCAAGTAGTGATAGCATTTTGCCTCAATGATCAAGAAATGAATTGGAATAGTGTGTTACCCAAGACTCTTATCCTTTCTGGTATGTTTTGATCTCAATCTATGCTAGTATAGAAAGCACATTGATGACTTCACTTCAGAACATTGTCGCAAATGAGTTGCTAATTCTGACATTGATAGGCGTTTTCGAAACCTCGTGCTTTAGATCTTATTGATCTTGTATCTCTTGCAAAGATGGATTGACAATGCAATTTCTATTCAGGCGTAATTGTGAAGGGAAAAGGACTAAAAGAACAAATAAACGAAGGGCTTCAAACGTGTTTTTGTCATAGCTTGAAGCCTAAGTGTTGTCTACTTAATAGCTTCTGTTCATATCTAGCTGTGGAACAAATAATTGAATGAATGTTGTGCATTTATAGGTCCATCATTCTCATGAAAAGTATTTGAATAGAATGATTGACATGTATGATGAGATGGCTGTGGTAGTTGGGAGAGATATGGCCACCAGAAGCTTTGCTAAGCAATTCGGGGACATCGATGCAACGGAAGTTGACTCCTCACCTGTCGACTTAGGCGATGACTTCGATGAGTTGATGAGGGGCTCAAAAAAATTCTTCCTCTAGTGTGCATTTAGAAAAGAGGTCTCACAAAAGGCGAAAATGTTCCAACAATGATAACAAGTATGTTGCATTTTCAACACAACTTGAAGAGATGGCCTCGACAATTAACATTGGCTCAAAGGGATGTCGATCACTCTCAAGTCTATCACTCTCAACTCTACAATGAGGTGATGAAAGTGGATGGATATGATGAAATTACCCTTGCATCAGTTTTTTACCATCTAATTGAAAATGAAAAAATTGGAAAAGCATTCATGGTGAAGAGTGCGACTCTTCGCAAAGTATGGGTTGATAAATTTCTAAGCAAAGGAGATTATCATTAGTGATATATTGTATTGAGCTTTACTACCAAAAGACTCGTGTTCTTTCTTTCTTTGTTGTTATTGTCAGTGCTTCATGAGATGAAATGTGATATAAGGTTGTTTTGTATTGGCATTTCTATGATTAGTGATCTTACTATGGACTTTGTCTTCAACTTAAAGCCTCTACACTCTTGCTTATCCTTTTCTTTATTTACTCTACTCAATAGATTATACTCTAATCTCCACGGTTCAAACCATTTAGATAAAAAGACCCATTTAAAAGGACCGATGATGCACAAAGTACACGGAGTGATTCTAATTGTGAATTCTCAAATTGCTAGTTTCAGCCAGGAGACTTCAAACAATTTTCACTATGGGAAACAAAAGCACCAATTTGGCTAATTGGATATAGTGACCACATATCTTCGATCGATCAAGAAAACACCCAGAGGAAAAAATGAAGCAACTTTGCAACAGAGACCGTATTAAACTATTCCCAAGCAAAAGGGTCATTGCCATTTTAAGGATTCAAGCCCCACAAACGATGTTCAAGAGAATTACCAGAGGAAGAAGCAAGCGCGTGCTCTTCCGCAACCTCGCTACCATCGGCTCTCTCGGCTTGGGCGAGTGCTTTGAAAGAGGAAGGAGAGACGGAGCTCGACGAACATTTTTTAGGGTAGATGAGCGTTTGGTGACAATGAGGGAACACATATATGAAGTAAGTTTGCCTAGCTTTAAAGGCAAGCTCATATTTGATGGATTTATAGGTAAGTAAGTGATGCATGCCTAAGTGGTGAAGTCTTAGAAAATATTTTCCTTACTGAACACCGAAAAATATTGTCATTGTTTTGGAAAATGACTTCTAGGAAAATATTTTTCGGAAATGGCCCATTTTCAGCGAAACGAACGGACCCTGAAAGTTAATATTTTTTGAGAATCTTCAAGTCAGAAAACTTAAATATTTTAAAAATTAGAAGCAATATCAAGATATTATCAAAACATAGCAAAATGAATTCTTTAAAGTGTCGTAGTTTTGACATTGTAAGATAACAATTACAACTAAATTATAGGAAATGTCAAAAAGAAGAAGAAGAAGTGACTGACACTTTTCCAAAACGTTTGTGTAAACAATATGAACATATACATATATGCGGCACTAAAACGTTTTAAAAAATCTACATAAGTCAAATAAAGGCAAGTCTATTCAGTTTACATCAGAAATTATTTTTTTTCTTACTTAAATTGCTCAAATAATTCATTAATTCCTGAAAATGTTAGTGCAAGTTAATATTTAGTTTCACTTGAAAGTAAATTGTGCAAAATTCAAAATTGCATCGCCTTAGATATTGAAGAGTCTTCTCATGATGTTCGAATTTTTATAAGTTCATTTGGAGACAATCCATAGTAGTAGCAGTGCATACATTAATTAATTAGTCTGATTTTTTTGTCTAGAATGTGTGTATGTGTAAATATAAATACGCAAGCACTTGAAGATAAGTAATTACTTTGTGTCCACATCTTATTTAATATTTACAAAGGTAAGTAGATTCATAATGATTTTCGATTTTCTTCCTTTTTTTCTGTACTAAATCATTGACTTCAGCTTCGGACATTTTGTCGTTTGTGTGCCTTCTTCGCCTCGCGTAGTTCCTAAAAAAATGTTTCGTTTCTTTGGCACCTCCCTAAATAAATGGGCTGTGAAGAGATTAATGTTCATATTCATTCATATTATGAAATTTCGATTTTTTTGTCTTTCTTCTTGTACTACTTGCATTTTGTCTTTTGTGTGGCTTCTTGTCCTCGCCTAAACTTCTCAAACCGGCCATTTTAAATTTCTATGAGCACGTGTTTTCCAATTGTTGTTATAATAGCAATGATGGAGAAAACCGTAATTTTCTTTTATTTTCTAGATAACAATAAGTTAAAATTCACAAAACAATCATAGAAAGAAAATAATTATGTCAAAGGAGATTGCAAAATAGAAATCATTAAATTCGACCTTGTCGATCTAGTAAAGAAATGAGTGGCCTTACTGTATAAAGGGGGCAGGAAGAGCCCTGCCTAATCCTAGTCACTAGTCTTTTGATGTGTTGATTTGTAATTATTTTTGTAAGATTTATATATACTCCATAAGCATAAACAAAAGAATTGCTTATTGTGATTTATATTTTTAATCTTTTGGGTGCGTATAAGTTATGAATTTACCTTTTAGTCTTCCCGCCATGAATATGGCTCATGAAAATCCATCAATGCAAATTACTCCGGTTGGCCCCACGTGTTTTTTTTTTTTTTTTTCGGTCCTACTCTATTTCTATTTTAACACTCTATTCCTATTCTAATACTCACTCTCTAACTTTTGTCCTATTTCCTTGCAGGGCGTGGGAGTCGAAACCCACTCCTAAAACTACAGCGTCCCCACCCCAACCCCTCTGAGAAGGTGCGGATTCGAACCCCCCACCTCTCCCTTCCAAGTTGAAAGGGTGGCCACTGGAGCAAACCCCAGTGGTTGCCCCACGCGTTTTTGGATATGACCTAACCATGCACTGACCTTTGACGGCTCATAAAGCCATTGACAACTTTTTCTTCATGTCCTAGGTACACTAGGACCGTCGCCAAAGCTTGCTTCGAGACCTTTTAAAATCTCTACATGTCCCTCACCTTTTCATGAGAAAATATTGGGTACATGAGACGTTTTAGCCTGGCAAACAAGAAGGCGCTCGGAGGACGACACGTGTCCTCGTGTCAGGTGCCATTTTGAAAAAATTTCGGACTAACTGACTGAGGACCAATCCGTCTCTCTCCCCTCCGCCTCCGCTGGTTGCTGTGAAGATGGAGAACCGGATGGAGATATGAAGATGAGCAATAAGCAGATGGAGATAAAGAACAGAATCTAGTGTAGAACAATCAATTCTGAAAATGCTTCATGTTTCGTTGTATTAACAAATCATTGAAGTACAATGTATCTGGAACATCAATGAATAAAGATCCCCCTTCTACTTCCTCTCGTTCGTCTTACTTGTATCTTCAGTAGCCTTTGATCATCCTTCGAAGCTTTTCTATAACACCGAACATCCATGGAGGATTTCTCTTTCTTCTCTCTCTCTCTCTCTCTCTCTCTCTCTCTCTCTCTCTTTTCTGTCGAGCACTTCTTCTTCTTCTTCTTCTTTTCTGCATACCTTTCTCTAACCTCACGTCTCTAGTTATATGAAAGACAAACTACTAACAAAAAAACTGAATGTAGTTTGTTTAGTAAAAACAGACTACCACTAACAGATTACAGCTTATAACACACGTGTTAATTTTGCATATCTTGGCGATCCATGTCATTCTCCACTTCAGGTGTCTCCTTCATTGATGTTGAGCCAAGTTGGTCTTCATCATAAGTTCTTCACCGTTGATCATCTTTTCTGTATCGCCAAGTCCTCTGTTTTCTTTTGTTGATTGTTTTTCAACACGTGTCATTGCTGTTTTTCTTCTTCTTCAACTCCTGTTCTGTTTATATTTAACATTCCCCCGCAAATTGGGAAGGGTGAATGATCCCATTCCCAATTTGGTGCGAAGAGACATATGAGCTGATCGAGAGATGGGTTTAGTGAAAATGTCAGCTAACTGAAGGTGACTGGGAATATGGTGGATCTGAATGGAACCAAAAGACACCTTTTCACGAACGAAGTGAAAGTCAACTTCGATGTGCTTTGTACGAGCATGTAAGATTGGATTTGTTGTGAGAGAAATAGCTGATTTGTTGTCACAAAATAAAGATGTAGCTACTGGAAGAGGGATACCAATATCACGTAAGACAAAGCTAATCTAAGTTAGTTCAGCTATGGTAGAAGCTAGTGCTCGATATTCTGCTTCTGTGGAGGACCTTGAGACAGTGGATTGTTTCTTGGCTAACCAAGAAAGCAAATTAGAGCCAAGAAAGGTGCAAAACCTATAGTAGATCGGCGAGTGGTAGGACATCCCGCCCCCAAGATCTGAGAATCCATAGAGATCGGGTTGAACTCCCGGAGTGGAGATAGAAACCAAGATGGACAGTCTCTTTGACATATCGAAGGACTCGTTTTAATTGTAGAAAGTCTGCCACTGTTGGATGTTGCATCTTTTGACAAAGAAGATTTGTTGCAAAAGCTAGATTTGGTCGAGTGATTGTTATGTATTGGAGACCACCTACCAGGCTTCTGTATTCAATAGGATCAGTGAGCTAAGTTTCAACATTGTCCATGAGAACTGATCGAGGTGGCAAAGGTGTTGAGATTGGTTTGCAATCTGTCATATGAGCTTGTTTGAGTAGGTCAACAGCATATTTCGTTTGACATAGAAATAAATGCTGTGATGTGCGTTTGGCTTCAATGCCTAAGAAATAGTGAAGATATCCAAGGTCCTTCATATGGAACTGAAGGCTGAGAGTCTGAATTAATGTGGTTAGAAGTTGAGATGAGCTATCTGTCAAGATGATATCATCGACATATAGCAATAGTAATACTGTATGTGACTCAGTATGAAGGACAAATAAGGAAGGATCAGCTGTACTATAGAAAAAACCAATTTCAAGAAGGAAGTTACTGAACTTGTCGAACCAGGCTCTTGGAGCTTGTCGAAGGCCATATAGGGACTTGTGAAGTAGACAGACATGGCTTGATTTTTGAGGATGTATAAAGCCGAGGTTGTTCCATGTAGACAGCTTTCATTCAAGTCTCCATGAAGAAAGGCATTTTTCACATCAAGTTGATGTATTGGCCATTGTTTTGTTAGAGCTATGGACAGTACTATGCGAATTGTAGCATGTTTCACAACAGGACTGAAGGTCTCAATAAAATCAAGTCCTGCTTCTTGATGAAAGCCTTTAGCTACTAGTCGAGCCTTTAGTCTGTCTAGAGTCCCATCAGATGTCAGTTTGGTCTTGAAGACCCACTTACACCTACCACATTCATCTCGGTTTGTTCTTGGAACCAAAGGTCCGTGCATGATTGTCATACAGGGCACTCATTTCTTCTTGCATTGCACTATACCAAGCTTTATCAGCCAATGCTGACTAATGGATCTTGGTTCCATAGGAACTCGATACTCAACTAAACAAGCATATTTTGGATTTGGTTTGATAATACCTGTTTTGAGTCGAGTCTACATATGATGAACCACAGGATTACTTTGAGAAGAAGATAATCCAGGATTGTGTTGTTCTGGTTCAAGGCTAATATTAGTAGATAGTTCAGATTGTGAAGATGGAGAGCCAGATACTAGTTGTGTTTCTGTGATGAGTTCATTCTCGCATTGGTGCCGATGAAGCAACTTGTGGCATCTGTTCATTGTAATAACTATCCATTGTAGGATGATACTGACTTTTGCATGCTGACTGATGAGGAGAACTAGTGATTGTTATGTCAGCACTTGGAGGTTCGAGTAACTGAACTTCTCCAATCCATTGTCTGTATAAAGGTGTGTACTGTCCCTATTCATTGATCACCCTCTTGGTGAAAGGAAAAAGTGTTTCATCAAAAATCACATGGCTACTTATATATATGCGATTATCAGTAGGTACAAGACATCTATATCCTTTATGCAGGTCACTGTATCCCAGGAATACACAGGTAAGGGATCGAGGATCAAATTTGTGTTTTGTATATGGTCTTAAGCATGGATAACATGCACAACCAAACACCCTCAAATGATTATACTGTGGCTGACTATTATGAATCTTATTATAGGGTGTATCCATCTATAATTTTGGTGTTGGAAGTATATTTACAAGATAATTTGCTGTGACAAAGGCATCCACCCAAAATTTTAGTGGAACCTTGGAGTGATATAACATGGCTAATCCTAGTTCTACAATGTGACGATGTTTTCTCTCTGGAATCCCATTTTGTTCTGGAGTGTGTGGACAAGATAGATGTTATTTTATGCCACAATTTTGTAGATGACATTGGAATCTGTTACTGACAAACTCCCCTCCTCCATCACTTTGGAAAATTTTGATTTGATGATTGTACTGTTTCTCAACTAATTTCTGAAATCGAACAAAGATATCATAGAACTCGACTAACTTCATAGGATATAGCCAGCTATATTGTGAGAAATTGTCAACAAAAATCACATAGTATCTAAACTTCTGAAAAGAATTGACTGGTGAGGGTCCCTAGATGTCACAGTGAATCTTTTCTAATGGCAAGTTCGATGTAGAATCTGATAATGGAAAGGGTAGAGCTGTACTTTTTGCTATTTGACAGCTGCTGCAAACATTGGAAGAAGTTGAAGTAAATTGGATCAGCTTCTGTTGTTGTAGATGTTGCACTGTCTGAGAATTTGTATGAGCTAGCCTCTGGTGCCATATGTCTTTATCAACAGTTTTCTGTCTTTGAGTAAAGAAAGCTGCAGTCGTCTCTGTATCAACTTGATAAAGACCTCTAGTCTTCCTTCCGAGCTTGACTGTTACTTTGGTATTGTTGTCCTTTACATAAACACCAAGTTTGTCAAAGATAAAAGAGCAAGGATAGTCATTTGTGAGCTTTGAAACTGAAAGAAGATTCTTCTTTATTTCTGGAACTATGAGAACATCGTTAAGAGGTAATGTATTACCTTCGTATTTAAACAGTGTTACCAATATGTGTAACAGTAAGCACGATCCATTTCCTACCATCACAAAGACGATCCTTGGTATTTAGAAAGAGTATGAAGAATACCAGATTAGTGCCGATGTGGGTCAGAGCACCAAAGATCGGGTACCATTCACTTCCTTTTGGATCTTCAATATGCATTGCTGTCAATGCTTTGCCGAACATCTTCTACTTGATAAGAATTGTCAAAGCGATACCAACATCGGAGAGCATCATGCCTAGGACGTTTACATATTTGACATTCCAATCTAGCAGAACCTGTGTCTTTCTCATCCTGTAGATTTTTACTTGAATTTAATGAGAAAGAAGGATAAGATTTGGTATTCTGGTACCTTTGGGAGTAGTTGGCATAGGGTCGAAACCCCTGATTAGAAGCAGAGAAGTTATTTCTTTGTCTGAAGTGTTGATCTCCTTGCACTTGAATTGGTGCTTCTCTCTATAGTTCGGATTTCTTTCAAAAGATAACCAAATCCTCGACCTTTATTAGTAGCAGTTCTGCCACGACCATAACTGCGGCCACCTCTGTAGCAGTTCTCCATCAGTATTCTCTTTAGGATGTATCTGAGATTGTCTCTGCCCAAAATAGGCCAAATTTGGATTGAACTGACTTCAGGGATAAGTCTTCATCCTTGACTCAAACCTTTCTAGCTGAGCAATAACCTCATCATAATCAGGTTGAGGCTTTAAACAATATATGGTGGTTCGAAGATTTTCATATTCAGGACCTAAACCTTCCAGCACACCAAAAATTTTGGTTATTTCATCCACAGGTTTGCCTATTGCATTCAACTTATCACATATAGATTTGTATTCTCTAAGATAGGCAGAGAGAGTTTGATCTAGCTTTTGGCAAGATTGTAGTTTCCCTCTGAGTTCAAATTCTCTAGCAATTGATTTTTGTGTAAATCGCTTTAGAAGAGTCTGCCATACTTCAAAAGATGTATCTAAGCCAATTATTAGACTCAAAATATTCTCAAAGGATGACAGCTCCACTAATCCAAGATGATACCAACCGATCTGTTCTTGTCCAACAAGATAGTCGGGATTAACTAGTTCGATTCACAACCTTCAACATCATTTTGCAGCATTCGAGGAGGTGAAGGAATATCACCATTAATGAAACCAAATAGTTCTTGGCTTTTCAAATCGTTGAATCCGAGCTTGCCATAACAGAAAATTTCCTTCGGTAAGTCCGATTGTGACAAAATTCGAGATGTTCACATGTATTGGAAAAGGATACTTTGGTGTTCTTATTGCCATTGTCACAAAATTTCAGCTTGAGAGAGAAGATATCAGTAATACTAATGAATCCTTATAGGATTTGAAGTTGCTGTTGCTTCAGGTTCTCCATTTTGACATGAATAGCAACGTCTGAATAAAATTTTCTTCATCCGATACAGTGAATCAACCTTGCTCTGATACCATGTGAAGATGGAGAACCATATGGAGATATGAAGATGAGCAATAAGCAGATGAAGATAAAGAACAGAATCTAGTGTAGAACAATCAATTCTGAAAATGCTTCATGTTTCGTTGTATTAACAAATCATTGAAGTACAATGTATCTGGAACATCAATGAATAAAGATCCCCTGTTCTACTTCCTCTGTTCTGTCTTACTTGTATCTTCAGTAGCCTTTGATCATCCTTCAGAAGCTTTTCTATAACACCGAACATCCATGGAGGATTTCTCTTTCTTCTCTCTCTCTCTCTCTCTCTCTCTCTCTCTCTCTCTTTTCTGTCGAGCACTTCTTCTTCTTCTTCTTTTCTGCGTACTTTTCTCTAACCTCACGTCTCTAGTTATATGAAAGACAAACTACTAACAGAAAAACTAAATGTAGTTTGTTTAGTAAAAACAAACTACCACTAACAGATTACAGCTTATAACACAAGTGTTAATTTTGCATATCTTGGCGATCCATGTCATTCTCCACTTCAGGTGTCTCCTTCATTGATGTTGAGCCAAGCTGGTCTTCATCATAAGTTCTTCACCGTTGATCATCTTTTCTGTATCACCAAGTCCTCTGTTTTCTTTTGTTGATTGTTTTTCAACACGTGTCATTGTTGTTTTTCTTCTTCTTCAACTCCTGTTCTTTTATATTTAACAGTTGCTTCATCGCCCCCACCTTGACGTCGACGCCGACGCCGACGCCTCCCTCTCACGACATCCGCTCTGCTCTCTCTCTCTCCCCTTTGCGAAGTCGTGCCTCGCTTCCAACGAAACGACGGGCTCAACGGCGCCGGCGATGGTGACGAAGCAGAAGATGGAGACGAAGAAGCAGAAGCGCATGTGCTTGGGGTTCTGGATATGGCTCGTCGCGTTGGTCGCGATCCAGCTCGCCCTCATCTACCTCCCAAGGAACCTTCGCCTATCCACCCGCCCCGAGGTCGCCACCCCTCTCACCAGCATTCGCCGCCGTAACGCCGCCTCTCTTCACTTCGTTGATCGATTCCCAATCCCCGATCCCCCGCCCCCTCCTCCCTTGAAATTTTGGTGGTTCATTTTTTGATACGATTTCTGGTTTTTCTTGTTTGTGCTGCCTACGGTTGGCAAAGGCTACAAGTTGAAGCAAAGAGGGCGATGTCCCCCTACGTAGGTTCAGCTCCGTTCAATCTCTGGTGTGTCGCTGTTTGATGCTTTGATCCCTTCCACAGGTTCCATGTATCACGGTTCTCCTTTGCTGTTGCTTGTTCTTGGACCTCTCGCTGTGAAAAGGTAACTACCGGAGTATAATCGCCGATGCATTTTGAAGGCTTGGTTGATTGTGAGCTTTGTTGGTTATCTACTAGAACTGAACTAGATTTATCTGGCGTTATCAAAGCGGAGGCTGTGGCTTATGTGGAAAGTTGTTTTCGATTCCAGAAATTGAATTTCCGGTAATGGTATATGCTGTCATAATTGAAACTTGGATCCACTTTCAGTCGAATCCAACCATGTTTTTCTGTACATGTCTCAATTCTATCTCCTTTGCTTGTGCTTGTGCATATGCATCGTCTTTTGACCTATTATAAAAGGCCTCAGGTAGGGCAAGGTGCTAGCTAAGTGCGTGAATCAATTGGCCATTTGTGTAAGTCTTCATCTGGGCAGGGCATGGCCTTCAATTGGTTGTGCATTTGCATCTCTGTTTCCTAATGGCCTGCATCCTTTTCTCCTTCTTCTTTAAATTTGGTTGCTTTAGATTGTAGTGTAATGATAGCATGCTTATATTGGACTTTTTTTCCACTTAGCTTTATGCTGATGGAGATTCACTTGGCCATGTATCTAGCCTTTTTGTCTGGTTGTGATTTATCCATTGATCACAATTTAAATCTGAGATATTTGCCCTGCATGGCATGCCGTTCTGCATATAGAGAACTTAGCAGTTGTAGTGCTTTAATGTAGTTTTATGCTGTTTACATATATGTTCCCTGGGTAATATCTTTGCCTATGCCATGCAGATTTTGCCACTATTTAGCAAGCATAAGGTGGTATATTTCAATAAGACAGATGCTCGTTTGGCAAACAATGGAATTTCACTAGATCTTCAGAGGCTCAGATGTCAAGTCAATATAAGCATGCTATCATTACACTACAATCTAAAGCAACCAAATTTAAAGAAGAAGGAGAAAGGGATGCAGGCCATCAGGAAACAAAGATGCAAATGCACAACCAATTGAAGGCCATGCCCTGCCCAGATGAAGACTTACACAAACGGCCAACTGATTCACGCACTTAGCTAGCACCTTGCCCTACCTGAGGCCTTTTATAATAGGTCAAAAGACGATGCATATGCACAAGCACAGGCAAAGGAGATATAATTGAGACATGTACAGAAAAACATGGTTGGATTCGACTGAAAGTGGATCCAAGTTTCAACTATGACAGCATATACCAATTACCAGAAATTCAATTTCTGGAATCGAAAACAACTTTTTGCACAAGCCATAGCCTCCGCTTTGATAACGCCAGATAAATCTAGTTCGCCTAGCAGATAACCAGCAAAGCTCACAATCAACCTAGCCTTCAAAATGCATCGGCAATTATACTCCGGTAGTTACCTTTTGACAAAGAAGAGGTCCGAGAACGAGCAACAAAGAAAGGAGAACCGTGATACATGGAACCTGTGGAAGGGATCAAAGCATCAAACAACGACACACTAGAGATCGAACGAGCCGAACCTCGCGTAGGAGACATCGCCACTGCTTCAACCAGTAGCTTTTGCCAACTGCAAGCGGCACAAACAAGAAAAACCAGAAATCGTATCAGAAAATGAACCTCCAAGATTTCAAGGGAGGAGGGGGCGGGGGATCGAGGATTGGGAATCGATCGATAGAGAGAAGAGAGGCGGCATTATGGCAGAGAATGCTGGTGAGAGGGGTGGCGACCTCGGGGCGGGTGGACAGGCGGAGGTTCCTGGGGAGGTAGACGAGGGTGAGCCAGAACGCGACCAATGCGACGAGCCATATCCATAACCCCGAGCACACGTGCTTCTGCTTCTTCGTCTCCGTATTCTGCTTCGTTGCCATCGCCGATGCCATCGAGCTCGTCGTTTCGCTGGAAGAGAGGCACGACTTCGCGGAGGGGGAGAGAGAGAGCAGAGCGGACATTGAGAGAGGGAGGCGTCGGCGTCAGGGTGGGGGCAATGGAAGCAACCAGCAGAGGCGGAGGGGAGAGAGACAGAGAGGAGAGAGAGGAGAACGGGGAGAGAGACGGACTAGGTCCTCAGTCAGTTAGTCCGAAATTTTTTCAAAATGGCGCCTGACATGAGGACACGTGTCGTCCTCCGAGCGCCTTTTTGTTTGCCAGGCTGGAACGTCACACGTTTTCATGCCTGCGCTACACTCCTGATATCCTCTCAATTCTCTCTCACACCAATTGAAATTCCAGCAAGAAACTTACGTAGATTTGACAATTTAACTCGCCCATGAATAACAATCAAGGAGGCCGTCAAGCAACCGCCAACAAACCTGGGATTGAGGTCATGAAACAGATGTTATTGCCTTCCATGTCGGAAGATATGAAGGGAGTGCCGAAATTGTTGAAAGAATCGGCAGGCGAAAGCAGCTGCTGCATCTTCAGAGTCCCTGAGGCAGTTGCCGGAGTAAATGCCGCAGCGTGCTGGCCTTGCACCGTCTCTATTGGCCCGTACCACCATGGGAATCCGGCGTTGCAGATGCTTGAGGAGCACAAGTGGAGATACCTCCGTGCTATGCTGGACCGAATCCATCCGCATGGCATCGGGCTCGAGGATCTCATCGGTGTGGTGGGGCCCAACGAGGAAATGATCCGGCATTGCTACTCAGAGAGCACCGACATGTTCAGCGGACCTGATTTCGTGAAAATGATGGTTCTCGATGGATGCTTCATCATCGAGCTCCTCCTTCGAGGGGTAAGATCTGAAGAACCAGATGATCCCCTAATAAGAAATTCGTACTTGTTCACTTATCTTGTGCGGGACCTTCTACGGCTTGAGAACCAGGTCCCGTACTTTGTTCTGGAGGATTTGTTTGAAATCACGAATGTTTCGAAAGTAACATTTACCTGGGTCGATCTTGCCTCCCGTGTCTTCACTTGCTATGTGGAAGGATCTTACCGTGACTGGGAAAGACAGGGCGATGTAAAAGGAATGCATTTGCTCGATTCATTTCGACTGAGCTTAATTCCTCAGGGTCGACGAAATAAGAGCGAGTCTCCTGAATCGATCCCATCCTTTTACAACTCTTTTACATCTATCAAGTCAGCTTCCGATTACTGTCGACTGGGATTTAGATTTACACAGAAGTATCCAGCCAGCGCCTTAATGGAGATCAAATTTGACGTCCAAAGCCAAGTCTTTTCGATTCCGGAACTTAGAATTGATGACACTGTCAATTGCATCCTCCTCAATATGGTTGCTTTTGAACAATGTCATGGCTATTGCGACAAGCATGTAACTGCCTATGCCATGTTCATGGGACGCCTCATTCAAACAAAAGATGATGTAAAAATTTTGTGTGACCAAGTCATTCTTCAGAATCACAGTGTGAGCGATGTTGCCCAACTCTTCCGTGATGTCTGCAAGGATGCTTCTTGTGATAGCGAGGCGGAATATCTAAAAGAGATTGGAATCGAAGATTTGTATACCCCATTTCGTATGTGGAAAGCACTCGTGAAAGAAGTATATTTTTCCAATCCAGAGGTGTCTATTTCGGTGATAACTCTTCTAGTGACGCTTACAGGCGTGATTCATACGGTGTATGCTCTATTGCAATACTATCAGCCCAAGTAGCAGGCAACATCTAGAAGCTACATCTTCTGTATTAATTCCATTACATGTATTGACTCTGCTTTCAGTGAATCTTTTGAGTTGCTGATACTTTCCTCGTGGCCACATCAATCTTGAATAAGCGATCAAACGGATATTCATCACTAAAGTGATCACTAGGGGAGAGCTGATCTACTAGCCCCGGCCAGTTCAAAACTGTGCACTTTTTTTCCTGAAATTTTCAAATTTAGGAATTTTAATTGATTAAACCACGCTCTGAAACTATCAAAGCCAAAGTAAAACAACCAAAAAAGCAAAAAAAGTGAACTGGTGCAACATTGTCTTCATTTTACTAGCCATGCTAGATACTTTGTCTGACAAATACCTGCACTTCTCCGCCCATAAAGAGCACTATGTATCAAAGAATTGAGAATACTCCAGGACCAATGAAGCAGCTAATGTATGTATCTCTACCACTGTCAACCTATTCTCTAGTTGTCTCTTCCAAATATCAGAGTTATCACAACGTAGAACTTGTTCTCCAGTTGACTACCCTCGTAACATAAGCCGAACTCCAAAGCGAACTCACGAAATCCTGCATGCGATATTCCCTGCATAAGCAGAATGTTTGCATAAGTGACTGCTGAAAATTTGGCGAAATATCAAGGTACGCGCGCATCAAAATCTGGGTATTAGGAAAGAAAACCATAATTGGAGCATGGTGGCACGTTATGTACCTTAGACTGGCGTAAATAGACGGGCGCCTTGTAACGCCCAACAGAAGCCATGCTTCCCAAATGCCTGCACACAAATGGGTCTCTTAGAGGTATGTCTTTTGAGCAAAATGCTTTCCCTCCATTTTGCTTCTCCATCCTACGAAACAGCTCCTCCAAGAATTTTCCTTCCCTTTCCGCGACCTGTTTCAGAAAATTAGCATTCATATTATTTCCAATTAAAGAAGAAAACTGAGCCTTTATGCAATGGGCAAAATTGATAGTGAATGGCCACTTCCAAGTTCAAATGGAAGTATGCGTGCCACATCTTGTACAGAGTAGGACAAGGAAATAAAGTTCAAGATTTTTGCCTGAGAAGTAAAGAGTGGAGATCAAACCAAAAACAACAGCGAGAAATCTTCAAAGGAATCAGACTAGTTGACTGGAGCTGAGCTAAAGCACCGGCCTCTCCATCTGTTCGAGAAAACTTGATCACACATCGTTTGACTATGAGATCTATATGCTCTTTATATATATATATATGTGGCATCTCTCCATTTATGAGTATAAGCTTTTGGATTGGATTAGCTAACACACTCCGATATGAAATAGTTGAGAGGACAAATCATCCACTTGGAAGATGGTTAAATGCTAAAATGAGATTATCACGAAGTTGTTGATTTAAGGGACAAAGTGGAGAAAAGAGACCTTCTCTCCCCACGTTTCACCAGCGGATTAGGAAGATTAAGTGACTTGACAAACTCTGAAGGTTCAACACCGGCGGACCAGATTAGGAGACCGTTTGGAACATCTGTCCCATCATTCAGCACGATT
Source organism: Eucalyptus cloeziana (assembly GCA_014182715.1). Classification (NCBI taxonomy): domain Eukaryota; kingdom Viridiplantae; phylum Streptophyta; class Magnoliopsida; order Myrtales; family Myrtaceae; genus Eucalyptus; species Eucalyptus cloeziana. The sequence goes on from CM024638.1 coordinate 34,163,396, forward strand.
TTCTCCATATGCATCTCTTTCACCGGGCCTTTTTTAAGACAAATTCCAGACTAGCATTGCGAGCATTAAATCATCACCACAATGAACTGCTAGAAAAGATGACGGTAACTTGAGAAAGAAAACCAACTTATCCTTCTTAAGATCATTAATCATTGAGAAATTGTAAGTGAAAACAGTGAGCATCTACTTCTATTCCTGAAACTTCGTAAGGTTGCTCTGTTAAGTGCAATTCATAAGGTTGAAGAGTTAAGATAGCTGGATTTTCAGAGAACATGAGGTTCAACAGAAGCTTCTTCCCGATTTCTTTGTCATGATTCACCTCAGGAAGCAAGTAGGTGTGTTCCTTGAGACCCTTTAAACTGAAAGTCAAGGGCTCGGTTCTGGCTGCGACGACCAGCTTGTTTGTATGCAACTTTAAACAGGTAAGGCTCTTAAGGCAGTCCGCCATTGGCAACTACTTTACACCTGGTCGATGAGGAACAGGATCAGCAAAATAGAAAATCATGAAGGAAAAACATGGCGGATCTGCAACAACTAGTGCTATTTGACATTTCTTACCGGTGCATCTTCAGTTTCATCATGTTGAAGAAATTAAATTTTACCCTATCTCTTTATATAGTATGCACCTAAAACACTTTTCAGCATGTCTGACACCAGGGATAATGCGTGTCGATATTTGTTAGTATATTTGATTTGCCAGGTAACTGCCGATGGAAACTTTTATAGCTGGCAACATCGACGGAAATGCAAAAGTATGGACAGTGCATGTCAATGATCTTTTATACAGCATATAATAAATTTCTGATGTTTGTCAATTGCTAATGGAAGAACATGGAGGAAAATTCTATCTACACATCCCGAATAATCAAGCAATGCATGCTAAATGAAACTGACTACATCCTTCCAGGGAAAAAGTATAATGAACATACAATAGCCAGATATTCGACTTACTTCATGCTTGCCAGCGTCAATTCCAGTGCAGGAAGCCTAGTAGAAGAACGAATTGGGAGTTGCCACACGAGCAGGCTGTATCCGGCTAATGGCTCAGCAGCTGAATGGAACTCCATGGCTCGATGGAAGAAGGGGAGTGAAAACCATGTGATTTCAGGGAGAAATCCACACGATATCAATACACATTCACATCAAACCCTTTCATAAACCAGCAAGCCACCTAACCCGTCCCAAGAACGACCTTCCTCGGTTTTCCTCTAGGCTTAGTCGGCTGGAGACCTGGATATCTGAAGTTCTCATACGATGAGAAAATTTCTTCTGATTTTCCATAAGCAAATAAAAGATGGAAAAAAGCACATATTTCTTGGAGGAAAGGCGTTGATTGTAATTGTCTCATTCAAATTGATGATTTCATCAATCTCATTTAACTGCCAATCTCACAAGCGTGAGCATGAGCATGGAGTTTTTCTTGGTATACCATGACCGAGAACAATGAAAAAAGAATGTCAACAGAGACAAATGGTTTCCTCTAAACAATTAAAGCTGTAAATATACATGGCGAAATTCCTCTCTTCACGAGTCAATCGTAGAAATGAAGTTCATTTCACCTTCTCTGTCACGGGATGAACACCCGAAGATAAGCAGAACAAAAGGAAGAACAGAGTTTTTTTCCTCCCAGAAATTCTATTAATTCCTCAAGGTAGATCACATCAAGGGTCACTAGGTGAATACAGTTCAAGAGCATGCCAATCACACGAGGAATATGTAATAGACAAACTACAAAGAGGTAAAATAAACCAACTGCAGATCTAACCAAGAAGCTCTGTTAAGAAAAACCAAAAATCGTTTAATACCGGTGCCTTAACAATACGAATACGGCAACCAATCAAAGAATAAGAACAAGAACACGTTTACATGTAGACCTACTGAAAAAATGAAGCAAGAAGAAAGGACGTGGAAGCAAGCCTCCAGGATGTAACGAAGCGAACCACCGTTGAGAAACATGTTGATATGTCTTTTTGCCACTGTTGGAATCCGATGCGTCTCCAAATGTTGTAGAAAGGAGGAGATGGTCTATCAACTCAATCAAATGAAGGGCATTTCCAAAAAAAGATCGTTAATGACTTCTTTAAATTGGAAAAAAAAAAAAAGATGCAGATATTTACAAAAGAGAACAAAGACTAAATGAGTAAGTTTGAATAGGTGTGATCTATTTTAGGATGGGCAGTTCCCACCCTGGAACTGAAACAGCCCACTAAAAACCAGTTCCAATTAAAATTAGGAACTGTCTGTTAGTTCCATAGACCTAGCTGGGTATTAGAACGTTGGTTCAATCCAGGTTTTCGGGTGGGTCCATGGCTAGAGGCGACTGAAAGCAAGAGCGACAAAGGGAGCAAGAACACTAGAGGCAATCTAGAGCAAGAGTGAGAGACAGAGAGAGGGATTGATGAGGCTAGAGGCCACCAAGAGAGAGATAGGGAGGTGAGGCCGTGAGATAAGTGAGATGAGAAATGGAGAGAAAGCTGGCGCTCTGATTTGAAAGGCTAAAACTTAAAAAATTATTATATATGTATATATCAATTCAAGTGAGCAGGAGGGTGGTTCCACACCTAAATCGAGAAATGGATCGGTACTCATTGATTTCAGTAAATTAAAACTAGTACCAGATTGATCTATATAGGAATTGCCGATTCTAGACGGTCCCCAAGTTTTTTTTTTTACACATCCCTAAGTAAAAATGTGTATATAATGGTTATTTGATTTTCAACAATTTTTTTATCATTCCTTTTGAATGACTAATTTTTCTAATATGTTAACTGGGATTATATCTCCAGTCTGTCCCACTCTACTCTGAGATGGCCCCTTACAAATACAGAGGTGCTCTCAACATTGGGTTCCAATTATCCATCACGGTTGGAATCCTGATTGCTAATGTCCTCAACTACTTCTTCGTGAAGATCAAGGGCGGTTGGGGGTGGTGCCTGAGCCCTGAGCCTCGGCGGCGCTGTGGTCCCCGTCCTCATTGTCACCATCAGGTCCTTCGTCCTCCCCGATACCCCAAACTTGATGATTGAGCGGGGTGAGCGTGAAGCGGCCAAGGCGGAGCTGAAGCATATCCGCGGCGTTGAGAACGTCGATGAGGAGTTCGACGACCTTGGATGAACCTCTTGCAGAGGAAGTACAGGCCTCACCTCAGCATGGCAACACTGATTCTCTTCTTCCAGCAGCTCACCGGGCGATCAACGCGATCAAGTTCTACGCCCCCATCTCGTTCAACACCCTGGGGTTCGCGAACAACACCTCCCTCATGTCCGCCGTGATCACGGCGCTCATCAATGGCGGCGCCACGTGGGTCTCGATCTACGCAGTTGATAAAGCGGGTAGGTGAATCCTTTTCTAGAGGGTGGAGCTCAAATGCTGATCTGCCAGGTTCTTGATCTGATGACTTTTGCTACGACCAGATTCTTTTGCAATCACTTTGTTTAGTGCGTCAGACATATGGTTAAATGTCGTAACAAGCAATTTTTTAATAGTCACTCAATTCGTATACATTATTAAGTAATCCTATCACATATACTAAAATGAATTTTAATTATTAGATACGATGAGAACATCATTTCCAATAGTTCATTCATATTTAAAATTATTTATATATTCTATTCATGTTTATAATTTCTTTTGTAGATTTGACACTATATTCGGTCCTTATCATCGTGATACATCCCTGAAAATTGAGCATATAGATGTGCAATTATACTATTCATGTTCAGATTGTTGTAGCATCGGCGATTGGTGCGAAAATTCGGAGTGGACGGGGAATCCAGGCGAGTTGCTCGAGTGGTACGCGGGCATGGTGGTGGCCTTCATCTGCACCTACGTGGCCGCGTTCGCCTGGTCATGGGAGCCGCTCGGGTGGCTCGTGCTGAGCGAGATCTTCCCCCTGGAGATCCAGTCGGGCGCCCAGAGCATCTCGGTCAACATGGTCTTCACGTTCATGGTGGCTCGGGTCTTCCTCAACATGCTCTGCCACATGAAGTTCGGGCTGTTCCTGTTCTTCACCTTCTTCGTGCTTGCCATGTCCATATTCAACTACTTCTTCTTGCCCAAGACGAAGGACATCCCGATCGAAGAGATGGGCATGGTGTGGAAGAAGCACTGGTACTGGTCTAGATTCGTTAGTGACAACTATGTTACTAAAGGAGGGATTGAGATGGGTTATGGCGGATAGAACTCGAAACTTATTCTGTCGTTTCTAAAGGAGGGATCGGGATTGAGATGAGCGACTACAGGAGGGAACCCGCAATGTGTATGAGCGAAGAATTTTGTGAGATATTGGACAATATTTTCCTTAATTTCCAGTTTGTCGTGGTGAATTATTTTTCTGTGTTGAATTCATCATGACAAATTAGTGAAGTTGCAATAGCGATACGGTTCGTCACTTTGCCAAACAAAATTGATTTACTATAATTGATGAATAAATTGCGATTTTCAAACTTGCATCTAATAGTTTATATTAGTATTGAATGAGGTTATATAGTCCTTGATTTGACCCTATGTAAGGAGATATTGTATCATTGCAAACGTTTTCTACAGAGTTCTCACTACTTGTGCTTGTCATTTGGTACAAGTTCTATCGATAAACCGAATTGATTTGATATCGCACAACTCAAAAAAAGGTTGTTTATGGAGCTAAGATGAGTAATTTTCAAAGCTCATCAGAGTCTAGACACAAGTTTAATTAGGTCTTCAACTTATTTTGACACCTTTATTGTTTACATAGGACGAGTTCAACCGAAGTTGACTGCATTCGATGGTAGAGATTTCGCAAATGTCACACGAATCAAGTCTACGCCATAAGTTTTGGGAATCAATAGGGGTCAGGCCATGCATGATTGCATCTCCATGGAGCCAAAATACTTTTGCCAGCTTCAAGTTCTTTTAGGAAATATCCTGGGATATCGGCAGAGAGTGCAATTTATATCTTTAAGGCTTCTCATTTGCCCTCCCGATGATCGTAGCATTCAACCACATTCAAAAGATTTTGTAATGCCGTGGCGATGCGGGAGCACGTATGACCCATGAAATCTTTCATGTGCTCTGATGTATCGGTCGTTCTCTTCCTTCTTTCATATATCCGCAATCAGACATTAGTTCTCTTGTCCATCTCTCACTTTGCTTGTTGCATGCAGCTTGTGATAAAAATGAACGGGACAAAACGAGCACGCCACTGCGAAGGAACCAAGCATGCCATTCCAACGGCAAGCGTTTGGCTTCATTCGACCAGTAATCTCTTCGCTTTTCCTTGCTTCCGGTGTGTTGGTCTGTCTATTTCGCAACGCCTTGAAGTCCTCCAAGACATTTCTTCTTGGACCCTGGATCGGTTCCATGAGCATGGAATCCTCAGGTGCAATCATATTCCAAGTAATGTCATTCCTTGAAATAAGATTCGTGTTCGATTGTTTGGATGACAAAAAGAAAAATTTTGGCCTTCTAGAAAAGAAAACTTCTCGGCCATGACTGGTGATCGGCGATCGTCTTGGCAATTGAGCTGGCCATTGGGGACCAGCTACTAGTGGCAACCAACAACGGTGGCAGTGACAATGATGGAGTTGTGTTTTTGATAGTTTTTCCAACGCATAAGTGGAATCTCAATGCTAACTATTGCTAGGTAATACAATTCGGCCCTTATTGAGGATTATCCATAAAATTATACTTTGCTTTCTCTCCAAACATGAAAAATGTAGGAATTGGATCGCATTCCTTGAGTAACGCAATTTTGCATGGAACTAAAAGCTTGAGTTGCTAGAGAACGGGGCGAAATATGTTTTGGATTTTGATTTCCGCCAAGGGTATTACCTCCATGTTTTTTTATATCTTTTGGAAGAAATTTGAATAACTCGAGGTTCTTCTCCAATTCAAACTTTCTCGGCTCTTTGCGCTCAAGCTAGACTTAGCAATTCGCCTCAAGCATTCCTGTTGGCAACTCTTCTTCAGATGCTTCGGGCTTGCCTAATCTTGTTGGAAATAAGAGTGGATATAATGCAGGTAATTTGTGGTTTAACTTAGGTTGTCACTGAAAATGCAATGAAATTTGGCTAGAAATGACTTGCTGCATTCTCAGAATATTCCTTCCGTTGATGACCTTCAGAGGCAAGTCAGACTAGCAGCAAAACATAGATCTGAAGGCTGTGTTGAGTTGAAGTAACTTCTAGAATTCACCGGCAACATTGCATTGCTTCGGGTATCTCTTGACGATTTAAGTTGGAAGTCTGCTGCTAGGCCAGTATCAAGCAAGTCTCTTTTTCACAGGAAAAGGCGACCGGCTCTACACCACCCACGACCAACTATCCAAGATTGGTGAGCGTGTTGCCAAAGCCTCATCAGGATGTTGGCAACTAGAAAGTCTCTCCATACGAGATAAACCATAGCTAGGCAATGCAACAAGAGTTGTTCGGAGAACCAAGCGATAAAGTCTTGGGGCGTTAGTATGAATTGTTGTCCGTTGGCTAAACCCATTGTTTGTAGTAATGTGGGCTTCTTGTCGGCATTAGCATGAATTCTTGTCTTTTGTATGATGGCTGAGCCCATTTGCTTGCTATGATTGCATAACCTATCCAGAAAAGAGGGAAAAAGTACTAGCACATGATATTATGTTTACCATTTGATGGCATTGGGTTGAATCGATCAAGAATTTTCTCTATGTTTTTCCTAAACAGAACATACAGCCTCTCCCTGTAGATGTTTCATATCGTTTGCTATCAAAATTTGTTACCTTAACCCTCAAGATGAGAGTCGCTCATGGCCATTCTACATAGCATATCCCAAGATGGGGCCTCAAGTCAAGCAAGCATAACAAAGAATATAATCCATCCGTCCTTGTTGTTGAAGCTATCCCTCGCATCACAGACTAAACTATCTCGCTAGCTGTATGGCTGCCCGAGCTGCCATGTCTAGGTTGTCGGAACACTATCCTCCTTGATGCCTGCTCGAAGAGTTCTAGCAGCAGCCATTTATGTATGGAGTTAGCCGGCTGATACTCGAAATTGGTATACTATTGAATTAAAGTCAAGAGAACTACTAACCCTCGTGGATCGAAAGTACATGGTAATTAAAGCGTCTGGGCCAAGATTTTGACCAAAAGAAAGTACATAGCAAAATGCTTCAGAGAGGAGATGTTGAAAAAGCTTCATAGGAATACTCGCTCCGCTTGATGGCGACAAGTTATATGGAGCACAAAATTTTCAGCGTGCCCTTCAAATTCACTACTATTGAAGTGAGGCCCTTCGGTTTGTGGACTTTTTACTGTCGACACCTAAATTTTGGCGACCCGTTTAATCATTTATTGTATTAAAAAAATTAGGGATTAATTTTATCCCTGAAAAAAAAAATAGTTAATTGCATAGCATATAGTTTAGGCGCATTTATTTTTAATTTGCATTTTTTGCATTTAGCATTGAACCGACGGTGAGCATATTCCGATAGGATTTTTTTCATATATTCAGGTAATATACACCAATGGGTATATTCTTGGGTAGAAAAGAAATTTTTGGATAGAATATGTGAAAAATAAAAAAGGGAATATTGCGCGATGTGCATATATTTTAAGAGCATATCTATAGGTATTATGCACAAGTGAAATGGGAAACAAAATATGCCACAAAGATCTAAAGTTCTTCCATTATAAAATGTGTTGTTCGTGCATGGACACGAGGAGGCCACACAATCGATACATATGGCCATAATTCAGAGCAAAATTCAATTATGAGAGTACAAGAGAGAAATCACGTGAGGGGTGGGCTGTTTTTTTTTTTTTTTTTTTTTAGAGAGAAATTGGCAAAGTGTTCGGAAGGGTTTGTTCAAGGGGGGGAAAGAATTCTTGAGAGAATACTTGGGTATTTGTGAAAGAGAGAAGAATGAGAGAGGAAAAAGCCATAGAAATTTGTTTTTTTTTTCTTCTGTGATTTGCTGACGATTGCCCCCATGTTCCATGGTTTGCCCTCGCATTTGTGTTGCCATCACACGACTATTCCGAAGATGCTTCTCACGTGGTGGGACGCTAAACTCGACGCCCCTTGTCACCATCCGGTTTTAGTCCTCTGGCGAATTCAAACAACATCGACATTGTGACAAGAAGCATATCCCTTTCTGAGCCCCGACGTCGAAGAGTTGCAGCTATTCCTCAACGTCGCCCACTTGAACCTGCCGGTGTTCTACTTTTGTCCGCGAGCCCAGAAATAGTTTTTGGATTCATTGGGTGGGCCTCACGGTGGTGGAATCGTCATTAGACCACCAACTTTTAATCACCGGTTACTCACCAAGCACCCGTAAAGTCTTGGTAATACCTCATTTGTCGATCCGCAAGCCTTGACGCCGCCGAGCACCACCACACACCGCCGGTCATCCGTTGAGCGGATTTCATTCGGTTCAAATTTGGTAATATTATTTGCGAAATTAGGTAATTATCTTATCTAAATTTGATTTGGATATTTTATTGCCTAATACATGCCTTTCGATATCTTACATGCATATTTGAATGATCGGCATATTTCCAGTTAGGGTTTATTGCCCAATCCACAACCGCACGCAAATTTTTTATTCCATCTATAAGGCTTTAGATGGAATAATTAATCACGCGGGAATAAAATTGATATCTTGATCTTTAAGGCTTAAGATCAATTTATTGATTTTATTAGCGAAATAATCAAGTTTGATTAGATATCGTTTCCAAATTCGAATGATGGATAATATCTTTGATGATTGTGAATGATTTGGTGCTTATTTTTTAATTACTTTATTTATCCCAAAAATACAAAAAAAAAAAAATTGCATTTGCATTCCATGTAGATTAGGATTGATTGCATGATAAGTTAGTTATTTTTTAAACATGCATGTTTAGAAGGCATTTAGAATCGATAACATTTCACTTTAGTTAGATTTTTATTTTTAGTGGTTTTTAATTACGAATTTTCATAAATAAAAAAATACAAAAAAATCATGCGCACGTCATATAGAATTAGGTTCATAAAATGCACGTCATTTAGTGATTATTGTTAGGCTCATTTAATTAGAAATTGCCTGTCATTAGAATTAGGTCATTTTGGTTAATTTAGATTGCATATTTAATTGTTGCATTTCTTTAATTTCGAATTTCATGGAAAATACCAAAAAAATTGCCTTAGAATAAATCAATTTCATTCTTTAGGATAGGCTGCATGCTCATATTTCACTTTCGTCATATAGCTTAGGTCATGTTGCTATGTCATGTCATGTGACGTTAGATTAGTAGCATTGCATAAAGCATGGTTCTCATTAAATAAATGAAAACAACAAAAATTGAGTAATTGCGTATTAATTAGAAATCATATCTAGGATTGTTGATGTGAATTCTGATCTAACAACGCAGATGCTTTTGTTGCTATGAGGTAAGTCTTGCAATTTATTCATTTGCTTTCTTGAGTGCTAAATTGGTGGTTTGCGCACTTGCATGATCACCTCATATGTTAGGGAAATAGATTTAAAATCAATCCAAGCTGCTTGCCAAACATTTTTTTTTAAAAATAAAGAATGGTACCAAAAGGGCATTAGAGGAATCTAGTGTAACCAAGTCCCCATACCCATAGTCTCTGGTTTGTAGGAGTAAAGTAAACCTCCCGTTGCTTTACTTGGGTTTCTAATCGACCCACCAAAAATAGATTAGTGGCGACTCCTAATTGAAAATCATTTGCATGTTAAGAACTTGAACTTAAGTCGCGAATTGGTATGGGCTTGGGAGAGCCTGAGTTAAGTCTAAGTTTAACAATCCATTAGCCAAACCCTAGATGGTTCACCCCCAAAAAATTGGTCGCGACATTTACTTTTTGATATTTGTTACCTCGCCACCAACTCTTTCATTTCTTAATGGTTCCAAAATGCTGCATGCCGACCTTCGTAAATGTTTGAATCACACCAAAATTATTCAAGAATTGTTAATCAGTGTTTGTAGCTCTGGTATGAGGTGTGGTGGGACTTCTCTCTTTTTTCTTGAGAAAAATACTAATAAATTTTTAACCTATTACAATAATATCAATTCACTTCTAAATATTTCAATTATGCTAATTGAGTTATAAAATTTTTCATAATTTGTCAATTGAGTCATTTTGATCCATTTTCACCAGAAATTGCTAACATTAAAAATTCTTACAATTTTTTAAAAAGTTGAATTTCATTATTTCTTTCTTTTTCTTTTTCTTTTCTTTCATTTTGGTTGAGGAGGGTCACGGCCCTCCCCTAGGCCCTCGCCAAATCCTACAACTAGTGGGGCCTCGAAGGCCTCATGTGGAGAACTTTTTTAAAATGTTAGCAAAATTTCATTCATCCGGGATTGACAAAAATTTACATCATTCACAGAGTATTTATGTAAAAAATATCAAAATGGCTCATGTGGATCACTTCTTCGTATCAATGTCTTAGGTTTTTTTAGATACTCCTATAACATCTTAAATGCTCACGTGAAAGTATCTTACTAATAATAAGGAAAAAAGAAAAAGTCTTTGACATAGTAAATCAACAGGCTTGATATATATATATATATATATATATATATATATATATGTTCACTGAAAAAGTGAGCTTATGAGACTAGATAGACAAAAATAAATGAGTTGTTATAATGATGGAGGAGATTGCAATAAGTTTAAATTACATGAAAGGCTATAGAATAAAAATAATTATGTCAAAGAAGATTGTGCAAAATGGAAATCATTAAGGTCAAGTGGCCTTACTTGTATAAGGGGTGGAGTGAGCCCTGGCCAATCCTAGTCATTGGTCGCCGGATGCGTTGATTTTGTAGTCATTTTTATAAGATTTATATATACTCCCTAAACAAAAACAAAAGAATTGCTTCTAGTGATTTAATTTATGAATTGACCTTTTTGTCTTCCCGCCCTGAAAATGACTAATCAAAATCAATCAATGCAAATTGCGTCGTACGGCCCCACACGTTTTCCTGTCAATCACGTGTACGCTCACTCGTCTTCATTTGGCCCACTCGTTTTTGGATGACTTTTCTTCTCTCTCTCGTCCTTCTCTCTCCTCTCGACCTCTGCTACAATGGAACCATCTCCAGGGTTCGCCATTGCAGCTTGTTCGGTTGTTCCATGGCAACCCATCCTGTCCGTGGAATAAATTTTTATTTAGAATTTTTTTTTATTCCCTAACAATTTTCTAAATATTTTTATGTATTTGAAAATTTCACAAAATTTCTTATTTGATAACCATATAAAATTTCTCCCTCTTACGTTCTTTTCCATTCATTGATGGGCAGCGACTTCATGCTGCGAGAGGTAAGGGCGAGTGATAAAAAGAGTTTTATAATAAGAAATTTTTTTACTTTTCATTTCTATTCCAAAATTATTTATAGATTAAAGATTTGTTTCAAAAATAGAAAAAAGAAATTGTATTATCAAATAGATTTTTATTTCAAATATGTTCTTAGGAACTGAAAAATAGATTTGTCTAGAAATAGAATGATTATCATACATGCTCTTAGAGACGTCAAATTATATCAAATTTTCGATATGAGCATCTTTGCCTATCGCCCTTACATAAACATCTTAAAACTCCATTGTACCGACTTTTCTTGTTAAGCATGGTACAAAGATCATTAGTCAAAATAGTCATTCCGAACTAATATACAAGTCTGATTTTCGGCTTTCCTTATATCTATTAAAGAACATGAAATTTGAGTGGGCTCTCTTTTAAAAAAACATAAATTATACTTTATTTATAAAGTAATAGATGCGAAGATCATTTTACAAGCTTTAACTTTCTACAAAATCACAGTTTCATCTTAGAGCTTTCATCAACTCAGTCAACAATTATTTAATCTCCGATTTCATTTTTGTCTATAAAACGGTCCATTGCAATTAATTTGAAAGTCACTATTTTCTAAGAATCTTCAAGTCAGAAAACTTAAACATATCAAAATATTATCAAAATATAGCAAAAGGAATTCTTTAAAGTGTCGTAGTTTTGACATTGTAAGATAAACAATTATAATTATAGGAAATGTAAAAAAAAAAAAAAAAAAAACGTTTTGATTAATTCTACAAAATGACTTTTAGAGAAGGAACTCTTCCAAAACGTTGCTGGGTACAATATGAACGTATACATATATGCAGCACTAAAACGTTTTAAAAAATCTACACAAGCAAATAACGGCAAGTCTATTCAGTTTACATCAGAAATTATTTTTTTCTTACTTAAATTGCTCGAATAATTGATTAATTCCTGAAAATATGAGTGCAATTTAATATATAGTTTCACTTAAAAGTAAATTGTGCAAGATTCAAAATCGCATCACCTTAGATATGGAAGGGTCTTCTCATGATGTTTGAATTTTATAAGTTCATTTGGAGCCAATCCATAGTAGTAGCAATCCATACATCAATTAATTAGTCTTAATATATTTTTTCTAGAATGTTTGTATGTGTATATATAAATATGCAGGCACTTGAAGATACGTAGTTGCTTTGTATCCAAATCTTAATTTACAAAAGTAAGTAGATTCATAATGATTTTCTATATTTTTCCTTATTTTTTCTGTACTAAATCATTGATTTTGGCTACTTACATGTTGTCTTTTGTGTGCCTTCTTCGCCACGCGCCCACCGTAGTTCCTAGAAAAATGTGTTGTTTCTAAGGCACCTCCTTAAATAATTGGGCAATGCAGAGACTGATGTTCATATCCATTCATATTATGAAATTTTAATTTATTTTTTTTCGTCTTTCTTTTTGTGTGTGGCTTCTTATCCTCGCCTTACTTTTCAAACCGGTCACGTCAAATTTTTATGAGGACGTGTTTTTTTCCAATTTTGGGAGAAAAACAAGACAGAAAGAGAGGCGGCTGACTATAAGTCCATTTTCGATCTAATGGGGGACGAAAATTGTCAATTAGCAGCTGAAAGTTGACAGTCATCGTCAGCCATCGCTTACGAAGCCCTCGATGATTTTGCCGGGAGGAAGACAAGCCCTCTTTAGTTTGGTTCTCCAGCTTGGTTCCATGACCTTTTAAAATCTCTACATGTCCCTCATATTTTTCATGGATACACTACACTTCTGATATCCTTTCGTTTCTCTCTATAGCTATTGAAATCCCAGCAAGAAATTCACGTTGATTCTACAATTTAACTCGGCATGGACAACAATCAAGGAGGTCCTCAAGCAACCGCCGAGGAACATGAGATCGAGCTCATGAAGCAGCAGTTATTGCCTTCCATGTTACAAGATATTGAGGCAGTGCCGAAATTGTTGACTGAATCAGCAGGCGAAAGCAGCTGTAGCATCTTCAGAGTTCCTCAGGCACTTGCCGAAGGAAATGCCGAGGCGTCTCGGCCTCTTATCGTCTCTATTGGCCCATACCGCCATGGGGAACCGCAGTTGCAGATGCTTCAGGAGCACAAGCAGAGATACCTCCACACCATGCTGGAACAAACTCAACCGCACGGTGTCGGCCTCGAGGACCTCATCAATACAGTGGCACTGAAAGTGGAAATGATCCGGCAGTGCTATTCGGAGAGCACCGAGTGTTTCAGCGGACCTGATCTTGTGAAAATGATGGTTGTTGATGGATGCTTCATCATTCAGTTCCTCCGTCAATGGGCAGAGGTCATACGGATGGATCCCCCATTAAATAATTTATACGTCTTGAATTCTGTTGCACGGGACCTTCTTCGGCTTGAGAACCAGGTCCCATACTTTGTTCTCGAGGATTTGTTTGAAACAACGAATGTTCCAAAAGCAACGTCGTCCTTGGCCAATCTTGCCTCCCATTTCTTCAGCTGTTTCGATGTAGGACCCAGCTATGTCTTGGAAAGACAGATCAATAAAAAAGGAGTGCATTTACTCGATTCATTTCGTCTGAGTTTAATACCTCAGGGTCAACAAGACAATCCAGAAGAGAAGATTTCATACCGTCCTTTGATTAGATCTGCCTCCGAGCTCCGTCGAGTGGGAATTGGATTCAAGCAGGGGCAAGCCAGCACCTTCCTGGGGATCAAATTTGACAGTGAACGCAGAACCGTCAGAATTCCACAAATAAAAATAAATGATAATCTCAATTGCATCCTCACCAATATGGTTGCTTTTGAACAGTGTCGTGGCCAAAGGGACGGGCACATAAGCGCCTATGTCACATTCATGGGATGCCTCATTCACACTGTTGATGACGTACAGCTTTTGCGTGACCGTAAAATCATATCAAATTATGGTAAGAGCAATCAGGATGTCACATGCTTCTTCGGTGACCTATGCAAAGACATCAGTGTATACAGTTGGGAGACCTATCTAGCGTCGCACTTTTCATTTTTAGACGAGTCTTTTAAGTATGAGCGGGCTTATCTTTGCTGGGCACAACTCCTAAATGCTTTTCATGACAACCCATGGTCGGCTCTTTCAGGCTTAGCTGTTGTAGTGACGCTTGTAGGCATCATTCAAACGGTGTATTCTGTGCTGCAATACTATCATCCCAAGTAGCAGGAAGCATATAAAAGCTGCGTCTTCCAATTTCATTCCATATATATAGACTATGTTTCTAGTGAATCTTTTGAGTTGTTGATATTTTCCTTGACCAGATCAATCTTGAGTATGTGGATTAATAGTTATCATTACTAAAGGGGTGATCACTAAGGGAGAGCACAAACCGGTGATCCCATTCCACTCGGGATTCCATAACTTACTCCACCCTAGGCCTAGCCACTACCGAGTTCCATGGAACTAAGGACCGGATCAATCGGTTAGATGGTGTTCTACAACTAATAAAACCAAAATTACACGACAAAAAAGGTATATTGGTGCAAAACCATCGTTATTTTACTAGCCATGCTAAATACTTGTGTTACAAATAAATGAACCTTTCCACCCAAAATAGAGCCCAATGCATCATAAAATGCGTCTCTACCATTGTCAACCTATTCTCGAGTTGTCTCTTCCAAATACCAGAGTCGTCGCCCAGTTCACTGCAACATAGAACCTGTTCCTCCAGCTGACTACCCTCGTGAGATAAGCCGAACGCCAAACTAGCCAGCTCACGAATCCTGCGTGTGATATCCCCTTTGCGTCCTGCATAAAAGAATGTTTGCATAAGTGATGATGATTGATTCCATGAATCAGAGAGTACTAGGTATTGGGAAAGAAAACCGTAAGTGTCACATGGTAGCACGTTATGCACCTTAGACTGGCGTAAATCGACGAGTGCCTTGTAACGCCCAACAGAAGCCATGCTTCCCAAATGCCTGTACACGAATGGGTCTCCTAGAGGCATATCTTTTGAGCGAAATGCCTTCCCTCCATTTTGCTTCCCTATCCTACGAAATAGCTCCTCCAAGAATTTCCCTTCCCTTTCCGCGACCTGTTTTAGAAATCAGCATTCATATTATTTCCGAGGAAAGAAACCCTTTTATGCAATGAGAAAGAGATAGTGAATGACTAATTCCAGTTTCAAATGGAAGCATTCATGCCACATCTTGTACAAAGTAGAGCAAGGAGATAAAGTTGAAGATCGTCAATCAAATGAAGAGCTACAGTGAAACATCTATAAAGGAATTAGACAGGCGACTGAACCTGAGCTAAAGCGGGAAGCACCGGCCTCCCCGTCTGTTCAAGAAAACCTGCACAATCCCCCATTGCAAACACATCTTCCACTGAAGGTACCCTCAACCATTCGTCAACCCCGATCCTGAAACAGTTGAGAGGACAAATCATTCAATTGGAAGGTGGTGGAATGCTAAAATGAGATTATCACGGAGTTATTATCATGAAATTGCTCGTGCAGACTTAGATGACACAGGAGAGAAGAAATCTTATTTCCTCACCTTCCACCAGGGGATTTGGGAAGATCAAGTGACTTGATAAACTCTGAGGGTCCAACACCGGTGGACCAGACAAGGAGGCCGTATGGAACATCCGTACCATCATTCAGTACAATTTTCTTCGCATGCACCTCTTTCACCACGCCTCTTTTAAGATGAACACCGGACTAGCGATTGAAAGCATTAAATCAGCACCAAAATGAACTGCTGGAAAAGATGATGGTAACTTGAGAAAGAAAATCAACTTACCCTTGTTAGATGATTCGTTGCATACTGCCGTAAGCCAACATCAAACGATGACAGGATTTCGTTTGCCTGTTAAAGTGTGCACTTGTCAATTTATGTTACATTTTTCCAAACTGACGCTAGCATCTGTATGTGAGTGTGTATGAGTACCTCAATAAGGGTGACTTGAATGTGATCCTTAACATGAGGAAAACGTTCACGGACGTCTTTCATGATAAAATCACTTAATTCACCGCTGAACTCCACCCCAGTTGGTCCACCTCCAATGACGACGCAGTGTAAAAGTCGTTTCCTCTCTTCTTCTGATATGCCTATAAGATACAGAGAAGGAATCACTCCCCCAATCTCCATTGAAGCCGTAAAATCTCGCTAATCATTAATTACAGAGAATGTGGAGACAAAAACAATGAGCATCTGAGCATCTTCTTCTATTCTTGAGACCTTGGAATGTTGCTCTGTAAGCACAATACATATGGTTGGAGAATAGAGGTACCTGGATTTTCAGAGAGCATGAGGTTCAACAAAAGCTTCTTCCTGATTTCTTGGGCATGATTCACCTCCCGAAGGAAGTAGGCATGTTCCTTAACACCCTTAACACCGAAAGTCAAGGGCTCAGCTCCGGCTGCGATGACCAGCTTGTCGTATGCGACTTTAAACCGGTAAGGCTCTTGAGGCAGTCCGCCATTGCCAATGGTTTCACAATACACCTGGTCAATAGGCAACGAGATTTAGCAAAAGAGATACACAAAAAGGGAATAATGTGGCAGATTTGCAACGCCTAGTGTTATTTGACATGTCTTATTGGTGCATCTTTGGTTCCATCACATTGGAGAAATGAAATTTAACCTTATCTCACTATGTAGTATGAACCTAAAATATTTTTTCGACATGTCCAACAGTGTGGACAATGCATGTTGATTTATGTTAGTTTATTTGACTTGCCAGATAATCACACACACAATTCCTATAGCCGGGACCTCGACACAAATGCAAAAGTGTGGACAATCCATGTCAATGTTTGTCAGATAGTATATTGTAAATTTCTGATGTTTGTTCATTGCTATTTGAAGAAGACGGAGGAAAATTCCAGTCAATCAACACGTGCAAAATGAAAAGGAACTGATCACGTCCTTGGAGGAAAATGTATATGAGCATCGAAATCAACATACAATAGCCAGATATTCAACTTACTTCATGCTTGGCAGTGTCCATTCCAGTGCAGGAAGCCAAATAGAAGTACGAATTGGGAGTTGCAGAAAGAGCAGGCTGTATCCGGCTCACAGGCTCAGCAACCGAACGGAACTCCAAAGTTCCGACACAAGTTGACGGAAGAAGGGGAGTGAAAACCATGTGATTTCGGGGTGAAATGCACACAATATCATACATGTTCATATCAAGCCCCTTCATAAATCGGCAAGCCGCCCAACCGGTACCAAGAACAACCACCCTCGGCTTTTCTCCGGGTTTAGTCGGTTCAAGACCCGGATATCTGTCGCTCTCATATTCAGAATCAGACTCCGCCAATGCCCTCTCAGCGACAGGAAATTGATCATGTGGGGTTGTCCTAATTCCTCTGCTCCAGTTACTAGCATGATTTAACTTACTCGATGGTAAGCGGCCGAAAAAATCACTTCTCGTGGGGACACTTTCAAAAGAAGAAAAGGAAAATGAATCCGCAAGTACTCCTCTAAAAGTCTCTTCTTTTCCATCTCTAAAGCTCCCAATAGCACCTCCTGCTCTTTTCAGGTTGCCCCGAACAATTCTTGCAAATGCCATTGAGTACAACACTAATACTTCAGCAAGTCAATAGCCTGGATCCTTAGGCCTATTGATGAAATTGCACCTGAGAAAAAAGAGAGGCCTGGGCTTAAACTATAAGAAAAGCAGAAATATATAGAGAAAGACAATCTGATCACTCCATGATATCAGGAGGAGGTAAAGACAACATGTAGAACAATTGGAGTATGGTCCAAGGGAAATGAAGATAATTAATGGGCGTCTGACAACGATTTATTCGATGACTGCTGGGATAAAAACCAGAAGCCGACTTAGCTTGGGTCATCAATTGATGGCACATACAATGAGAAAATTTCTTGTGGTTTTCTATAAGCCATTAAAAGACAAAAAAGAGGGTCCATATTTCTTGGAGGAAAGGCATAATTTGTAACTGACTCATTCAATCAAAGGCTTGTTCTTTCCTGCAACAGCCAAATTGATGATTTCAACAATCTCATTTTACTAGCTTCCAAAATCCACCAAATGCAAATCTCACGAAGTGTCAGCTTATGCCTGGAGGTTTTCATGGGATGTCATGATCAAGAACAGCGAAAAAAGAATATCAGCAGACACAAACGGTTTCCTTTAAACAATTAAAGCTGTAAATTCCTCTCTTCACGAGTGAATTATAAGAATGGAGTTCATTTCACCTCCTCTGTAATAGGATCAACACCCAGACAAAAGCAGAACAAAAGGAAAGAACAGGAGGTCTTTTCACCTAGAAATTTTATTAGTTCCTTAAGGTTAGATCACATAAAGGGTCATTAGCTGAATATTGTTCAATAGTGCATTTGTAATCACACGTTGATATGAAATGGACAAAATACAAAGAGGTAAAATAAAGCAACGGCAGATCTAACGAGTGAGCCCTGTTTCAAGAAAAATCAACAACCAATTGATAGCAGTGCCTTAATGTAACTGAGACAGCGACAAAGAAAAGTAGGTGCTTTTAGTTTAGTATCCTGTCCTTTGAAAAACCCCGATTGGCAGATAATCAAAGTCGGACATTTTCATCGTGTCCAAGCATTTCTACTGGAAGAAAGAAGCTTGCGAGATATGCATCAACGTCAACAAAAAGTCGCAAGTAAGCAACCATTTGCGAGGATCACCTCGAACGCCACTACAACGATCACTACCACTGATCAGGAGCAAAAACAGAGAGCTTCCCTCGTTATGCTTCTTCAAAATCAGATCTTTCCAGTGCAATGGACGTTAAAACCATCTCAAAAAGTCAGTTGGGTCTCCATGGTTAAGCAAGGAAAGAAACAACAAGAGCTCAAGCCTCACAGATCTTGCCAGTCACCACCTTATTCATCTAAGCCATATCACCCAAGAATTCCGCATGTAAAAGAATGGCCAGAGGCAGCAGAGCACCCAGAACAAGAATCAGAAACAAACATGCTTAACCACAGGCAAACAGCAATGGAGGTTCCGAGTTCGACCAAGAAAAGAGCATTCTCCGTACCTGGTTCGGTGTAGAAGGAAGACCTTTTGAGCTTTCAGGTCGAGGCGGAGAAGAGAGAGTCCAATATATCAGGAGGTTCAGACAATGCACCATGCTATATATACATGTATGGCGTCCGTCCTAGGTTAGCGGAAAGAACCCAGAAAGCATGAGAGAGAGAAAGAGAGAGTTACAGCAAGCATGAGAGAGAAAGATCTTAAAAACGTTTAAAATATTGAAGAGACAGTAAAATATCAAAGGAGCCGACTTGTGACGCAAGGAAAGTTGTTGGAACTAGGAAGGTGGGAGAGAGATCTTGGAAGCCTCCTCGTTGCGGTTAGAAAAGAAAGAAGAAAAGGAAAGAAAAAAAAGAGCATCTTTGGTTAAATTCCCTCTTCTTCAAATAACGTGTTAAGACTTTTACTGATCTAAGTTAAATCTCAATATTAAAGAGCATTTTAGGATAAATTCTTTCTTTCTTCAAATAACGTGAAAAGAGTTTTACCAATTTAAGTTAAATCTCAATATTAAAGAGCATCTTAGGCTAAATTCCTTCTTTTTTTCAAATAACGTGACAAGACTTTTTCGATCTAAGTTAAATCTCAATATTAAAGAGCATCTTAGGCTAAATTCCCCCTTTCTTCAAATAATGTGACAAGACTCTTATTGATCTAAGTTAAATCTCAATATTACTTTACATCTCAAGAAACTTAATAATAAGATGGAACTAGATAACTCACGCTACAATGGTTAGGGCACGTGCTCCAAGAGGTCGGTTTCGGGACCACATGCGTAGAAAAATCATCTTTTTCTCGATGTTATTTTGTCTACTCATATTGTCCCAAAAAATTTGATATGTATATAGCTGATTCTGCTACGTATACCTTAAAGAATCTGGTCAAAGCTGAACAAATTATATATAGTTGGCAAGCTTATATTTAAATGTCATGTAAGTAACAAAACAAAAAAGATCTCGAAACCGAATAAAAAAATAATTAAGGAAGTGTCACTTCAAAGAAAGCCATGCGAGGAAGGAAAATGCGCATTTGCAACGTTTCCCATTCCGTCCGCAGAATATTCCGGAGGCGGCGCTTTAGGATGGCGAAGAGACCATCGAGTCCTCGACTTTTGACCTCGGCAAAGAAGTCAACGGGAGGGTAATTTTGGGTTTTCAGACCTCCCTGCTTTTACAAATCACGAGGTCAAAGTGAGGAAAACATGTTTTTCGACGGCTGCGGCTGGGTTGCAGTCCAAGATATTCGATCTGGCGATGGGACGAAGATACTTTATTCCATCAAATTCTATTGATTAATTAGAATATCGTTGGTGAAAAAAATTAACGGTCGTGATTTATTTAAGGACACCAAGGAAAGTACCGTACCAATTGAGAGTCCATGTCTCCACTAAGAAAGCTACTTTATTCCATCAAATTCTATTGGTTAATTAGAATATCGTCGGTGAAAAAAATTAACCGTTGAGATTTATTTAAGGACATCGAGGAAAGTATCGTACCAACTGAGGGTCCATGTCTCCACTAAGAAAGCATCAAATGGTGCCGCTTGGGTCTTACCAAGAAAAGCGGTCTTCGATCATGTGGTCACCAAAATTTCAACTGCTAGAATTTGTTGTCACATTTAGATTGAAAACATGGTAAGACATTGACGGGAAAAAAGGAAAGAAGAAAAGACATGATCAATTGAAAGCAACATTGAATCGAGTCATGTTAATTGAACTTGAGCTTCGGAGAAAGAAGAAAAAGTCCGGATCCAGCTCACATGAGCTAAAACCCCATTTTTGGAAAACAAGGATCCACCTTGTAACGAGCAAATACCCGATCTTCACCCAATTACATTACTAATAAGATGGATGAGTGAGCATTTATCTAAGCATATGACCAATCTCGAATCTTTTCGAACTTACCATTATATAAATCAAACACGTGTTTTGTGATTTTAAACTAGACACGTGTGCTGTTGAAGCCATCCCTGCTTTAAGAGGTTGAGCTGGAATGTGAATGCGGCATGGAGTCAATTCTAGGATCATCATGAAATTAACAGGTTTTTCATGATTTCTTAGGTCTAATGAACTCAAATTACGTCGTTGGCACGTGCCCGAAAACCTGGGAGCAAAGCAGAGTTGTTTCACGTCATGTCAGATGACGCCTTCCCACTTCCATTCAGCTTCAACTCGCGTGCCAGAAATCCCGGAAACGCGTCGGCATTTTTGACCGGTTTGCTAGGTTGTCTCCGATAATACAGGGCACAGTCAACCCCATGATGCAAGGCAAAGTTAACTCGTGTCTCTCGACCGTCGAATCCTGTGTTTTTTTCGGCGGTCCGATCTGAAGACTATCGACATCGACCGTCGGATCGGAGCGTGACGATGACGGACCTGCTTTGACTCTGCCCGCCTGAGGCATACGCTCAGCTGTCTTTCTGGAGTGCAAAGAGCAGACAAGCAACGACAGACAAATCAAACACCTTTTAACTTACCCTGGCTGCCTCCAGCAAATATCGACTTATTTAATTCGCTGATCAAATCGATATAATCGTCTAATTCAATACGACACATTGGTGCATGATGAACCTTTTCGTTTTCCCCTTTAGATACCATAGGTTGTCTAATTTGTTTTCCCCATAAACAAGTACTATTTAACTTCACAAACAATTTAATTTGCTTTGAAAGTAATAATCTGTTTTCCAGATTGGCTCTGACTACTTGCCTTGTATATTTAACGTTAAATAGTTTCATCTCATACGTGAAAATAATAACATCTTACTTTCATTTTGCGTTCCCACGGGACAAGTATATACTTTGTGTCCGCCGTTAAATTTGATACAAGGAAGGTTTTGGCTTGCCTCTTCTTGAATCCAAGTCCCTTTCAACAAAGCTCGGAAACAGATCTAATCAAATGATAAGACGACCTCTCATCTACTGGATAATTGTCTTGTTGATCCTAACGTATTAAGCCCACACGAAATGTATCAAATGAAAAAAGAAAAACTAACACCGCTTATTTCCCTTTTGCTCTCCACCCATGTCAAACCAAACCCAATTCATATGCACTAACATTGCTTGCATTTTTTTTTTCCCAAATTGAAACTCATTTTTGAAACAATGGTCATGAGATTCCCGTGGGTGCAAAAATCGAGTCAATGAAATCTCGGATAGAAAAGTAATGGCCAATTAAAGTTTGTCCAAATTTGCATAAAAATATACAAATATCATTTTTCAAAATCTTTGCCAATTATATGATATGAAATGGACCTGATAAGAGACGAGCATTCCAATCTTCTAAATTACTTAGCCAAGAGTTGCCATCTACAAGAATATAAAATATACAATCTTCTAAATTCTAGATATGATTTTCAATCAACACGCAATTTTGCTCAAATGTTTTTTTTTTTTGGGGTTTTTCATTTATTTAAATGAAACCTAATGTATGTGCAATGTAGTGCAATGACGTACAACAAATGCGTAACTAAATTGACATGCAACATGCAGCCTATCATGCAAACTATATGTCACGTGACATTAATTAAAAGACTTAATCTGATGGCGAACAAAAATTTATGGAACTATTCTAACATGTAAATTTAAATTATTCCAGGATATGCAATTTACTATGCAAACTAATCCTGCATAGCACTCGCTATCTTTTCTTTTTTATTAAAATTCGAAATTAAAAATTCCTAATATTTAAGCATGCAATCTATTCTAAGAAATGGAGTCTAATCTATCCTAAAGTTTTTTTTTTTTTGGATTTTTATTAAAAAAATTCGGAATAAATAAAATACCTAATACAATGCAATCTAGTCCAAAATTAGCAATATTATCAACAAGAATCAAATCAAATTCCAATATGTTTTTGGATTTTCTTTTATGGAAGCAAAATCAATTCAAATCAAACAAATGTCATATCCACATCAAATATGATGCCAAATCACGCGAGATATTATACATATCCATTTAACTTTTGAAATTAATTGACAAATTATATGTTGGGCATGAGATCGAACTGAACATTTTTTTTACGAAATTGCGAATCATATCTCGGGCATAAGATTGGATTGACGATTTTTCATGCAATCAAGAATCATATCTCAAGTGTAAGATCGGATTAACAATTATGATAGGTTGTGAAATTAGGAAATAATCCATAATTTAAAAGGATACTCAATATTTTAAATAGCATAATACATCCAAAAAATTCAGTCATATGCATCAACAATATTTTAAATAAGGAAACAAAATATTCAAAAATCAAATTAGACAAGATTTTGCCTAATCCAAATATTTGCTTCCAAATTTAGATCTATGAACAAAGGGCTCACGAATCGCGACCGGGACTCGCCGTGGTCAACAAGCAATCGGGCGTCAGATGGTGAATCACGATGGTCTGATTCGTGAACTGATCTCGTTAATGGGACGAAGACGTGGCTGCTCCCGCCTTGATGAGCAGCGAGGAAGCTTTGGGACCGCTTAAGAAACCTGCAAAACGTAAGGGGAGGGCAGCAACAAGGATTCGACCAGGCTAGAACCTCGCGATAGTGTGGAGCGCGATTAGGCGGCATCGAGCTCGGCTGCAGGGACCGCCGGGTGTCGTCGCGGATCAGGAACAGCGCAGCAACAGGTTCGGCCAGGGGACTACACAGATCAGCAGCTTGTCGTCGTGGGTCAGGAGCGGCAGCAGAACAAGGCAGCTTCGTCGTCGCTGGTGCAGGCGGGGAGCGGCGACAGAGGCAGCAAACAGTGGCAGGACTCAGGACGGCTACTCGCGTTGAGCAGCAAGGACGTCACAGGGCGCGAAGGGTGTGACCAGAAGATGGACTAGGCTTATCAGAGACTGCAGTTGCAGCAGCGGTTCGCGTGTGAGGATGCGGAGGCAACTGACTCCGCGACAGTGAGAAGCAGCAGCGGGTCGTCACCAGAGGCAGGAGGTGCGGTGCAGCAGCTTACGTTGGACTTAGGTAGCCGAAATAGCGAGCAAAGCAGCGACTCGTCGTGAGTGG
Source organism: Eucalyptus cloeziana (assembly GCA_014182715.1). NCBI lineage: Eukaryota > Viridiplantae > Streptophyta > Magnoliopsida > Myrtales > Myrtaceae > Eucalyptus > Eucalyptus cloeziana. Next base: position 34,187,671 of record CM024638.1, read on the forward strand.
CTCGGTCATAGCAGCAACAAGCTTCGCCGTCGGTGAGGAAAGCACGACGGTCGGTCAGTAGGAAGAGGTGCCAGGGAAGGGGATAACAGCAGGATCGTCACAGCCATCGTCCTGGAAGAAAACCGGCCAGGGGTGTCTCGGTCGAAGGGCTGGCCGAGAACCTCATTCCACTCTCTCTCCAACCACGTCTCGCACGGTACAATCTCTTTTGCTTCATTGATTTTGCAGAAAGCGTGGCGTTTCTGAAAAATATTTATAAAAAACCGTTTTTCAGAAATGTAATTATTTTTCGGTGTTAAGGTGAAATCTGAAAATAAAACGGAAAATATTTTTCGCTATACACTCTTTTTCAATAATTGTTATATTTTTATTTTTTAAAATCGATTTTTTGTTATCTTTTATTTAAAAAAATCAATTTTAATTTTTCTTTAAAATTGGTTATTAAGTTTTTTTTCTTTATTTTTTATTTTTCTTTTCTTTGTTTTCTCTTCTTCTTTAGTCGGCCCTATCGATGGCTGGTGACCAGCCACAGGCGAGCCTCTAGCTCATTGGCTAGCATAAGGCTCACCCACCTCTAGTAAGCTCAAGCTCGCCACTCACCAGATGCATTAAGGTCAAGGCTCACTCGATCGGCAAGCGAGAACCTTTGGCTGGTTGATTTGGCAAGGCTCGAGGCAGGCGAGCTCAAGTCTCGCCATAGGCTCTTGCTCACCAATTACAAGCCTTGCCAAATTGGGGAGCTCTAAGATTGCCTGCCTTGAGCCTTGTTGAGCTTGACACTTGTGCTCGCCGATGTAGCTAGTGACGAGCCAAAGCTCGCTTGTAGCCAAGAAAGGAGAAAAGGAAAACAAAAGAGAGAAAAAGAAAAAAGAAAAAAAGAGAAAAAGAGAAATTAAAAATTAAAAATAATTTGAATTTTCTAAAATATAAAAAATAAAAAAGAAAGAAGTGAAGGTTTGTAGGGGCACGAGATAAAAGAGAGCAAGTTTCCCTTTTCTAGAAGACTTTTTTTTTCTTATTGGAATATGTTTTCGTCAAACAATTCATTTCCCGTGAAATGAAGGTTGAAAAATTTGGAAATCGTAAACGAACTAAGCCTAAATTTTATTTTATTTACCTTCCTTTCTACTCATGACCATGGACATGTGAGATTTTCCTTCACAGCGCACTCTTTCATGTTTTAAAATAAGAAATATATTACTCAATGTGGCCCTTGTTGACTAATCATCTCCTTGCAATCTATATATATTTTCCTTGCATATGGAGAGACAAACTTGCAAATTTTCCTTTTTGGTCCTTTATTTCTTTCCCACAACTAAAGGATTCGGCCTCCCTCATATATCATTTGCATGTCAATTCTATGCGAAAAGATATTTTGATGAAATCCTTGTGCACATAATTTCAGCCATCAAAGAAATAATGGGCTCGGCCAATTTCTCTCTCATCATGGGCTTAATCCAACTTGCTAAATTAAAGCCCAGAACCATCAATTCAAACTTATCTGTTGGTGTAATGCAAATGCAATGGTCAAAAAATATAAACTAAACAATAAATGCTCCTAAAATTATGTCCTATGCAATTTAATTCTAATATTTTTGTTTAGGCTTAAAACATTAATTCCTTAGTTTCTATGCAATAATGGATGACTAGGTTGCCAAAATTTATGTGTTAACAAAAATTAATAACACATTGACTTTTACTACAAAGTTGAGTAATTGAGAAGAGATTGTAACTAAAATTAGGGACATGATAGTCAGGAGATAACAAGAAAATTGAGAATCAGTACGTGAAAAGGTTTTATCAACTTTTTTTTTTTATCAACTTAATAAGCAATAAATGACCATTACTAACTAAGACTTCTGTCAAATCATAAAAGGGTCCATAATTTAGAATTATAAGATACCACATTGGATCATAAGTTTCACTAATTGAGAAAGTTGAGAAGGAGTTCGGTAAATTGGTGGCAATGAATGCATAGATGAATCATTGTTGATATTGTAGTGCAGTGTGTCCTACCCATTATAGATCAAACAAGTAAGATGAGACCTAGATCCAAGATGCCTCCCTATGTGAATGGGGATGATAGGGCTTCGAACCACCATGAGGTCGACTAAAGAAGATGGATGAGTGAATAGCAAAGGGGGTCGATACTGATTGTGAACTAAACCGATCATAGGAAAATCACCAACTCGATTGACCACTCAAAAACCATTCACCTTTCCTCGTCCGTATATTTGGCCTCTAGAATTATGTCCACCTTGAGATCCTCAAAACAATGGGTTAGGTGAAGTGGCATGACTAATTAAAGTATAATAAATATCGGATAAAGATGATGCATTCAATTTCCAGGAAAATCATTCCTCTTAGATGAGAAAGAAGAAGAATTGTAGAGCCATTTGTGACCATGGTGAAAAAAGGATCATGCTCACATGGAAGCCCGTTGAGGCTTGAATCACCACGTCCTTATTAGAGATGGAGCAATTGATTACATCAAGAGAGTTCACAATTGACTTAAGATGTAAAAAATAATCAGACATTAACTAATCAGGTTTCTTTGACATTATTCTAAAAGTCAAGCTTTTGTCCAACTTCCCTGGCCGCCCAGCATTCATTAAAGTGCTGTCCTAGGGCAGCCCAAATCTCCAAAATGTCCAAAGGTCATGAACTTCATAGAAAATCTCGACTATGAGAGTCGAATTGATCAAATTACAAACGCATTGATTTGTTATGACTCAGGAGGAATAGGAGATATTAACCACCACAATCCTATTCTGGTCATTGATAAGCTTTGACTAACGTGGAAAGAGCATCCGCATAGACCATCAACTCATTGCAAATTAGAATAGCTTCAAATTGAGATTTTTATAAATTGAGATTTCCACAAAAGGTAATTTTCAGCATCGAGTTTGATGGAGTCAAGACTTGTGATGGTGAGAAGAATAAGAGATGGTGAGGATGATTGCATGGTTGTAATTTGAGCGGCAACAACAAAGATCGAAGCAACAGAGAAGAGGAAGAAGAGGTGAAAAGGGACGCAATGTTATTAAGAGGTAATGGGAAATTGGAATTAACCAAAAGAGAAGATGATAGGTGTCGCAACCTCTACTTTCAGTCCCTGATTAGGGGGTGCCTGCAGAGGCTAATGATCCGGCTAGGTCTATTAGGCTCAGTCAGGATTCTCTCAAGCCCACCAATTCACGACTTAATGGTTCGATATTTTAACCTATAAGTCAAGGAGTCGCCACTAATCAATTTGGAAGGGTCGATTAAAAACCCAAGCGAAATATCGAGAGGAATATTCAATTCTACGTAATCAGAGAAACTAGGTTCGAGGACTTGATTACATTAGTTAATCACTAATACCATTCCGATACCTGATCTTGTTAAAAATTTGAGGCTTTTTGGATTTGAGGGATTTTTTCATGCGTTTTGTGGAGGAAAAATATTTTTTTGGGCATTTTTCTATTTATTGAACATAAAAGGGATTTTTTTTTGGATTTTTTGGTCTTTTTTGAAAATATAAATCTTTTTTTTTTTGCTTTTTTTTAAGTGTCATGTAATTAACAAAACAAAAAAGATCTCAAAACCGAATAAAAAAATAATTAAGGAAGTGTCACTTCAAAGAAAGTCATGGGAGGAAGGAAAATGCGCATTTGCAACGTTTCGCATTCCGTCCGCAGAAAATTCCGGAGGCGGCGCTCAGGAGGGCGAAGAGACCATCGAGTCCTCGACTTTTGACCTCGGCACAGAAGTCAACGGGAGGGTAATTTTGGGTTTGGAGACTCCCAGCTTTTACAAATCACGAGGTCAAATGGGGAAAACATGTTTTCTGACGGCTGCGGCTGGGTTGCAGTCCAAGATATTCCGTCTGGCGATGGGACGAAGATACTTTATTCCGACAAATTCTATTGGTTGATTAGAATAACGTCGGTGAAAAGATTAACGGTTGAGATTTATTTAAGTACATCGAGTAAAGTGTCGTATCAATTGAGGATCCATGTCTCCACTACGAAAGCATCAAATGGTGCCGCTTGAGTCTTACAAAGAAGAGCGATCTTCGACCATGTGATCACCTGAATTTCAAATGCTAAAAATTTGTTGTCGCATTTAGATTGAAAACAAGGAAAGATGTTGACGGGAAGAAAGGAAAGAAGAAAAGAAGAAAAGGTATGATTAGTTGAAAGTTATGTTGAATTAAGGCATGTTAATCGAACTTGAACTTCGGAGAAAGAAGAAAAAGTCCGGATCCAACTAACATGAGCTAAAACCCCGTTTTTGGAAAACAATGATCCACCTCGAAATGAGCAAATACCTGATCTTCACCCAATTACATCGCTAATTAGATGGATGAGTGAATATTTATCTAAGCATGTGACCAATCTCTAATCTTTTCGAACTTAATATCATATAAATCAAACACGTGCTTTGTGATTTAAAGCCATCCCTGCTTTAAGAAATTAAACCAGCTGGAATGTGAATGTCGTGTGGAGTCAATTCTAGGATCATCATGAAATTAACAGGCTTTTCATGATTTCTTAGGTCTAATGAACTCAAATTACGTCGTTAGCACGTGCCCGAAAACCTGGGACCAAAGCAGAGTTGTTTCACGTCATGTCAGATGACGCATTCCCACTTCCATTCAGCTTCAACTCGCGTGCCAGAAATCCCGGAAACGCGTCGGCATTTTTGACCGGTTTGCTAGGTTGTCTCCGATAATACAGGGCACAGTCAACCCCATGATGCAAGGCAAAGTTACCCCGTGTCTCTCGACCGTCGAATCCTGTGTTTTTTTCGGCGGTCCGATCTGAAGACTATCGACATCGACCGTCGGATCGGAGCGTGACGATGACGGACCTGCTTTGACTCTGCCCGCCTGAGGCATACGCTCAGCTGTCTTTCTGGAGTGCAAAGAGCAGACAAGCAACGACAGACAAATCAAAACACCTTTAACTTACCCTGGCTGCCTCCAGCAAATATCGACTTATTTAATTCGCTGATCAAATCGATATAATTGTCTAATTCAATACGACACATTAGCACATGATGAAATCTCTTCGTTGTCCCCTTTAGATGCCATAGGTTGTCTAATTTTTTTCCCCATAAACAAGTACTGTTTAACTTTTTAATTTGCTTTCAAAGTAATAATCTGTTTTCTAGATTGGCTTTGACTACTTGCTTTGTATATTTAACGTTAAATACTTTCATCTCATGCATGAAAATAATAGCATCTTGCTTTCATTTTGCGTGCCCACAGGACGAATAATTACTTTGTGTCCGCTGTTAAATTTGATCCAAGGAAGGTTTTGGCTTGCCTCTGCTTGAATCCAAGTCCCTCTCAACAAAGCTTGGAAGCAGATCTAATCAAATGATAAGACGACCTCTCGTCTACTAGATAATTGTCTTGTTGATCCTAAGGTATTTTTTTTTTTCAATCCTACTCTATTCCTATTCTACACTCACTCTCAGACTTTTGCCCCGTCTCTTGCAGGGTGTGGAAGTCGAAACCCACTCTTGAAACTTACGCATCCCCACCCCATCCCCCCTGAGAAGGTGGGGATTTGAACCCTCACCTCCCCCTTCCATGTTGGAAGGGTGGCCACTGGGGTGAATCCCAGTGGTTGATCCTAAGGTATTAAGTTCACATGAAATGTATCATGTAAAAAAAGAAAAACTAACACTGCTTATTTCCCCCATTCTCTCCACCCATGTCAACCCAAACCCAATTCATATACACTAACACCACTTCCATTTTTTTTCCCAATCAAAACTTATTTTCGAAACAATGTTCACAAGATTCCCACGGGTGCAAAAATTGAGTCAATGAAACGTCGGATAGAAAAGCGATGTCCAATTAAAGCTTGTCCAAATTTGCGTAAAAATGTACAAATATTATTTTTCAAAATCTTTGCCAATTATATGATATGAAATGGACCTGATAAGAGTCAGAGCATTCCAATTTTCTAAATTACTTAGCCAAGAGTTGCCATCTACAAGAATATCAAATATACAATATAGCGCTGAGATGGTAGATTGAATCAGATGTAGCATCTTCTTCAGAGTCCCTCAGGCCATAGCCAGCGGTATTGCCGAGGCGTGTCAGCCCCGCATCGTCTCTATTGGCCGGTACCACCATGTAGAATTGCAATTGCACATGCTTTAGGGGCACAAATGGACATTCCTCCACACCATGCTGGGGCGAACTCATCTGCACGGTGTTCGCCTTGAAAACCTCATCCATGTGGCCCTACTTAAAGAGAAAATAATCCCACCAGTGCTATTCAAAGAGCACTGACAATTTCAATGGACTTGACCGAGTGAAAATGATGGAGTTTGGATATAAGAAGTGCTAAAACTTGACACGGAAAGATACTTAAATGTCAAAATTAGAGCAACATGGACCACTTAAGTTCCAATCTAGCCAAAATCCGATGAAAATGCTGATGTGGCAATTTTCCGGCAAAATAAATACGAAACGACGTCATTTTGCACACTGACGTGGCTAAATAAAAGCAAAAATGACGTAATTTTGTTTTTAACGTGGTAAATAATTAATATAAAAATTAATTTAATAAAATTATACAAATAAATAATAATTATTTAAAATTAAATTTAGGGGGGGGAAGAGAGGAGGCAGTGGCTGAGAATTGAGCCCTCACCGTTGCCCCCGCCGAGGGCTGGCAACGGTGGGGGAAGTGTCGGCCGGGGTCGCTGCCCCTGGCTAGGGCCCGACGACCCCAACCTAGGGGTGAGCGCGGTTCTCGGTTCTAAAAGGACCGGTTTTGGTTCCCGGTTCCTTTTTTTTTTTTTTTTTTTTTTTTTTTTTTTTTTTCAGGAATCGGCAATTCCGGTTTGGACCGGAACTAGTTAGAGCTCCAAAGTCCAAATGAAAAGAAGCCTCAAATCTCTCAACCGGTTCAGTGTTCACAATTTCCCTTCACTCTAATTTCACACTTTCATTGAGGCCGCTTGCCCTCAACGCCGCCGCCGGACACCACCCGCCCTCGCCGGACGCTAGTCGCCAAAACTAAATTTCTCATCTTAGACACTAGTTATCAAAAAGTGAAAATGTATACAACGAGAATATACACTAAACAACATCATTCTCTAATTACATTGCTTTACAACAAGGCCAGCGACCGCATCAACATCCATTTTAATATGCCACCAAAGCCAACCAATCCCATGTCCGAATCCCACATTCCCCTTTTTTTTTTCTAAATTTTCCAACCGCACTACCTATAAAGTACTTCCCATGTTATATTCTAGGCGTTCCTCATTCTGTAATCTTCCTATGAGGGTAGCATTAGGATACACGATATACATTTGAATTATTCTCCGATAGGGCTTAGCTCCGAAACTATCGTCGAATGACAGTCGTTGGAGTTTTCGCTTGAATCTACACACAAAATGTCGTGGAACCAGAGGGGCATGTTCGCAAAATTTTGCAGAATCGGGAGGGTGGGGGGCCTTGGGGTAACTAGAAGGGGCGTCTTTGCGAGTTTTTTAACTTATTAGTTTTTGCTTTTCTTAAATCTTGGATTTTGCACGATGATCTACAAACTTTTTATCCTTCCCGTGTACAAATACAGACATGTAAACTCACATTTAATTATTTTTTTTGACGAACTTTCAAAAATTAAACAAACTACGTGAAAACAAAGAAAAAATGGTTATTGCTCTAAAACAACTAAGGCAAATGCAACTTAATGTTTTATCTTTTCCTTTTTTCTTTCAAATTTTGTAGTGCATGCACTTTGACTTTTATTTAATACGAAATACATGAAACCATTTTACAATATACAGATGTTTACTTGTAAATTTTCATATGACCTCTGTATAATTTTCCAAAAGAATTTGTTAAAAAGTGCCAATGGGCCACTTGTAAATAGCTAAGGAAGCACCGGGTTTTCATTTCAAGCATCTCCTTTCCTCTTTGGAAACTTCTTATTGGTTTTGATTATGTATGTCCGGATTCTTGGCACTGGTATGTTTGCTAAGATGTGGGAAGTTACCGTAGAGCATGCGCGTACGTTATAGTTCAAATCTAAAAATGAAAAAAAAATAAAAAAAAAAACATGTTGGAACCTGGAACCGACCCTAGAATCTGTTACAGGGTAGGTTCTAGGTTTTTGGTTTTGACGGGTAAGTTCCGGGTCCAAAAAATGAGAAACCTGTACCCGAGAATAGGTTCAAAGTTCCAAACGGAACCGAACTAGTACTTGGAACCGCTCACCCCTACCCCAAGCGATCGACGACGAGGGCCCACGAGCCCTCGCCCAAATCTAGGGTGAGGGCTACCAACCCTTCCCGGATTTGGGGGAGGGTTGCAACCCTCGCCCTAGATCTGGACGAGGGCTTGCGGGCCCTCGCCGTAGATAGGTTGGGGTCACCGGCCCTTGGCCAGGGCTCGGCGACCTCGACCAACGCTCCCCCCACCGTCACCTGCCCTTCCCGGCGATGATGGGGAGGCGGCAATAGTGAGGGCTCAGCCCTCAGCCGTTGCCTCCTCTCTCTCCCCCCCTCCCTTTTTAAAGTTAAATTTTAAATAATTATTATTTATTTTTATAATTAAATTAAATGAATTTTTATATTAAAATTCGAATCCGCACAAAAACCGACGTCATTTTTGCTTTTTTTTTTTTGTTGAGTTAGCACTCTGATGAGCCACGTAGACGAAAAAAAAATAATAAAAAATTGCCACATAGGATTTCCGGTGGGCTTCGCCAGAGATGGCACTTAAGTGTCTCTTCGTGCCAAGTTTTGGTACTTGGGGTATACTTCTTCCGAAAATGATGGTTCCTAACGGATGCTTTGTCATTGAGTTCCTCCGTGAATTTGCAGGTTACATACTGCCTAACAATATTCTAATAATCAGTTCATTCGTGTCTAATTCTCTTGTGCAGGACCTTCTACGACTTAAGAACCAGGTCCTGTACTTTGTTATTGAGGATTTGTTTGAAACGACGAATGTTCTTGGCCGATCTCGCCTTGCATTTGTTCGCCATCTTCGAGAAAGGAGCTGGCAAAGATGGACCAATCTAAAAGGAGTGTATTTACTCGATTTATATCGTCTGAGCTTGATACCTTTGGATCAACAAGACAATCCAATAGACGAGAACTAATCTTGTCATTTGATCAGTTCTGCTTTCGAGTTGCGTCAAGTGGGAATCGGATTCAAACAAAGGGAGCCAGCACCTTCCTAGAGATCAAATTTGACAGAAAACGCAGAACCATTAGAATTCCAAAAATAGCAATATATGATGATGATCTCAATTGCATCCTCACTAGTATGATTGCTTTTGAACAGTGTCTTGGCCAAGCACACGGGTATGGGATGCCTCATTCATACGGCCGATGATGTCCAATTTTTGCTGACTGCAAAGTCATCTCAAATCACGGCATGAGCAACAAGGACATTTCGGTGAAATTTGCAAAGACGCTTTTTTTTAAGGCCAACAGGAGCTAGCGTTGCAATTTGCAATTATAAATAAGTCTCTTAAGTATGGATGGGCTTATCTTTGTTGGGCACTTCTAAATGCTTTTCATGACAACACATGGCCCTTTTTTCAGGCTTGTAGTGATACTGTCAGGCATGATTCAAACAATATACACCGTCTTACAAATGCATACAAGCTCGTAATGAGGGACGTGATCTTGCTCGTGAGGGTAATGAAATTATCCGTGAGGCTAGCAAATGGAGTCGTCATCTCTATATCTGGTTTACTTGTAAGTTTTACTGGATATGCCTTATATACTTCTTTTGGGCAACCCTCTCAACAATTAAGAGATCCATTCGAAGAACACGAGGACTAGTTGAATTTTGAGTCTCGCGTGTCTACCATTTCACCACCAAGGCTTCTTGAAAGTGAATCGTATTGCATGAATATGATATCTATCTAGTGTAATGTATGGAATATATGACAAAGGTGGAGTGTTGGAGTATTTCTATTGATCGGTCATGTCATATAGACCCAAGTCGTACATCCAATTGCTTCGATTAGAACTCCTTTTTTTTTTTTTTTTTTTTTTTACAAAAATAGGAAATTAACTTCTCATTTTTTTCTGACAAATAAAAAAGAAAATAATAGAAAAATATTCAAATTGCCCCGTTTGGTTCAACATTTGGAAAAGGCTTTGTGTCTCTACGGTCCCTTGGCCAAATGCAAGTAGAGTTTGTTTCATCTTTTGCTCAGTTTTGAGAACAATTACATTTCCAAAAGACTCTAAGGGCCTTTAGCCAAAAGCAGGTTTGGAGGTCCTTTGGCAAATTGCATTTTCATAATGCAAGTTCACTATTCATCTTCTCCATGGGTTTGGTCAGAGAAGCCAAATGGAGGCCAATCGCCGACCAAGGGGTAGCGCGCAACAATGACCATCACCTAAGGGGCCATGCGACACGGACGACTGTCGCTTGGGGGTTGTGACCACCCAGCGACCGCCACCTAAGGTCGCGCAACCTCAGGCATCGCCTGGGTGGCTGCGACCTAGGTGAGCGTCGCTTGGTGTTAGGCGACTCAAGCGGCCACCTAGGTGACGGTATCGGTTGGGTCGCAGTGACCTAGGTGGCCACCCAAGTGGTGGCTGCCTAGGTTGCGCAATGTCAAGCGTCACCTGGGTTAGGCAACATCGGGTAAGGATGTCCGACGGCTAAATTTGGCCGCTAGCGGTTGGCCATTAGTTGTTTTGGCCCACAGTGGTGGCTGACCTATTCTAAAAATATATATTGTTTAATTTAAAAAAAAATTAGCAAAAAATATTTACAAAATGTAGTTTTTACCAAATGGATTTAAACTAGAGACCAATACACTTTAAAAATATAATTAACCAAACACTATTTCTATTTTGGAAAATCCCTTTAACCCAAAAATATTTGCATTTTCCCCACGACATTTCCCCAAAATCGAACCAAACGAGGCCACCATCAACCTTTGTAGCGAGAAGCAAAGTTGCATCTTCCATATTGATTTCATTACATGTATTGACTCTACTTTTAAAATATCAAATCACATTTTTGAAATTATTGGGTAAGAAACTTTTTCCATAGCACAAAAATTGAGTCGCTGAACATAAGTTATGCCCAATCAAAATTTGGCCAAATTTGAGTAGGAAAACAGATAGATATTAGTTTTCATAATTTTGCCAAATTAGATTATTTAAAATATTTGACCTCAAGCTTTTAAATCATCTTAATTTATTAAGTCCAATCATGACATGAAAATATCATGACTTCATTTGGTCCAATTTCTGGATATGCGCAACCATTATTTAACACTCAATAAAGGAAAGTGGTAAATAAATTGCAAGCATAGAGAGTAAATACTTACTTTAAAGCAACAAAAATATATCAATAATCCTAGATATGATTTTCAATCAACACGCAATTTCACTCAGATGTTTGTTTTTTGGGTTTTTTTTACTTATTTAAATGAAACCTAATCTATGTGCAATGTAATGCAATGACATACAAAAAATGTGTAACTAAAATGACATGTAGCATGCAGCTTATCATGCAAACTATATGTCACGCAACATTAATTAAAAGACTTAATTTGATGGCGAATGAAAATTAATTGAACTATTCTAGCATGTCACGCGCTTTAATTTAAATGATTCCTAGACATGCAATTTACTCAATGACCCGTGATATGCAAACTAATCCTACATAGCACTCGCTATCTTTTCTTTTTTAATAAAATTCATAATATTTAAACATGCAATCTATTCTAAGAAAGGGAGTCTAATTTATCCTAAAGTAATTTTTTTTTGGATTTTTATTAAAAAATTCGGAATAAATAAAGTGCCTAATAACATGCAATCTAGTCCAAAATTAGGAACATTATCAACAAGAATAAAATCAAATTCCAATATTTTTTTTGGGCTTTCTTTTATGGAAGCAAAATCAATTCAAATCAAACAAATGTCATATCCACATCAAATACGACACCAAATCACACAAGATATTATACATATCCATTTAACTTTTGAAACAAATTGACAAATTGTATGTTGGGCATGAGATCGAATTGGACAATTTTTTTTTTTACGAAATTGCGAATTATATCTCGGGCATAAGATTGGATTGACGATTTTTCATGCAATCGAGAATCATATCTCAGGCGTGAGATCAAATTGACAATTATAACAGGTTGTGAAATTAGGAAATAGTCCATAATTTAAAAGGATAATCAATAATTTAAATAGCATTATACATCCGAAAATTCAATCATATACATCAACAATATTTTAAATAAGGAAATGAAATACTCAAAAATCAAATTAGAAAAGATTTTGCTTAATTTAAATATTGGCTTCCAAATTTAGATATATGAACAAGGACTCACGAATCACGACGGGGACTCGCCGTGGTCAACAAGCAATCGGGCGTCAAATGGTGAATCACGATGGTCTGATTCGTGAACTGATCTCGTTAATGGGACGAAGACGTGGCTGCTCCCGCCTTGATGAACAGCGAGGAAGCTTTGGGACCGCTTAAGAAACCTGCAAAACGTAAGGGGAGGGCAGCAACACGGATTCGATCAAGCTAGGACCTCGCGATAGCGTGGAGCGCGATTAGGCGGCCTCAAGCTCAGCTTCAGGGACCGCCGGTAGGAACAGCGCAGCAACAGGTTCGGCCAAGGGACTACACAGATCAGCAGATTGTCGTCGCGGGTCATGAGTGGCAGCGGATCAAAGCAGCTTTGTCGTCACTGGTGCAGGCGGTGAGCGGCGACAGAGGCAGCAAACAGTGGCAGGACTCAGGACAGCTACTCTCATTGAGCAGCAAGGACGTTGCAGGGCGCGAAGGGCGTGACCAGAAGATGGACTAGGCTTATCAGAGACTGCAGTTGCAGCAGCGGTTCGTGTGTGAGGACGCGGAGGTAACGACTCTGCGACAGTGAGAAGCAGTAGCGGGTCGTCATCCAGAGGCAGGAGGTGCGGTGCAGCAGCTTACGTTGGACCCAGGTAGTCGGAATAGCAAGCAAAACAGCGACTCGTCGCGAGTGGCTCGGTCGTAGCAGCAACAAGCTTCGTCGTCGGTGAGGAAAGAACGACCGTCGGTCAGTAGGAAGTGATGGTTTTATTGGGCTTGAGTTAGCCCATTAGGGGCCGGCCCGTGAGTTGAGGGCCCATGGAGGAAAAGGTGCAAAGTGAAAGGTTGTATCTTTTGGAAGAGGTGTTACATTTGAGGAGTCGCGTCGTTTGGAGGAGACGCTTCGAGGGAAAATATAAAAGGAAAAGGAACGTAATTTTTTGGGGTTACGTACGTTGTTTCCTTTTCTTCTCTCACTCTCCCAACGCAATAATATTCCTTGAAGAATAACGTCGCTTGCACATCGCTTCCCTCCCTAAGCGAAGATCAAGAATTCCCCTTTTGAAGAACAGTATCCGGTTTCCTTCTCGAATCGCAACGTCGGTGTTTAGTCTGTGGATACAAGGTACGCTCGATTCTGTGGCGTGCTTTTGATCGGTGATTCATGAATGTTTTGTTTCTGGGCTCGCTTCCGCTTCGTCCTTTTAGGGGGATTGATTTAGTGTCGAAAACCTTTTCTGGGAATCGTTTTATTCCAACAGGAAGAGGTGCCAGGCAAGGGGATAACAGCAGGATCATCACAGCCATCGTCCTGGAAGAAAACCGGCCAAGGGTGTCTCGGTCGAAGGGCTGGCCGAGAACCTCACTTCCACTCTCTCTCCAATCACGTCTTGCATGGTACAATCACTTTTGCTTCATTGATTTCGCAGAAAATATGATATTTATGAAAAATATTTATAAAAAGTCATTTTTAGAAATGTAATTATTTTTAGTGTTTAGATGAAATCTGAAAATAAAATGGAAAATATTTTTGCTATTTGGTAAGAAAAGTCCTTTTCGCTATACACTCTTTTTCAATAATTGTTATATTTTTATTTTTAAAATCGATTTTTTGTTATCTTTTATTTAAAAAAATCAATTTTTATTTTTTTTAAATTGGTTATTAAGTTTTTTCTTTTCTTTTTATTTTTCTTTTCTTTGTTTTCTCCTTCTTCTTTAGTTGGCCTTATAAATGGCTGGTGACCAGCCACAAGCGAGCCTCCAACTCATTGGCTAGCATGAGGCTCACCCACCTCCAGTAAGCTCGCTCGCCACTCACCAGATGCATTAAGGTCAAGGCTCGCTCGATCTACAAGCGAGAACCTTTGGTTGGTCAATTTGGCAAGGCTCGAGGCAGGCGAGCTCAAGGCTCACCATAGGCTCGAGCTCACCAATTACAAGCCTTGCCAAATTGGGGAGCTCTAAGATTGCCAACCTCGAGCCTTGCTGAGCTTGAATCTTGTGCTTGCTGATGTAGCGAGTGACGAGCTAAAGCTCGCTTGTGGCCAAGAAAGAAGAAAAGGAAAACAAAGGAGAGAAAAAGAAAAAAAAAAGAGAAATTAAAAATTAAAAATAATTTGAATTTTTTAAAATATAAAAAAGAAAGAAAGAAAGAAGTGAAGGTTTATAGGGGCACGAGATAAAAAAAGAGCAAGTGGGAAAAATGTTTTTCACTTTTCGAAAGTGAAAAACATTTTCTCTTTTCGAGAAGACTTTTTTTTCCTTATTGGAATATGTTTTCATCAAACAATTCATTTTCCGTGAAACGAACGTCGAAAAATCTGAAAATCGTAAACGAACTAAGCCTAAATTTTATTTTATTTACCTTCCTTTCTACTCATGACCATGGACATGTGAGATTTTCCTTCACAGCGCACTCTTTCTTGTTTTAAAATAAGAAATATATTACTCAATATGGCCCTTGTTGACTAATCATCTCCTTGCAATCTATATATATTTTCCTTGCATGGAGAGACAAACTTGCAAATTTTCCTTTTTGGTCCTTTATTTCTTTCCCACAACTAAAGGATTCGGCCTCCCTCAATATCATTCGCATGTCAATTCTATGCGAAAAGATATTTTGATGAAATCATTTTTCACATAATTTCAGCCATCAAAGAAATAATGGACTCGGCCAATTTCTTTCTCACTGTGGGTTTAATCCAACTTGCTAAATTAAAGCCTAGATCCGTTGGTCCAATGCAAATGCAATAGTCAAAAAATATAAACTAAACAATAAATGCTCCTAAAATTATGGACATAAGTACAGTCCAAGTGCCAAAACTTGGGACACTTAAGTACTAAAAGTTAGGAAAGTGACACTTAAGTACCAAAATCGGAACAAAATGGATCACTTAAGTGTCAATCCGGCGAAAATCCGACCAAAATGTTGACGTGGCGATTTTTTAGCGAAATAAATGCAAAACAACTTGCAAAACGGAGTCGTTTTACACATTAACGTGACTAGACAATACAAAAACGACGTCGTTTTAGTGTTGACATGGTAAAAATTAATATAAAAATTAATTAAATTAAATTTAAAATTAAATTTATTTTAAACATTTAAAAATACAAATATAAATATCAAAAAAAATTTTAAAAAGAAGAAGAAGAAGGGGGGGCGGTTGAGGGCTAAGCCCTCGCCGCTGTCGGAAGGGCTAGCGACAGAGGGGGGGAGGGTTGGCCCTTTTTTTTTTTTTTTTTAATTTCTTTAATATTTTTATTTTTATTTTTAAATGTTTTAAATAAATTTAGTTTTAAATTTAATTTAATTAATTTTACATTAATTTTTTACCATGTCAGCACTAAAACAACATTGTTTTTGTATTGTCTAGCCACGTGGGCGTGCAAAACGACGTCATTTTGCACTTATTTCGTCGGAAAATCGCCACATCAGTATTTTGGCCGGATTTTTGCCGAAGTGGCACTTAAATGATCCATTTTCCTCTGATTTTGGCACTTAAGTGTTACTTTCTTAACTTTTTGCAGTTAAGTGTCCCTCCATGCCAAGTTTTGACACTCTAGGTGTCCAGCACTCTAAAATTATGTCATATACAATTTAATTCTAATATTTTTGTTTAGGCGTTAAAAATTAATTCCTTAGTTTCTATGCAATAATGGATGACTAGGTTGCCAAAATTTATGTATAACAAAAATTAATAACAGAATGACTTTTACTACAAAGTTGAGTAACTGAGAAGAGATTGTAACTAAAATTAAGGACATGATACTTAGGAGATAACAACAAGGATTGAGAATCAGTACGTGAAAAGGTTTTATCAACTAAATAAGCAATAAATGACCATTACCAACTAAGACTTTTGTCAAATCATAAAAGGGTCTAGAATTTAGAATAATAAGATACCACATTGGATCATAGGTTTCACTAATCGAGAAAGTTGAGAAGGAGTTCGATAAATCGGTGGCAATAAATGCATAGTTGAATCATCATTGATATTGTATCGCAGTGTGTCCTACCCCATTATAAATCAAACAAGTAAGATGAGACCTAGATCCAAGATTGCTTCCCTGTGTGAATGGGGGACGATAGGGCTTCGAACCACCACGAGGTTGACTAAAGAAGATGGGGGAGTGATCAGCAAAGGGGGTCGTTACTGATTGTGAACTAAACTAATCATAGGAAAATCACCAACTCGGTTGACCACTCAAAAACCATTCACCTTTCCCCGTCCGTATATTTGGCCTCTAGAATTATGTCCACCTTGAGGTCCTCAAAACAATGGGTTAGGTGAAGTGGCATGACTAATCAAAGCATGATAAATATCGGATAAAGATGATGCATTCAATTTCCAGGAAAATCATTCCTCTTAGATGAGAACGAAGAAGAATTGTAGAGCCATTTGTGACTATGGTGAAAAAAGGATCATGCTCACACGGAAGCCCGTTGAGGCTTGAATCACCATGTCCTTATTAGAGATGGAGCAATTAATTACATCAAGAGAGTTCACAATTGACTTAAGATGTCAAAAATAATCAGACATTATCTAATCAGGTTTCTTGACATTATTCTAAAAGTCAAGATTTTGTCCAATTTCCCTGGCCGCCCAGCATTCAATAAAGTGCTGTCCTAGAGCAGCCCTAATCTCCAGAATGTCCAAAGGTTGTGAACTTCATAGAAAATCTCGACTATGAGAGTCAAATTATAAACGCATTGATTTGTTATGACTCAAGTGGAATAGGAGATATTAACCACCACAGTCCCATTCTGGTCATTGATAAGCTTCGACCGACGTGGAAAGAGCATCCACATAAACCATCAAATCATTGCAAATTAGAATAGCTTCAAATTGAGATTTCCATAAATTGAGATTTCCACAAAAGGTAATTTTCAGCATCGAGTTTGATGGAGTCAAGACTTATGATGGTGAGGATGATTGCATGGTTGTAATTTGAGCGGCAACAGCAAAGATCGGAGCAACGGAGAAGAGGAAGAAGAGGTGAAAAGGGACGCAATATTATTAAGAGGTAATGGGAAATTGCGATTAACCAAAAAAGAAAATGATAGGTAAAGAGATATTAGAGAAAAAGAACAATTTGGAGATGTATCGGATATGTTGAAATAGTAATTGAAGCAAAGGAAGTTTGATTAGAGGTAAAGAAGTTGAAAATTTTGATATGTTTTCCCAAACAGATACCATGTTGATATTTAGAATCAAAGAAATAATAACGATAAATGAAAAAAAAAATTATAGGTAAAGAGATATCAGAGAAAAAGAACAATTTGGAGATGTATTGGATATGTTGAGATAGTAAATGAAGCAAAGGAAGTTTGATTTGGGGTAAAGATATTGAAAATTTTGATATGTTTTCCTTAATAGATACCTGTTGATATTTAGAATCAGAGAGAAGATAACAGTAAAGTGTTTGTGGTGGCTTATCTCCAATTAAGATTATATCACATGTATTTATAAGAGTGACTAATTACAGTTTGGACACAAATAGAGACATAATTATAAAAAAAACGGTAAATTATATATAAATTACACATTAATAGTTAATGCACCTAAAGTGCTCTTTGATTAGTTTATGTAACAATGTAGGGATAGGTTGTACCTATTGTTGTGTTTCGTGTTTTGATTTTAGCCAAACTTTAAAAGACCTGACCCAAATCTAATCCCCACGATGCAACTGATCATCAAATGAAAAGATCCATAAGAATTACAAAAATGAAAAACAAGGCAACCCCAAGACAAACAATACCGAACTTTTGTGTTATGCATTGCAATAAATTTCATCATCGATTCTAAAACAAAATAGAAGACCAAAATCCGATTGCAACTCCATAACTAGATGGAGCTTTCAGATTCACATGAAGGCAAAGGGGAGACACCATGAAGCTTCCCACAATCATATTCTACAATACCTTTCACCACTCTACCCAAGAGGAGCCCATAGAATACATCTCTTAGGAACCTCATGAATCGACTAGACCCATCTTGTTGCACCCATCCTGACAAGTACGATGCTGTTATCAGTGTCGCCACCCTCAATCTCCTCCCCTTTGCGTACCTCTCTATAGCAATTCTCATGTCTTGGGTCACCAGTTTGCTATGCTTGGCAATTGAGTCCCTGAGGTGCCTACCCAATGCCGCCGCGTCCTCGAGAGCCGAACATCCTCCCTGGCCCAAGTCGGGAGTCATCGGGTGCATAGCGTCTCCAGCCACCGTGACGCTTGATTGGAATAGGTTTCCAAACAGGATGTCCCAAGGATATCGGAACATCAGTGGCGTCCATATCAAACTCGAAAGATCGGAGTGCTTGACGACATCGAGGTACACGGGTGCTAAGTCCTTTGCCAAATTTTCCATCACCTCCCTTTGTATCATTTCTGGATCTGCTCCTTTTTCCATACCTTTATGAATGGAAGCGTTAGGGATCAAGGAGGATTAATAAGCTAGTATTGAAGGAGGCATTGTGGTTGGGAACCTCAGCGGAAGATAAAATGTAGTATACATGGTACCTTTAGGAGGACACGTGGCCACAAAGAACCAATACAATTCCTTATCATTGAGAGCAATAAAACCTGCCCTCTTGCCCACATCCACAAATTGTTGAATCACATGGCCATGGTCAAAACCATGACCTTTTGGGAACACGGACAATCCCCGCACTGCCGATCGGCCTGAATAGACCGGTGAGCGAAGTCCAAGCCAACGGGCCACGATAGAGTGCACGCCATTACATCCTATAACAACTTACATGTATAATATTTTCAGTGTGGATAAGTTAAAGTCGATAAGTTACCTCATCATATTTGAATTCAAAAGAAGGTTCTCTAGAAATTGTAGGGAACCTTAGACTTTATGATGGTCCCATCATCAAGCATGACAATACAAGTGGACAAGCCGTGTTCTACTTGGGTTTCGATGGAAGTTATCTTGGAAGAGAATCGAATGCTATTTGGAGGAAGCTCCTCTGCCAGAACTTCCAACAAGACTTTTCGGTGGACTGCTCTTGGTTGGGCTCCATTCCTGCTCAATCCAGATGGAATGATTTTCTATCCTTGGAATACGAAATGACATGCAGAAAATAATAACATTTGTTGTGGGAGAAAAAAAAAGCAGTTGAAGTATGAGATAAACAGGACAAGAAAATAAATTGAATATTGAATTTACGTGACTCAGTCAGTGAGATATATTCCACACGAAAAAATGGCACAAGACCCACTAACGAAAATTATAATTACAATTGAGTTCTTTAAACACTCTCATTGTTCTCTCAATGGGGGTTGCTCTTCACAAAAAAGACCCCCTTCTTATATAGATTAGAATTAGATCCAAAATAAGAAATTTCTCGTGGCATTTTACTTAATCTAGGAAACCTAGTTGGATCAAGTTCTCTTTACAGGTCTCAAACTCTATACATATTTTCAACAAAATCATAGAATAAATTACCCAATTCTATCTAACAAAAGGAGTATTATATTTTCAAACTCTGTTATTGATGATCTTCTTAAAAGATGAGTTGTCAAAATAGGGGCTAATAGTCCCATTCATGGTATATTTCTGATGGTCGTTTGTATCATTTTGTGCAAAATAAAACATATAGTAACCAATTACAAGAAATTAATCAGTCTGAAACATTAAACGGTATATTAAGGAAACAAAGATGATGGAAAGGTAGGTAGCATCTATGAGAGGAAATTTGAGATTCACCTGTTGCCTGGATAATGCACTTCTTGAATCGATTTAGTCTTGACATCAGTTATGTATCCCCTGAACAAGTACAAAACAAAAAAAAAGAATATTAATAAGTAAATTTTTTTTTTCATCATTGAGAAATTGTAGGACAGATCAAGGTCCAGCATCCTGGATCAATAACCGATTTAAGAAGCTCCCAAAACAGCGAATCCTAAAATCAAATTAACAAAGTGCAAAACCAATGTAGAGCTTATCTTTCTACTCAGTATATCTTGCTTGAAAAGCCTATTGCTCTTTCTCACTGATATTACACTTTTCCCTTCATTTGATGAATATCTAATTAGTTATTTTATTCTAAGCATTAATCGCATTAGCAACCTCAATAGGTAAATTTCATGGTGCATTTTATAACTGGCAATGATCTCAATTTTCATGATTTTTTCCCCATGGAAGATGTATAACCACTTTTTGACCAATTTTTTTAATACCTAATGAACATCGTTTGCAAATAACCCCGAATAAAAATCATTGCATTAAATGATCGAAATGAAAGTTCATGAACTTAATTTCATAGCATCATATGAAGATCTAGTCACTGCGCTTGAAATGAATTTGGATTTTTTTTAACTACTTTTCAATATAAAAGTGATTTACTTTGAGTTGGTTTTATCCCCCAACGAGCTAGCACAAGATTAGGAGTATTTAATATCTTCTAAAAGATCCTTGCACTAATTCAGCATCGATCAAATTTGAGTGCTGTCATCTTTAATAGCAGAGAAATCACTCATTAAACTCTCGATCTGTACATAATTGTTGAACTAAAGATTGGACCGGGTTTTAATACTTCGAAACGATAAAACATTCCACAATAATCAGACATCTGTTTTCAAGTGCAAAGAGCGAACAAGGACCTCACCTTTCCATAGGAGTGTACAGGGCTGCGAGCTTGTCCGAAACCCCGAGTGCATCGAGCGCAACCCACGCATTAGCAAAGAGACCGAGAGCCGCACCGGTCGTTCGGAGCTCCTCCGATCTCTCAAGGACAAGGGCTCGGACACCGACCTTCTTAAGGGCCACTGCCGTCGCCAGACCTGCGATGCCGGCACCGACTATCACCACCTCCTCCATGGTCGTGTTCTACTTCGAGCTTGTGAGTGTGCGCACGTGTGCTTTTGGGATAAGGATTCTCTTATCTTGTGGTCCCTATTTATGGAGTGGCAAACTTGTCGTCTTTTGATAGCCACGTCCCTGCTTACGAATCCTACAGAAGCATAATTGAATGAAAATTACAGCCACGGAATGGGGGGCAATGATTGAATGCAACGTGAGCCATTTCCAGAAAATTTCGGTTTTTATTTCAAAAGGAGTGAAATTAAAATTTCCAACCTGAATATAGACTTTTCAAATGCATTTGTTTTTCCAGATTCTCTTCGGTTCTTTTCTTTATTTTACTTAGCTTTCGCTCTTGTAAGGTGGATTTGAACTTGCTATGTTGGGTTTAGCTATGTGACATCCGTAAGTTTAGAACGTGTTCCTTCTGTAAATTTTCTGATTGACAGTACGAGGGACTTCAGATTTTTCATATTTGCCAATTTCGAGCTTGGTCTTTATTAAGGAGTCTGACGTGAGGGGCTGGCTTTCATTTAATAATGTTTTAGTGACAGAGTATTTTGGATACTTCAGTTGCAGCAACTCTTTTTTGGTGAAAATTCCAGCAACAACGTCAGTGTTTGCGTCAAATGCCCAGATTGACTAAACGTCCTCTGTTGACCATTCCTTACAATCGACTAGTCGTCCTCTGTCACGGCTGCTATGAACCAGGATGAATTCAAAGAGGATTATTTTGAATTAAGGCGAGCTATTTTCATCCTCTATACGAATAAATTCACTCCTTTTCTTCTAGATAAACCAAATCAGCTTTAGTGGTTTCTATAAATGCATAGTTTCATTTAACTTGACTATGGTTTTCCGTCGAAGTCAAACTGATGATGTAAAGGTGGTTAGAAAATATCAGACTTACTTAATTAGCTAATGGATTAAGCCTTGACTTGCTAGTTGTTTGTGTAAACCTAGACAATAAACCTCACACAAAATATCTCCGAATCAAGACTGATTTTTAGTTGTGTTCATTCTTTTAGCCTTAAACTTCTCGGAATTTATGCGTATTTAAAAAAAATATATATAGCCTTTAAATAGTTTCATAGAGTTAACCAACTCTACGTATATAGGCACATTCCTATCAAAGGTATCCTACCATATATTATTAGGATATTGAACTCCAAGCTATGTGAATCATTAAATGCATAGTGTATCCTTAAAACACTACCGAAAGCATTGTTGTATCATAAGTATGGGAGACGATGCTCACATTAGAATTCCAAAATCCAGGTTGTCCTTTTGACCCTAGGCTATGAGATCTTCCATAGTTAGGTCATGTTTAGACTTGAGAACCTCTTTATTGAGTTAAGGCTTTTAATTGAATTCCCCTCAATACCTAGTTTATCTGCTTTTTCAAAAAACCTTTTGTCAATGTTTTGCTTTGACTTTACAAAGTCCAAAGAAATTACTTCATTTAAGTGCACCTACCTTACAGTGTTATGTCTACAACTAATGTATCTAAACTTACTATTATATATTACATTATGTGACTTTGCATTTGCTGCTAGATGGTCATAGTGAATGCATACTGCAAGTACAACTTTTGGCCACAACAAAACCTCTAAAAATTATCAAAGTCATTGTACTTTTTCAGTAGCTTTATCTAAAGTAGCAAACTTTGATTCCATCATGGAGCATCCTATAAAAGTTTGTTTTGAGGATTTTTATGATACTACGGAACCTTCTAACATAACACATATCCACTAGTCAATTCGATTAATTATAATTCTCGAGTTGGCATCACTATAGCCTTTCACAATAGGATATTTGTCTTATTACAAAACATAGTCTTTACTTGTTTTTAGATAATCTAACGCTCTCAGCAAAGTAGTCTAATGCTGGTGACTAGGATTACCTGTATATCTACTCAATATTCCTACCAAGTATGCTAAATCTAGTCTAGTGCAATTCATGATATACAGGATATTGTCAATTACTTGAGAATACTCCAATTGCCTAATATTGTTTTTAGTATTCTTTCTAAAATTTATGTGTGGAAGATAAGGATTATCTGCATATTTGATTAGAACCTTTTAACCTCTCAATTCGTTTTTAATGTAATGAGATTGTGTTAAACCTAGACCATCACGATTCCAACACTTTTTTTCATATCGAACCACAATATTGGACTTTTCATAGATGCAAAAAATTTATGCATGGTCAAAATATAGTCAAATCTAGCTAAAAAATACACAAATATCAATTTTAATTTTTTTTTTTTTTTACCAATTAGATGGTTTTCATCACCTGTACAACAACAACAGACAAGATGTTCAAATAGTAGAGAGCTCCTATAGAGAAAGACAAACTGAAATTGTAAAAGGATCGTAAGCTTTTGTTCAATATTATCGTCTTGCCACACTTATGCAGACCACCATCTTTATTCATCGTCAATGGATCTTAGATTGATAGTATTCTTCTAGCTAAAGGGAGGTTTCAAGAAAGATGGATATGAAGCTATCTCAACCCTCATTAAATAAAGACAGACCAATGAGCAGGGCAATATTTCTCAATTTCGGAAGATCATGAAGTACCAATTTCTTAAGACTTTGAAGTGTTCTCGGGTCCATACAAGATTTGTCAAATACAATGAAGATTTCCTCAATTTCGTAGCACTTTTCAACATTCAAACGCGAAAGTGCACTTTTCGACATTCAAACATGAAAGTTGGGATAGTTGAAAATATATATTTTGGCTTAGGGCAATTGTACAAGGATATGACCGATAAAAATTTTCCCAAATTTAGGTAAAAAAAAAAAATAATATTATTATTCTTTTGAAATCAAATCGCATTTTTTAAACAATCGGGGTAGGAGCTTTTGTAGGGGTAAAAATCAAGTCAATGAGATGATGAACAGGAAAGTTAGGCCCAGTCAAAATATGGTCAACTTTGGGTTAAAAAATAGATCAATATTATTTAATTTTACCAAATTAAATAATTTAACCAGCCATCCGACCACTCATAAAGTTATCGAGGACTTGGCGATACAGCTTGTTCCTCAACCTTTTTAAAATCTCTGCATGTCCCCACCATTTTTCTTGGATAAAGCTAAATTTCTAATGTCCTTTCAATTCTCTCTCTAGCTATTGAAGTATCAGCAAGAAATTCACATTGATTCTACAATTTAACTCGGCATGGACGATGGTCAAGGAGGTCGTCCAGCAACTTTGGCGAACATGGGATCGAGCTCATGAGGCGGTACTTATTGGCTTCAGTGTCGGAAGATACGAAGGCAGCACCAAAATGGATTGAGCTGTAGCATCTTCAGAGTCCCACTCTTTGCCAGAGGAAATGACGGGGCGTGCCGACCCTACATTATCTCTATTGGCCCGTAACAGCACGGGCAACGCAGATGCAGATGCTTCAAGAGCACGAGAGGAGATAACTCCACGCCATGCTGGACCAAACTCAACCACACCGCCTCGAGGACCTCATCAACACAGTGGTGCCGAAAGTGGAAATGATCCGGCAATGCTAATCGGAGAGCACCGGCGGTTTCAGGATCTGATGTTTTGAAAATGGGGGTTCTGGTGGATGCCTCATTATTCAGTTCCAAAGGGCAGGGATTGTACGGACCGATCCCCATTAAGAAATTCTTGTACGGACCTTCTTTGGTCTGAGAACCAGATCCCTTACTTTGTTCGGGAGGATTCGTTCGAAACAACTAATGTTCTGAAAGGAGCCTTGTCTTTGGCCGATCTTGCCTTCTAGTTTCCTCCTATTTTTGAGAAACTTCATGTTGAATGACAAGTCGGTTGTTATAGAAAGTAGGCCCTAAAAAAAAGGTAAGTTTGGGTTCGGCTTTTCACATTTATCCAGCAGACAAGAGCTCATTATCTTATCAGATTTGCTTTGCTTCTAAGCTCTGTTGAGTGGGAATTGGATTCAAGCAGAGGGAAGCCGACCCTTCTTGGAGATCAAATTTGACCGTCAGAACCATCGGAATTCCAAAAATAATAATTGATGATCATTTCAGTTGCGTCCTCGCCAATATGGTCGCTTTTGAAGGGTGTCGTGGCCAAATGCACAGGCACAATTTTGCCTATGCTGCGTTCATGAGATGCCCCATTCACATGGCCAATGATGTACAACTTTGCTTTTGAAGAGTCGTGGCCAAAATGGCTAAGCACAATACTGCCTATGCTACGTTCATGAGATGTCCCATTCACACAACCAATGATGCATGACTATAAAGCCATCTCGCATTACTGCTTGAGCAACGAGGATGTTGCATGCTTCTTCAGTAATGACGGCGGGACGCTAATTTTGACCTCAACAGTAGCTATCTAGCATGGCACTTTGCAATTTTAAACAAATTCCTTAAATATGAACGGGCTTATTGTGACTGCAAACGACTCTGCTTTTCATGATAATGACAGCCCATGGTCGTGAAAGGAATTGAGGAAGACAAAGGAAGAGCTAGAAGAACAAATTTTAGGAGAAGATTTTCTGAATTTCTTTCATTAATTACTAAAGTGTATAGAGTTCTGTAATTATAGTACATGATGTATACAAATGTAGGGAAAGAAAATATCCCAAGAATCAAATCTAATCTTTGATCGATATAATAAATCAGTCTGAATCCAAATGGATATTGTACATCTTGAGCATATCTTTCAACATTCCCCTCAAAGTGGTGGCTAGTAGATGTCCAAGACACGTAGCTTGCTCTGACATAGGGGTTTGGTGAAAACATCTACCAGTTAGTTCTATGGTTCCAATTCGCTTTGTCTCAATTATTCCTTCTTGAATCTTGTCTAGAGTAAAATGGCAATTCACTTCTATATCCTTCATTCTTTCATGCACTATAAAATAACTTGGTTGGTCCCTTTACTTGCACCTCAGGATCCCAAAGCAAACCTCGTATCCACACTATGTCGCAAGTGGTCTTTGCCATGGCTCAATATTCTGCTTCAGTGGAAGATAGTGAGACAATTGGTTGCTTCTTTGTTTTTCACAAAAGTAGAGATTCACCTAGTTTAATGCAGAAAACTTGTGATAGACCTTCGGCTCATGGGATAAGTCGCATAATCTGCATCACAATAAGCTGTCATTTCCATGTCGCATTTCCTAGAAAGAAGTATCCCAAGTCTTAGGCATTTCTTCAAGTACTTTATGACCTTTAGAATGGCATTCATATGGGACTGCTTCGGACTATGCATGAATGACTGAGAGTTTGGACTACATAACATATATCAAGTCTAGTCATGGTCAAATATATAAGTTTTCCAATGAGCTTCTGATAATTTGACGAATCTTGGAGTATAGGATCATCATCTTCATATATTCCCGCATCGTAATCTGTCATAGTTAATTTTGTGTTTTGCTTAATTGGAATAATAGCCGGTTTGCATCTTAATAGACTTGCTTCTGATACAATCTCCAGTACAAACTTTGGCTGATAGAAATCCCTTGATTGGATCGGGTAATTTCAATTCCAATGAAGTATTTAGGTGATCTCAAATCTTTTATATGAAAAGTGGAATGTAAATACTCCTTAAAGCTCTTTATGGCAGTTATGTCATTTCCCATAATAAGTATATCATCAACATATATCATCAAGAAGATGGATGACATACATTTTGTCCATGTGAATAAGGCATAATCATATATGGATTGCCTGAAACCTGCAGCTATGAGAACATTGGTGAATTTGGCATACCATTGCCGGGAGGCTTCTTTGAGGCCATAAATGGATTTCTAAAGACGACATACCCTATTCTCCCCTTATCTCTATAATCCTTGAGGAAGTTCCATATAAATTTCCTCATCCGATTCACCATGAAGGAAAGCATTATTGACGTCCATTTGGTGTAATTCTCAATCATGAAGAGTTGCAACTAATAAGAAAGAAGAAACGGTGACATTCTTGGCCACTAGAGAAAAGGTCTTATGATAGTCGAAACCTTCCTACTGTGTGAAACATTTAGCCACCAATCAAGCCTTGTAATGTTCAATAGAGCCATCTGCTCGATACTTGATTTTGTACATCCACTTGCATCCAATTGGCTTTCAGTGAGGGCTCCCATGTTTGTTTTTTAGCTAAGGCTTGTAATTTTGCTTCCATAGCTTTTTGCCATCGTGGATAAGTGGATGCCATCATAATTAGCGGGTTCTCGTTCTTCTGATATACGATTGATGCAACACCTATGTTCTAGAGAAAGTTGATCGAAAGAAACATAGGATAAGATTGGGTAATTAATACTTGGTGAGTTGAATGCAACACAAACATAGTCTTTAGTCCACATTAGTGGACGTGTGGGGTGCCCGGAACACCGTGGAGGATTTTGCATCAGTGGAAAGGATGATAGTTCATCATTAAAAGACCTTGGTGAAGAACTGGAAACTTCTTCAATGGCATATTAGTAGTTGCTTGTTCTAATGTTGGAACTGGAGCAATATTCTCATATGGAATTGGAGCAGGTGCTGAAGGCATAGTTTGAACATACTTTGGATTTGCAGATAGTGCATCCTCAGATAAAATAGATGAGAATCCCCCCGGTTGCTTGAATCTTGACAGCAAATTTTCACGAAACAAAGAGATGCCCTCATGGAAAGAAACGTCCCTGCTTATGAAAAATTCACTTGTGGAAGGCTTAAAGACACGATATCCTTTCTTTAAATTTGGATATCTCATAAATATACTACTTTGGGCATGGGGACCCATTTCGTCTATCGAGGATTCGAGTGGGCATGCGATTGATCGGGTAAGCGGCCGTGACCACATAGTCTCCCTAAAAGGTTTCTGGAATGGAGGCTTGGAATTTCAGTGCACATGTAACTTCCAAAAGATGGCAATGTTTGCGTCCCACTACCCCATTTTGCTACAAGGTGTAGGTCCAAGAATTCTTATGTAGGATGCCATGAGATGAGAAAAGAGAGGGACAATGATTGTTGAAAAATTCTTTCTCATTATTAGTGCGAATGCGCTGAGTAGATTTCCCAAATTGGTTCTTTGATAAGGAGATGAATAAATTTTAAATGGGAGAAAGCTTAATGTTTTGATTGCATCAGGATAACCCATGTGGCACAAGAGTAATCGTCCACAATTGTCATGAAAAAACGAGACCCATGATGATGTGGTGAATGATAAGGTCCCTAAATATCAACATGAATTAATAAAAAAAAACATCACTGGCACGAGTCTTGCTAAATGGAAGGGAACACATGACTATTTTGCAAGCGTACAAATATGGCACTGAGGATAAGGAAATAAAGCACTATGGGCCATTCTACAATGTATAAGAAATTTTTATTATTGGTAGTCACATTACACAATAATTATTTATTCAAGGAAATGCAAGACAAATCTAAAATGCTTGGAAAGCTGGTCCAAAAAAATAGTCCTTCAGAGAGACTATCCAAGCCCATCAATTTGCTAGTCGAAAATGCCTGAAAAAAATAAGTATCAGAATCAAGGAGGACCTGGTATGAATTTTCTTTGCAAACTTTAGATATGGAAATAAGATTGAATTGGAATTCGAAGACATAAAGGACATTTGTAGAGTGATTTGGGAACTGAGTTTTAATGTGCCCATCATTGTGACATGAGTAATATTTCCATTTGGCAGTCACACAAAAATAGGCAAATGTAATTTTTCATGGATAAAAGAAAAGTAACCTTTATCGCAAATAATGTGATCACTAGCTCCAGAATCAATTATTCAAGCATTTCTTACAAAAAAAATTATCAAGTAATGAGAAATACCTGAAATTTTCCCCTTTGTTGGAAGTGTCCAAATTCTGTAATGCGTGCATAAGCCGTTGTTATTGTCCATACATGATGGGCTAATTAGCATTTGGACTAGTTGGCCTAGTTTCCTGGTAAGCAACTAAAATTTATTTTTCCTTCTTTCCCTTCTCTCCGGGTTTACCATGCAATTTCCAGCAATTATCAATAGTGTGATGCGGACGTTTGTAGTATTCACAAAACAATTTACCTTTTCCCTTTGAGTTCTGCCCAAAATTCTTGGATGTCGTGGCAAAGATTTGGCCATTGGACGCCTTACTTCTACTACCGTATCTATTGTCTAATTCTGGAGAAAGATCGGCCAACCATAAGCAGTCTGATCATTGGGTGCGATCTGAACTGTCCATTCCTTGCCTTTTAAGGGTTCTTGTTTCAGCAAACCCTAATACCGTACTCTTTCCTTCGTTTAGATTTTTGTACACAACCTCTCTCCGTTCATGGCGAGCCGCAAGCGCGATCCTATCAACTCCTTTCGCATACTCTGGCGAAGGAAGCCATTGGCTTTTTTCCTGAACGACCAACTGGTATATTCGTCCAAGCATCAATACCAGATCCATCACCAAGATTTGAGATTGGAAAGTCAAGAAAAATTCATTCAAAATCATAAGAAATCTTGTTGCCTTCTCTCTTTCTTTCATCGCTTTGTACTTTGTAGAGTTGTCTCGAGTCCCTCGAGCTTCTCCTCCGCTGCCTTCAATTCATTTTAAAGAGCTGACATCTTTTTGAAAAATGTTTTTGAAGCATGTCGTAATAGACATGTTTCCTTACTTCAGATCTGAGAGTGCCTGGGTGAGCGAGAAGATTTTAAATTGGTCTAACTTCCCACACATCTCCTTTATGTTGTCCCACATGATTTTTGAGTCCTCTGTGGGAAGAAAGCCCGGCTGCAACTTCAGGGGAAACACAATGTTCGATCCACGTTCTCACTAGATGATTACATTTTCCCCATTATCGTATCATCCTTTCATCTA
This sequence comes from Eucalyptus cloeziana, assembly GCA_014182715.1. NCBI lineage: Eukaryota > Viridiplantae > Streptophyta > Magnoliopsida > Myrtales > Myrtaceae > Eucalyptus > Eucalyptus cloeziana. The sequence continues at coordinate 34,217,561 of CM024638.1, forward strand.
TTGGAATCAAAATGGTCCCATCAATAAAACTATCTTTATCCTTCGTAACGAGAGCTCACTGAAGCTCTCGTGCCCAAGTCGAGTAATTTTCCGATCCGATTAACTGGTGGGTGGTTAGTCAAATTTCTGGTCCATTGGTAGTGGAGACAAATAAGGGGTCACCGAGCTCCAGGTGACTAGTCATGGCTAAGATTGAATATGGCAAGAACCATGGTGGCAGAAATGAGTAGGGATTTCCTTCCATACCCGAATTGCTCGACCTGATTTTCTGCTCCGCACTATGAAAACCCGCACCCAAATATTTCAACCCAGTCGGTCGCCCCGCATTGAAGGATCCCATCCCAATGGTTGGGCTTGCCCCGTTCACGGCTAGCAAACCACCATTGGACTGGGCACTATTTTCGTGGCTTTGATTTCCTGGCAATGAAGTGTTTGGGCTTGGCCCATAATAGCAAGGATTAGGCTGCATCTGAACGGGCAGCCACTGGAATGGTTGGCCTATAAAGGGTTGCCCTAGATTCAGTTGGGCCTGAAGTGTTGGGCCCGAATGGGCTGCTCTTGGCTTCCAACGATTTCAGTAGGTGGGTTTAAGGCAAGATCTTGAATGTCCGAAGCTTCTGGCATTATCTCTTATGGGATATGTTCCTCAGAATCCGACGGCTGATTCTAGGTCATGGTGATGGTAAAAAAAAATCTCTTTTTCTTGCTCACTTTTGTGGTTTCAAGAAACTGATTCCTTCACCAGAGTGCTAATGCTGTTTTTCAAGTTAGTATGTCCTTTGTTGCAAGAACGAGGAAGACCTGCAAGCAATTAATTGATAAAGGGGCGGAAGCTAAATTAGGAGCACGATTGCTCTAATACCATGAAAGGAATTGAGGAAGACAAAGGAAGAGCAAGAAGAACAGATTTTAGGGGAAGATTTTACGTATTTCTTTCATTAATTACTAAAGTGTACAGAGCTCTGTAATTATAGTACATGATGTATACAAACGGAGGGAAAGAAAATATCCCAAGAATCAAATCTAATTTTTGATTGATATAATAAATCAATCTGAATCCGAATGGATATCGCACATCTGGAGCATATCTTCCAATGGGTCGGCTCTTTCAAGCCTAGCTTTTGTTGTAATGCTTGAAAGCATTATTTAGTGTACGTTGTGCTGCAATACTATCATCCCAAGTAGCAAGAATTGTTGGATATGTGACCATTTGCTCAAATATCACTTGTTAGGTATGCATAAGCATTGTGGTGGTAACATGAGAAAATTGTAATAAACAACTAAAAACACACTCGATATGCTAGACTACGTTACAAATATAGCACTCCGTGTAATCAATCAAAAACAAGTACTACAATAGACTCTCTCACCATATAAAATATTCACTCAAAACAAACTAGCTAATACAAGCACATATACTCAGCTATTCTATCTTCCCTTCTCGCTCACGGAGGGATAACTCGCTCACATAGAGCAACTTTCTCTAGGCTGCGGTGCCTTACTCTCTTGAAGCTCACTTTTTGCACCTGGTGACTTCCCATTATGAAGCTCTCATGCGTGTGGCTTCTCTGAAGCTCATCTTTGCACCTGGTAGCTTCCTCTCTAGCTTGCGATTCTCCGCCTGCGTGTGGCATGAGGTCCTCTCCGTGGCCTGAGGCTCTCTCTCTCTGGTTCTTTGCCTGCCTTGGCTTGAGGCTGTTAAGCCTGAGGCTCTTTCTTAGCCTAACTTCAAATGCTTCACGTACTGCCATATTTAGAGTTCCGCCGCCTCTTGAAGTCCAACCGACTTCAATGTGAAAGAATCCAGCCACGAATTTTCTTCTCTTTCTTTGCCAACTTCAATTTGTTAACAGATGGCTAATCAATGCATGAAGACTATCTTGGACTTTCCTTTTCTTTCTTTTTGACCAACGTGTTGCCCCTGCTTCATGAAGACTCCACTCTCTGCTTGTGAGAGGATACAATATTATTATAACGTGTGCCCGAACTTTTTGACCGAAACTTCTTTCTCCTTTTGTTTCATTTTATGAAGGTTCCAGAGGCAAATTCCAACTGGGACACTTTTGTCTTCAACAGCTTCTCGTTGCTTCTTCATACTTGCGGCTTCTTGTTTTCATACTAGGTGTTGACCAGAAGTTACATTACAATCATCCTAAGTAGCAGAACCAAAGTTATATCTTCCATATTGATTTCATTACGTACATAAACTCTGTTTTCGGTGAATCTTTTGAGTTGTTATTACTTTCCTTGTGGACAGATGAATGTTGAGTGAGCGAACGAATAGTCATAATAACTATAGTGATGTATGAACCAATGATCCCATTCCACCTAGGAATCAGAACTTACTCCACCTTAGGCCTAGCCACTACCGAGTTCCATGCAACTAAGGACCAGATCGGCCGGTTAAATGGCGCTCGATAACTAACAACACCAAAGTTACAAACCAAAAATTGGTGCAAAACCATCGTTATTTTACTAGCCATGCTAAATACCTGACAAATAAATGAACGTTCCACCTAGAAAGAGCACAATGTATCATAAAATGCATCTCCATCATTGTCAACCTATTCTTGAGTTGTCTCTTCCAAAAACCAGAGTTGTCGCCCAGTTTACTGCGACATAAGAATCTGTTCCTCCAGCTGACTACCCTCATGAGATAAGCAAAACGCCAAACCAGCCAACTCACAAATCCCGCATGCGATATTCCCTTTGTGTCTTGCATAAAGAATGTTTGCATAAGTGACAGTCATTAATTCAGCGAATTATAAAAGTACGTGCGCATCAAAATCTAGGTGCTAAGAAAGAAAACCATTAGTATGTCATGGTAGCATGTTATGTACCTTAGACTGGCGTAAATCGACAAGCGCCTTGTAACGCCCAACATAAGCCATGCTTCCCAAATGTCTGTACACAAATGGGTCTCCTAGAGGTATGTCTTTCAAGTAAAAATGCTTTCCCTCCATTTTGCTTCCCTATCCTACGAAACAGCTCCTCCAAGAATTTCCCTTCCCTTTCCGCAACCTGTTTCAGAAATTAGCATTCATGTTATTTCCAAAGAAAGAAGGAAACTGAGCCTTTATGCAATGAGAAAGCAATAGTGAATGACCACTTCCAAGTTCAAATGGAAGGATCATGCCACTACTTATACAAAGTAGAGCAAGGAAATAAAGTTGAAGATTGTAGATCAAACCAAAAGCTACAATGAGACGTCTTTAAAGGAATTAGACAAGGTGACTAAACCTGAGCGGGAAGCACCGGCCTCCCTGTCTGTTCAAGAAAACCCACACAATCTCCCAGTGCAAACACATCTTCCACTGAAGGTATCCTCAACCATTCATCAACCCCGATCCTGAAACAGTTGAGAGGACAAATCATTCAATTGGAAGGTGGTGGAATGCTAAAATGAGATCGTCACAAAGTTCTTATCCTCACCTTCCACCAAGGGATTTGGGAAGAACAAGTGACTTGATAAACTCTGAGGGTCCAACGCCGGTGGACCAGACTAAGAGGCCATATGGAACATCCGTACAATCACTCAGTACAAGTTTCTTTGCATGCACCTCTTTCTTTTTTCTTTTTTTTTTTCTTTTTTTTGTCAGTCATATGATAATCCTACTCTAACACTCACTCTCAGATTTTTGCCCTGCCTCCTTGCAGAGCGTGGGAGTCGAAACCCACTCCTGAAATGAAATCGTCCCCACCCCAATCCCCCCTAAGAATGTGGGGATTTGAACCCCCAACCTCACCCTTTCAAGATGGAAAGGTGGCCACTAGGGCGAACCCCAGTGGTTGCATGCACCTATTTCACCACGCCTCTTTTAAGATGAACACCAGACTAGCATTGAAAGCATTAAATCAGCACCAAAATGAACTGTTAGAAAAGATGACAGTAACTTGAGAAAGAAAATCAACTTACCCTTGTTAGATGATTCATCGCATGCTGCCTTAAGCCAACGTCAAACGCTGACAGGATTTCATTTGCCTATTAAAGGGTGTACTTGTCATTGCATGTTATTTACAATTTTTCGGAACTAATGCTATATGCAAGTGTGTCTGAGTACCTCAATAAGGGTGACTTGAATGTAATCCTTAACATGAGGAAAACGTTCACGGACGTCTTTCATGATAAAATCTTTTAATTCACCACTGAACTCCACCCCAGTTGGTCCACCTCCAATGACAATATAGTGTAAAAGGCGTTTTCTCTCTTCTTCTGATATGCCTATAAGATACTAGAAATGAAGCCGTAAAATCTTGCTGATCATTAATGATTGAAAATGTGGAGGCAACAACAATGAGCATTTTCTTCTATTCCTGTGGCTTTGAAGGTTGCTCCTTAAGTGCATTTTCTTCTATTCTTGTGACAACTATTTCTTCGATGACTGCTGGGACAAAATCCAGAAGCCAACTTAGCTTGGGTCATCAACTGACGGCACATACAATGAGAAAATTTCTTGTGGTTTTCTATAAGCCAATAAAGGACAACAAAAAAGGCCTATATTTCTGGGAGGAAAGGCATGATTTGTGACTGACTTATTCAATCAAAGGCTTGTTCTTTTGTGCAACAGCCAAATTGATGATTTTGACAATCTTATTTGACAACCTTCCAAACATCCACTAAATGCAAATCTCACCAAGTGTCAGCATATGCCTGGGTGTTTTCATGGGATGCTATGATCGAGAACAGTGAAAAAAGAATATCAACAGGCACAAATGGTTTCCTTTCACCTGCTCTGTAACAGGATGAAAACCCAGACAAAAGCAGAACAAAAGGAAAGAACGGGAGTTCTTTTCACCTAGGAACTTTATCGGTTCCTCAAGGTGCATCACATAAAGAGTCATTAGCTAAATACTGTTTGAGAGTGCATTCGTAATCCCATGTGGAATATTTAATAGACTAACTACAGAGAGGTCAAATAAATCAAGTGCAGATCTAACCAGGGAGCTCTGCATCTAGAAACATCAACAATCAATCAATAGTGGCCCCCCTAACAATGGAAATGCGAATGGTCAGTAACACCAAAAGACAGCGACAAAGAAAAGTCGGCCCTTCTTGCTTAGTATCCTGTCCTTTGAAAATCCTCGTTCGGCATAGAAAAACTCGGACGTTTCATCAGGTTCAAGGACTTGTATTGGAAGCAACAAGCTTGTAAATATGCATGGACATCGACAAAGTCGCAAGTAAGCAAGCATTCGCAACAACCACCTGGTAACACCACTACAAGGATCACTACCCGTGATCAGTATTAAAAAAACAGAGAGCTTCTCTCCTAATGCTTCATCAAAATCCGATCTTTACCGTCTCAAAAGGTCAGATGGGTCTCTACATGGTTTAGCAAGGAAAGAAACAAGGATAGCTCCAACCTTGTCAGTTCTTGAGAGCCACCACCTTATTCATCTAAAGCCATGTTACTAAGGAATTTCGCATGCCAAGGAAGGGCCAGAGGCAGCAGAGCGAATGCTTAAACCGCAAGGCGATGGCTATGGAGGTTTCAGTTTCCAAGTTCAACCAGGGCAAAGAGATTTCGAGCTTTCGAGCTTTTGAGCTTGAGTTGAGGCAGAGGAGAGAGAGGGTCCAATATCTCAGGAGCTTCAGACAAGGTGCAACAATCCCGAGCTATGTATACGAGAAAATATTAGGTTGCTGCCACGTCAGTTCCACACAAGCCCATTCAACGGGCGACACGTGTCGCGTTGGGCCCACCCCTGCATTCCCTCTCCCTCTCTCCCCCCTCTCTCTCTCTTTCTTTTCGAAATACTCTCTTGCTCCTCCCGAGACCTCGCCGGCCACCACCATCCCAAGCTCGGACCCGCCCGCCTCCAGTGCGTTGCCTCCGACTCCGTCTATCTTCGCCCGCTTCTCCTCCGCCCGCCTCCTCCTTGTCCAACTCCTCCCGCGCCCCCTGTGCCGGTGGAGGTCGAGGCCCCCCACCGCGTGGACAAGCCGCGCCGCCGCCTCGCCCGCTCCCTCCGCCGACCACTTAGATTCAACACCCAAGGCTCGAGCCCGAACAACGGAGGACCAAGATGGAGGTGAGGCAGTGGTGGAAGGCGATTCACGGGGGTAAAAGTTGACGGCGAGTCTGAGTTGATGTACATCTATTGTTGTCACGGCGGAGCGAAAGGAAGAAGGCGAAGAGGAAAATAATAAAAATAAAGAAAAAAATAAAGTAAAATATAATCAAAGGGAGAAAGGATGCAGGGGCTTCTGGTGGGTGGGTCAACTCAATTGAATCCTTGAAACTTTCTTATACCGAGATATAAACTTTACTTCTCACATACACCATATACATTTGATTTTAACCTTAGTGATAGGGGCAATATATCATTAAAATCACATATTATACTAATTACATTACTTTATACTTTATATATATTATCAATGAATAACATTTTTTTATCCTACTAAACTATTAGCATCAATAAAAAATATTTGGCAGAAATTAAAGAAATTCAAAAGAATAAATGTTCGATTAATCCGTAAATCATATTCTTTTTTCAAATTTTTCATTGAAAGGATATACATAGATATACTTATCTATATCATTAATAGTCCGAGGATCACTACACAACTCTTTTTTGATAATTCAACAAAAATGATCGATAAATACATTTCCAATAATGAAACAAATAAAGAAAAAATAGATTAACTAATCTTAATCTGAAAATGGTACTTTTAAAAAAAAGAAAAAAAAAAGATACAAGGTTTCACCTTTTTTTTTTAATATGTTTTATCCGGTGGGGATTCTTATATGATAACCTACCTATAAACTAATATTTGTATTTCCAAAATCATAGAAAAATACAAAAAAAAAATACGCGAAAATATACTAAAAATACATGTATTTAGGGTTTCGTATGTATTTTCATATCTATAAAATCATCAAACATGTAAAATAAGTACATCATAACATAGAGAATGATCATACAAGCAAACCTATAGCCGCAAACCACGTGCCAAATGGAGGCTCCATGAGCCCGCACGCGCCGCCCGAGTATGCGACGCGTGGAGCACACGCGCGACTGTAAAGACCCCTCAGATCCGGTCTGACTGGTTCTCGGCTCGACTGTCCGGTCCAACCATCCGGTCCGACCAATTGACCAGCTCGGGCAGGTCAACGAGTCGGGTCAAGTCAGGCCCCAGGGTTTCTAACGTCAATCCTTGCGTGTGAAACACACGCACGAGCGGCGCCCCGCACGTGGGTCGGATATTTAATGGTTTTGGATAGGATTGACGTGGCATTACCCGTGCACTTGAATGGCGTGAAACAACGAAAAAATGGTAAGACAATAGAGGAAAATCAAAGGAAGCAGGGGGAGGGAGCAAGAGACGGATTGATCTTGGATCGTCAGGTTAGAAAAGAAAGAAAGAAAAAAAAAAAGTCCTATGATGCTAAATATCTCCTTTCTTCAAAATGTTAAATTAAATCTCAATATCACATGAAATTTTATGAAGAGAGATCATGAATTTGAACTTGATGGTTTGCCTCATGACAGTTGAAGGAGTTTTCCTCGTGACTTGGTAACAAGCGCTCCAAAGGGCCAAGTATCAAGACCAAGCATGCATGGAAAGTCATCTTTTTTTCTCAAGGTTATTTTATTCGCTTATACTGTCAAAGTAAATACGATGTATGACTTGCTGAATTTTAGCGCACCGTTCATGAAAAAAAAAGTGGGAAATCTCTTTTTGTTTGAAACTTAAAGAAGGGGCGAACAAGTTATATTTGGTTAGCCTTTATTTAAATTTCACGTAATTGACAAAAAAAAAAAAAAAGGAATCACTCGAAGAAGGAAAAGTCCATGTTTGCAAGCGTCTGTGCTCTTGCGTTTCGCCTTCCGCACACGAAGGTCCGGAGGCGGCGCCCAGGACGCCAAGAGACCATTAAGCCCTCGGCTCTTCACGTCGGCCAAGAGGTCAACGGGAGGGTAATTATGGGATTTCCACCTCGTTATCCCCCCCGCTCGGCTCAAGGAAAAAAAAACCAATCACGAGGTCAAAAGTGGAGAAGACAATATTTGACGGCGGCGCTTGATTTAATCTAAGAAAAAGATACTCGGTCTGCCAATGACAGAAGGCACTTCATTCCAACGAATCTTGTTACTTAATTGTAACTTTTATTAAATACGTCAAGAAAAGTACAGTATCAATTAAGAATGTCAACCCAAACTTAGAAAGATCTGACCAAACCTAATCCTATGATGCTCCTGATCATCAATTGAAAAGATTCAAACGAAATAAAAAAGAAAAAAAGAAAAACAAGTGCAATCCTGAGACAAACAATACGATGAACTTTTGTGTTATGCATTGCAATAAATTTCATCATCGATTATTAAACAAAATAGAATACCATGAAGGCAAAGGGGAGACACCATGAAGCTTCCCACAATCATATTCTGCAATACTTTTCACCACTCTACTCAAGAGGAGCCAGTAGAATACATATCTTAGGAACCTCATGAATCGACTAGACCCATCTTGTTGCACCCATCCCGACAAGTACGATGCTGTTATCAGTGTCACCCCCCTCAATCTCCTCTCCTTTGTGTACCTCTCTATAGCAATTCCCATGTCTTGGGTCACCAGTTTGCTGTGCTTGGCAATTGAGTCCCCAAGGTGCCTACCCAATGCCACCGCATCCTCAAGAGCCGAACATGCCCCCTAGCCCAAGTCGGGAGTCATCGGGTGCATAGCGTCTCCAGCCACCGTGACGCATGATCGGAATAGGTTTCCGAACAGGATGTCCCAAGGATATCGGAACATTAGTGGCGCCCATGTCAAACTCGAAAGATCGGAGTTCTTGACGACATCGAGGTACACGGGTGGGAAGTCCTTTGCCAAAGTTTCCATCACCTCCCTTTGTATCATTTCTGGATCTGCTCCTTTTTCCATACCTTTATAAATGGAAGTGTTAGGGATCAAGCAGGATTAATAAGCTAGTATTGAAGGAGGCATTGTGTTGGGAACCTCAGCGGAAGATAAAATGTAGTATACATGGTACCTTTAGGAGGACACGTGGCCGCAAAGAACCAATACAATTCCTTATCATTGAGAGCAATAAAACCTGCCCTCTTGCCCACATCCACAAATTGAATCACCTGGCCATGGTCAAAACCATGACCTTTTGGGAACACGGACAATCCGCGCACTGCCGACCGGCCTGAATAGACCGGCGAGCGAAGTCCAAGCCAACGGGCCACGATAGAGTGCACGCCATCACATCCTATAACAACCTACATTTATAATATTTTCAATGTGGATAAGTTAAAGTCGATAAGTTACCTAATCATAGTTGAATTCAAAAGAAGGTTCTCTAGAAATTGTAGGGAACCTTAGACTTTATGATGGTCCCATCATCGAGCATGACAATACAAGTGGACAAGCCGTGTTCTACTTGGGTTTCGATGGAAGTTATCTTGGAAGAGAATCGAATGCTATTTGGAGGAAGCTCCTCCGCCAAAACTTCCAACAAGACTTTTCGGTGGACCGCTCTTGGTTGGACTCCATTCCTGCTCAATCCAGATGGAATGATTTTCTATCCTTGGAATACGAAATGACATGCATAAAATAATAACATTTGTTGTGGGAGAAAAAAAAAAAAAGCAATCGAAGTATAAGATAAATAGGACAAGAAAATAAATTGAATATTGAATTTACGTGACTCAGTCAATGAGATCTACTCCACACAAGAAAATGGCACAAGACCCACTAACGAAAATTACAATTACAATTGAATTTTTTAAACACTCTCATTGTTCTCTCAATGGGGGTTGCTCTTCACGAAAAAGACCCCTTCTTATATAGAAAAGAATTAGATCCAAAATAGGAAATTTCTTAGGGAATTTTACTTAATCTAGGAAACCTAGCTGGATCGAGTTCTCTTTACGAGTCTCAAATTCTAGACATATTTTCAACAACATAATAGAATAAATTTCCCAATTCTATCTAACAAAAGGAACATTATATTTTCAAACTCTATTATTGATGATCTTCTTAAAAGATGAGTTGTCAAAATAGGGGCTAATAGTCCCATTCATGGTATATTTCTTACGGTCGTTTGTATCATTTTGTGCAAAATAAAACATAAAGTAACCAATTACAAGAAATTAATCAGCCTGAAACATTAAATGGTATATTAAGGAAAAAAAGATGATGGAAAGGTAGGTAGCATAAATGAAAGGAAATTTGAGATTCACCTGTTGCTTGGATAATGCACTTCTTGAATCGATTTAGTCTTGAGATCAGTTATGTATCCCCTGACCAAGTACAAAACAAAAAAAAAGAATATTAATAAATAAAATTATTATTTTTTCATCATTGAGAAATTGTAGGACAGATCAAGGTCCAGCATCCTGGATCAATAACCGATTTAAGAAGCTCCCAAAACAGCGAATCCTAAAATCAATTTAACATAGTACAAAACCAATGTAGAGCTTATCTTTCTACTCAATATATCTTGCTTGAAAAGCCTATTGCTCTTTCTCAATGATATTGCACTTTTCCCTTCATTTGATGAATATCTAATTAGTTATTTTATTCTAAGCATTAATCGCATTAGCAACCTCAATAGGTAAATTTCATGGTGCACTTTACAACTGGCAATGATCTCAATTTTCATGATTTTTTCCCCATGGAAGATGTATAACCACTTTTTGACCAATTTTTTTAATACCTAATGAACATCGTTTGAAAATAACCCCGAATAAAAGTCATTGCATTAAATGATCGAAATGAAAGTTCATGAACTTAATTTCATAGCATCATATGAAGATCTAGTCACTGCGCTTGAAATGAATTTGGATTTTTTTAACTACTTTTCACTATAAAAGTGATTTACTTTGAGTTGGTTTTATCCTCCAACGAGCTAGCACAAGATTAGGAGTATTTAATATCTTCTAAAAGATCCTTACACTAATTCAGCATCGATCAAATTTGAGTGCTGTCATCTTTAATAGCAGAGAAATCACTCATTAAACTCTCGATCTGTACATGATTGTTGAACTAAAGATTGGACCGGGTTTTAATACTTCGAAACGATAAAACATTCCACAATAATCAGACATCTGTTTTCAAGTGCAAAGAGCGAACAAGGACCTCACCTTTCCATAGGAGTGTACAGGGCTGCGAGCTTGTCCGAAACCCCGAGTGCATCGAGCGCAACCCACGCATTAGCAAAGAGACCGAGAGCCGCACCGGTCGTTCGGAGCTCCTCCGATCTCTCAAGGACGAGGGCTCGGACACCGACCTTCTTAAGGGCCACTGCCGTCGCCAGACCTGCGATGCCGGCACCGACTATCACCACCTCCTCCATGGTCGTGTTCTACTTCGAGCTTGTGAGTGCGCGCACGTGTGCTTTTGGGATAAGGAGTCTCTTATCTTGTGGTCGCTATTTTTTTTTTTTTGGTCAGTTGTGGTCGCTATTTATGGAGTGGCAAACTTGTCGTCTTTTGATAGCTACGTCCCTGCTTACGAATGCTACAGAAGCATCATTGAATGAAAATTACAGCCACAGAATGGGGGCCATTTCCAGAAAATTTCGGTTTTTATTTCAAAAGGAGTGAAATTAAAATTTCCAACCTGAATATAGACTTTATTAAGGAGTCTCACGTGAGGGGTTGGCTTTCATTTAATAATTTTTTAGTGACAAAGAGTATTTTGGATGCTTCATTTGCAGCAACTCTTTTTTGGTGAAAATTCCAGCAACAACGTCAGCGTTTGCGTCAAATGCCCAGATTGACTAAACGTCCTCTGTTGACCATTCCTTAAAATCGACTAGTCGTCCTCGTCTTTTGATAGCCACGTCCCTGCTTACGAATGCTACAGAAGCATCATTGAATGAAAATTACAGCCACGGATGGGGGCAATAATTGAACAGAGAATTCTTGAATTTTTTCCCTGCCGCTGGGAAAGAATCCTAAAGTTCCTCCGCCGAATTGTAGTACGGAATCATCTCCAAAGATCTCGGTCAGAGCAGGAAAGGGGAGCTATGGAATACACTATTGTGGTAGCTAAAACGGCGGATTCCCCAGCTACGTTATGCAACATGAGCCATTTCCAGAAAATTTCGGTTTCTATTTCAAAAAGAGTGAAATTAAAATTTCCTACCTGGATATAGACTTTTCAAATGCATTTGTTTTTTCCAGATTCTCTTCGGTTCTTTTCTTTATTTTACTTAGCTTTCGCTCTTGTAAGGTGGATTTGAACTTGCTATGTTGGGTTTAGCTATGTGACATCCATAAGTTTAGAACGTGTTCCTTTTTAAGCTGTAAATTTTTCTGATTGACAGTACGGGGGACTTCAGATTTTTCATATTTGCCAATTTCGAGCTTGGTCTTTATTAAGGAGTCTCACGTGAGGGGTTGGCTTTCATTTAATAATTTTTTAGTGACAGTGTATTTTGGATGCTTCAGTTGCAGAAACTCTTTTTTGGTGAAAATTCCAGCAACAACGTCAGTGTTTGCGTCAAATGCCCAGATGACTAAACGTCCTTGACCATTCCTTACAATCGACTAGTCGTCCTCTGTCACGGCTGCTATAAACCAGGATGAATTCAAAGAGGAATATTTTGAATTAAGGCGAGCTATTTTCATCCTCTATACGAATAAATTCACTCCTTTTCTGCTAGATAAACCAAATCAGCTTTAGTGGTTTCTATATATGCATAGTTTCATTTAACTTGACTATTTTCCTTTTATGGTTTTCCATCGAAGTCAAACTGACGATGTAAAGGTGGTTAGAAAATATCAGACTTACTTAACTTGCTAATGGATTAAGCCTTGACTTGCCAGTTGTTTGAGTAAACTTAGACAATATTCCTCAGACAAAATATCTCCAAATCAGCTTTCAGGCAATCCCCTGATAGTTCGAGCTCTTAGGGTCCTAGTGACCCAGGAAAAGCCTCACATTTTGTTTCTAGTGGAGACAAAGAACCAAGAAAGGCAGCTTCTTTACCTGCAGAAGATGCTGAAATTCTCTAACTGTTTAATCAAACACCTGGTCGGTTTGGCGGGTGGGCTAGCACTTTTTTGAAATAGTAAGGTTTCCATGGACTTGGTTCATCAGTCTTCAATCTTTTTTTACTTGATCTGTACAGATTTGGAGGCGGCAGTTGTAATGCGCCTTACCTATTTACATGCGCCGGCAGTCACTCATCTCAGACAACAGTTTTGGGAAGAATTAAGACTAATCAGTAATGAGAATGCTCTACCTTGGTTGTGTGTCGGCAATTTCAATGATTTTTTGTATCCATGGGAGAAAATGGTTAAGCGTCTTGCCGAACCTTACCGCATGTAGTCATTTTGAAAACTCCTCAATGACTGCTCTTTAATGGACTTGGGCAACAAAGGCTGCGCCTACACATGGACCAATAATCGAGATGGTGAAAATATTGTCAAAGAATGGTTGGACAGAATGTTATGTACCGAGGAATGGAGAATCACCTACCCTTTTGCTGAAGTCTTGGCTTTGCCAGCAATTGCTTTTGACCATAGCCCTCTTCTATTGTCAACTGAAGCTTCTGGTGTTAGAAAACAACGCATCTTTTACTTCGAATCTTATTGGCTTCAAGATAAGGAGTGTCGAGACATAGTAGCTAAGTCCTAGGCTTCTCGGCAAATTGGTCCAGTGACTTTACTCAAAAAGCTCCGAGCTACTTCCTTTGCCCTCTCATCGTGGAGCCGTTCGAAATTTGCCAATGCTAGAGAGCATATAAGTCTCCTTCAGTATAAGTTTCAATCTTTAATAAATCAGCCCTATGGACAGCACGACCAAGAGTTAATAGCCAATCTAAAACAGCAAATTCAAACATTATGGCAACAAGAGGAACAATTTTGGGCTATGCGCTCACGGGTTAATTGGCTTAAGTGGGGGGATAGAAATACGCACTTTTTTCATGCATCAACTATTCAACGAAGACAGCGAAACGGAATATGCATGTTACAAGATGATCAACTTAGATGGGTTAGAGATCAACAACAGCTTAAGGAGATGACGTCATCCTTTTTCCAGCAATTATATACAACAACAGGGAACTGAGACTACAGCCCTACCATTGTTAAATGCAATCCAATAGTATCAGCGAAGATGAATGAGAAATTGTAGCAGAGGTTACTAGAGAAGAGGTATGCCTTGCAGTTTTTCAATTAGGCGGCACTAAAGCACTAGGCCCTGATGGTTTGAATGGGCTTTTTTATCATTCTCATTGGGATATAGTACATGATGATGTTTACATGGCCGTGCAACAATTTTTTCAGATAGGGGTGATGCTATCGGAATATAATAGGACTCACATTTCCCTGAAACCAAAAACATCCAATCCAGAAAGGCTAGATCAATTTCGACCAATAAGTCTGTGCAACTTTATTTACAAAATTATCTCTAAAGTCCTTGTTAATTGACTCAAGCCTTTGCTAACAAAGCTAATAGTGCCAGAACAGAGCGCTTTCGTCAGCGGGCGCCAAATTCAAGATAACATCATAGTGGTCCAAGAGGTCCTTCACCACATCAGGACTTGGAAAAGGACCAAACAGTTTTAGGCGGTGCTTAAATTAGACATGCAAAAGGCTTACAACAGAGTCGAGTGAGATTTTCTCAGAGACTATCTTCTCCAAATGGGATTTCATGACCGATGGGTTCATTGGGTTTTGCAATGTATTTCGACAGTCTCCTTGAGTGTAAAATTCAATGGTGAAGCTCTACCCTATTTTCATCCGTCGTGGGTGTGGCACCCCTCGAACGGCCCCCGATCCATTGGGGTCGTCACAGTGCGCTTACCTTTCTTTTTACCTTAAAGTCTATTACTCCAATACCATAAAAAAAAATTGAAAAATCCATAAATCCTGGGGGTTTATATCATTTATATCGGTCCCTACGCAGAAATATGGCGGAAGCATATCCAACAACTCCCCTCCCTATATTCATAAAACGATGCACACCAACTAAAAATTTTATAAGATAAAGCCAAACACTTTTATTTACTTAAACCAGATGGACATCATTCGTCGGTACACCAAAATGCCATAGTCTTCTATACTCAGCTATATTTCAAAAGATGACCGACATCTTTTCCAACAGTCATATACTTAAAGTCCATCGATTAGTGTCGGCGTCCAAAAGTTCCTTCCTCTGCTGTCCTCCTCCTCGCGGCCATATCCAACCACTCGGTCCATCTGCTGGTGGCGGTGGCGGCAGAGGTATCTTGTCTAGTCTGAAATGTTAGTCCCCAAACGGGGTGAGTACAACCACTCAGCAGTAAAAGATTCATTAAGCTATATCGTGCAGTATCGTCAATATCTAGATTCATGCAAAATAGACAAAAACAGTTCATCAAGGAATGAGTATGCATCGGAACCATAAAACTTTCAGTGCAATGACTAGTGCAGTTCCAACAAACAAGATGCATCATGTCCAGTTACACAGTCCCGATCATAAGGCCAAACTGTTATGACACAACCCATTCCATGCCATGCAATTTAGTCCTATAACCATACCACACTCACACTTAGTAGAATCATCCATTTTATTATTCAAACGGTTTTATCCCCCCCCCCCAAAGGACCAATGTTTGCATCCTTCTGGGATTTCGCACCCAACCTGGCGTCGCGAAAGCCTCCGGGCATGTATTCAAAATACAACCGGGCATCCAAAGGGCATCGACTCATTTGAACCTCTGGGCATCTCGCACCCCACCTGGCATCACGAGGAATCAGACCATAGACATGGTTACCCCTAACCTCCGGGCATGCATCATAATACAACCCTCACCCTCCGGGCATGTATCATAATACAACCAGGCATCCCGACACTCCCGGGGTAAACCTCTGGGCATGTATTCATAATACAACTAGGCATCCAAAGGGCATCGACTCATTCGAACCTCTGGGCATCCCGACTCCCGGGGCATCGTTGACCCGAGGGTCCAACGGTAGCAATTAACATCTTAATTTCCAAAAACACTTTTCACTGCAATGACAAAATGTCTCTTGAGTCTCATCACATCTCAATATTGCATGATATGCCAATGCCAGTATCATCATGTCACATAACAACTCAAGATGCATTCACTTTTGAAATCAGTTGAGCAAAGTCGGAGTAAAACAGCTTAAAAACCAAAATGTGCAGTTTTAATGAAAATTTCGGAATAACCCCTAAATGAACTCAGAAAATTCTGAGATCTTGACACGTTATCCATGAGACCTAAAGGAACAAGTGTCATGAAGAGCACCAAGTCAGATTCCTTATGTACCGAGGACAAAAATTTCGATATTCCTAGCTAATATTCTGTAAATTTTCCAGATTTGCTGTTTCCATAGAAAAATCGTTTTGGCGGTCATTCCTTTTTCATTTATTTGCAATTTTTGATATGTTGTTCATGAGGATGTGCCCTAAAAATTTCATCAAGGAATCGAAGTCCAATTCTATCTACAAAATTACAGAAAATTCAGGGAATCATCAAAGGTCATACGGTTTCTCTACAAATCAGTTTACTAATTTATAGAGGGCCACTTCTACTCAAAAAAAAAATCCAGCATCCGACATCACAACCCAAACCTCTCCAAGCCTATCGGACTCCACTAGACGATCATGGCACAACATGATATAGATTAATGGACTTTCACTTGCTACATGATAACTAAGATGCACTCGGTTTCGGAAGTATGCTCAAGTAATTTGAAAACAAGAACCACCAAAATTTTAATGACAATAACGTAACGCCTCTTAACCTCTTTGACTAAAATACAAACTTAATAGTGTACGTACAAATGCATGTCACTCTTTCGCTAAAAACATACTGCCCAAACCAATTCCCAAAAATTCTATAAGAATTTTACTATACACTCTGAATTTTCTTCTGGTTTTACTCACGAACAGCAAACAACACACACCGAAATCAATTTTGTATTCATTATACTAATACAGAAAACCTAGTGTGAATACATGTTACAATCTAGACAATTCCACGTAACTCTCATGAAGAAATAAAAGCTGAATTCATGTTAAAACTTCTAAAAACAAGCATCGTAGCCACTGACTACGTATGAATTTCTCTGGACAGCATAGATTCAAGAAAATCTCATACCTATACCTTGTCTAATTTACTTCTAAAGTTCATAAAATCTATTGTTATGATTCTAGATTAGAAGACCCTAAAAGAACACATAGAAATGCCGAAGTATCATCTCGGCTTCTTAGTTCCAAATTCACTTTCATCACCAACAATTTAGTATTCAACCTTCATCCTGACATTTCTCAAATCTATTTGCACTCCTCAAGACAATCACAGCATGCACAACATAGATTGATGAACTTCTACTTGCCTTAGGTCCTATGATGTTAACGGCAAAGGGTTTGGTTTGGTGGTGCGGCTCAACGGCGGCGAAGACACGACGGTGGCAGCTCGCACGAGCACGGACGGAGGGCGGTCTCCTTTCCCTCTTCCTTCGCTGCCCTCTGTTCTCTCTCCCTCTCGCTACACAAATCTGCTCGGTTAGTCCCTTTCTTCTCTCAAAACCGAGCCTTATTTTGTTTCCTCTAAAAATCAATTAAGCTAAATGGACAGATGGGGGAGGCATGTCCTCCGTTGAAGACCCCCTTGGCATCCGTTGGCAGCCCCACATCAAGCTACGTGGACGTCATCAGCCAAGCCTGGGTCAACAATTCCACACATTAGTTGACTAATTTGTCAATTGCATGTTAATCTCTTTGGTGGCTGTAGGAGAAGCGGGCAGCTGTTGAAGACGTGGCCATCCCCAAAAAGCTTCGATGGCCACCTCTCCATCTGCATGCCGTGATGTGTCCAACGGTAGGAGCCCTTTGGTCAACTATTTTCCTCAATTGTTGACCGGTGAATTCCACTCCTCATTCGACGGGCTCAAAGTGCCGCATGATGATTAATTTTCTTCATTGCTCTAAGACAAAAACTTTGTGACCGTAAGGATGAGGTTGGTCACATGACCGTGCATGGCAGGTCAATGGACATGGGGGGATTCTTACGTGAATGTATAGTCACGCATGGACGTGAATTCGTATGGCCGAATTCCGTTTCCTCGATTCTCATAAATTCAATTGATAAAAATCCAAATTCCTCCCTTATTCCATATACATTCAAACAATATAGTCGTGTGGCATCACCGAAAGGAACATGTACATACATCAGCGGGGTCCAAAGTAGCGCCGAATATGATGTTGGTATGACAAGATCCAATCATCGGTGTCGATGACGAAATCCAATAACAAATTTGTTAATCCGTGACGTGTTATTATTTTCGTGAGGTTGGCAAAATATACGGATGGAGTTTATCTCACTTAAACCTATGAAAGCCTTTCGACAAAATGGTGGTTTTCTTGACGATTCAACCATTACTAAATGAAATGTATTAGTTTGACGACAATACGAACTAATGTTCGTGTAGAATGCCAATATCATAATCCAATGATACTCCCGTCACTCAATCTCGGTCCATTGCATATCCGAGGGTTGTTAAAATTCTCGGGTGCCACAGTGGGGTCTAAGACAAGGAGACCCTCTATCGCCTTATCTATTTATATTGATGGCCAATGCATTATCCTTGCTTATCAACCAGGCAATGGAAATGGGGAGTCTCAAAGGTATTAAATTAAACCGCTAGTGCCCTGTCCTATCCCACTTGTTTTTCGCAGATGATGCTATTTTCTTCCTAGCAGGAAAGACCCTAGAGTGCCAGAATTTAGCTAATGTGATCAATGAATACTGCTTAGCCACAGGACAGATAGTGAATCGCAACAAATCGGGTATGTTTTTTAGTAAGCTGTGTCCTATTAGTTTGCAAGAGAATTTAACCAGAGAACTTAGAGTCCCACTGCTAGCCAAAACTGGCAAGTATCTTGGTATACCTTTAGATTGGGGACACTCTAAAAAGGAAATGTTTTCGTGGATATTGGGTTGGTTGCAATCTAAGCTTGAAGGTTGGAAAGAGAGGTTGATATCAAAAGGGGGCAAGGAAGTTTTGATTAAATCTGTAGTGCACGCAATTCCCAGTTATGCTATGTCCATTTTCAAGATACCAGTGTCCATTTGTAGAATAATCGAACAGAAAATATCTAGATTCTAGTGGAAATCTAGTAACAATAGTTCTGGTATTCATTGGATGAAGTGGGAAGCACTTAAAAACAGAAAAGATGAGGGGGGTTTGGGTTTTCGAGACCTTATTGCTTTCAATAAAGCCTTACTAGGCAAACAAGCATGGAGACTATCACAACAACCTTTATCTTTGTCTAATAGAGTATTGAAAGGACTGTATTTTCCTTTTCAAGATTTCAGACATGCTTCGAAAGGTGCTCGACCCTCATGGGCTTGGCAAAACTTACTAATAGGACGGGATTCGATTGAGGAACACATGCAATGGTCTATGGGGGATGGAACTCATATCAACATTCGACAGGATAGATGGTTGGCTTCCGAAATCATAGGGGGACCAGGGCCTAGAGGAGAACCAGAAAAGGTCGCAGATTTAATGGTCCAGAACAGCAATGAGAGTGGAATATTTCTCTTCTAAGACAGAATTTTGATAGTCATATAGTAGCAGAGATTATGTCTATCCCAATTCGGCCACAACATACAAAGGATAGACTTATCTGGAGAGGCAAACAAAACGGCTCTTTCACAGTACAAAGCTGCTATAATATTCTAAGGAAGCAACAATCACAACCAAAATCAAGCGTCCTCCACTTTTTAGATACCTCGTAGACTATGGAATGAAATATGGAACATGAACTCATCACCAAAAATACGTTCTTTTCTATGGTCAGTATGTCATAACACTTTGCCTACTCGAGAAAACCTTCATCATAGACACATTATACAAGATCCCATATGCAATTTATGCGAAGATCAGGCTATTGAATCACCATAACATATGTTCTTGTTTTGCCATTGGACACAACAAATATGGGAACATCCAGAAATCAACATCCAGCATCATATCAGAGGAGTAAATCGGATAGAAGCATGGCTGGTCAGACTAACTGAACACAAAAGTGACTCACCTAACTTGGAAACGATCGCATCCATCCTATGGCACATTTGGAAGGCCCGCAATAACTTCATATTTTGCCAGCAGCAACCCTAACCGAACCGCATAGTGTAGACAGCCATAGCCAGCACCATAGCAAACCGGAGTCCATCTCAGCAAAAATAGGGACAGAGAACACAACAACCAGATCAGCATTTGTTTTGGCGTCCGCCAGATCAAAGAGAACTAAAACTAAATATTGACACAGCTTACCAGCCTCAAAGCGGAGAAGCATCAATCACCTGTGTCTGTCGAAGCTCATCGGGCCTTTTAATCGATAGCTTTGCTCGATCGGTGGTCGCTTCCTTTGCCCTGCAAGCAGAGGCAACGGCGTTAAACCACACACTCCAGTTCTTGCTGCACACGGGGAAAAATTCAGATCGGATGACCTTGGAAACCGATTGCTCAGTTCTTGTTGAGATGATGCATAACCATGAACTCCCACCTTAGGAGATCAAATCATTGATCGAAGACTGCATGGTGCTGCTTCA
Organism: Eucalyptus cloeziana; assembly: GCA_014182715.1. Classification (NCBI taxonomy): domain Eukaryota; kingdom Viridiplantae; phylum Streptophyta; class Magnoliopsida; order Myrtales; family Myrtaceae; genus Eucalyptus; species Eucalyptus cloeziana. The sequence goes on from CM024638.1 coordinate 34,238,098, forward strand.
ATGTTGCCCTAATCTCAGGATCGACCACTGCAGGAGGGAAATGAACAAGGTTGTGGATCGGGCCGCGAAGGCCCATCAGGCCGATTCGCTCTCGACGGATTGGGTCATTAATCCTCCTTTGTTTTTGTGTGAAATGTTGTCATTCGATATTATGCAAAACGCTCCTTCTACTTTTCGGTAGTAATAATAATACTACCTTGTTCTGACAAAAAAAAAACCAAATCAGCTTTAGTGGTTTCTATAAATGCATAGTTTCATTTAACTTGACTATGGTTTTCCGTCGAAGTCAAACTGATGATGTAAAGGTGGTTAGAAAATATCATACTTACTTAACTAGCTAATGGATTATGCCTTGACTTGCTAGTTGTTTCTGTAAACCTAGACAATAAACCTCATAGAAAATATCTCCAAATCAAGATTGATTTTTAGTTGTGTTCATTCTTTCAGCCTTAAACTTCTCGGAATTTATGCGTATTTAGAAAAAAAAAAAGCCTTTAAATAGTTTCATAGAGTTAACCAACTCTACGTATATAGGCACATTCCTATCAAAGGTATCCTACCATATATTATTAGGTTATTGAACTACAAGCTATGTGAATCATTAAATGCATAGTGTATCCTTAAAACACTACATAAAGCATTGTTGTATCATAAGTATGGGAGACGATGCTCACATTAGAATTCCAAAATCCAGGTTGTCCTTTTGACCCTAGTCTATGAGATCTTCCATAGTTAGGTCATGTTTAGACTTGAGAACCTCTTTATTGAGTTAAAGGCTTTTAATCGAATTCCCCTCAATACGTAGTTTATCTGCTTTTTCAATAAACCTTTTGTCAATGTTTTCCTTTCACTTTACAAAGTCCAAAGAAATTACTTCATTGAAAGTGCACTTTTCGACATTTAAACATGAAAGTTGGGATAGTTGAAAATATATATTTTGGCTTAGGGCAATTGTACAAGGATATGACCGATAAAATTTTTCCCAAATTTAGGTAAAAAAAGAGTAATATTATTATTCTTTTGAATTCAAATCGCATGTTTTAAACAATTGTGGTAGGAGAAAATATTAAGTGGTCCGGGACCTCCACATCAGCGTGGTCCCGGAGCACTCAGGCGGCGCCACATGGAAGTGTGGGCCCCTTGCTGTCTCTCCTCCTCTTCTCTCCCACGTCGTTCCAATTCAAACCAACGCGCGGGCATTCTCTCTCCTCTTTGCTCCTTCTCCTCTCTCTCCTCTCCTCTCTCTTCTCACTCTATCCCCTCTTTCCTGACCCGACGACTCTCTCCCAAATAGCGCTCGCTCTCCGACGACGATGGCCGCGCTCTCTCCGACAACGGCGACGCTCCCTGCCGACGACGGCCCGTCTCTCTACTCGCCGGCCTCTTCGCTCTCCGACGGCGGCCGCCCTCTCTTCGACTCTCCCTCCCGACTACGGCCCTCTCTCTACTCCACGGCCTCTTCGCTCGACTCCCTCCCCCTCCTCTACCGACGGCCTCCTTTCTTTGTTCCCGAATCGAGCTCTCTCCGACGCCGGGCTTTCTCCCGACGAGGGCCGCGCTCTCTCCGCTATGGTCAAAGCCGTCTCTCCCGAGAAGCCCTAGATCTGCGACAATCCCTTTTCACTTCGTACGGGGCCGACGAGGTCCTTGGTCGGAACCGGTGAGTTGTCCCTCTCGTGTCGATTTGATTCGTGGGGCTTTTCCCGCCGCCCTCTGTTTTGGTCGGTCTAGCGGGTAGTGGAAATGGAGATTTCGGCTCGCTCTTCTTTTGTTTTTCTTTGGGATCTATCTCGTCGGATGAAGGAGAGCTTGTTTGTTTTGAAGTTTGAGATATGTTGTAAAGGAGCGATTTTTCCTACTGCCTCGTTTTGGTCGTTCTAGTGGGTAGTGGAAATGGAGAGGATTTCGGGCTCGATCTTCTTTGTCTTCTTGTTTGGGGGTAGTCCCGGGATCATTCGAAGAATGAAGGAGAGCTTGTTGCTTTGATGTTTGAGATTTGTTGTAAAGGAGCGACTTTTCGCGGAGGGTACGTGTTAACTCGTTTGGTATGTGAGAGAATTTGAAGGATAGAAGGAATACGAGGGAAGAGATGTTGATTGGTGTACCGAGAGCGTGAAAATAGGGAGGTTTTATTGGTACATCATTAGTAATAATTTCAATTTGGGGTGTGGTCTTGTAATATAGATATAGCGTATTTAATAGGCAGACCAATAGAATACAGGATTACATTTCGCTTGTAGGACTCAAGGAAAGCTTTTCCGATTACAAGCAAATTCATCATAACTACTCGGCGGTGAGCACATATCCCGTCACGTGAATATGTATCTATTTTTAGGGTGAATTGAATCACCGATGCCCAACTTGTCCTTCTTTTCTCAGTTTTTACATGCTGCATCAAGAGGAAACTTTCTTTATGACGTTTTCTTCATCAGTATTTTGTTCTCTCTGGAGTAGAACATACTTTGATTTGCGATTGCTGTGTGTATATGGTTTTTGTTTTCTTGCTTCAATTGTTGCCGTGACACAAAAGGAAATTGGAGGAAGAGGATGAAGCGCTTACTAAGTCAATAGTATTCCATATCAGTTATTTAATTTCACAGCATTTTGCATCACTAACAGCCAAATTTTCTATTAATTAATAATATTACTTAAGAGTCTTTGTGACAAATGTATTCTGGTTGTAACTTCTGCAGAAATAGATCTTAGGTTCAATAAATTTTTCGTTGTTTGGACCAAGATTGTCATCTATCAAAGCGTCTTTCAACTCATCGAATTCAATATATCCGCTTCGTTTCTTGTCAAAGAATTCAAAAGCTCGAGTAAGGTGGTCATCGCTACCAATCCTTCTCAAGTGGATTGACATAGTCACAAACTCCTGACAGTTCAGTGTTCCACTTCCATCTTCATCACTGTTCTCACATAAGATGGAGTTCTATTTTTAGATGCTAATACAAGAAATTGTGACTCATCAAATTATCAGAAATCCACTTGATTTTGCAAGAAGTTCTATCAATTATGTGAAATGGTGATATAACCTCATGATCAAATCTTTGACTAACTGATGAAAAACATAGTTCCGTATTATGTAATCCGTCCTTAATCTTCCAAATGCCTTGCAATTTAAGCAAAATCATGCACTTCACAGCATACAATGCGTTGACATGGAAGAAGAAAACATAAACCATGTCAAAAACAAAATGTGCTAAGCTGTTGAATAGGTGATCTTACTGCATCCATCAGCATCTGCACATCAGGATCAGCAACTTGCTGTCCATATTTGTGCGGGCCATGTTTCAACTCTTCAAATGTCAGATCTCCATTTTTATCGGTGTCCATCACGTGGAACATCTCTTTGATATGATCCACTTGCTCATCAGCCAAATTGTCTGCTACTACCTACATTAACAATGAGGGAAACACGATTCGAGTTTAACTTTGCACCAAGAACGGCACCGAAATCCAACAAGGCAATATTCAAGGACTCACTCTGAGAACTTTCTTCTTGAATTTATTCATCAAAGAGAATTGCTTTATCCTTGTCTGGACATTTTGTCCTAGTGAAACGTTGGGAGCCCTGTCCACATTCTGTATCCACTTATGCTCTGCACAAGTCAATTAAAAATACAACCTTAAAACTATTTGTCACAAGGACCACCTTACGAGCACCTTCTGGCGTGGGTTCAAATATCTTTGCCTGAAGATCTGTAGGCAAATTAGCATATATTGGGCATATAATGAGTTCGGCAATTTTGGAGCCAAAACCCCTTACATATGCTTGCTTCAAAAGCTCTTCCGATGCTTCAATTTCCTCTTGACTGATAAGAAAAATCAAAATATCGCCACATGGTTGCTGCACATGTATTTGAAGAGCAGTAACGATAGCTGCATCCAAGTAATCTGCTTCAGGTGCACTGGTGTGAAGAATTTCAACTGGATACCGCCTTCCTGGATATCTAAATATCAGGGTGGAGGGAAAAAAATCACTGAACTTGTCCACATCTAGTTTGGCACTTGAAATAAGCAACTTCATATCAAGCCTAGAGCAAGCAATATCCTATAAGGCGACAACCATAGAAGTCAGAAACTAATAAAAAGGTAACTTAGACATCAGGCCTCAAGCCGGGTTGAATTCTTAGAAAGCTAATTTAGCAGCAAGCTAGAAATTAGGACTCCTTCTGCCTAACTCAAGTAATGCCACAAAAAATTACCATTCACAATCGTGAACTCATTTCATTTCTAATGTGTTTGCTTTATCTAAAAAAGAAATCGGGATGTGTTATTGCACATCACATGTAAATATAGACTTCCCTCAACTTCGCATCTCAAAAGTTAACATTGAAAGATGGATACTTTTGAATTGGCTTTTTCAATGGTCTTATGAAAACCAATGACCTTTAAACCCATTCAGAAGAGTCTACACCATGGAAAATGTCACAACCTAAAAAGATATAAGGAGCGGCCATCATCCAAGCAAGGAGACAGTATGGGAATAATCAATAATAAGGAGTCATATATACCGCATCACTTTGTTCAAGAAGACTTGGAGGGCCTCCCTTAGAAGGCTTCCAAACCAATTCCACCAATTCAAGCACTTCAGCAGACCAAAGTGGTGTCTCGTGGAAAACTTTATCAACATTTCCTTGCGACAATTCGTTTGTAGTTTTGGAGTGCCTCACTTTTCTAACAATATCTAGAAGGATGGCTACCTACACAAGTTGTAGGCAATCAGGTCACATTATGCATCCTTCCATGTAAAGAAAAAATACCCTTATGTCATTTAAGCAGGCTTTAATGCAGTTACCATAAAGGAAGAGTTGCAATTTGTAATCAAGAGCGACGAGCTGTTTAGTGATGCAAGAGCAGAGGATCTTAAGTCAAAAACACTAACCCTTTCCAGTACATCAAAAGCTTTCTTCCTTAGCACGGCATCCAATGTGTACATGATGACGTTCTCAATCCCCTATATTTTGCACTTTAATGATAAGAAGAATACACAAATTAAATGGCATAAAATCAAAATCTTTCACTATAATACCTGCAAGGCAGCAAAATGGCTAGGAACAGATTATGTGAAATCTAGAGTTTCACTCTCACTCTCTGTGAGATATCTCCTTCTGTGGTGCAAAGCAAGAAATCAATGGCATGTTTCTTTAATCTCCAAGGTAGAGTAGCTGAACAGAACATGCCTTAGCATGCCAATTGCTTGCCACCTTCTGGTTTGACTATCCCAAATTTTATTCTTTACAGCAGTTAAATCCTCCTCAGCATTATGAGCAACAGTTGGTTTGACTACCATCAGTTATGGTGCTGGTCATCATGTCAATAGCAGACCCTGTTATCAAGCCAATGTAAGATAAACAGCAACATCTCAAGAAGTGTGAAAGTTCAATCACAAGGCGGCAGCTAAACCAGAATCTTAAAATCGAAACAAGGTAAGATCAGCGAAACCAGAATCTTGTGAACCCTTCAAGTTATGAGCAATGCGATCAGCCATGTAAAGTAATCCTTCGCATTGCACAAGGCGGCAGCTAAATTGGGGAGTGAGACTAGAGGAGATTTTGGTAGGAGGTGGCAAAGGCAAAGGCGGCAGCGTGGTTAATTGGATGAAAAGAGAGAAAATATTCTGATTGGTCTGCCTATTAAATACGCTATATCTATATCACAAGACCACACCCCAAATTGAAATTATTACTGATGATGTACCAATAAAACCTCCCTATTTTCACGCTCTCTGGTACACCAATCAACATCTCTTCCCTCGTATTCCTTCTATCCTTCAAATTCTCTCACATACCAAACGAGTTAACACGTACCCTCCGCAAAAAGTCGCTCCTTTACAACAAATCTCAAACATCAAAGCAACAAGCTCTCCTTCATTCTTCAGATAGATCCCAGGACTACCCCCAAACAGTAAGACAAAGAAGATCAGAGCCCAGAAATCCTCTCCATTTCCACTACCCACTAGAACGACCAAAACAGAGGCAGCCGGAAAAATCGCTCCTTTACAACATATCTCAAACTTCAAAACAAACAAGCTCTCCTTCATCCGACAGATAGATCCCAGCAAAACAAAAGCAGAGCAGAGCCCAGAAATCTCCATTTCCACTACCCGCTAGACCGACCAAAACAGAGGCAGGCGGCCGGGAAAAGCCCCACGAATCAAATCGACACGAGAGGGACCAACTCACCAGTTCCGACCAAGGACCTCGTCGGCCCTGTACGAAGTGAAGCGGGGATTGTCGCAGATCTAGGGCTTCTCGGGAGAGACGGCTTTGACCATAGCGGAGAGAGCGCGGCCCTCGTCGGGGAGAAAGCCCAGCGTCAGGAGAGAGCGCGATTCGGGAACAAAGAGGTCAGGAGGAGGAAGCCGTCGAGTAGAGAGAGGGGCCGTAGTCGGGAGGGAGAGTCGCCGTCGTCGGAGAGCGAAGAGGCCGTGGAGTAGAGAGAGGCCGTCGTCAGGAGGGAGCGTCGCCGTCGTCGAAGAGAGCACGGCCGTCGTCGGGAGGGAGCGTCGCCGTCGTCGAAGAGAGGGCGGCCGCCGTCGGAGAGCGAAGAGGCCGGCGAGTAGAGAGACGGGCCGTCGTCGGCAGGGGGCGTCGCCGTCGTCGGAGAGAGCGCGGCCGTCGTCGTCGGAGAGCGAGCGCTATTTGGGAGAGAGTCATCGGGTCAGGAAAGAGGGGATAGAGTGAGGAGAGAGAGGAGAAGGAGCAAAGAGGAGAGAGAATGCCCGCGCGTTGGTTTGAATTGGAACGACGTGGGAGAGAAGAGGAGGAGAGACAGCAAGGGGCCCACACTTTCACGTGGCGCCGCCTGAGTGCTCCGGGACCACGCTGACGTGGAGGTCCCGGACCATCAAATATTTTCTCGTACTACCCCTACAAAAAACTCCTACCCCGATTGTTTAAAAAATGCGATTTGATTTCAAAAGAATAAGAATATTACTTTTTTTTTACCTAAATTTGGGAAAATTTTTATCGGTCATATGCTTGTACAATTGCCCTAAGCCAAAATATATATTTTCAACTATCCCAACTTTCATGTTTGAATGTCGAAAAGTGCACTTTCGCGTTTGAATGTTGAAAAGTGCTACGAAATTGAGAAAATCTTCATTGTATTTGACAAATCTTGTATGGACCCGAGAACACTTCAAAGTCTTAAGAAATTGGTACTTCATGATCTTCCGAAATTGAGAAATATTGCCCTGCTCATTGGTCTGTCTTTATTTAATGAGGGTTGAGATAGCTTCATATCCGTCTTTCTTGAAACTTCCCTTTAGCTAGAAGAATACTATCAATCTAAGATCCATTGACGATGAATAAAGATGGTGGTCTGCATAAGTGTGGCAAGACGATAATATTGAACAAAAGCTTACGATACTTTTACAATTTCAGTTTGTCTTTCTCTATAGGAGCTCTCTACTATTTGAACATCTTGTCTGTTGTTGTTGTACAAGTGATGAAAACCATCTAATTGGTAAAAAAAAAAAAATGATATTTGTGTATTTTTTAGCTAGATTTGACTATATTTTGACCATGCATAAATTTTTTGCATCTACGAAATGTCCAATACTGTGGTTCGATATGAAAAAAAGTGTTGGAATCGTAATGGTCTAGGTTTAACACAATCTCATTACATTAAAAACGAATTGAGAGGTTAAAAGGTTCTAATCAAATATGCAGATAATCCATATCTTCCACACATAAATTTTAGAAAGAATACTAAAAACAATATTAGGCAATTGGAGTATTCTCAAGTAATGGACAATATCCTATATATCACGAATTGCATTAGACTAGATTTAGCATACTTGGTAGGAATATTGAGTAGATATATAGGTAATCCTAGTCACTAGCATTAGACTACTTTGTTGAGAGTGTTAGATTATCTAAAAACAAGTAAAGACTATGTTTTGTAATAAGACAAATATCCTATTGTGAAAGGCTATAATGATGCCAACTTGAGAATTATAATTAATCGAATTGACTAGTGGATATGTGCTATGTTAGAAGGTTCCGTAGTATCATAAAAATCCTCAAAACAAACTTTTATAGGATGCTCCATGGTGGAATCAAAGTTTGCTATTTTAGATAAAGCTGCTGAAAAAGTACAATGACTTTGACAATTTTTAGAGGTTCTGTTGTGGCCAAAAGTTGTACTTGCAGTATGCATTCACTATGACAATCTAGCAGCAAATGCAAAGTCACATAATGTAATATATAATAGTAAGTTTAGATACATTAGTTGTAGACATAACATTGTAAGGTAGGTGCACTTGAATGAAGTAATTTCTTTGGACTTTGTAAAGTCAAAAGAAAACATTGACAAAAGGTTTATTGAAAAAGTAGATAAACTACGTATTGAGGGGAATTCGATTAAAAGCCTTGAGGGGAATTCGATTAAAAGCCTTTAACTCAATAAAGAGGTTCTCAAGTCTAAACATGACCTAACTATGGAAGATCTCATAGACTAGGGTCAAAAGGACAACCTGGATTTTGGAATTCTAATGTGAGCATCGTCTCCCATATTTATGATACAACAATGCTTTATGTAGTGTTTTAAGGATACACTATGCATTTAATGATTCACATAGCTTGTAGTTCAATATCCTAATAATATATGGTAGGGATACCTTTGATAGGAATGTGCGTATATACATAGAGTTGGTTAACTCTATGAAACTATTTAAAGGCTTTTTTTTTTTTTAAAATACGCATAAATTCCGAGAAGTTTAAGGCTGAAAGAATGAACACAACTAAAAATCAATCTTGATTTGGAGATATTTTCTATGAGGTTTATTGTCTAGGTTTACAGAAACAACTAGCAAGTCAAGGCTTAATCCATTAGCTAGTTAAGTAAGTCTGACATTTTCTAACCACCTTTACATCATGAGTTTGACTTCGACGGAAAACCATAGTCAAGTTAAATGAAACTATGCATTTATAGAAACCACTAAAGCTGATTTGGTTTTTTTTTTTTTGGTCAAAACAAGGTAATATTATTATTACTACCGAAAAGTAGAAGGAGTGTTTTGCATAATATCGAAGGACAACATTTCAGACAAAAACAAAGGAGGATTAATGACCCAATCCGTCGGGAGTGAATCGGCCTGATGGGCCTTCGCGGCCCAGTCCACGACCTTGTTCATTTCCCTCCTACAGTGGTCAATCTTGAGATTAGGGCAACATTGAAGCAGCACCATGCAGTCTTCGATCAACGATTTGATCTCCCAAGGCGGCAGTTCATGGTTACGCATCACCTCAACAAGAACTGAGCAATCGGTTTCCAAGGTCATCCGATCTGAGTTTTTCCCCGTGTGCAGCAAGAACTGGAGTGTGTGGTTTAACGCCATTGCCTATGCTTGCAGGGGATAGAGTGAGAAGAGAGAGGAGAGAGAGGAGAAGGAGCAAAGAGGAGAGAGAATGCCCACGTGTTGGTTTGAATTGGAACGACGTGGGAGAGAAGAGGAGGAGAGACAGCAAGGGGCCCACCCTTCCACGTGGCGCCGCATGAGTGGTCCGGGACCACGCTGACGTGGAGGTCCCGGACCACCCAATATTTTCTCGTAGGGGTAAAAATCAAGTCAATGAAATGATGAACAGTAAAGTTAGGCCCAGTCAAAATATGGTCAACTTTGGGTTAAAAAATAGATCAATATTATTTAATTTTACCAAATTAAATCATTTAACCAGCCATCCGACCACTCATAAAGTTATCGAGGACTTGGCGATACAGCTTGTTCCTAAACCTTTTTAAAATCTCTGCATGTCCCCACCATTTTTCTTGTATAAAGCTAAATTTCTAATGTCCTTTCAATTCTCTCTCCAGCTATTGAAGTATCAGCAAGAAATTCACATTGATTCTACAATTTAACTCGGCATGGACGATGGTCAAGGAGGTCGTCCAGCAACTTTGGCGAACATGGGGTCGAGCTCATGAGGCGATACTTATTGGCTTCAGTGTCGGAAGATACGAAGGCAGCACCAAAATGGATTGAGCTGTAGCATCTTCAGAGTCCCACTCTTTGCCAGAGGAAATGACGGAGCGTTCCGACCCTACATCATCTCTATTGGCCCGTAACAGCACGGGCAAGGCATATGCAGATGCTTCAAGAGCACGAGAGGAGATAGCTCCACGCCATGCTGGACCAAACTCAACCACACCGCCTCGAGGACCTCATCAACACAGTGGTGCCGAAAGTGGAAATGATCCGGCAATGCTAATCGGAGAGCACCGGCGGTTTCAGGATCTGATGTTTTGAAAATGGGGGTTCTGGTGGATGCCTCATCATTCAGTTCCAAAGGGCAGGGATTGTACGGACCGATCCCCATTAAGAAATTCTTGTACGAACCTTCTTTGGTCTGAGAACCAGGTCCCGTACTTTGTTCGGGAGGATTCGTTCGAAACAACTAATGTTCTGAAAGGAGCCTTGTCTTTGGCCGATCTTGCCTTCTAGTTTCCTCCTATTTTTGAGAAACTTCATGTTGAATGACAAGTCGGTTGTTATAGAAAGCAGGCCCTAAAAAAAAGGTATGTTTGGGTTCGGCTTTTCACATTTATCCAGCAGACAAGAACTCATTATCTTATCAGATTTGCTTTGCTTCTAAGCTCTGTTGAGTGGGAATTGGATTCAAGCAGAGGGAAGCCGACCCTTCTTGGAGATCAAATTTGACCGTCGGAACCATCGGAATTCCAAAAATAATAATTGATGATCATTTCAGTTGCCTCCTCGCCAATATGGTCGCTTTTGAAGGGTGTCGTGGCCAAATGCACAGGCACAATTTTGCCTATGCTGCGTTCATGAGATGCCCCATTCACATGGCCAATGATGTACAACTTTGCTTTTGAAGAGTCGTGGCCAAAATGGCCAAGCACAATACTGCCTATGCTATGTTCATGAGATGTCCCATTCACACAACCAATGATGCATGACTATAAAGCCATCTCGCATTACTGCTTGAGCAACGAGGATGTTGCATGCTTCTTCAGTAATGACGGCGGGACGTTGATTTTGACCTCAACAGTGTTAGGACTAGAATTAACACCTAGAGGGGGGGGTGAATAGGTGATTAAAGCAATTTCAAAAATTTAATCCGAATGAGATATTAATGAATTAAAAACAACAATCGCAGCAAATGAAAGCAATAAAAGATAAAATGATTAGGGATAGAGAATCAAGACTCCAGATTTATAGTGGTTCGGCTTAGACCAAGCCTACGTCCACTCTCCCGCACGGACAGCCCTTCTGGCTGGATTTCACTAAGAATCAAAAAGAGTGATTACAGTCTCACGCTCTTGAGTCCACAGTGTAAAAAACTCTACTACACTTCCTCAAGGTCTCACTACAATATGATCTCTCTTTTGATTACATATAACGCTCAAAAAATGATGTCGCAAAATAGAAAAGGAGATTCAGACTTTGGAATTCTTCTATCCGGCACCCTTCAACAACTAGAGCATCTCTCTTATATACTTCTTCATGCCTTCAATACCGTTGGCACCTTCCAAAGAAGTTCTTCCAATCAACCCGTTGGACAAAATCAATTAGAGAGATCTCGAGCTCTTTAAGGTGAGTGTTGATAGCCCATCAATCCTGCTCGCCCATACAATCAGGATCTTGGTTTCCATAAGTAGAATCTTTCAAATATAAGTTACGAAATCTTTAGAGAATCTATACATATTCGAATACGAAAGTAAGATCTTCTAGTGCTGAATCCAAGAAAAGATATTCTCTAGCCGTTAGAATAAAGATCGTATAAGATCGTAATAAAAGTCGATCCGGAGACTCGTCCATGAGAGTAGACTTTGAAACATGAGTCTTGCTAGCTTCAGACTTTGATCTTCAGACTTTGTCAATAGAGTTTGTAAGTCTTCAGACTAGACTGATGAAAATGTTTTGTCAACTTCAAAATACTTTAAGAAAATATATCCAACAATCTCCTCCTTTTTGATGGTGACAAAACTTTCCTGCAGATTTGAATATTATTGCCCTGCAATACAACTTTTAAGCAAGCATTGATATCTCATAAAAGATTAGAATAAAAATAGTGGAAGTTATCCTGTACACAGATGTCTTGTACACAGACTTACCCTATACACAGATCTGCATTCACAGAAACCTCATTAGTCATGAACAGACAGTACTATCTTTATCTAATTTAAAAGCTTAAAGTAATGCAATAATGAGCACACATTCAAAAACTGCACACATTTAAAAACTCAAGATAAAGTCAAAATAACAACTCAAGAATGTTTACAAAAATTGAAGATAAGATTTGGTTTGGTTTGAGGATAGAGTCTGAAATTGAGATGCTTGAAAATCTGCAAAGTCTTCTCCCCATTTTTGTTAGCATAAAACAAAATCAAGGAGCACGAGGAATGTGAACAAGTTAAAGTCCTCCATAAACTTGACAGTTCCTTCTAGCATCCTCAAATCTTCCTGTAGTTGGGTAGGAGTAGTGCTTTTTGCAGTAGCCTGAATCTGACGCTGAACCTCTGTAAGCTGATCATGCATAGTGATGAACATTGCATGATTTTCATTCTACAAAGTCTGAAATTCATACCCCATGGCATAGATTTGGCCTTTGAGTTCCAAGATGATGTCAAGCAGCCTTCCAAAATCTCCAGAATTGTCAGTCTGTGTGCTTGCTTCAGCTCGGTCGATGGTGGAGTCAAGCCGGTATGAATATCGGCGGGAGTTCGGTATGTGGAGATGATGCCTCTCCTTCGAAACTAAGCGGCATGAACATCTTCAGATCGGGAGGTGATCGACTAACACTGTTTGTGTATCTTCTTCTCTAAAAGTCGGTAGAAGAGGGTATGTTCTCTCGTGTGTATCTCCCCTGTTTCCATGTCTTCGGAGGAGAAAAGAACTCTTCTTTCGAGGAGTTTCCTCGAGAGACAGTGTTGTGGATCCTCTTTTCTGCCGGAGAATCTGTTTTTTCTTGGTTCGTCCGCTTGTTCTCGCTTTTTCTTCTTCCTCTTCCTCTCTTTCTTCCTCTTTCTTTCTTTCTTTCTTTCTTTCTTTCTCTTCCTCGTTCTCTTCCTCTTTCTCTCTTCCTTTCTTTTCTTCTTTCTCTTCTTCTTTCTCTTCCTCTTTCTCTTTTTCTTCCTCGGTTTCTGCAAATTGTTGTTCTGGAATAGCTGGAACAGATGCAGAAAATTGAGAAACAAGAGCAGAGATGGGTAGAGCATCCTCATCATCTTCATCTTCTAAGATGATTGCCCTTCTCTTCTTGGTAGAACTAGCCACTGGTTCCTTCCCTTTTCTTTTGGCCGCAGAAGAGTCTGATCTGAACTTGATAGGAGTCTTCTCTTGAACTGCTCCAGCTTCTTGCTGAGTTCTTTCAGACGCATCTTTGTTATCATCCTCAGTCCGATGACCATTTTATCAATAGTCTTCATAGAGAGAATGTGAGGAGGCTGAATGTTCAGATGTCTGAAAAGACGAGTGATAAGAGCAGCATAAGGAAGTTTTCCCTTGTCCTTTGCCATGGATCTGTACATGTGAAACATGATAGTGTGCGGCAAAGAGAAGTTAAGACCAGTCTTGATTGCATACATCAACTTAGCCTCTGAGATGGATACATCTATCTTGGATGTTGATTTGGGTCTAAGACAGTTGATCACAATCTTGTGAAGCAAAGTATTTGTTGCATTCATCTTGGAGTAGGAGAGACGACCTTCAGCAATTCTGTCTCTCGCAAGTTCAAGAGTAGCATGACTTACAGACACACTAATTGATTGGAAAGCACCTCTTTCCACACCAATTACATCTGCCAAAATGTCCTTATCAACAACATACTCTTTATCTCTCACGCTGAAAGAAAAGCTGTTTGCATCAATGAAACTGAGATTGGAATAGAAGTACGCTGTTGATTCAGAATGTGCAATATCACAATCAGTACAGAATTGATGAAGTTGAAGTTTTTCAAACTTCTCTCTCAGATTTATGCTCAATAGATCCAGAAAATCAAAATCCACCGTCCGTGGATTCATCACCCCACGCTTCAGCAATTTTTCATACTTCTTCCTATGTCCGTCTGAGCGAAACAGTTCATCATTCTTCCCTCGAAGGTTTGCAGCCACACCCATCCAAGGTTTAAAATGTATGAACATTTTTTCATCATCATCCTTTCCCTCTAGCTGATTCATACTACCAAACCTAGGGTCACTGGGAAAGTTTGCAAAGGCTTTTGCAGCCGTTTCTTCAGGAACAATCCCTGACCTCTCCATGACGGTGAGAAAATGAGTCTCATTTCTGTAACATTTCTCTTTCAAAAATTCATCAATGAAGGTCATGGCAGAACCTCCTTCCTTCAATGCAGAGTAAAGCCTATAAACAAAAGCAGGCTTAAGAGTTCTTACAGGTTCAATATCTTCAATAACTTTTTCTGCATCTTGAGGGCGATGACCTTGAGGTCTAGACTGGGAAGACCGCTGTTGAGATCGTTGAGGAGTTTGCTCAGATGGAAAGTCGCTTTCTTCGATGAGATCGAAATGCGTAGGCTCCTCACCAGATCCCTGTGGTCCCCTGTTTGCTATTCTTGATGACTTCCTTTGATACGACATTGTTGCTTTCTTTGGAGAAGCTTTCTCACTTGTGTCGCAAGAAAGTTAAAAACTTTGAGACGAAGAAATTTTGGAGAGAAAAAAAGCAGAGCAGTGAAAAGCTTTTGATCTAGGGTTTCTGGGTAAAGTAAAAAACGAAGGAGAAGAAGTGTATAAAAGATAACAGATACGGGGGAAATCCAAGCGTCGCATATTTTGGAAATCTTAAGAATTTCCTTTTGAAAAAATAACTGCCTTAATAAATCGATAACCACCATTTTTTAAATATAACCGCCTTAATAAGCTCAATTAGAGATAAACAGATAATCTTACCTTATCGATATGACAGTTTAAGTAAATGAACTTACAGTCGTGTCGATTGGTATTTACAGTCTTCATCCTTTGAGTCGATACTCGTCGACTTTAGTTTCGAGTCCGAACTTCAACATTCTTCAAGAGATAAAATATTGAGTCTTGAGCGAATAGACTCAAACAAGCTTTTCTCAAGTGGCTTTGTGAAGATGTCTCGCGCCTTGATTCTTTGAGTCTATAAATTGTATCAAGACTTCTTTGTTCGAACATGATATCTTATAAAGTGATGTCGAATCTCAATGTGTTTTGCTCTTGAATGTAGGATAGGATTCTTTGTAAGATTGATTGCGCTGGTGTTGTCACATCTTATTTCTGTGCAAGAGTCTTCAATGCCAAAGTCTTGCAATTGTTGTTTTATCCACAGTATTTGAGAACAGCAACTTCCAAGGGCTACGTATTCTCGCTTTGTTGAAAGAGCCACGGTACTTTGTTTTCTTGAAAACCAAGATACCGCCCGTTTCCAAGCAATTGACAAGTACACGAAGTGCTTTTTCTTTCAACTCTACAACCTGCAAGATCTGCGTTTGAATAGTCAAGAAGTGTAAAGTCTCCTTCTTTGGGATACCATGGACCGATCTTAGCAGTAGTAGCAACATATTTAATAATACGTTTAGCAGCACTTAGATGAGATTCTCTAGGATCAGATTGAAACCTAGCGCATATGCAAACACTAAATAATATGTCGTCCGGATGCGGTAAGATAAAGAAGTGAACCAATGATACTCCTATATAACTTTTGGTCGATTTTCTTCCCTGCTTCATCTTTGTCTATCTTCAAGGAACTTGACATTGGTATGTCGATCTTTTTGCAATTTTCCGGACCGGACTTTTTAACCGGTTCTTTTGCATATTTCTCTTGATGAATGAATATTCATTCCTTTAGTTGTTTCACTTGTAGACCAAGGAAAAAGGATAGTTCACCCATCATGCTCATCTCGAATTCATCCTGCATAGACTTACAAAATTTCTTGCACAAAATCTCATTAGATGATCCAAATATGATGTCATCAACATAAATCTGAACAAGTAGAAAACTTTTACCTTCCTTTTTAATAAACAAAGTAGTGTCTACATTTCCTTTAGAAAAGCCATTATGAATTAAGAAATTACTTAGCCTTTCATACCAAGCTCGAGGAGCTTGTTTCAATCCATATAAAGCTTTCTTCGATCCGAACACCGAGTCTGGTTTCTTTGAATCTTCAAATCCAGGAGGTTGTTCCACATAAACTTCTTCTTGAATAAATCCATTCAGGAATGCGCTTTTGATATCCATTTGAAACAACCTGAAATTCTTATAGCAAGCAAAAGCAAGTAGTAATCGATTGCCTCTAACCTTGCTACTTTGGAGCGTAAGTCTCATCATAGTCTATCCCTTCTTCTTGCGTGTATCCTTTAGCCACGAGTCTTGCTTTGTTTCTCGTTACTTTGCCTTTTTCGTCAACTTTGTTCCTGAAAACCCATTTAGCTCTAACAACCGATTTACCTTTTGGTTTGGGAGTCAATTCCCATACATCGTTAATACTGAATTGTCTGAGCTCTTCTTGCATTACTTCAATCCAGCTTTCATCAGCTAAGGCTTCTTCAATATTTTTGGGTTCTATTTCCGAAATAAGAGCAACAACACTAGACTCTTCTCGCCTTTTGGATCTTGTTCGAATTCCCTCATTAATGTTCCCAATAATGAGTTCTTCAAGATGACTAGACTTGTGCTTCCGGTTACTAGTCGATCGATAGATTGTTGATCTTCTTCTTGAGTAGATTCTTCATCGGTAGCTTGTTGTACGATTCCGAATTAATGTAACCGCTTCGGTGGAGGTAGATCTAGCGATTAATGGGAACAAATTCTGAATCTTTAGACTGAATTTGCTGAATTTATGGAGAGTCTTGAAATTTGACATTCATTGATTCTTTCACAGTCTGAGTCTGAATCTGATTTTGCCATTAAACAGATATTGGCATAATCATCGTCACTTTCTTCACATTCAGTATCACTCCAAGTCTCTGCTTTAAGTGCTTTCCTGTTTTTCTTAGTCTTTCCTTTTCTTTTCTTTAACAGAGGACAGTTGGGTCTGATGTGTCCATTTTTCTTGCATTCAAAGCAAGTCACTTCTTTGTTAGAATCATCTTCCTCTGTTGACTTGTTTTGAAACCTTTGAGAACTTTGTTTCTTCCAATTGAATTTCCTTCCTTTTCTTTCAACTTTCTGAATCTCTTTATCATGAGTGCCGCTCTTCATCGTCTAGATCTTCTTCGAGTCCGTAGCATCGAATAGTCATTAGACTTTAAGGCAATAGATTTCTTACCTTTTGAGTCTTCCTCTTCGTTGGTCTGTTCCACTTCATAGGATTGAAGAGTCCCAACCAGTTCGTCTACAGAGAGTGGAGCAATCCTCTATGTCTCTCTTATTGAGGTTTTTATGTAATTCCAGTCTTTTGAGAGTCCTCGAAGGAGTTTGTTGACTTTCATATGTCCTGAGATTGGATGTCCCTGATATTCAAGACCATTCACAATTTCAAAAAGCGACTAAACATGTCGCTTATTGATTCTCCCGATCTCATCTTAAAGGCTTCATATTGTCCCAAAAGAATGTTGATCCTCGTTTCTTTCACACGATCAGTTCCTTCATAGGTAATGTGAAGCCTATCCCAGACTTTTTTTGCTGTATCACAAGAAGATATTCTGTTATACTCAGTAGGGGATAAAGCACAATATAAAGAGTAAATAGCTTTGGCGTCAAGAGTCTGTCTCTTGGTGATTTCTTCTTGAGTCGAAGAGTAGGATCGCGGTTTCTTTTCCTCTCTCGATTCGATGCAACGGGGGAATGATTCCTTTATCAACCACTTCCCATTCCAAAGGATCTTTCGATCTTAAGAATGCCTTCATCTTATTTTTCCATATACTTGTAGTCTTTTCCATCAAAGTATGGAGGTCCGGCATTGCTTTGACCTTCAACCAACCCCTCGTAGGCAACATACTAGCCATAGATCTTTTACTTAGAAGTAAAGACACTTCTTATAAGCAAGTACACAAGCTCTGATACTAATTGTTAGGACTAGAATTAGCACCTAGAGGGGGGGTGAATAGGTGATTAAAGCAATTTCAAAAATTTAATCCGAATGAGATATTAATGAATTAAAAATAACAATCGCAGCAAATGAAAGCAATAAAAGATAAAAGGATTAGGGATAGAGAATCAAGACTCCAGATTTATAGTGGTTCGGCTTAGACCAAGCCTATGTCCACTCTCCCGCACGGACAGCCCTTCTTCTTTGGATTTCACTAAGAATCAAAAAGAGTGATTACAGTCTCACGCTCTTGAGTCCACAGTGTAGAAAACTCTACTACACTTCCTCAAGGTCTCACTACAATATGATCTCTCTTTTGATTACATATAACGCTCAAAAAATGATGTCGCAAAATAGAAAAGGAGATTTAGACTTTGGAATTCTTCTATCCGGCACCCTTCAACAACTAGAGCATCTCTCTTATATATTTCTTCATGCCTTCAATACCGTTGGCACCTTCCAAAGAAGTTCTTCCAATCAACCCGTTGGACAGAATCAATTAGAGAGATCTCGAGCTCTTTAAGGTAAGTGTTGATAGCCCATCAATCCTGCTCGCCCATACAATCAGGATCTTGGTTTCCATAAGTAGAACCTTTCAAATATAAGTTACGAAATCTTTAGAGAATCTATACATATTCGAATACGAAAGTAAGATCTTCTAGTGTTGAATCCAGTAGAAAGATATTCTCTAGCCGTTAGAATAAAGATCATATAAGATCATAATAAAAGTCGGTCTAGAGACTGTCCATGAGAGTAGACTTTGAAACATGAGTCTTGCTAGCTTCAGACTTTGATCTTCAGACTTTGTCAATAGAGTCTGTAAGTCTTCAGACTAGACTGATGAAAATGTTTTGTCAACTTCAAAATACTTTAAGAGAATATATCCAACAAACAGTAGCTATCTAGCATGGCACTTTGCAATTTTAAACAAATTCCTTAAATATGAATGGGCTTATTGTGACTGCACACGACTCTGCTTTTCATGATAATGACAGCCCATGGTCATGAAAGGAATTGAGGAAGACAAAGGAAGAGCTAGAAGAACAAATTTTAGGAGAAGATTTTCTGAATTTCTTTCATTAATTACTAAAGTGTATAGAACTCTGTAATTATAGTACATGATGTATACAAAATGTAGGGAAAGAAAATATCCAAGGATCAAACCTAATCTTTGATTGATATAATAAATCAGTCTGAATGCAAATGGATATTGTACATCTCAAGCATATCTTTCAACATTCCCCTCAAAGTGGTGACTAGTAGATGTCCAAGACACATAGCTTGCTTAATAGTTATGTGTCTTGTCTCTAACATAAGGGTTTGGTGAAAACATCTGCCAGTTAGTTCTATGGTTCCAGTTTGCTTTGTCTCAATTATTCCTTTTTGAATCTTGTCTCGAGTAAAATGACAATTCACTTCTATATCTTTCATTCTTTCATGCACTATAGGATTTGCTGCAAGTTTGATAGCTGCATAATTGTCATAAAATAACTTGGTTGGTCCCTTTACTTGCACCTCAGGATCCCAAAGCAAACCTCGTATCCACACTATGTCGCAAGTGGTCTTTGCCATGGCTCAATATTCTACTTCAGTGGAAGATAGTGAGATAGTTGGTTGCTTCTTTGTTTTTCACAAAAGTAGAGATTCACCTAGTTTAATGCAGAAAACTTGTGATAGACCTTCGGCTCATGGGATAAGTCGCATAATCTGCATCACAATAAGCTGCCATTTCCATTTTGCGTTTCCTTGAAAGAAGTATCCCAAGTCCTAGGCATTTCTTCAAGTACTTTACGACCTTTAGAACGGCATTCATATGGGACTGCTTTGGACTATGCATGAATGACTAAGAGTTTGGACTACGTAACATATATTAAGTCTAGTCATGGTCAAATACATAAGTTTTCCAATGAGCTTCCGATAATTTGACGAATCTTGGAGTATAGGATCTTCATCTTGATATATTCCCACATCGTAATCTGTCATAGTTAATTTTGTGTTTTGCTTAATTGGAATAATAGCTAGTTTCCATCTTAATAGACTTGCTTCTGATACAATCTCCAGTACAAACTTTTGTTGGCTGAGAGAAATCCCTTGATTGGATTGGGTAATTTCAATTCCAATGAAGTATTTAGGTGATCTCAAATCTTTTATATGAAAAGTGGAATGTAAATACTCCTTAAAGCTCTTTACGACAGTTATGTCATTTTCATAATAAGTACATCATCAACATATATCATCAAGAAGATGGATGACATACATTTTGTCCATGTGAATAAGGCATAATCATATGTGGATTGCCTGAAACGTGCAGCTATGAGAACATTGGCGAATTTGGCATACCATTGCCTGGAGGCTTCTTTGAGGCCATAAATGGATTTCTGAAGACGACATACCCTATTCTCCCCTTATCTCTATAATCCTTGAGGAAGTTCCATATAAATTTCCTCATCCGATTCACCGTGAAGGAAAGCATTATTGACGTCCATTTGGTGTAATTCTCAATCATGAAGAGTTGCAACTAATAAGAAAAAACAAATTGTGACATCCTTGGCCACTAGAGAAAAGGTCTTATGATAGTCGAAACCTTCCTACTGTGTGAAACCTTTAGCCACCAATCAAGCCTTGTAACATTCAATAGAGCCATCTGCCCGATACTTGATTTTGTACACCCACTTGCATCCAATTGGCTTTCGGTGAGGGCTCCCATGTTTGTTTTTTAGCTAAGGCTTGTAATTTTGCTTCCATAGCTTTTTGCCATCGTGGATAAGTGGATGCCATCATAATTAGAGGGTTCTCATTCTTCTTATATACGACTGATGCAACACCTATGTTCTAGAGAAAGTTGATCAAAAGAAACATAGGATAAGATTGGGTAATTAATACTTGGTGAGTTGAATGTAGCACAAACATAGTCTTCAGTCCACATTAGTGGACGTGTGGGGTGCCCGAAACACCGTGGAGGATTTTGCATTAGTGGAAAGGATGATAGTTCATCATTAAAAGACCTTGGTGAAGAACTGGAAACTTCTTCAATGGCAGATTAGCAGTTGCTTGTTCTAATGTTGGAACTGGAGCAATATTCTCATTTGGAATTGGAGCAAATGTTGAAGGCATAGTTTGAACATACTTTGGATTTGTAGATAGTGCATCCTTAGATAAAATAGATGAGAATCCCCCTGGTTGCTTGAATCTTGACAGCAGATTTTCATGAAACAAAGAGATGTCCTCATGGAAAGAAACGTCCCTGCTTACGAAAAATTCACTTGTGGAAGGCTTAAAGACACGATATCCCATTTGGATATCTCATAAATATACTACTTTGGGCTGGGGACCCATTTCGACGAGAATTCGAGTGGGCATGCAATTGATCGGGAAAGCGGCCGTGACCACATAGTCTCCCTAAAAGGTTTCTGGAATGGAGGCTTGGAATTTCAGTGCACATGTAACTTCCAAAAGATGGCAATGTTTGCGTCCCACTACCCCATTTTGCTACATGGTGTAGGTCCAGGAATTCTTATGTAGGATGCCATGAGATGAGAAAAGAGAGGGACAATGATTGTTGAAAAATTCTTTCCCATTATTAGTGCAAATGCGCTGAGTAGATTTCCCAAATTGGTTCTTTGATAAGGAAATGAATAAATTTTAAATGAAAGAAAACTTGATGTTTTGATTGCATCAAGATAACCCATGTGGCACAAGAGTAATCGTCCACAATTGTCATGAAAAAATGAGACCCGTCATGATGTGGTGAATGATAAGGTCCCTAAATATCAACATGAATTAATAAAAAAACATCACTGGCACGAGTCTTGCTAAATGGAAAGGGAACACATGACTATTTTGCAAGCGTACAAATATGGCACTAAGGATAAGGAAATAAAGCACTATAGGCCATTCTACAATGTATAAGAAATTTTTTTATTATTGGTAGTCACGTTAAACAATGATTGTTTATTCAAGGAAATGTAAGACAAATCTAAAATGCTTGGAAAGCTGGTCCAAAAAAAATGTCCTTCAGAGAGACTATCCAAACCCATCAATTTGCTAGTCGAAAAGGCCTGAAAGAAATAAGCATCAGAATCAAAGAGGACCTGGTATGAATTTTCTTTGCAAACTTTAGATATGGAAATAAGGTTGAATTGGAATTCGAGGACATAAAGGACATTTGTAGAGTGATTTGGGAACTAAGTTTTAATGTGCCCATCATTATGACATGAGTAATATTTCCATTTGGCAGTCACACAAAAATAGGCAAATGTAATTTTTCATGGATAACGGAAAAGTAACCTTTATCGCAAATAATGTGATCACTGGCTCCAAAATCAATTATTCAAGCATTTCTTGATGAAAAACTATCAAGTAATGAGAAATACCTGAAATTTTCCCCTTTGTTGGAAGTGTCCAAATTCTGTAATGCATGCATAAGCCATTGATATTGTCCATACATGATGGGCTGATTAGCATTTGGACCAATTGGCCTAGTGTCCTGGTAAGCAACTAAAATTTCTTTTTCCTTCTTTCCATTCTCTCCGAGTTTACCATGCAATTTCCAGCAATTATCGATAGTGTGACACGGACGTTTGCAGTATTCACAAAATAATTTACCTTTTCCCTTTGAGTTCTGCCCAAAATTCTTGGATGACGTGGCAAAGATTTGGCCATTGGATGCCTTACTTCTGCTACCGTATCTACTGTCTATTCTGGAGAAAGATTGAACAACCATAAGCAGTCCGATCATTGGGTGCGATCTGAACTGTCCATCCCTTGCCTTTTAAGGGTTCTTGTTTTAGCAAACCCTAATACCGTACCCTTTCCTTCTTTTAGATTTTTGTACACAACCTCTCTCCGTTCACGGTGAGCCACGAGCGCGATCCTATCAACTCCTTTCGTGTACTCTAGCGAAGTAAGCCATTGGCTTTCTTCCTGAATGACCAACTGGTATATTCATCCAAGCAGCGATACCAGATCCATCACCAAGATTTGAGATTGGAAAGTCAAGAAAAATTCATTCAAAATCATAAGAAATCTTGTTGCCTTCTCTCTTTCTTTCATCGCTTTGTACTTTTCTTTGTAGAGTTGTCTCGAGTCCTCGAGCTTCTCCTCCACTTGCCTTCAATTCATTTTAAAGAGTTGACATCTTTTTGAAAAATATTTTTGAAGCATGTCGTAATAGACATGTTTCCTTACTTCAGATCTGAGAGTGCCTAGGTGAGGGAGAAGATTTTAAATTTGTCTAACTTCCCACACATCTCCTTTATGTTGTCCCACATGATTTTTGAGTCCTCTGTGGGAGGAAAGCCCGGCTGCAACTTCAAGGGAAACACAATGTTCGATCCACGTTCTCACTAGATGATTACATTTTCTCCATTATCGTATCATCCTTTCATTTATTGGGATCAAAATGGTCCCATCAATAAAACTATCTTTATCCTTCATAACGAGAGCTCGCTGAAGCTCTCGTGCCCAAGTCGAGTAATTTTCCGATCCGATTAACTGGTGGGTAGTTAGTCAAATTTCTGGTCCATTGGTAGTGGAGACAAATAAGGGGTCACCGAGCTCCAGGTGACTAGTCATGGCTAAGATCGAATATGGCAAGAATCTTGGTGGCAGAAATGGGTAGGGATTTCCTCCCATACCCAGATTGCTCGACCTGATTTTCTGCCCCGCACTATGAAAACCCGCACCCAAATATTTCAACCCAGTCGGTCGCCTCACATTGAAGGATCCCATCCCAATGGTTGGGCTTGCCCCATTCACGGTTGGCAGACCACCATTAGACTGGGCATTATTTTCGTGGCTTTGATTTCTTGGCCATGAGGTGTTTGGCCTTGGCCCATAATAGCAAGGATTAGGCTGCATCTGAATGGGCAGCCACTGGAATGGTTGGCCTATGAAGGGTTGCCCTAGATTCGGTTGGGCCTAAGATGGTGTTGGGCCCGAATGGGCTGCTCTTGGCTTCCAACGACTCCAGTAGGTGGGTTTAAGGCAAGATCTTGAATGTCCGAAGCTTCTGGCATTATCTCTTATGGGATATGTTCTTCAGAAACCGATGGCTGATTCTAGGTCATGGTGATGGTAAAAAAAAAAAAATCTCTTTTTCTTGCTCACTTTTGTGGTTTCAAGAAACTGATTCCTTCACCAGAGTGCTAACGATGTTTTTCAAGTTAGTATGTCCTTTGTTGCAAGAACGAGGAAGACCTGCAAGCAATTAATTGATAAAGCGGTGGAAGCTAAATTAGGAGCACGATTGCTCTAATACCATGAAAGGAATTGAGGAAGACAAAGGAAGAGCAAGAAGAACAGATTTTAGGGGAAAATTTTACGTATTTCTTTCATTAATTACTAAAGTGTATAGAGCTCTGTAATTATAGTACATGATGTATACAAACGGAGGGAAAGAAAATATCCCCAGAATCAAATCTAATCTTTGATTGATATAATAAATCAATCTGAATCCGAATGGATATTGCACATCTGGAGCATATCTTCCAACGGGTCAGCTCTTTCAAGCCTAGCTTTTGTTGTAATGCTTGAAAGCATTATTTAGTGTACGTTGTGCTGCAATACTATCATCCCAAGTAGCAAGAATTGTTGGGTATGTGACCCTTTGCTCAAATATCACTTGTTAGGTACGTGGAAGCGTTGTGGTGGTAAAATGACAAAATTGTAATAAACAACTAAAAACACACTCAATATGCTAGACCACATTACAAATATAGCACTCCGTGTAATCAATCAAAAACAAGTACTACAATAGACTCTCTCTAACCATATAAAATACTCTCAAAACAAACCAGCTGACACAAGCACGTACACTCAGCTATTCTATTTTTCCTTCTCGCTCACGGAGGGATAACTCGCTCACATAGAGCAACTTTCTCTAGGCTGCGGTGCCTCTCTCTCTTGAAGTTCACCTTTGCACCTGGTGACTTCCCATCCTGAAACTCTCATGCGTGTGGCTTCTCTGAAGCTCATCTTTGCACGTGGTGGCTTCCTCTCTAGCTTGCAGTTCTCCGCCTGCGTGTGGCATGAGGCCCTCTCCGTGGCCTGAGGCTCTCTCCATGAGGTTCTTT
Source organism: Eucalyptus cloeziana (assembly GCA_014182715.1). Taxonomy (NCBI): domain Eukaryota; kingdom Viridiplantae; phylum Streptophyta; class Magnoliopsida; order Myrtales; family Myrtaceae; genus Eucalyptus; species Eucalyptus cloeziana. Next base: position 34,263,155 of record CM024638.1, read on the forward strand.
GCCTGCCTTGGCTTGAGGCTGTTAAGCCTGAGGCCCTCTCCTAGCCTAACTTCAAATGCTTCACGTACTGCCATATGTAGAGGAGTTCCACCGCCTCTTGAAGTCCAACCGACTTCAATGTAAAAGAATCCAGCCACAACTTTTCTTCTCTTTGTTTGCCAACTTCAATTTGTTAACAGATGGCTAATCAATGCATGAAGACTATCTTGGACTTTCCTTTTCTTTCTTTTTGACCAACGTGTTGCCCCTGCTTCATGAAGACTCCACTCTCTGCTTGTGAGAGGATACAATATTATTATAACGTGTGCCCGTACTTTTTGACCAAAACTTCTTTCTCCTTTTGTTTCATTTTATGAAGGTTCCAGAGGCAAATTCCAACTGGGACACTTTTGTCTTCAACAGCTTCATACTTGCAGCTCCTTGTTTCATATTAGGTGTTGACTCCAACAGGAACCAGAAATTACATTAGTATCATCCCAAGTAGCAGAACCAAATGTTACATCTTCCATATTGATTTCATCACGTACATAAACTCTGTTTCCGGTTAATCTTTTGAGTTATTAATACTTTCCTTGTGGACAGATGAATCTTGAGTGAGTGAACGAATAATCATCATAACTATACTGATGTATGAACCAATGATCCCATTCCACCTAGGAACCAGAACTTACTCCGCCCTAGGCCTAGCCACTATTGAGTTCCATGCGACTGAGGACCGGAGCGGCCAGTTAAAGGGCGCTCAACAACTATCAAAACCAAAGTTACAAGCCAAAAATGTGAACCGGTGCAAAACCATCTTTATTTTACTAGCCATGCTAAATACCTGACAAATAAATGAACCTTCCACCCAGAAAGAGCACAATGTATCATAAAATGCATCTCCATCATTGTCAACCTATTCTTGAGTTGTCTCTTCGAAAAACCAGAGTTGTCGCCCACTTCACTACGACATAGAGTCTGTTCCTCCAGCTGACTACTCTCGTGAGATAAGCAGAACGCCAAACCAGCCAACTCACGAATCCCGCATGCGATATTCCCTTTGTGCTTGCATAGAGAATGTTTGCATAAGTGACAGTTATTAATTCAGCGAATTATAAAAGTACGTGCACATCAAAATCTAAGTACTAGGAAAGAAAACCATTAGTATGTCATGGTAGCATGTTATGTACCTTAGACTAGTGTAAATCGACGAGCGCCTTGTAATGCCCCACAGAAGCCATGCTTCCCAAATGCCTGCACACAAATGGGTCTCCTAGAAGTATGACTTTCGAGCAAAATGCTTTCCCTCCATTTTGCTTCCCTATCCTACGAAATAGCTCCTCCAAGAATTTCCCTTCCCTTTCTACGACCTGTTTCAGAAATTAGGCCTATTTGTTAAAATTTGTTTTTGTTCCCCGAAACAATATAAACCTATTTGATAGAAAATATATTTTTTTTGTTCCTAAGAATAGATTTGAAACAGAAACAAGAAGTGGAAAAAAAAATAACTTCTTATTCTCGGGAACAATTTCTAGAATCTATTTTCTCTCTCTTCTTTTTTCTTCTTCTCTTTCACCGGCTAAACGAGGGACAACGACCTCGCCGGAGCATCATTGGCCCCCGGAGACGCCGAGCCACGGCAAGGCTCAAGCTCACCTGAGCTGGGCCAGGTCTACCTCACCCAGATCTAGCAAGGCCGAGTTTCGCCAGTGGCTGGGCGAGCTCAACCTCGCCAGATCTGGGTGAGGTCGACCTCACCCAACTAAGGCGAGGCTGAGCGTCACATAGCCACGGCAAGGCTCGGCCTCCCTAGCTGGTGTGAGGCTCAACCTCACCATGGCCAGGCTGGCCTTCGGCAAACTCGCCAAACCTCGCCCAGCGACCGGCCAAAGAGAAAAAGAAAAAGAAAAAAGAAAAAAAGGAAAAAATATATATAATAAAAGAATTAAAATTTTTTAAAAAAATCTAAGAATCCTACCAAATGTATTTCTATCTCAGGAATAGAAATTTAGGGAAGTTATCAAACATGTTATTTTGCTCAGAAATTGTTTCCGAGAACAGAATCAGAAAAAATCATTTCTCATAAAAAATTGTTCCCTGGAACAGAATGATTACCAAACGCGCCCTTAGTATTCATGTTATTTCCAAAGAAAGAAGGAAACTAAGCCATTATGCAATGAGAAAGCAATAGTGAATGAGCACTTCCAAGTTCAAATGGAAGGATCATGCGACTTCTTATACAAAGTAGCGCAAGGAAATAAAGTTAAAGATTGTAGATCAAACCAAAAGCTACAATGAGACGTCTTTAAAGGAATTAGATAGGGTGACTGAACCTGAGCTAAAGCGGGAAGCACCAACCACCCTGTCTATTCAAGAAAACCCGCACAATCTCCTAGCGCAAACACATCTTCCACTACCCTCAACCATTCGTCAACCCCGATCCTAAAACAGTTGAGAGGACAAATCATTCGATTGGAATGTGGTGAAATGCTAAAATGAGATCGTCACAAAGTTCTTATCCTCACCTTCCACCAGGGGATTTGGGAAGATCAAGTGACTTGATAAACTCTTAGGGTCCAATGCTAGTGGACCAAACTAGGAGGCCATATGGAACATCTGTACCATCACTCAGTACAATTTTCTTTGCATGCACCTCTTTCACCACACCTCTTTTAAGACGAACATCAGACTAGCATTGAAAGCATTAAATCAGCACCAAAATGAACTGTTAGAAAAGATGACAGTAACTTGAGAAAGAAAATCAACTTACCCTTGTTAGATGATTCGTCGCATAGTGCCTTAAGCCAAGGTCGAACGCTGACAGGATTTCCTTTGCCTATTAAAGGGTGTACTTGTCATTGCATGTTATTTACAATTTTTCCAGACCGATGCTATCATCTGTATGCAAGTGTGTATGAGTACCTCAATAAGGGTGACTTGAATGTAATCCTTAACATGAGGAAAACGTTCACGGACGTCTTTCATGATAAAATCACTAATTCACCACTGAACTCCACCCCAGTTGGTCCACCTCCAATGACAACACAGTGCAAAAGGCGTTTCCTCTCTTCTTCTGGTATGCCTATAAGATACAGAGAACTGAATCCGTAAAATCTCGCTGATCATTAATTATTGAAAATGTGGAGGCGACAACAATGAGCATTTTCTTCTATTCCTGTGGCTTTGAAGATTGCTCTTTAAGTGAAATTCATAAGGCAGGAGAATTAAACTACCTGGATTTTCAGAGAGCATGAGGTTCAACAAAAGCTTCTTCCTGATTTCTTGGGCATCATTCACCTCACGAAGGAAGTAGGCACGTTCCTTAACACCCTTTGTGCCGACAGTCGAGGGCTCAGCCCCGGCTGCAATGACCAGCTTGTCGTATGCGACTTTAAACTGGTAAGGATCTTGAGGCAGTCTGCCGTTGCCAACCGTTTCACAGTACACCTGGTCAATATGGAATGAGATTTACCAAAAGAGACAAACAGACAGGGATAACGTAGCAGAATTGCGAAACCTAGTGTTATTTGACATTTCTTAATAGTGCATCTTCAGTTCCATCACCTTGAAGAAATGAAATTTAACCTTATCTCACTATGTAGTATGTACCTAAATCGCTTTTCGACATGTCCAACAATGTGGACAATGCATGTCGATATATGTTAGTTATTTCACTTATCACAGACAGAATTCTTATAGCCGGGACCTCAACACAAATGCAAAAGTGTGGACAATCCATCTCAATGTTTGTCACTCGGTATATCGTAAATTTCTGATGTTTGTTCATTGCTACTTGAAGAAGATGGAGGAAAATTCCAGTCAATCAATACATGCAAAATTAAATGGAACTGACCACATTCTTGGAGGAAAAACTATATGAGCATCAAGATCAAAATACAATAGCCAGATATTCAACTTACCTCATGCTTGGCAGTGTCAATTCTAGTGCAGGAAGCCAAATAGAAGTACGAATTGGGAGTTGCCGCAAGAGCAGGCTGTATCCGGTTCACGAGCTCTGCGACCGAACGGAACTCCAAAGTTCCAACACATGTCGATGGAAGAAGGGGAGTGAAAACCATGTGATTTCGGGGGGAAACGCACACGATATCATATATGCTCATATCAAGCCCGTACATAAACTGGCAAGCCGCCCAACCGGTACCAAGAACGACCACCCTTGGTTTTTCTCCAGGCTTAGTCGGTTCAAGACCTGGATATCTGTCCCTCTCATATTCAGAATCGGACTCTGCTAATGCCCTCTCGGCGACAGGAAATTGATCAAGTGGGGTTGTCCTAATTCCTCCGCTCCAGTTACTAGCACAATCTAACTTACTCGATGGTAAGCAGTCGAAAAAATCACTTCTCGTGGGGACACTTTGAAAGAAGAAAAGGAAAATGAATTCGCAAGTACTCCTCTAAAAATTTCTTCTTTTCCATCTGCAAGGCTCCCAACAGCACCTCCTGTTCTTCTCAGGTTGCCCCGAACAATTCTTGCAAATGCCATAGAGTAAACTAATAATTCAAATGCAAGTCAATAGCCTGGATCGTTAGGCCTATTGATGAAATTGCACCCGAGAAAAAAGAGAGGCTTGGGCTTAATGCTATAAGAAAAGCAGAAAGATATAGAGAAAGATTATGCAATCACTATATGATATCAGGAGATAAAGACAACATGTAGAACAATTGGAGTTTGGTCCAAGCAAAATGAAGACAATTAATTGGGGTGTGACAAGTATTTCTTCAATGACTTCTGGGACAAAAACCAGAAGCCAACTTAGCTTGGGTCATCAACTGATGGCACATACAATGAGAAAATTTCTTGTGGTTTTCTATAAGCCAATAAAAGACAACAAAAAAGGCCTATATTTCTGGGAGGAAAGGCATGATTTGTAACTGACTCATTCAATCAAAGGCTTGTTCTTTTGTGCAACAGCCAAATTGATGATTTCGACGATCTCGTTTGACTAGATTCCAAAAATCCACGAAGTGCAAATCTCACCAAGTGTCAGCACGTGCCTGGAGGTTTTCATGGGATGCCATGATCGAGAACAGTGAAAAAAGAATATCAACAGACACGAACGGTTTGCTTTCACCTGCTCTCTAACAGGATGAACACCCAGACAAAAGTAGAACAAAAGGAAAGAACAGTTCTTTTCACCTAGGAACTTTATCAGTTCCTCAAGGTGCATCACATAAAGGGTCATTAGCTGAATACTGTTTGAGAGTGCATTTGTAATCCCATGTGGAATATTTATTAGTCTAACTACAGAGAAGTTAAATAAACCAACTGCAGATCTAACCAGGGAGCTCTGCATCTAGAAAAACCAACAATCAATCAGTAGTGGCCCCCCTAACGATATAAATGCGAATGGTCAGTAACCCCAAAAGACAGCGACAAAGAAAAGTCGGCCCTTCTTGTTTAGTATCCTGTCCTGCAAGTTTCAAGAGTGGGTTTCGACTCCCACGCCCTGCAAGAGGCAGGGCAAAAGTTTGAGAGAGAGTGTAGAATAGGAATAGAGTAGGACTGACCAAAAAAAAAAAAATCCTCAATTAGCATAGAAAAACTCGGACGTTTCATCAGGTTCAAGGATTTCTATTGGAAACAACAAGCTTGTAAGATATGCATCAACGTCAACAAAGCCGCAAGTGAACCAGCATTCACGACAATTACCAGGTAACACCACTACAAGGATCACTACCCGCGATCGTTATTAAAAAAACAGAGAGCTTCCCTCCTAATGCTTCATCAAAATCCGACCTTTACCGTCTCAAAAGGTCAGATGGGTCTCTACATGGTTTAGCGAGGAAAGAAACAAGGATAGCTCAAACCTTGTCAGTTCTTGAAAGCCACCACCTTATTCATCTAAAGCCATGTTACTAAGGAATTTCGCATGCCAAGGAAGGGCCAGAGGTAGCAGAGCGAATGCTTAAACCGCAAGGCGATGGCAATGGAGGTTTCAGGTTCCAAGTTCAACCAAGACAAAGAGCTTTCGAGCTTGAGTTGAGGCGGAGGAGAGAGAGGGTCCAATATCTCAGGAGCTTCAGACAAGGTGGAACAATCCCGAGTTATATATACGAGAAAATATTAGGTTGCTGCCACGTCAGTTCCGCACAAGCCCGTTCAACGGGCAACACATGTTGCGTTGGGGGCCCACCCCTACATTCCCTCTCCCTCTCTCTCCCTCTCTCTCTCTCTCTCTCCCTCTCTCTCTCTCTCTTTCTTTTCGAAATACTCTCTCGCTCCTCCCAAGACCCCGCCAGCCGCCGCCATCCCGAGTTCAGACCTGCCTGCCTCCGGCACGTCGCCTCCGTCTTCGCCCGCTTCTCCTCCAGCCTCCATCGCCTCCTCCATATCCAACTCCTCCCATGCCCACAAAGCCGGTGGAGGTCGAGGCCCCCGCCATGTGGACAAGCCGCGCCGCCGCCGCCGACCGCTTAGATTCAACACCGGAGGCTCGAGCCCGAACTACGGAGAACCGAGACGGCGGTGAGGCGGTGGTGGAAGGCGATTCACGGGGGTTAAAGTTAACGGCGAGTCTGAGTTGACGTACGTCTATTGTCGTCACAACAGAGCGAAAGGAAGAAGGTGAAGAGAAAAAAAATAAAAAGAAAAAAAGAAGATGAAGGAAAAAAAAAGTAGAAAATAATCAAAGGGAGAAAGGATGCAGGGGCTTCCAGCGGGTGGGTCCGAATGTGACTGTGCCACTGTGGCAGTCACAACTCAATTGAATTATTGAAACTTTCTCATACCGGAAATATAAACTTTACTTCTCACATACACCATATAGATGTAATTTTAACTTTAGTGATGTAAAATCACATATCATGCTAATTACACTGATTTATTTATTAATAAAAGTTAAACTTTATATATATTATCAATGAATCACACTTTTATAATATTTATGTGATAACATAGTTGTAAACCAACACTTGTATTTCCAAAATCACAGAAAAATACAAGAAAAATACGTGAAAATATACTAAAAATACATGTATTTAGGGTTTCGTATGTATTTTCACATTTATAAAATCACCAAACATGCCACAACATAGAGAATGATCATACGAACCTGTAACCGCAAACCACACGCCAAACGGAGGCTCCATGCGCCCGCACGCGCCGCCTAAGTGCGCGGCGCGTGGAGCACACGCACGACCGTAAAGACCCCTCAAATTTGGTCCGATCGGTTCTCAGCTCAACCGTCTAGTCCAACCGTCCGGTCCAGTCCACGGTTGACCGATACGGGCGGGTCAATGGGTCGGGTCGGGGCCCAGGGTCGCTGACATCAGCCCTTGCGCGTGCAACACATGCACGAGTGGCACCCTGCGTGTGGGCCGGATATTGAATGGTTTTGGATAGGATTGACGCGGCATTACTCGTGCACTAAGAAATGGTAAGACAATAGAGGAAAATCAAAGGAAGCAGGGGGAGGGAGCAAGAGACAGACCGATCTTGGTTCATCGGGTTAGAAAATAAAGAGAAAAAAAAACCCTCTGATGCTAAATTTCCCGTCTTCAAAATGTTAAATTAAATATCGATATCACATGAAATTTTATGAAAAGATCATGAATTTGAACTTAGATGGTTTGCCTCACAACAGTCGAAGGAGTTTTCCTCGTGACTTGGTAACAGGTGCTCCAAAGGGCCAAGTATCAAGACCAAGCATGCATGGAAAGTCATCTTATTTTCTCAAGGTTATTTTATTCGCTTATACTGTCAAAGTAAATACGGTGTATGACTTGCTGAATTTTTGCGCACCGTTCATGAAAAAAACAAAAAACAAAAAAGTGGGAAATCTCTTTTTGTTTGAAACTTAAAGAAGCAGGTCAAGGGTGAACAAGTTATATTTGGTTAGCCTTTATTTAAATTTCACGTAATTGACAAAAATAAAATAAAAGATCTTGAAACCAAATGAAATATAATTATCGAATTGCTACTTAAAAAAAGAAAAAAAAGAAGAATCACGCGAAGAAGGAAATGTCCATGTTTGCAAACGTCTGTGCTCTTGCGTTTCGCCTTCCGCACATGAAGCTCCGGAGGGCGGCGCCCAGGACGCCAAGAGACCATTAAGCCCTCGGCTCTTCACCTCGGCCAAGAAGTCAACGCGAGGGTAATTATGGGATTTCCACCTCCTTGTCCCCCGCCCCCAGCCCCAAAACATAAAAAAACAATCACGAGGTCAAAGTGGGGAAGATGGGCCCGTTTGGTTCGACTTTGGGGAAATGTCAGTGGAAGAATGCAAATACCTTTGAGGTAAAGGGATTTTCCGAAATGTTACACCGTTTGATAAATTGTAGCATTGAAAAGTAACTTAGCATAAACACCATTTGGCAAAACTCACATTTGTAATTGGCTTTTGTTATATTTTTTTTTTTAAGTCTGAAAATCAAATCCGGCGGTCGGACAGCCAGATCTAGCGGCCTAAGGTCGCGGAGGCTAGATCTGACCATCGGACCGCCAAATTTGGCGGCCTTAGGTCGCAACCTCAGGACTCGCAAACCTCAAGCGGCGGTGCTTGGCTCACGCATGCCCGGCGACACCGCCTGGGTCGCGGGTCACGCCACCCCAGGCGGTGGTCACCAGGGACACGCGACTCCCAGCCAGCGGTGACGGCTGCCGGAGAAGTTCGACTCCAGGAAAGACAAAGACAAAGGGGAAGAAGATGAACGATGACAACTTGCATCTCCAGAATGCCCAATGCTCAAAGCTGGTCTTAAGGTGCATTGGGCTTTAGCATTGGAAATGTTGATATTTTGCCAAGGAACTTTTCAAATTGCTTGAACTAAATGAGATTGACAGCGGCAGTTGGTTGGAATCTAAGAAAAAGATATTCGGTCTGCCAATGACAGAAGGCACTTCATTCGAATGAATCTTGTTACTTAATTATAATTTTTATTAAATACGTCAAGAAAAGTACGGTATCAATTGAGAATCCACATATCTACCACACCATCAAACGAATGTCAACCCAAACTTAGAAAGATCCGACCCAAACCTAATCCTATGATGCTCCCGAATCATCAAGCGAAAAGATTCATACGAAATAAAAAAGAAAAAGAGAAAAAAAAGTGCAACCCTGAGACAAACAATACGATGAACTTTTGTGTTATGCATTGCAATAAATTTCATCATCGATTATCAAACAAAATAGAAGACCAAAATCCGATTGCAACTCCATAACTAGATGGAGCTTTCAGATTCACATGAAGGCAAAGGGGAGACACCAGGAAGCTTCCCACAATCATATTCTGTAATACGTTTCACCACTCTACCCAAGAGGAGCCCATAGAATACGACATCTCTTAGGAACCTCATGAATCGACTAGACCCATCTTGTTGGACCCATCCCGACAAGTACGATGCTGTTATCAGTGTCGCCACCCTCAATCTCCTCTCCTTTGCATACCTCTCTATAGCAATTCCCATGTCTTGGGTCACCAGTTTGTTGTGCTTGGCAATTGAGTCCCCAAGGTGCCTACCCAATGCCACCGCGTCCTCGAGAGCCGAACATCCTCCCTGGCCCAAGTCGGGAGTCATCGGGTGCATAGCATCTCCAGCCACCGTGACGTTTGATCGGACTAGGTTTCCGAACAAGATGTCCCAAGGATATCGGAACATCATTGGCGCCCATGTCAAACTCGAAAGATCGGATTGCTTGACGACATCGAGGAACACTGGTGGGAAGTCCTTCGCCAAATTTTCCATCACCTCCCTTTGTATCATTTCTGGATCTGCTCCTTTTTCCATACCTTTATGAATGGAAGCGTTAGGGATCAAGGCGGATTAATAAGCTAGTATTGAAGGAGCCATGATCGTTGGGAATCTCAGCGGAAGATAAAATATAGTATGCATGGTACCTTTAGGAGGACACGTGGCCCCGAAGAACCAATACAATTCCTCATCATTGAGAGCAACAAAACCTGCCCTCTTGCCCACATCCACAAATTGTTGAATCGCATGGCCATGGTCAAAACCATGACCTTTTGGGAACACGGACAACCCGCGCACTGCCGACCGGCCTGAATAGACCGGCGCGCGAAGTCCAAGCCAACGGGCCACGATAGAGTGCACACCATCGCATCCTATAACAACCTACATGTATAATATTTTCAGTGTGGATAAGTTAAAGTTGATAAGTTACCTCATCATATTTGAATTCAAAAGAAGGATCTCTAGAAATTGTAGGGAACCTTAGACTTTATGATGGTCCCATCATTGAGCATGACAATACAAGTGGACAAGCCGTGTTCTACTTGGGTTTCAATGGAAGTTATCTTGGAAGAGAATCGAATGCTATTTGGAGGAAGCTCCTCCGCCAGAACTTCCAACAAGACTTTTCGGTGGACCGGTCTTGGTTGGGCTCCATTCCTGCTCAATCCAAATGGAATGATTTTCTATCCTTGGAATACGAAATGACATGCATAAAATAATAACATTTGTTGTGGGAGAAAAAAAAAGCAGTTGAAGTATAAGATAAATGGGACAAGAAAATAAAATGAATATTGAATTTACGTGACTCAGTCAGTGAGATCTATTCCACACGAAAAAATGGCATAAGACCCACTAACGAAAATTATAATTACAATTGAGTTTTTTAAACACTCTCATTGTTCTCTCAATGGGGGTTGCTCTTCACGAAAAGACCCCCTTCTTATATAGATTAGAATTAGATCCAAAATAGGAAATTTCTTGTGGCATTTTACTTAATCTAGGAAACCTAGTTGGATCAAGTTCTCTTTATGGGTCTCAAACTCTATACATATTTTCAACAACATAATAGAATAAATTACCCAATTCTATCTAACAAAAGGAGTATTATATTTTCAAACTCTATTATTGATGATCTTCTTAAAAGATGAGTTGTCAAAATAGGGTCTAATAGTCCCATTCATGGTATATTTCTAATGGTCGTTTGTATCATTTTGTGCAAAATAAAACATATAGTAACCAATTACAAGAAATTAATCAGTCTGAAACATTAAACGGTAAATTAAGGAAACAAAGATGATGGAAAGGTAGGTAGCATATATGAGAGGAAATTTGAGATTCACCTGTTGCCTGGATAATGCACTTCTTTAATCGATTTAGTCTTGACATCAGTTATGTATCCCCTAAACAAGTACAAAACAAACAAAAAAGAATATTAATAAGTAAAATTATTTTTTTTCATCATTGAGAAATTGTAGGACAGATCAAGGTCCAGCATCCTGGATCAATAACCGATTTAAGAAGCTCCCAAAACAGCGAATCCTAAAATCAAATTAACAAAGTACAAAACCAATGTAGAGCTTATCTTTCTACTCAATATATCTTGCTTGAAAAGCCTATTGCTCTTTCTCAATGATATTGCACTTTTCCCTTCATTTGATGAATATCTAATTAGTTATTTTATTCTAAGCATTAATCGCATTAGCAACCTCAATAGATAAATTTCATGGTGCACTTTACAACTGGCAATGATCTCAATTTTCATGATTTTTTCCCGATGGAAGATGTATAACCACTTTTGACCAATTTTTTTAATACCGAATGAATATCGTTTGCAAAAAAAACCCAAAAAAAAAAAAAAATCATTGCATTAAATGATCGAAATGAAAGTTCATGAACTTAATTGCATCATATGAAGATCTAGTCACTGCGATTGAAATGGGTTTGGATTTTTTTAACTACTTTTCACTATAAAAGTGATTTACTTTGAGTTAGTTTTATCCCTAACGAGCTAGCACAAGATTAGGAGTATTTAATATCTTCTAAAAGATCGTTACACTAATTCAGCATCGATCAAATTTGAGTGCTGTCATCTTTAATAGCAGAGAAAATCACTCATTAAACTCTCGATCTGTACATGATTGTTGAACTAAAGATTGGACCGGGTTTTAATACTTCGAAACGATAAAACATTCCACAATAATCAGACATATGTTTTCAAGTGCAAAGAGCGAACAAGGACCTCACCTTTCCATAGGAGTGTACAGGGCTGCGAGCTTGTCCGAAACCCCGAGTGCATCGAGCGCAACCCACGCATTAGCAAAGAGACCGAGAGCCGCACCGGTCGTTCGGAGCTCCTCCGATCTCTCAAGGACGAGGGCTCGGACACCGACCTTCTTAAGGGCGACTGCCGTCGCCAGACCTGCGATGCCGGCACCGACTATCACCACCTCCTCCATGGTCGTGTTCTACTTCGAGCTTGTGAGTGTGCGCACGTGTGCTTTTGGGATAAGGAGTCTCTTATCTTGTGGTATCTATTTATGGAGTGGCAAACTCGTCGTCTTTTGATAGCCACGTCCCTGCTTGCGTATGCTACAGAAGCATCATTTAATGAAAATTACAGCCACCGAATGGGGGACAATGATTGAATGCAACGTGAGCCATATCCAGAAAATTTCGGTTTTTATTTCAAAAGGAGTGAAATTAAAATTTCCAACCTGAATATAGACTTTTCAAATGCATTTGTTTTTCCAGATTCTCTTCGGTTCTTTTCTTTATTTTACTTAGCTTTCGCTCTTGTAAGGTGGATTTGAACTTGCTTTGTTGGGTTTAGCTATGTGACATCCGTAAGTTTTTTTTTTTTTTTTTTGGTCGAAAGGTAACTAGTGAATTAAACGGGTAAAAGGTTACACCCACTTGCAACTGCGTCCGCATTTACAATATCCAGGAAGGAAGAAAGGGGAAAAATGTTCCAGTTGCGGGCTTGATCCAATCGGCCATGGGCTTTGGCGGCCCAGTCAGCCACTGCGTTAGCTTCTCTCCTGCAGAAGGTGAGTCGAAAGGTAGGGTTAGCAGAGAGCAGCGACCTTGCTTCGGCAAAGAGTGGCCGTTCCTCCCATGGCGGTGGTGTATCATGGTTCAAGATGTCGACCATATTCCAGCAGTCCAACTCGATCTCCAAGCATGTGGACTGAAGCCCCTGCATCACCAGACGCCGGATAGCGATGCTGAGAGCCTGCACCTCAGATTGCAGCGCGGAATTCGCCGGAAAACCCTCCGTGTACACATCAGTAAGTCGGCCTTTGAAATCCCTGGTAATGCACGCCATTGATCCCGTTCTACTGCCAACCTGATAAGCCCCATCTATATTACACTTCAGGGTTCCGCGATCGGGGGGTGCCATAGGAAATCAGTCCAAATGACAGGGGAGTTCCGTCGCGGTCCAGTAGGAGAGGAACTGAGCAGGCTTCTCGTTTGTACCAACGCATCCGCAACAACAAGGTTGGCCTGCGGCCGCTGATGTCGAAAAACAAAAGTATTGCGGCCCCTCCAGATATGCCACAAAACATGCGCAAGAAGCTCAAGCCCAGGTACGTTATTCCTGCGTCCAACCTGATCAGTGATCCATGTGGTGATGTTAGTTACTGGAGTTGCGATTCCAAGGCTGCTCAGATCTGAGTGCTGCCAAATCGCCGTTGTCCAAGGACAGTGAAAAAACAGATGTTCAAGTGTTTCGCGGGATTGTTGAGCACGAGAGGACAGATAGAATGCTGGAATAATATGTCGCTTGAAGAGGTTGTCTTTAGTTGCTAGGGAGTTATGATACACCGACCGAAGAAATGTCGATTTTTGGCTCCGTGCGCATCGTCCAAACTCGTGTCCATAGCTTTCTGTGCTGACCGATTGTGTGGTTACTGCTGTGTGATGTGTTAGTGAGCAGGATGTGATAATTGCTTTTGACCGAATGTGTGCCACTCTTTGTTGCTATCCATATGAGCTTGTCCGAAGTATGTGCTGGCCTTATAGGAATGTTAAGGATCTGATCTGTAATATGTTCTTCAAAATGCTGTTGTATGAGGGGAACCTTCCAACATTGGTGATCATAATCAATAAGATTAGCCACCAATTCTAGTTCAGTCCGTGCAAGGGGTCCCGTCAAAGGGCCAATAGATAACCAGCGATCCCTACGGATATGAATTTTTTGACCATCACCCACCGACCAACATAAGTTCGGTCGAATAGCTTCTCGGCCTGTAAGGAGACTGCGCCAACCCCAAGAGGGGCACCACCCAGGTACAGCATGTAAAAAAGATGTATGTGGGAAATAGAGTCCTTTAAACACTTGGCCCCATAAGGAATCCGGACTTTGAATTAATCTCCAGGCTTGCTTACCCAGCAGTGCATCATTGAATGCCATAAGGTCTCTGAAACCCAGACCGCCACTATGTTTGCTTGATTTTAAATCGGCCCACTTCTGCCAGTATACCCCTCGTCTACTAACATCGCCTTCCACCGTAAGCTAGATATGCGCCGTTCAAGACCCCGACAAATAGAGAGCGGCGCTTTAAAGACGACATTGCATATTGTGGAATAGCCTGCACCACATATTTAATTAAGACCTCTTTCCCCCCTTTTGATAAGAGGCGTTCTTTCCACCCTTCCATTTTAGCCGTGGCCCTTGCCAAGATCCAAGAGAACATATCTCTTTTCGATCGTCCCCAGTCAGACGGAATACCCAGATACTTGCCATACCTTTGTAAAAGAGGAACCCGGAGTTCTCTCGCTAGATTTTCCTGCAAAAGTGTCGGACAGTACTTACTGCAGATCAAGCCTGATTTATTCCTGTTGATGGTCTGACCAGTTGCCAAAGAATATTGATTTAACAGTTCAGCCATATTCTAACACTCAGATATAGTACCATCCAGAAAAAAGACTGAGTCATCAGCAAACAGTAAGTGGGTGAGGGTTGGACAGGATCTGGCAAGTTTGATACCTCTCAGATGGCCACTTGCAACAGCTTGGGCAATTAAGGTAGATAAGACATCAGCCACTAACACAAAGAGATAAGGAGAAAGCAGATCACCCTGGCGCAGTCCTCTCGTAGGCTTGATATAGGGTAGTAGCTCACCATTAAATCGCACACTGAAGGTTGGGGTAGTGATACACTCCATGATCCAGCGAACCCATTGATGATGAAAGCCAAGCTTAATCAAATAGTCTCTTAAGAAATCCCATTCCACCCTATCATAAGCTTTATGCATGTCGGTTTTCAATAAGATTTTATACCTCCGCCTCCATTTTCTTGCTTTAAATTGGTGCATGACTTCCTGGACAAGCATAATGTTGTCTTGGATTTGTCGTCCACTTACAAAAGCTGCCTGTTCTTTGGCGATAAGCTGAGGTAGCCAAGGTTTCAGTCTATTTGCAAGGACTTTCGAAATGATCTTATATACATAGTTACAAAGACTAATGGGCCGATATTGATCAAGTGTCTCAGGGTTAGGAGTCTTAGGGATCATAGCAATGATAGTACTATTAAGATGGCTAGGTAAGTTACCCGATTGAAAAAAGTCAGCCACTAACCGATAAAGATCATCCTTGATAATTTCCCGGTGCACTTGATAGAATAGTCCACTTAAGCCATCCGGGCCAGGAGCTTTAGATATCCCCAATTGAAAAGTCGCCCGACGCACCTCCTCCAGCGTGACTAAGGCAGTGAGCTGTGAATTCATATTTGGAGTGACAATCTGTGGACATCGATCCAACACCGGACCATAGGCACGTGACCCCACGGAAGTATATAAGTGCGAGAAATAGAAACGCGTCATCTCTTTCAAAGTAGCAGGATCTCGCACGCATTCATGAGTTTCAGTCCGGATCACTGTGATCCTGTTTCTTTGACGCCGTTGAATAGTTGAGGCGTGAAAGAATTTCGTGTTCTTATCCCCCCAGTGCAGCCAATTAATTCTAGATCGCATGGCCCAGTATTGCTCCTCTCTTTGCCAAATAAGCTTGATTTCGTCACGTATAGTAGAGGCAGCGAGAACGTCATTCTTTGTTGTGGTGCGAGGTGTTGGTGATATCGGTCAATTGTTGATGCAGTGAATTGATTCTAAGATGACCATTCTTGTATTTTGAAGTACTCCAATCCCATAAAGCTTTAGCAATAGCTCGGAGCTTGGACACTATAAGTGGTTGTCCCCGGTATGAAGAGTTCCAGGTTCTATAGATCACGTCATGGCATTCAGGATCCTGGTTCCAGTAAGCTTCAAAAACAAAATGCTTGCTGCCCTTTCTAAAAGATGGGTTTGTTGTTAGTAATAATGGGCAGTGATCAGATCCCACAGCCGGCAACGCAACAACTTCAGCATTCGGATATAATATACACCGAAATCGAAGTGCACGGAGTCGATCAAGACATTCTTTTATGAGTGCATCCCCTATTCTATTATTCGACCAAGTAAAACGACAACCTTTACTCACCACTTCCATTAGGGAACAATCATTGATGAGAGACCGAAAAGATGAGAGCCGAAATGGAGTAGTTGGTCGCTGACCTACCTTCTCCCACGGGTAGAGAAGTTCATTGAAATCCCCTGCACACACCCATGGATAAGCGTTGGAGGCGCTGATCTTCCGGAGAGCTTGCCATAGCAATTGTCTCTTGTGATAGGAATAGGGGGCATGGAGACATGTAATTCGCATGGTACGATCCTCGCAAATCCTTACACAACAGATCCATATAATCCTCGGTAGTGTGAAGCGAGATCAATAGATAACGTGTCCCGCCACAGGAGCGCCAATCCCCCTTTCAAACCAATAGGGTCGCATACAAAAACATGGTGAAAGCGTAATCGCCGTTGCAAGTTTATAAGAACTGGTTCAGGATGCTTGGTCTCCATGAGAAAGACCAGATCGGGCTTGTCTTTGGCCACTAAGGCTTTTAATGATTGAACTGTCAAGGCATTGCCCAAGCCCTGACAGTTCCAACAAAGGAGCTTCATTTGGGGGCGGGTGGCTGTTGAGGGCCAGCCACCATTGCCCATTGCGCCATGTCTTCGGCAGCAAAAACAGGTGTCTCCATCAGCTGATGTTCCTCCAATTCAGGAAAGGCTAAATGCCGTGGTTCATAAGGGGAATACCGCCTCTGTTTTTTAGAAGTACCCCCCGTGCTAGGTGTCCTTGGGGATTTCTTGTGAAGCGGAATGGGAGAATCCATTTGATTGAGAGTAACGGCCTTGAGTTTTGATGATGCAGGGACCTAATCCGTGGTGTGGCTGGATGGCTGTGCAGCTACCGCCGAAGGAGGGATCTGTTGAGGCAGATTTGTGGCTCCCACAGGTGTAGGTGCAGGCGGCGGCAATAACGGAAGTGGTTGTCTAGTTGGAGGAGTTTCAGGTACTATCTCATCCAGATTTTGAGGTAGATCCGGAGGATGATAGAAAGCCTTACAGTACGGGCTATGTTCCCGCACCTCAACGTAACCACCGTCCATAGGCCATCTTGTGCTTACCTTCTATGAGTGCTTCATCATACGGAAAATCTTGGCAATGTGTCGCATAATGGCATATCTTCCCGCAGGAGTAACAGAAATGTGGCAAGCGTTCGTATCGGAAGTCAAGCCACAGAGTTTTCCCCTCAATTCGGATAAGCTTGCCAGTTTTGAGAGGTTTGTCCAGCTCTATCGCAATGCGGATTCGGCCATTTCTGATGGTAGTACCCTCTGCTGCAAGTGGATCAACATCAACAACAGCTCCTACTTGCTGCACAGCCCTTCGAAGGAGATGTTCCGAGCTCCATTCTAATGGCAGGCCAAACACATGGACCCAGAACGCACAACAGGTAAAGTCATATAGGTGCAGAGGTGTATTAGGGATCCATTGTTTGAAGATAACTAAATGGCCTGAGAATAACCAGGGGCCGCCATCTGCAATTCGTTTCTTCTCATTTTCCAGCTAAAATGTTGCAATATAAAGACCATCATCCCGCTGTGATATATCCACTCTTTATGTTCTCCAAGCTCGCCGCATAGTAGATTGAAAAGCCAGTAAATTGACTGAAGGATTGGAATAGATAGTGCCAACTAAAGTGAGGCGGCACTTGTGCAGGCGTTCCGGAGGAGGTGCTTCCTCCCATATCTTTATTTCCTTTTCAGAGCATAAGCGACCAAGTCGCTGACACAGGGCAGCTAATCTTGAAGTTTCATCAGCAGGGACTGAGTCCATTATCGTTATCCAACCTCTACCAGCTTAAACTAGTGGATAAAAAACGAGTCTGTGGACCCGTGCAATCATGGCAGCTCATAATCAGAGGAAAACAGGAAGGAGAAACAGTAATTTACCAGGTTGAGGACAGACGAAGGACAACCAACACCGGCACAAGAGAATCGGGGACATGCAACACCTCAAAGTCACTAGGCCAGAGTGCTGGAGCGCGCCCATTGGGCGGGGCAATTCTCGGAAGAAAGGATGGGGAAGTGAGAGAAGGATTTCACTGAGGCAGAGCAAAGAATCGAGCTATGGGGATGCTCGAAGTCCATGACCAATTGAGTCAATAAGGCCTGGGGAGAGTAAATCTGGTGCGTATTACTGCCATGGCAAGAAGATAGTAGAAGGTTAGGGTTTAAAAGTCGATGAAGGGTGCCGATGGAATCGAGGGCTGGTCGAGAACACCATACGGAAGTGGCGAATTGGATTTACAGAGGAGGGGGAGCAATTTCGATGGAAGTGCGGATGATTGTTGTGAATTGAGATGAAGATGAAGGAAATCTGAGCTGATTAAGGTCGATGATTTAGGGAAATTTTGCGATTAGGGTTAGAAAGACTGACGACCATGAGGGTCGGAAGGGAGCTCTGCATTTCGAGAGAAAAAAAAGTCTCTGCAAAAACTCGGTGGTTCTTGCTTTGGAAGCGCGAAAATGACATCCGTAAGTTTAGAACGTGTTCCTTCTGTAAATTTTTTGATTGACAGTACGAGGGACTTCAGATTTTTCATATTTGCCAATTTCGAGCTTGGTCTTTATTAAGGAGTCTCACGTGAGGGGCTGGCTTTCATTTAATAATTTTTTAGTGACAAAGAGTATTTTGGATACTTCATTTGCAGCAACTCTTTTTTGGTGAATATGCTAGCAACAACGTCAGTGTTTGCGTCAAATGCCCAGATTGACTAAACATCCTCTGTTGACCATTCCTTACAATCGACTAGTCGTCCTCTATCACGGTTGCTATGAACCAGGATGAATTCAAAGAGGATTATTTTGAATTAAGGCAAGCTATTTTCATCCTCTATACGAATAAATTCACTCCTTTTCTGCTAGATAAACCAAATCAGCTTTCAGGCAAATCCCCTGACAGTTCGAGCTCTTAGGGTCCTAATGACCCAGGAAAAGCCTAACATTTTGTTTCTAGTGGAGACAAAGAACCAAGAAAGGCAGCTTCTTTACCTACAGAAGATGCTGAAATTCTCTAACTGTTTAATCAAACACCTGGTCGGTTTGGCGGGTGGGCTAGCACTTTTTTGAAATAGTAAGGTTTCCATGGACTTGGTTCATCAGTCTTCAATCTTTTTTGACTTGATCTGTACAGATTTGGAGGCGACAGTTGTAATGCGCCTTACCTATTTACATGCGCCGGCAGTCACTCATCTCAGACAACAGTTTTGGGAAGAATTAAGACTAATCAGTAATGAGAATGCTCTACCTTGGTTGTGTGTCGGCGATTTCAATGATATTTTGTATCCATGGGAGAAAATGGGTACGCGTCTTGCCGAACCTTACCGCATGCAATCATTTCGAAAACTCCTCAATGACTGCTCTTTAATGGACTTGGGCAACAAAGGCTGCGCCTACACATGGACCAATAATCGAGATGGTGAAAATATTGTCAAAGAATGGTTGGACAGAATGTTATGTACCGAGGAATGGAGAATCACCTACCCTTTTGCTGAAGTCTTGGCTTTGCCAGCAATTGCTTTTGACCGTAGCCCTCTTCTATTGTCAACTAAAGCTTCTGGTGTTAGAAAACAACGCACCTTTTACTTCGAATCTTATTGGCTTCAGGACAAGGAGTGTCGAGACATAGTAGCTAAGTCTTAGGCTTCCCGACAAATTGGTCCAGTGACTTTACTCAAAAAGCTCCGAGCTACTTCCTTTGCCCTCTCATCGTGGAGCCGTTCGAAATTTGCCAATGCTAGAGAGCAGATAAGTCTCCTTCAGTATTAGTTTCAATCTTTAATAAATCAGCCCTATGGATAGCACGACCAAGAGTTAATAGCCAATCTAAAACAACAAATTCAAACATTATGGCAACAGGAGAAACAATTTTGGGCTATGCGCTCACAGGTTAATTGGCTTAAGTGGGGGGATAGAAAGACGCACTTTTTTCATGCATCAACTATTCAACGAAGACAGCGAAACAAAATATGCATGTTACAAGATGATCAACTTAGATGGGTTAGAGATCAGCAACAGCTTAAGGAGATGACGTCATCCTTTTTCCAGCAATTATATACAACAACAGGGAACTGAGACTACAGCCCTACCATCATTAAATGCAATCCAATAGTATCAGCGGAGATGAATGAGAAATTGTAGCAGAGGTTACTATTAGGACTAGAATTAGCACCTAGAGGGGGGGTGAATAGGTGATTAAAGCAATTTTAACAATTTAATCCGAATGAGAGATTAATGAATTAAAACTAACAATCGCAGCAAATGAAAGTAATGAAAGATAAAAGGATTAGGGATAGAGAATCAAGACTCCAGATTTATAGTGGTTTGGCTTAGACCAAGCCTATGTCCACTCTCCCGCACGGACAACCCTTCTGGCTGGATTTCACTAAGAATCAAAAAGAGTGATTACAGTTTCACGCTCTTGAGTCCACAGTGTAGACGCTCTACTACACTTCCTCAAGGTCTCACCACAATATGATCTCTCTTTTGATTACATATAACGCTCGAAGAATATAATCGCAAAATAGAAAAGGAGATTCAGACTTTGGAATTCTTCTATCTGACACCCTTCAACAACTGGAGCATCTCTCTTATATACTTCTTCATGCCTTCTATACCGTTGGCACCTTCCAAAGAAGTTCTTCCAATCAACCCGTTGGACATAATCAATTAGAGAGATCTCGAGCTCTTTAAGGTAAGTGTTGATAGCCCATCAATCATGTTCGCCCATACAATCAGGATCTTGGTTTCCATAAGTAGATCCTTCCAATTATAAGTTGCGAAATCTTTAGAGAATCTATACATATTCGAATACGAAAGTAAGATCTTCTAGTGCTGAATCCAAGTAGAAAGAAATTCTCTAGCCGTTAGAGTAAAAACCATATAAGATCATAATAGAAGTTGGTCTGGAGACTGTCCATGAGAGTAGACTTTGAAACATGAGTCTTGCTAGCTTCAAACTTTGATCTTCAGACTTTGCTAGTAGAGTCTGTAAGTCTTCAGACTAGAACGAGGAAAATGTTTTGTCAACTTCAAAATACCTGAAGAGAATTTATCCAACAGTTACTAGAGCAGAGGTATGCCTTGCAGTTTTTCAATTAGGCGGCACTAAAGCACTGGGCCCTGATGGTTTGAATGGGCTTTTTTATCATTCTCATTCGGATATAGTACATGATGATGTTTACATGGCCGTGCAACAGTTTTTTCAGACAGGGGTGATGCTATCGGAATATAATAGGACTCACATTTCCCTGATACCAAAAACATCCAATTTAGAAAGGCTAGATCAATTTCGACCAATAAGTCTGTGCAACTTTATTTACAAAATTATCTCTAAAGTCCTTGTTAATCGACGCAAGCCTTTGCTAACAAAACCAATAGCACCAGAATAGAGCGCTTTCGTCAGCGGGCGCCAAATTCAAGATAACATCATAGTGGTCCAAGAGGTCCTTCACCACATCAGGACTCGGAAAAGGACCAAACAGTTTTAGGCGGTGCTTAAATTAGACATGCAAAAGGCTTACGACAGGGTCGAGTGAGATTTTCTCAGAGACTATCTTCTCCAAATGGGATTTCATGACCGATGGGTTCATTGGGTTTTGCAATGTATTTCGACAGTCTCCTTGAGTGTAAAATTCAATGGTGAAGCTCTACCCTATTTTCATCCGTCACGAGGTCTGAGACAAGGAGACCCTCTATCGCCTTATCTATTTATATTGATGGCCAATGCATTATCCTTGCTTATCAACCAGGTAATGGAAATGGGGAGTCTCAAAGGTATTAAATTAAACCGCTGGTGCCCTGTCCTATCCCACTTGTTTTTCGCAGATGATGCTATTTTCTTCCTAGCAGGAAAGACCCTAGAGTACCAGAATTTAGCTAATGTGATCAATGAATACTGCTTAGCCACAGGACAAACAGTGAATCGCAACAAATCGGGTATGTTTTTCAGTAAGCTGTGTCCTATTAGTTTGCAAGAGAATTTAACCAGAGAACTTAGAGTCCCACTGCTAGCCAAAACTGGCAAGTATCTTGGTATACCTTCAGATTGGGGACACTCTAAAAAGGAAATGTTTTCGTGGATATTGGGTTGGGTGCAATCTAAGCTTGAAGGCTGGAAAGAGAGGTTGATATCAAAAGGGGGCAAGGAAGTTTTGATTAAATCTATAGTGCACGCAATTCCCAGTTATGCTATGTCCATTTTCAAGATACCAGTGTCCAGTTCTGGTGGAAATCTTGTAACAATAGTTCTGGTATTCATTGGATGAAGTGGGAAGCACTTAAAAACAGAAAAGATGAGGGGGGTTTGGGTTTTTGAGACCTTATTGCTTTCAATAAAGCCTTACTAGGCAAACAAGCATGGAGACTATCACAGCAACCTTTATCTCTGTCTAGTAGAGTATTGAAAGGACTGTATTTTCCTTTTCAAGATTTCAGACATGCTTCGAAAGGTGCTCGACCCTCATGGGCTTGGCAAAACATACTAATAGGACGGGATTCGATTGAGGAACACATGCAATGGTCTATGGGGGATGGAACTCATATCAACATTCGACAGGATAGATGGTTGGCTTCCGGAATCATAGGGGGACCAGCGCCTAGAGGAGAACCAGAAAAGGTCGTAGATTTAATGGTCCAGAACAGCAATGAGTGGAATATTTCTCTTCTAAGACAAACTTTTGATAGTCATATAGTAGCAGAGATTATGTCTATCCCAATTCGGCCACAACATACAAAGGATAGACTTATCTGGAGAGGCAAACAAAACGG
Source organism: Eucalyptus cloeziana (assembly GCA_014182715.1). NCBI lineage: Eukaryota > Viridiplantae > Streptophyta > Magnoliopsida > Myrtales > Myrtaceae > Eucalyptus > Eucalyptus cloeziana. The sequence continues at coordinate 34,286,065 of CM024638.1, forward strand.
CTCTTTCACAGTACAAAGCTGCTATAATATTCTAAGGAAGCAACAAGTCAATCACAACCAAAATCAAGTGTCCTCCACTTTTTAGATACCTCGTAGACTATGGAATGAAATATGGAACATGAACTCATCACCAAAAATACATTCTTTTCTATGGTCAGTATGTCATAACACTTTGCCTACTCGAGAAAACCTTCATCATAGACACATTATACAAGATCCCATATGCAGTTTATGCGAAGATCATGCTATTGAATCACCAGAACATATGTTCTTGTTTTGCCATTGGACACAACAAATATGGGAACATCCAAAAATCAACATCCAACATCATATCAGAGGAGTAAATCAAATAGAAGCATGGCTGGTCAGACACACAGAACACAAAGGTGACTCACCTGACTTGGAAATGATCGCATCCATCCTATGGCACATTTGGAAGGCCCGCAATAACTTCATATTTCGCCAGCAGCAACCCCAACCGAACCGCATAGTGCAGACAACCATAGCCAGCACCATAGCAAACTGGAGTCCATCTCGGCAGAAACAGGGACAGAGAACATAGCAACCAGATCAGCATTCATTTTGGCATCCGCCAGATCAAAGAGAACTGAAACTAAATATTGACGCAGCTTACCAACCTCAAAGCGGAGAAGCATCGATCGCCTGTGTTTGTCGAAGCTCATCAAGCCTTTTAATCGATGGCTTTGCTCGATCGGTGCTCGCTTCCTCTGCCCTGCAAGCAGAGGCAACTGCGTTAAACCACACACTCCAGTTCTTGCTGCACACGGGGAAAAACTCAGATCGGATGACCTTGGAAACCGATTGCTCAGTTCTTGTTGAGGTGATGCGTAACCATGAACTGCCGCCTTGGTAGATCAAATCGTTGATCGAAGACTGCACGGTGCTGCTTCAATGTTGCCCTAATCTCAGGATCGACCACTGCAGGAGGGAAAAGAACAAGGTCGTGGACCGGGCCGCGAAGGCCCATCAGGCCAATTCGCTCCCGACGGATTGGGTCATTAATCCTCCTTTGTTTTTGCGTGAAATGTTGTCCTTCGATATTATACAAAACGCTCCTTCTACTTTTCGGTAGTAATAATAATATTACCTTGTTTTGACCAAAAAAAAAAAAAACCAAATCAACTTTAGTGGTTTCTATAAATGCATAGTTTCATTTAACTTGACTATGGTTTTCCATCGAAGTCAAACTGATGATGTAAAGGTGGTTAGAAAATATCAGACTTACTTAACTAGCTAATGGATTAAGCCTTGACTTGCTAGTTGTTTCTGTAAACCTAGACAATAAACCTCACACAAAATATCTCCAAATCAAGATTGATTTTTAGTTGTGTTCATTCTTTCAGCCTTAAACTTCTCGGGATTTATGCGTATTAAAAAAAGCCTTTAAATAGTTTCATAGAGTTAACCAACTCTACGTATATAGGCACATTCCTATCAAAGGTATCCTACCATATATTATTAGGATATTGAACTCCAAGCTATGTGAATCATTAAATGCATAGTGTATCCTTAAAACACTACAGAAAGCATTGTTGTATCATAAGTATGGGAGACAATGCTCACATTAGAATTCGAAAATCTGCATTGTCCTTTTGACCCTAGTCTATGAGATATTCCATAGTTAGGTCATGTTTAGACTTGAGAACCTCTTTATTGAGTTAAAGGCTTTTAATCGAATTCCCCTCAATACATAGTTTATCTGCTTTTTCAATAAACCTTTTGTCAATGTTTTCCTTTGACTTTACAAAGTCCAAAGAAATTACTTCATTCAAGTGCACCTACCTTACAGTGTTATGTCTACAACTAATGTATCTAAACTTACTATTATATATTACATTATGTGACTTTGCATTTGCTGCTAGAGTGTCATAGTGAATGCATACTGCAAGTACAACTTTTGGCCACAACAGAACCTCTAAAAATTGTCAAAGTCACTGTACTTTTTCAGCAGCTTTATCTAAAATAGCAAACTTTGATTCCATCATGGAGCATCCTATAAAAGTTTGTTTTGAGGATTTTTATGATACTACAAAACCTTCTAACATAGCACATATCCACTAGTCAATTCAATTAATTATAATTCTCAAGTTGGCATCACTATAGCCTTTCACAATAGGATATTTGTCTTATTACAAAACATAGTCTTTACTTGTTTTTAGATAATCTAACACTCTCGACAAAGTCATCTAATGCTGGTGACTAGGATTACCTATATATCTACTCAATATTCCTACCAAGTATGCTAAATCTAGTCTAGTGCAATTCGTGATATACAGGATATTGTCGATTACTTGAGAATACTTCAATTGCCTAATATTGTTTTTAGTATTCTTTCTAAAATTTATGTGTGAAAGATATGGATTATCTGCATATTTGATTAGAACCTTTTAACCTCTCAATTCGTTTTTAATGTAATAAGATTGTGTTAAACCTAGACCATCACGATTCCAACACTTTTTTTCATATCGAACCACAGTATTGGACTTTTCGTAGATGCAAAAAATTTATGCATTGTCAAAATATAGTCAAATCTAGCTAAAAAAATACACAAATATCAATTTTTTTTTTTTACCAATTAGATGGTTTTCATCACCTGTACAACAACAACAGACAAGATGTTCAAATAGTAGAGAGCTCCTATAGAGAAAGACAAACTGAAATTGTAAAAGGATCGTAAGCTTTTGTTCAATATTATCGTCTTGCCACACTTATGCAGACCACCATCTTTATTCATCGTCAATGGATCTTAGATTGATAGTATTCTTCTAGCTAAAGGGAAGTTTCAAGAAAGATGGATATGAAGCTATCTCAACCCTCATTAAATAAAGACAGACCAATGAGCAGGGCAATATTTCTCAATTTCGGAAGATCATGAAGTACCAATTTCTTAGGACTTTGAAGTGTTCTCGGGTCCATACAAGATTTGTCAAATACAATGAAGATTTTCTCAATTTCGTAGCACTTTTCGACATTCAAACATGAAAGTTGGGATAGTTGAAAATATATGTTTTGGCTTAGGGCAATTGTACAAGGATATGACTGATAAAAATTTTCCCAAATTTAGGTAAAAAAAAAGTAATATTATTATTCTTTTGAAATCAAATCGCTTTTTTTAAACAATCGGGGTAGGAGCTTTTTGTAGGGGTAAAAATCAAGTCAATGAGATGGTGAACAGGAAAGTTAGGCCCAGTCAAAATATGGTCAACTTTGGGTTAAAAAATAGATCAATATTATTTAATTTTACCAAATTAAATAATTTAACCAGCCATCCGACCACTCATAAAGTTATCGAGGACTTGGGGATACAGCTTGTTCCTCAACCTTTTTAAAATCTCTGCATGTCCCCACCATTTTTCTTGTATAAAGCTAAATTTCTAATGTCCTTTCAATTCTCTCTCTAGCTATTGAAGTATCAGCAAGAAATTCACATTGATTCTACAATTTATGGATTGCCTAAAACCTGCAGCTATGAGAACATTGGCAAATTTGGCATACCATTGCCTGGAGGCTTCTTTAAGGCCATAAATGGATTTCTGAAGACGACATACCCTATTCTCCCCTTATCTCTATAATCCTTGAGGAAGTTCCATATAAATTTCCTCATCCGATTCACCGTGAAGGAAAGCAATATTGACGTCCATTTGGTGTAATTCTCAATCATGAAGAGTTGCAACTAATAAGAAAGAACAAATTGTGACATCCTTGGCCACTAGAGAAAAGGTCTTATGATAGTCGAAACCTTCCTACCGTGTGAAACCTTTAGCCACCAATCAAGCCTTGTAACGTTCAATAGAGCCATCTGCCTGATACTTGATTTTGTACACCCACTTGCATCCAATTAGCTTTCGGTGAGGGCTCCCATGTTTGTTTTTTAGCTAAGGCTTGTAATTTTGCTTCCATAGCTTTTTGCCATCGTGGATAAGTGGATGCCATCATAATTAGAGGGTTCTTGTTCTTCTGATATACGACTGATGCAACACCTATGTTCTAGAGAAAGTTGATCGAAAGAAACATAGGATAAGATTGGGTAATTAATACTTGGTGAGTTGAATGCAGCACAAACATAGTCTTTAGTCCACATTAATGGACGAGTGGGGTGCCCGAAACACCGTGGAGGATTTTGCATAAGTGGAAAGGATGATAGTTCATCATTAAAAGACCTTGGTGAAGAACTGGAAACTTCTTCAATGGCAGATTAGCAGTTGCTTGTTCTAATGTTGGAACTGGAGCAATATTCTCATTTGGAATTGGAGCAGATGTTGAAGGCATAGTTTGAACATACTTTGGATTTGTAGATAGTGCATCCTCAGATAAAATAGATGAGAATCCCCCCGGTTGCTTGAATCTTGACAGCAGATTTTCACGAAACAAAGAGATGCCCTCATGGAAAGAAACGTCCCTGCTTATGAAAAATTCACTTGTGGAAGGCTTAAAGACACAGTATCCTTTCTTTAAATTTGGATCTCTCATAAATATACTACTTTGGGCGTGGGGACCCATTTCGTCTATCGAGGATTCGAGTGGGCATGCGATTGATCGGGTAAGTGGCCGTGACCACATAGTCTCCCTAAAAGGTTTCTGGAATGGAGGCTTGGAATTTCAGTGCACATGTAACTTCCAAAAAATGGCAATGTTTGCATCCCACTACCCCATTTTGCTACAAGGTGTAGGTCCAGGAATTCTTATGTAGGATGCCATGAGATGAGAAAAGAGAGGGACAATGATTGTTGAAAAATTATTTCCCATTATTAGTGCGAATGCGCTGAGTAGATTTCCCAAATTGGTTCTTTGATAAGGAAATGTGTAAATTTTAAATGGAAGAAAGCTTGATGTTTTGATTGCATCAGGATAACCCATGTGGCACAAGAGTAATCGTCCACAATTCTCATGAAAAAACGAGACCCATCATGATGTGGTGAATGATAAGGTCCCTAAATATCAACGTGAATTAATAAAAAAACATCACTGGCACGAGTCTTGCTAAATGGAAAGGGAACACATGACTATTTTGCAAGCGTACAAATATGGCACTAAGGATAAGGAAATAAAGCACTATAGGCCATTCTACAATGTATAAGAAAAATTTTATTATTGGTAGTCACGTTAAACAATGATTGTTTATTCAAGGAAATGTAAGACAAATCTAAAATGCTTGGAAAGCTGGTCCAAAAAAAAATGTCCTTCAGAGAGACTATCCAAGCCCATCAATTTGCTAGTCAAAAAGGCCTGAAAGAAACAAGCATCAGAATCAAAGAGGACCTGGTATGAATTTTCTTTGCAAACTTTAGATATGGAAATAAGGTTGAATTGGAATTCGGGGACATAAAGGACATTTGTAGAGTGATTTGGGAACTGAGTTTTAATGTGCGCATCATTATGACATGAGTAATATTTCCATTTGGCAGTCACACAAAAATAGGCAAATGTAATTTTTCATGGATAACGGAAAAGTAACATTTATCGCAAATAATGTGATCACTGGCTCCAGAATCAATTATTCAAGCATTTCTTGATGAAAAATTATCAAGTAATGAGAAATACCTGAAATTTTCCCCTTTGTTGGAAGTGTTCAAATTCTGTAATGCGTGCATAAGCCATTGATATTGTCCACACATGATGGGTTGATTAGCATTTGGACCAATTGGCCTAATGTCCTGGTAAGCAACTAAAATTTCTTTTTCCTTCTTTCCCTTCTCTCCGGGTTTGTCATGCAATTTCCAGCAATTATCGATAGTTTGATGCGTACGTTTGCGGTATTCACAAAATAATTTACCTTTTCCCTTTGAGTTCTGCCCAAAATTCTTGGATGACGTGGCAAAGATTTGGCCATTGGATGCCTTACTTCTGCTGCCGTATCTACTGTCTGATTCTGGAGAAAGATTGGCCAACCATAAGCAGTCCGATCATCGAGTGCGATCTGAACTGTCCATCCCTTGCCTTTTAAGGGTTCTTGTTTCAGCAAACCCTAATACCGTACCCTTTCCTTCTTTTAGATTTTTGTACACAACCTCTCTCCGTTCACGGCGAGCCACGAGCGCGATCCTATCAACTCCTTTCGCGTACTCTAGCGAAGTAAGCCGTTGGCTTTCTTCCTGAATGACCAATTGGTATATTCGTCCAAGCAGCGATACCAGATCCATCACCAAGATTTGAGATTGGAAAGTCAAGAAAAATTCATTCAAAATCATAAGAAATCTTGTTGCCTTCTCTCTTTCTTTCATCGCTTTGTACTGTTGTAGAGTTGTCTCGAGTCCCTCGAGCTTCTCCTCCGTTGCCTTCAATTCATTTTAAAGAGCTGACATCTTTTTGAAAAATGTTTTTGAAGCATGTCGTAATAGACATGTTTCCTTACTTCAGATCTGAGAGTGCCTAGGTGAGGGAGAAGATTTTAAATTGGTCTAACTTCCCACACATCTCCTTTATGTTGTCCCACACGATTTTTGAGTCCTCTGTGGGAGGAAAGCCCGGCTGCAACTTCAGGGGAAACACAATGTTCGATCCACGTTCTCACTAGATGATTACATTTTCTCCATTATCGTATCATCCTTTCATCTATTAGGATCAAAATGGTCCCATCAATAAAACTATCTTTATCCTTCATAACGAGAGCTCGCTGAAGCTCTCGTGCCCAAGTCGAGTAATTTTCCGATCCAATTAACTAGTGGGTGGTTAGTCAAATTTCTAGTCCATTGGCAGTGTAGACAAATAAGGGGTCACCGAGCTCCAGGTGACTAGTCATGGCTAAGATCGAATATGGCAAGAACCTTGGTGGCGGAAATGGGTAGGGATTTCCTCCCATACCCAGATTGCTCGACCTGGTTTTCTGCCCCGCACTATGAAAACCCGCACCCAAATATTTCAACCCAGTCGGTCGCCCCGCATTGAAGGATCCCATCCCAATGGTTGGGCTTGCCCCGTTCACGGTTGGCAGACCACCATTGGACTGGGCATTATTTTCGTGGCTTTGATTTCTTGGCCATGAGGTGTTTGGGCTTGGCCCATAATAGCAAGGATTAGGCTGCATCTAAACGGGCAGCCACTGGAATGGTTGGCCTATAAAGGGTTGCCCTAGATTCGGTTGGGCCTAAGATGGTGTTGGGCCCGAATGGGCTGCTCTTGGCTTCCAACGACTCCAGTAGGTGGGTTTAAGGCAAGATCTTGAATGTCCGAAGCTTCTGGCATTATCTCTTATGGGATATGTTCTTCAGAAACCGATGGCTGATTCTAGGTCATGGTGATGGTTAAAAAAAAAAATCTATTTTTCTTGCTCACTTTTGTGGTTTCAAGAAACTGATTCCTTCACCATAGTGCTAACAATGTTTTTCAAGTTAATATGTCCTTTGTTGCAAGAACGAGGAAGACCTGCAAGCAATTAATTGATAAAGCGGCGGAAGCTAAATTAGGAGCACGATTGCTCTAATACCATGAAAGGAATTGAGGAAGACATAGGAAGAGCAAGAAGAACAGATTTTAGGGGAAGATTTTACGTATTTCTTTCATTAATTACTAAAGTGTACAAAGCTCTGTAATTATAGTACATGATGAATACAAACGGAGGGAAAGAAATTATCCCAAGAATCAAATCTAATCTTTGATTGATATAATAAATCAATCTGAATCCGAATGGATATTGCACATCTGGAGCATATCTTCCAACAGGTCGGCTCTTTCAAGCCTAGCTTTTGTTGTAATGCTTGAAAGCATTATTTAGTGTACGTTGTGCTGCAATACTATCATCCCAAGTAGCAAGAATTGTTGGGTATGTGACCCTTTGCTCAAATATCACTTGTTAGGTACGTGGAAGCGTTGTGGTGGTAACATGAGAAAATTGTAATAAACAACTAAAAACACACTCAATATGCTAGACTACATTACAAATATAGCACTCCGTGTAATCAATCAAAAACAAGTACTACAATAGACTCTCTCTCACCATATAAAATACTCACTCAAAACAAACAAGCTGATACAAGCACATATACTCAGCTATTCTATTTTCCCTTCTCGCTCACGGAAAGATAACTCGCTCACATAGAGCAACTTTCTCTAGGATGCGGTGCCTTACTCTCTTGAAGCTCACTTTTTGCACCTGGTGACTTCCCATTATGAAGCTCTCATGCGCGTGGCTTCTCTGAAGCTCATCTTTGCACCTGGTAGCTTCCTCTCTAGCTTGCGGTTCTCCGCCTGCGTGTGGTATGAGGTCCTCTCCGTGGCCTGAGGCTCTCTCTCTAAGGTTCTTTGCCTGCCTTGGCTTGAGGCTGTTAAGCCTGAGGCTCTTTCTTAGCCTAACTTCAAATGCTTCACGTACTGCCATATTTAGAGTTCCGCCGCCTCTTGAAGTGCAACCGACTTCAATGTGAAAGAATCCAGCCACAATTTTCTCCTCTTTCTTTGCCAACTTCAATTTGTTAACAGATGGCTAATCAATGCAGACTATCTTGGACTTTCCTTTTCTTTCTTTTTGACCAACGTGTTGCCCCTGCTTCATGAAGACTCCACTCTCAGCTTGTGAGAGGATACAATATTATTATAACGTGTGCCCGTACTTTTTGACCGAAACTTCTTTCTCCTTTTGTTTCATTTTATGAAGGTTCCAGAGGCAAATTCCAACTGGGACACTTTTGTCTTCAACAGCTTCTCGTTGCTTCTTCATACTTGCGGCTTCTTGTTTTCATACCAGGTGTTGACCAGAAGTTACATTACAATCATCCTAAGTAGCAGAACCAAAGTTACATCTTCTATATTGATTTCATTACGTACATAAACTCTGTTTTCGGTGAATCTTTTGAGTTGTTATTACTTTCCTTGTGGACAGATGAATGTTGAGTGAGCGAATGAATAGTCATCATAACTATAGTGATGTATGAACCAATGATCCCATTCCACCTAGGAATCAGAACTTATTCCGCCTTAGGCCTAGCCACTACCGAGTTCCATGCAACTGAGGACCAAATCGGCCGATTAAATAGCGCTCAACAACTAACAACACCAAAGTTACAAACCAAAAACTGGTGCAAAACCATCATTATTTTACTAGCCATGCTAAATACCTGACAAATAAATGAACGTTCCACCTAGAAAGAGCACAATGTATCATAAAATGCATCTCCATCATTGTCAACCTATTCTTGAGTTGTCTCTTCCAAAAACCAGAGTTGTCGCCCAGTTTACCGTGACATAGAATCTGTTCCTCCGGCTGACTACCCTCGTGAGATAAGCAGAACGCCAAACCAGCCAACTCACAAATCCCCCATGCAATATTCCCTTTGTGTCTTGCATAAAGAATGTTTGCATAAGTGACAGTCATTAATCCAGCGAATTATAAAAGTACTTGCGCATCAAAATCTTGGTGCTAAGAAAGAAAACCATTAGTATGTCATGGTAGCATGTTATGTACCTTAGACTGGCGTAAATCGACAAGCGCCTTGTAACGCCCAACATAAGCCATGCTTCCCAAATGTCTGTACGCAAATGGGTCTCCTAGAGGTATGTCTTTCAAGTAAAAATGCTTTCCCTCCATTTTGCTTCCCTATCCTACGAAACAGCTCCTCCAAGAATTTCCCTTCCCTTTCCACAACCTATTTCAGAAATTAGCATTCATGTTATTTCCAAAGAAAGAAGGAAACTGAGCCTTTATGCAATGAGAAAGCCATAGTGAATTACCACTTCCAAGTTTAAATGGAAGGACCATGCCACTTCTTATACAAAGTAGAGCAAGGAAACAAAGTTGAAGATTGTAGATCAAACCAAAAGCTACAATGAGACGTCTTTAAAGGAATTAGACAAGGTGACTGAACCTGAGCGGGAAGCACCGGCCTCCCTATCTGTTCAAGAAAACCCGCACAATCTCCCAGCGCAAACACATCTTCCACTGAAGGTATCCTCAACCATTCGTCAACCCCAATCCTGAAACAGTTGAGAGGACAAATCATTCGATTGGAAGGTGGTGGAATGCTAAAATGAGATCGTCACAAAGTTCTTATCCTCACCTTCCACAAGGGAATTTGGGAAGATCAAGTGACTTGATAAACTCTGAGGGTCCAACACCGCTGGACCAGACTAGGAGGCCATATGAAACATCCGTACAATCACTTAGTACAATTTTCTTTGCATTCACCTCTTTCACCACGCCTCTTTTAAGACGAACACTAGACTAGCATTGAAAGCATTAAATCAGCACCAAAATGAACTGTTAGAAAAGATGACAGTAACTTGGGAAAGAAAATCAACTTACCCTTGTTAGATGATTCGTCGCATACTGCCTTAAGCCAACGTCAAACGCTGACAGGATTTCATTTGACTATTAAAGGGTGTGCTTGTCATTGAATGTTATTTAAAAATTTTCCGAACTGATGCTAGCATCTGTATGCAAGTGTGTCTGAGTACCTCAATAAGGGTGACTTGAATGTAATCCTTAACATGAGGAAAACGTTCACGGACAACTTTCATGATAAAATCGCTTAATTCACCACTGAACTCCACCCTAGTTGGTCCACCTCCAATGACAATATAGTGTAAAAGGCGTTTTCTCTCTTCTTCTGATATGCCTATAAGATACTGAGAAATGAAGCCGTAAAATCTTGCTGATCATTAATGATTGAAAATGTGGAGGCAACAACAATGAGCATTTTCTTCTATTCCTGTGGCTTTGAAGGTTGCTCCTTAAGTGCATTTTCTTCTATTCCTGTGACAACTATTTCTTCGATGACTGCTGGGACAAAATCCAGAAGCCAACTTAGCTTGGGTCATCAACTGATGGCACATACAATGAGAAAATTTCTTGTGGGTTTCTATAAGCCAATAAAGGACAACAAAAAAGGCCTATATTTCTGGGAGGAAAGGCATGATTTGTGACTGACTTATTCAATCAAAGGCTTGTTCTTTTGGGCAACAGCCAAATTGATGATTTCGACAATCTTATTTGGCAAGCTTCCAAACATCCACTAAATGCAAATCTCACCAAGTGTCAGCATATGCCTGGGTGTTTTCATGGGATGCTATGATCGAGAACAGTGAAAAAAGAATATCAACAGGCACAAATGGTTTCCTTTCACCTGCTCTGTAACAGGATGAAAACCCAGACAAAAGCAGAACAAAAGGAAAGAACGGGAGTTCTTTTCACCTAGGAACTTTATCGGTTCCTCAAGGTGCATCACATAAAGAGTCATTAGCTAAATACTGTTTGAGAGTGCATTCGTAATCCCATGTGGAATATTTAATAGACTAACTACAGAGAGGTCAAATAAACCAAGTGCAGATATAACCAGGGAGCTCTGCATCTAGAAACATCAACAATCAATCAATATTGGCCCCGCTAACAATGTAAATGCGAATGGTCAGGAACACCAAAAGACAGCAACAAAGAAAAGTCGGCCCTTCTTGCTTAGTATCCTGTCCTTTGAAAATCCTCATTCGGCATAGAAAAACTCGGACGTTTCATCAGGTTCAAGGACTTGTATTGGAAGCAACAAGCTTGTAAATATGCATGGACATCGACAAAGTCGCAAGTAAACAAGCATTCGCAACAACCACCTGGTAACACCACTACAAGGATCACTACCCGTGATCAGTATTATAAAAACAGAGAGCTTCTCTCCTAATGCTTCATCAAAATCCGATCTTTACCGTCTCAAAAGGTCAGATGGGTCTCTACATGGTTTAGCGAGGAAAGAAACAAGGATAGCTCCAACCTTGTCAGTTCTTGAGAGCCACCACCTTATTCATCTAAAGCCATGTTACTAAGGAATTTCGCATGCCAAGGAAGGGCCAGAGGCAGCGAAGCGAATGCTTAAACCACAAGGCGATGGCAATGGAGGTTTCAGGTTCCAAGTTCAACCGGGGCAAAGAGATTTCGAGCTTTCGAGCTTGAGTTGAGGCAGAGGAGAGAGAGGGTCCAATATCTCAGGAGCTTCAGACAAGGTGCAACAATCCCGAGCTATGTATACGAGAAAATATTAGGTTGCTGCCACGTCAGTTCCACACAAGCCGAGCGACACCTGTCACGTCGGGCCCACCCCTGCATTCCCTCTCCCTCTCTCCCCCTCTCTCTCTCTTTCTTTTCGAAATACTCTCTCGCTCCTCCCGAGACCCTGCCGGCCACCACCATCCCGAGCTCGGACCCGCCTGCCTCTGGTGCGTCGCCTCCGTCTTCGTCCGTCTTCGCCCGCTTCTCCTCCGGCCTCCATCGCCTCCTCCCTCTCCAACTCCTCCCGCGCCCCCTGTGCTAGTGGAGGTCGAGGCCCCCCGCCGCATGGACAAGCCACGCCGCCGCCTCACCCGCTGCCTCCGTCGACCGCTTAGATTCAACACCTGAGGCTCAAGCCCGAACGACGGAGGACCAAGATGGAGGTGAGGCAGTGGTGGCAGGCGATCCACAGGGGTTAAAGTTGACAGCAAGTCTGAGTTGATGTACCTCTATTGTTGTCACGGCGGAGCAAAAGGAAGAAGGCGAAGAGGAAAAAATAAAAAGAAAAAAAGAAAATGAAGAAAAAAATAAAGTGAACAATAATCAAAGGGAGAAAGGATGCAGGGGCTTCTAGTGGGTGGATCAACTCAATTGAATCATTGAAACTTTCTTATACCGGAGATATAAACTTTACTCCTCACATACACCATATATATTTGATTTTAACCTTAGTGATAAAGGCAATATATTACTAAAATCACATATCATGCTAATTACATTACTTTATACTTTATATATATTATCAATGAATAGAGACGGATTGATCTTGGATCGTCAGGTTAGAAAAGAAAGAAAGAAAAAAAAATCCTCTGATGCTAAATATCTCCTTTCTTCAAAATGTTAAATTAAATCTCAATATCACATGAAATTTTATGGAGAGAGATCATGAATTTGAACTCGATGGTTTGCCTCATGACAGTCGAAGGAGTTTTCCTCGTGACTTGGTAACAAGCGCTCCAAAGGGCCAAGTATCAAGACCAAGCATGCATGGAAAGTCATCTTTTTTTTTTTCTCAAGGTTATTTTATTTGCTTATAGTCAAAGAAAATGCGATGTATGACTTGCTGAATTTTAGCGCACCGTTCATGAAAAAAAAAAAAAAAAAAAAAGTGGGAAATCTCTTTTTGTTTGAAACTTAAAGAAGCAAGTCAAGGGCGAACAAGTTATATTTGGTTAGTTTTCATTTAAATTTCACGTAATTAAAAAAATAAAATAAAAGATCTTGAAACCAAATGAAATATAATTATCAAATTGCTACATAGAAAACAAAAAAAAAAAAAAAAAAATCACGCGAAGAAGGAAAAGTCCATGTTTGCAAGCGTCTGTGCTCTTGCGTTTCGCCTTCCGCCAAGAGACCATTAAGCCCTCGGCTCTTCACCTCGGCCAAGAGGTCAACGGGAGGGTAATTATGGGATTTCTACCTCGTTATTCCCCCCTCGGCTCAAGAAAAAAAAAACAAACCAATCCGGAGGTCAAAAGTGGAGAAGACACTATTTGACGGCGGTGCTTGGTTGGAATCTAAGAAAAAGATATTCGGTCTGCCAATGACAGAAGGCAATTCATTCCAACGAATCTTGTTACTTAATTATAACTTTTATTAAATACGTCAAGAAAAGTACAGTATCAATTAAGAATGTCAACCCAAACTTAGAAAGATCTGACCAAACCTAATCCTATGATGCTCCTGACCATCAATTGAAAAGATTCATACGAAATAAAAAAGAAAAAAAGAAAAACAAGTGCAATCCTAAGACAAACAATACGATGAACTTTTGTGTTATGCATTGCAATAAATTTCATCATCGATTATTAAACAAAATAGAAGACCAAAATCGATTGCAACTCCATAACTAGATGGAGCTTCCATATTCACATGAAGGCAAAGGGGAGACATCATGAAGCTTCCCACAATCATATTCTGCAATGCCTTTCACCACTCTACTGAAGAGGAGCCCATAGAATACATCTCTTAGGAACCTCATGAATCGACTAGACCCATCTTGTTGCACCCATCCCGACAAGTACGATGCTGTTATCAATGTCGCCACCCTCAATCTCCTCTCCTTTGTGTACCTCTCTATAGCAATTCCCATGTCTTGGGTCACCAGTTTGCTGTGCTTGGCAATTGAGTCCCCGAGGTGCCTACCCAATGCCACCGCGTCCTCGAGAGCCGAACATCCCCCCTGGCCCAAGTCGGGAGTCATCGGGTGCATAGCGTCTCCAGCCACTGTGACGCTTGATCGGAATAGGTTTCCAAACAGGATGTCCCAAGGATATCGGAACATCAGTGGCGCCCATGTCAAACTCGAAAGATCGGAGTTCTTGACGACATCGAGGTACACGGGTGGGAAGTCCTTCACCAAATTTTCCATCACCTCCCTTTGTATCATTTCTGGATCTGCTCCTTTTTCCATACCTTTATGAATGGAAGCGTCAGGGATCAAGGAGGATTAATAAGCTAGTATTGAAGGAGGCATTGTGATTGGGAACCTCAGTGGAAGATAAAATGTAGTATACATGGTACCTTTAGGAGGACACGTGGCCACAAAGAACCAATACAATTCCTTATCATTGAGAGCAACAAAACCTGCCCTCTTGCCCACATCCACAAATTGTTGAATCACATGGCCATGGTCAAAACCATGACCTTTTGGGAACACGGACAACCCGCGCACTGCCGACCGGCCTGAATAGATCGGCGCGCGAAGTCCAAGCCAACGGGCCACGATAGAGTGCATGCCATCGCATCCTATAACAACCTACATGTATAATATTTTTAGTGTGGATTAGTTAAAGTCGATTACCTCATCATATTTGAATTCGAAAGAAGGTTCTCTAGAAATTGTAGGGAACCTTAGACTTTATGATGGTCCCATCATCGAGCATGACAATACAAGTGGACAAGCTGTGTTCTACTTGGGTTTCGATGGAAGTTATCTTGGAAGAGAATCGAATGCTATTTGGAGGAAGGTCCTCAGCTAGAACTTCCAACAAGACTTTTCGATGGACTGCTCTTGGTTGGGCTCCATTCCTGCTCAATCCAGATGGAATGATTTTCTATCCTTGGAATACGAAATGACATGCATAAAATAATAACATTTGTTGTGGGAGAAAAAAAAAACAGTCGAAGTATAAGATAAACAGGACAAGAAAATAAATTGAATATTGAATTTACGTGACTCAGTCAGTAAGATCTACTCCACACGAAAAATGGCACAAGACCCACTAACGAAAATTATAATTACAATTAAATTATTTAAACACTCCCAGTATTCTCTCAATGGGGGTTGCTCTTCACGAAAAAGACTCCTTATATAGAAAAGAATTAGAACCAAAATAGGAAATTTCTTGTGGAATCTTACTTAATCTAGGAACCTAGTTGGATCAAGTTCTCTCTACGGGTCTCAAATTCTAGACATATTTTCAACAACATAATAGAATAAATTACCCAATTCTATCTAACAGAAGGAGTATTATATTTTCAAACTCTATTATTGAAGATCTTCTTAAAAGATGAGTTGTCAAAATAGGGGCTATTAGTCCCATTCATGGTATATTTCCGACAGTCATTTGTATCATTTTGTGCAAAATAAAACATATAGTAACCAATTACAAGAAATTAATCAGTCTGAAACATTAAACAGTAAATTAAGGAAACAAAGATGATGGAAAGGTAGGTAGCATATATGAGAGGAAATTTGAGATTCACCTGTTGCCTGGATAATGCACTTCTTGAATCGATTTAGTCTAGACATCAGTTATGTATCCCCTGAACAAGTACCCAAAAAAAAAAATTAATAAGTAAAATTATTTTCTTTCATCATTGAGAAATTGTAGGACAGATCAAGGTCCAGCATCCTGGATCAATAACCGATTTAAGAAGCTCCCAAAACAGCGAATCCTAAAATCAAATTAACAAAGTACAAAACCAATGTAGAGCTTATCTTTCTACTCAGTATATCTTGCTTGAAAAGCCTGTTGCTCTTTCTCACTGATATTGCACTTTTCCCTTCATTTGATGAATATCTAATTAGTTATTTTATTCTAAGCATTAATCGCATTAGCAACCTCAATAGGTAAATTTCATGGTGCACTTTACAACTGGCAATGATCTCAATTTTCATGATTTTTTCCCCATGGAAGATGTATAACCACTTTTTGACCAATTTTTTTAATACCTAATGAACATCGTTTGCGAATAACCCCGAATAAAAATCATTGCATTAAATGATCGAAATGAAAGTTCATGAACTTAATTTCATAGCATCATATGAAGATCTAGTCACTGCGCTTCAAATGAATTTGGATTTTTTTAACTACTTTTCACTATAAAAGTGATTTACTTTGAGTTGGTCTTATCCCCCAACGAGCTAGCACAAGATTAGGAGTATTTAATATCTTCTAAAAGATCCTTACACTAATTCAGCATCGATCAAATTTGAGTGCTGTCATCTTTAATAGCAGAGAAATCACTCATTAAACTCTCGATCTGTACATGATTGTTGAACTAAAGATTGGACCGGGTTTTAATACTTCGAAACGATAAAACATTCCACAATAATCAGACATCTGTTTTCAAGTGCAAAGAGCGAACAAGGACCTCACCTTTCCATAGGAGTGTACAGGGCTGCGAGCTTGTCCGAAACCCCGAGTGCATCGAGCGCAACCCACGCATTAGCAGAGAGACCGAGAGCCGCACCGGTCGTTCGGAGCTCCGTCGATCTCTCAAGGACGAGGGCTCGGACACCGACCTTCTTAAGGGCGACTGCCGTCGCCAGACCTGCGATGCCGGCACCGACTATCACCACCTCCTCCATGGTCGTGTTCTACTTCGAGCTTGTGAGTGTGCGCACGTGTGCTTTTGGGATGAGGAGTCTCTTATCTTGTGGTCCCTATTTATGGAGTGGCAAACTCGTCGTCTTTTGATAGCCACGTCCCTGCTTACGAATGCTACAGAAGCATCATTGAATGAAAATTAAAGCCACGGAATGGGGGGCAATAATTGAATGCAACGTGAGCCATTTCCAGAAAATTTCGGTTTCTATTTCAAAAAGAGTGAAATTAAAATTTCCAACCTGGATATAGACTTTTCAAATTTATTGGTTTTTCCAGATTCTCTTCGGTTCTTTTCTTTATTTTACTAAGCTTTCGCTCTTGTAAGGTGGATTTGAACTTGCTATGTTGGGTTTAGCTATGTGACATCCGTAAGTTTAGAACGTGTTCCTTCTGTAAATTTTCTGATTGACAGTACGAGGGACTTCAGATTTTTCATATTTGCCAGTTTCGAGCTTGGTCTTTATTAAGGAGTCTGACGTGAGGGGCTGGCTTTCATTTGATAATGTTTTAGTGACAAAGAGTATTTTGGATACTTCAGTTGCAGCAACTCTTTTTTGGTGAAAATTCCAGCAACAACGTCAGTGTTTGCGTCAAATGCCCAGATTGACTAAACGTCCTCTGTTGACCATTCCTTACAATCGACTAGTCATCCTCTGTCACGGCTGCTATGAACCAGGATGAATTCAAAGAGGATTATTTTGAATTAAGGCGAGCTATTTTCATCCTCTATACGAATAAATTCACTCCTTTTCTGCTAGATAAACCAAATCAGCTTTAGTGGTTTCTATATATGCATAGTTTCATTTAACTTGACTATTTTCCTTTTATGGTTTTCCGTCGAAGTCAAACTGATGATGTAAAGGTGGTTAGAAAATATCAAACTTACTTAACTTGCTAATGGATTAAGCCTTGACTTGTCAGTTGTTTGTGTAAACCTAGACAATAAACCTCAAACAAAATATCTCCGAATCAAGATTGATTTTTAGTTGTGTTCATTATTTTAGCCTTAAACTTCTCAGAATTTATGCGTATTTAAAAAAAAAAAAAAAACTAGCCTTTAAATAGTTTCATAGAGTTAACCAACTCTACGTATATAGGCACATTCCTATCAAAGGTATCCTACCATATATTATTAGGATATTGAACTCCAAGCTATGTGAATCATTAAATAGTGTATCCTTAAAGCACTACAAAAAACATTGTTGTATCATAAGTATGGGAGACAATGCTCACATTAGAATTCCAAAATCTGCATTGTCCTTTTGACCCTAGTCTATGAGATCTTCCATAGTTAGGTCATGCTTAGACCTTATAACCTCTTTATTGAGTTAAGGCTTTCAATTGAATTCTCCTCAATACGTGCTTTTTCAGTAAACCTTTTGTCAATGTTTTGCTTTAACTTTACAAAGTCCAAAGAAATTACTTCATTCAAGTGCACCTACCTTACAGTGTTATGTCTACAACTAATGTATCTAAACTTACTATTATCTATTACATTATGTGACTTTGCATTTGCTGCTAGATTGTCATAGTGAATGCATACTGCAAGTACAACTTTTGGCCACAACAGAACCTCTAAAAATTGTCAAAGTCGCTGTACTTTTTCAGCAGCTTTGTAGCAAACTTTGATTCCATCATGGAGCATCCTATAAAAGTTTGTTTTGAGGATTTTTATGATACTACGGAACCTTCTAACATAACACATATCCACTAGTCAATTCAATTAATTATAATTCTCAAGTTGGCATCACTATAGCCTTTCACAATAGGATATTTGTCTTATTACAAAACATAGTCTTTACTTGTTTTTAGATAATCTAACACTCTTAACAAAGTAGTCTAATGCTGGTGACTAGGATTACCTATATATCTACTCAATATTCCTACCAAGTATGCTAAATCTAGTCTAGTGCAATTCGTGATATACAGGATATTATCGATTACTTGAGAATACTCCAACTGCCTAATATTGTTTTTAGTATTCTTTCTAAAATTTATGTGTGGAAGATAAGGATTATCTGTATATTTGATTAGAACCTTTTAACCTCTCAATTCATTTTTAATGTAATGAGATTGTGTTAAACCTAGGCCATCATGATTCCAACACTTTTTTTCATATCGAACCACAGTATTGGACTTTTCGTAGATGCAAAAAATTTATGCATGATCAAAATATAGTCAAATCTAGCTAAAAAATACACAAATATCAATTTTAATTTTTTTTTTTTTTTTTACCAAATAGATGGTTTTCATCACCTGTACAACAACAACAGACAAGATGTTCAAATAGTAGAGAGCTCCTATAGAGAAAGACAAACTGAAATTGTAAAAGGATCGTAAGCTTTTGTTCAATATTATCCTCTAGCTAAAGGGAAGTTTCAAGAAAGATGGATATGAAGCTATCTCAACCCTCATTAAATAAAGACAGACCAATGAGCAGGGCAATATTTCTCAATTTCGGAAGATCATGAAGTACCAATTTCTTAAGACTTTGAAGTGTTCTCGGGTCCATACAAGATTTGTCAAATACAATGAAGATTTCCTCAATTTCGTAGCACTTTTCGACATTCAAACGCGAAAGTGCACTTTTCGACATTCAAACATGAAAGTTGGGATAGTTGAAAATATATATTTTGGCTTAGGGCAATTGTACAAGGATATGACCGATAAAAAAATTTTCCCCAATTTAGGTTAAAAAAAAGTAATATTATTATTCTTTTGAAATCAAATCGCATTTTTTAAACAATCGGGGTAGGAGCTTTTTGTAGGGGTAAAAATCAAGTCAATGAGATGATGAACAGGAAAGTTAGGCCCAGCCAAAATATGGTCAACTTTGGGTTAAAAAATAGATCAATATTATTTAATTTTACCAAATTAAATAATTTAACCAGCCATCCGACCACTCATAAAGTTATCGAGGATTTGGCGATACAGCTTGTTCCTCAACCTTTTTAAAATCTCTGCATGTCCCCACCATTTTTCTTGGATAAAGCTAAATTTCTAATGTCCTTACAATTCTCTCTCTAGCTATTGAAGTATCAGCAAGAAATTCACATTGATTCTACAATTTAACTCGGCATGGACGATGGTCAAGGAGGTCGTCCAGCAACTTTGGCGAACATGGGATCGAGCTCATGAGGCGGTACTTATTGGCTTCAGTGTCGGAAGATACGAAGGCAGCACCAAAATGGATTGAGCTGTAGCATCTTCAGAGTCCCACTCTTTGCCAGAGGAAATGACGGGGCGTGCGGACCCTACATCATCTCTATTGGCCCGTAACAGCACGGGCAAGGCAGATGCAGATGCTTCAAGAGCACGAGAGGAGATAGCTCCACGCCATGCTGGACCAAACTCAACCGCACCGCCTCGAGGACCTCATCAACACAGTGGCGCCGAAAGTGGAAATGATCTGGCAATGCTAATCGGAGAGCACCGGCGGTTTCAGGACCTGATGTTTTTAAAATGGGGGTTCTGATGGATGCCTCATCATTCAGTTCCAAAGGGCAGGGATTGTACGGACCGATCCCCATTAAGAAATTCTTGTACGGACCTTCTTTGGTCTGAGAACCAGGTCCCGTACTTTGTTCGGGAGGATTCGTTCGAAACAACTAATGTTCTGAAAGGAGCCTTGTCTTTGGCCGATCTTGCCTTCTAGTTTCCTCCTATTTTTGAGAAACTTCATGTTGAATGACAAGTCGGTTGTTATAGAAAGCAGGCCCTAAGAAAAAGGTAAGTTTGGGTTCAGCTTTTCACATTTATCGAGCAGACAAGAGCTCATTATCTTATCAGATTTGCTTTGCTTCTAAGCTCTGTTGAGTGGGAATTGGATTCAAGCAGAGGGAAGCCGACCCTTCTTGGAGATCAAATTTGACCGTTGGAACCATCGGGATTCCAAAAATAATAATTGATGATCACTTTAGTTGCATCCTCGCCAATATGGTTGCTTTTGAAGAGTGTCGTGGCCAATTGCACAGGCACAATATTGCCTATGCTGCGCTCATGAGATGCCCCATTCACACGGCCAATGATGTACAACTTTGCTTTTGAAGAGTCGTGGCCAAATGGCCAAGCACAATACTGCCTATGCTACGTTCATGAGATGTCCCATTCCCACATCCAATGATGCATGACTGTCAAGCCATCTTGCATTACGGCATGAGCAACGAGGATGTTGCATGCTTTTTCTTCAATAATGACAGCAGGACGCTGATTTTGACCTCAACAGTGTTGGAAAAATTCTCTTAAGGTATTTTGAAGTCGACAAAACATTTCCATCAGTCTAGTATGAAGACTTGCAGACTCTACTGGCAAAGTCTGAAGACCAAAGTCTGAAGATATCAAGACTCAAGTTTCAAAGCCTACTCTCATGGACAGTTTCCAGACCAACAAAGTTAAAACTTCTATTCTTATTTTATCTATTATGGTTTTGACTCCAACGGTTAAGGAATATCTCTCGACTGGAATTAGCACTACAAGATCTTATATTCGTATTCGAATAATCTAGATTCTCTAGATTCGCAACTTATATTTGGAAGGTTCTACTTATGGAAACCAAGATCATAATTATATGGGCGAGCATGATTGATAGGCTATCAACACTTACCTTAAAGAGTTCGAGATCTCTCTAAATTGATTTTGTCCAACAGGTTGATTGGAAGAACTTCTTTGGAATGTGCCAAAGGTAATGAAGGCATGAAGAATTATTTAAAGGAAATGCTCAAGTTGTTTAAGTGTGCCAAATAGAAGAATTCTAAAGTCTGAATCTCCTTGTTATTTTGTGATCTTATTATTCGAGCTATACTTGTAATCAAAAGAGAGACTATATTGTGGTGAGATCTTGAGGAAGTGTAGTAGAGACTCTACACTATTGAATCAATGGCGTGAGATTGTAATTTCTCTTTTTGATTCTTAGTCAAATCCAGCCAGAGAGCTGTCTGTGCGGGAGAGTGGACGTAGGCTTGGTCTAAGCCGAACCACTATAAATCTGGAGTCTTGATTCTCTATCCCTAATCATTTTGCTTTACATTACTTTCACTTGCAGCGTTTATTGCTTTTCAAATCCTTAATCTTTCATCAAATAAATTGTCTATACATTATGTTAATTTTATAAAAATCGTCTTAGTCACCTATTCACCCCCCTCTAGGTGCTCGTACTAGTTCTAACAATTGGTATCAAAGCCTGTGTGCTCGTTTATTAGAAGTGTTTTTACTTCTGAGTTAAAGATCTATGGCTAGTATGTTGCCTACAAGGTTGATTGAAGGTCAAAGCAACACCAAACCTCCATACTTTGATGGAAAAGACTACAGCATATGGAAAAACAAGATGAAAGCATTCCTAAGGTCGAAAGATTCTTTGGAATGGGAAGTAGTAGACAAAGGAATCATTCCTGCTGCTGCATCAGAATCAGAGAGAGGAAAAGAAGTTGCTGCTCCTATTGAGATGACTCAAGAAGAAATAACCAAGAGACAGACACTTGATGCTAAAGCCATTTATTCATTACATTGTGTTTTATCTCCTACTGAGTATAACAAAATATCTTCTTGTGACACAACAAAAGAAGTCTAGGATAGGCTTCACATTACCTATGAAGGAACTGATCGAGTGAAAGAGACAATGATCAATATTCTTTTAGGACAATATGAAGTTTTTAAGATGAGATCAGGAGAATCAATAACTAACATATTTAGTCGTTTTACTGAAATTGTGAATGGTCTTGAATATCAGGGACATCCAATCTCAGGACATATGAAGGTCAACAAACTTCTACGTGGACTCTCTAAAGACTAAAATTACATAAAGACTTCAATAAGGGAGACATAGAGAATTGCATCACTCTCTGTAGACGAACTGGTTGGAACTCTTCAATCTTACAAAGTAGAGCACACCAACGAAGAAGAAGATTCAAAAGGTAAGAAATCTATTTTCTTAAAGTCTAATGATTATTCTGATGTTACAGACTCTGAAGAAGATCTAAATGATAAAGAACTAGCACTCATGATAAAGAGATTCAGAAAGCTAAACAGAAATGGAAGAAAATTCAATTGGAAGAAACAAAGCTCACAAAGGTTTCAGAACAAATCAACAGAGGAAGATGATTCCAACAAAGATGTAACTTGCTTTGAATGCAAGAAAAAGGGACACATCAGACCCAACTGTCCTCTGTTAAGAAAAAGGAAAGGGAAGACTGAGAAATACAGAAAGGCACTCAAAGCAGAGACTTGGAGTGATACTAAATGTGAAGAAAGTGATGATGATTATGCCAATATCTGTTTGATGGAAAAATATGATTCGGACTCAGACCTTGAGACAGATACAGACTCAGACAGTGAGCATGAGGTTAGTAATCTAAAAATACCTGTCAAAGTTTCGAAATAATTGATGAACTGTGTCTTGGCCTAAAAACCTCTCTTAAGAGGATCTCCGAATTAAAAAATGAGAATTCTACATTGAAACAACAGGAGAAATTTTGGAAAGAAAAGTTTGAAAATTTAGATAGGAACTTTACAATCTTGAAAGAAAACTCAGATTTTGTTTCCAAAGAAAATACTCAATTGAAAAATGATATTTCAAACATATTAAAAAGATTTTCAAATGGTTCTGAAAAATTGGATAAGATTCTTTCAATACAAAGACCCTACTTTGATAAGTTAGGTCTTGGTATGTCTTCTGAAACTATTCCACTAATAGATTTCCCAAAAGTGAAGGAAAGAATCAAACAAAGACCAACAAGAGCTGTTTACAAAAATCATTTCCAAAAAGTCTTTGTAAAACCTATTGGCAGAAATGCTCTAAAATGTTCAAAGTGTCAAAGCTCATAACATTTTGAGAAAGAATGTCCTTTGGTTTGGAGACCTGTTAAAAGGAGTTAGGCAAAGACTATTTATTGCTCTAACTCTTCTGGACCCAAAATGAAGTGGGTACCAAAGAAAGCTTGAATTCTTTTAATTGCAAGTTACTATCAAAAGGAAGATTAAATGGTATCTAGATAGTGGCTGCTCAAGACATATGACAGGAGACTCAAGTTGCTTCATAAAACTTGTCCAGATAGATGGAGGAAAAGTTTCTTTTGGTGGTAACAACAAAGAAAGAATTACTGGTCGTGGAACAGTAAAGATTGGAAGTCTATCAATCAAGAATGTCTCCTTAGTGGAAGGATTAAATTACAATTTGCTTAGCATAAGCCAATTGTGCGATACTGGATTAAGATCAATTTCCAGGAAGGAATATGCTCAGGAATCAGTAAAGACTTTACTCAATCTTTTACTAGATGTAGACATGGAAATATCTATCTTCTGGATGTGAATCAAGAAAGATCACAGTGCTTAATATCAGTACAAGATAAAGCTAATCTATGGCACAGAAAGCTTGGTCATACCAACATGAAGCAAATTACCAAGATCTCTTCCAAGAAACTAGTTCGAGGATTACCTATTCTCAATTACTTAAAGTCTGATCTATGCACACCATGCGTACTGGGTAAACAGGTTAGAAACTCTTACAAACCAATAAATAAAGTTTCCACTAATCGTGTACTGCAGCTTCTACATATGGATTTATTTGGACCTACAAGAACGCAAAGCATTGGTGGAAAAAGGTTCTACCTAGTAATAGTGGATGATTATTCACGATTTACTTAGGTCTACTTTCTTGCAAATAAGTCTGAGATTTTCTCTCATTTTTCAAAATTTGCTAAGAAGGTGCAGAATGAAAAATGTCACTCTATTTCAAGCATTCGTACAGACCATGGAGGTGAGTTTGAAAATCAAGACTTTACTAAATTCTGTGATGAATCTGGCTTTCAGCATAAATTTTCCTCTCCATACACACCAGAATAGAATGGGGTTGTGGAAAGGAAACATAGGTCTTTACAAGAAATGGCAAGGACTCTTTTGATTGAAAGTAATGTTTCTTCACAGTTTTGGGCTGAAGCTGTTTCAACTGCTTGTTATATTATTAACAAAGTATTTTTAAGACCAATTCTTGAGAAAACCCCTTATGAAATTTTTAAAGGTAAGAAACCAATTGTTTCTTATTTTCAAGTATTTGGTTATAAATTCTTTATTCTAAAGGATGCAAATGATTGAGTTGGTAAGTTTGAAGAAAAATCAGATGAAGAATTCTTTCTTGATTACTCAACTACAAGCAAAGCCTACAGAGTATTCAACAAGAAGACTCAGACTGTGGAAGAATCAATGAACGTCAAATTTCAAGACTCTCCACAAATTCAGTCAATTTAGACTGAAGAATCAGAATCTGCTCCAGACTCAACTAGATCTACCTCCCTTGAAGCAGTTCAAAATTCAAAAGCAGTACAACAAATCACTAATGTAGAATCAACTCAAGAAAAAGATCAACAACCTATCAGACTATCCAGTAACTGGAAGCATAAGTCCAGTCATCCCAAAGAACTCATTATTGGAAACGTTAATGAGGGGATTAGTACAAGATCCAAAAGGCAAGAAGAGTCTAGTGCTGTGACGCTGATTTCTGAAATAAAACCCAAAAATATAGAAGAAACTTTAGCTCATGAAAGCTGAATTGAAGCAATGCAAAAAGAGCTCAGACAATTCAGCATCAACGATGTTTGGGAATTAACTCCTAAATCAAAAGGTAAATCTGTTATTGGAGCTAAATGGGCTTTCAGGAACAAAGTCGATGAAAAAGGCAAAGTGACAAGAAACAAAGCAAGACTCGTGGCTAAAGGATACATGCAAGAAGAAGGGATGGACTATAATGAGGCTTACGCTCCTGTAGCAAGGTTAGAAGCAATCAGATTATTACTTGCTTTTGCATGCTATAAGAATTTTAGGTTATTCCAAATGGACGTCAAAAGCGCATTCCTGAATGGATTTATTCCAAAAGAAGTCTATGTGGAACAATCTCCTGGATTTGAAGACTCAAAGAAACCAGACTCAGTGTTCAGACTGAAGAAAGCTTTATATGGATTAAAACAAGCTCCTCGAGCTTGGTATGAAAGGCTAAGTAACTTTTTAATTCAAAGTGGTTTCACTAAAGGAAAGGTAGATACTACTTTGTTTATTAAAAAGGGAGGTAAAAGCTTTTTACTTGTTCAGATTTATGTCGATGATATTATATTCGGATCATCTAACGAGACTTTATGCAAGAAATTTTCAAAGTCTATGCAGGATGAATTCGAAATGAGCATGATGGGTGAATTATCCTTCTTCCTTGGTCTACAAGTTAAACAAGTGAAAGAATGAATCTTTATTCATCAAGAAAAATATGCAAAAGAACTTGTTAAAAAGTTCGGTCTGGAGAATTGCAAAAAGACTGTCGTACCTATGTCAAGTTCTTTGAAGATAGACAAAGATGAAGCAGGGAAGAAAGTCGACCAAAAATTATACATAAGTATCATTGGTTCACTTCTTTATCTTACTGCATCTAGACCTGACATATTATTTAGTGTTTGCATATGTGCTAGGTTTCAATCGAATCCTAAGAAATTTCATCTAAGTGCTGCTAAACGTATTATCAAATATGTTGCAACTACTGCTAAGATTGGTCTATGGTATCCCAAAGAAGGAGACTTTACACTTCTTGGTTATTCAGACGTAGATCTTGCAGGTTGTAGAGTTGAAAAAAAAAAAAGCACTTCTGGCACTTGTCAACTACTTGGTAACAGGGCAGTATCTTGGTTTTCAAAGAAGCAAAGCACAGTAGCTCTTTCAATAGCTGAAGCGGAATACGTAGCCCTTGGAAGTTACTGTTCTCAAATACTTTGGATAAAACAATAACTACAAGACTTTGGAATCGAAGACTCTTGTACCGAGATCAAATGTGACAATACCAGTGCAATAAATCTTACAAAGAATCCTATTCTACATTCAAGAGCAAAACACATTGAGATTCGACATCATTTTATAAGAGACCATATTCAGAATAAAGAAGTCTTGATATAGTTTATCGACTCAAAGAATCAACTGGCAGACATCTTCACAAAGCCGCTTGAGAAAAGTTTATTTGAGTCTATTCGTTCAAGACTCAACATTTTATCTCCTGAAGATTGTTGAAGTTCAGACTCAGAATCTAAGTTTGAAAAATATAAGACTGAAAAGTTCAGACTTAGAAGACCAAACGTCACGACTGTAAGTTATTTCAATTACAGTTCATTTACTCATTTAAACTGATATCTTGAAAAGGTAAGATCGCTTGTTAATCTCTAATCGCTATTATTAAGGCAGTTATTTTCAAACAATGGTGGTTATCAATTTGTTTAAAAATGCAGTTATTTTTTGAAAATGTATTTTTATTTTTTTCCTTTTTTTGACGATTCACATACCCCGTATCGATTGCCTTTTATACTCTTTCTCCTCTTCTTTTTCACTTTACCTAGAAACCCTAGAAATTTTCACTCTCTGAGATTTTCATTTGCAAGTATTCACCATTCTTTCCTTCGCAAGTTCATCTCTTCAAGTTTTCATCTTTCTTGCGATACAAGTGTGAAATTCTCTCAAAGACAGTGACTATGTCGTACCAAAGGAAATCTTCCAGAATAGCAAGCAGGGGACCACAAGGCTCGAATAAGGGGCCTATGCACTTTGATCTTACTGAAGAAGGAGACTCTCCAAGTGGACAGATGTACCAACATTCTCAACAGCGCACTTCTTCCACTAGATCTCATGTTCGTAACCCTCAACGTGCAGAGGAGGACATCATTGAGGATGCCGAACCAGTAAGATCTCTTAAGCCAGCATTTGTTTATAGGCTTTATTCTGCTTTGAAGGAAGGGGGTTCAGTGATGACTTTTATTGACAAGTTCTTGAAAGAGAAGAGCTATAGAAATGAGACTCATTTTCTGACTGTGATGGAACGATCGGGTGTTGTGCCTACCGGAATAGCGGCAAACACTTTTGCTAACTTTCCAAATGATCCACGTTTTGGTGGTGTCACTCAGCCTAAGGTGAAGGATGATGATGAGAAAATGTTTATATATTTTAAGCCAAGGATGGGTGTGGCTGCACATCTTCGGGGACACAGAGAAGAATTGTTTTGATCAAAAGAACATAAGCAGTTGTATGTTAAATTGCTGAAGCGTGGGGTGATGAACCCACGAATTGTGGATTTTGAATTTCTGGATCTGTTGAGCATCAATTTAAGAGAAAAGTTTGAGAAGCTTCAACTTTATCAATTCTGTACTGAGAGCGAGGTTGCTTATTCTGAACTGACGGCTTATTTTTATTCTAACCTCAGTTTTCTTGATGCAAACAGTTTTTCGTTTAGTGTAAGGGATAAAGAGTATGTGGTTGACACAGATACTCTGGCTGATGTTATTGGGGTGGAAAGAGGAGCTTTCCAATCAATTTCTGTGTCTATTAGCGATGCAACTCTTGAGCTTACAAGAGATAGAATTGCAGAAGGTTGTCTCTCATATTCAAGGATGAATGCTTCAAATATTTTGCTTCATAAAATTGTAATCAACTGTCTTAGACCGAAGTCGACATCGAAGATAGATGTATCAAATTCTCAAGCTAAGATGATGTATGCCATCAAGATCGGCTTTAACTTTTCCTTGCCCCATACCATCATGTTCCACATGTATCGATCTATGGCGAAGGACAAGGGAAAACTCCCTTATGTTGCTCTCATCACTCGTTTATTCAGACACTTGAACATTCAGCCTCCCAACACTCTGTGTGTAAAGACTATTGATCAAATGGTCATCGGGCTGAGAATGATTATAAAAATGCGTCTGAAAGAACTCAGCAAAAAGCTTGAATAGTTCAAGGAGAAGACCCA
Organism: Eucalyptus cloeziana; assembly: GCA_014182715.1. NCBI lineage: Eukaryota > Viridiplantae > Streptophyta > Magnoliopsida > Myrtales > Myrtaceae > Eucalyptus > Eucalyptus cloeziana. The sequence continues at coordinate 34,314,644 of CM024638.1, forward strand.
TGTCAAGACCAGACAAGACTCATCTGCTGGAAAGAGGAAAGAAAAAGATCCTATGCCTGGTCCTACCAAGAGAAGGAGGGCAATCATCTTGCAGGATGAAGAAGATGATGAGGATGATATTCCTATCCTTGCCTTAGTTTCCCAACATTATGTTCCTGAGTCAGCAGAACTAGAACAACAAGTTGGAGAGGAAACTGAGAAAGGAAACTAGGAGAAGAAATCATTGCAGACTGAAGAAGAAGACGAAGAAGAGACAACCAGAACAGACTCACAACAACAGCCAGAAGAACATCATGACGAAGAAGACCGTGCAGATTCTCCAGTAGAAAAAGAGAATAAAAAACAGCTTGACACTGAAGAGGTTTCTCAGCAAGAGGAATACTTCTCCCCTCCCGAAGGCATTGAAACAGGGGGAGTTGTTCCAAGAGAAAGTGCTCCTCTTCTTTTGACCTTTACAAGTGCAAGTGTTAGTCAATCACCTGCTGGTGCAAAGGATATCCATGCCTATCATTTTCCTGAGGAAGTATCAACATCTCCATATGATGATCTTCTTGCTGATATTCGCTCCACTGGCTTAACTCCACAATCAGACCATGTTGATGCAAGCACGCAAACTAACAATTCAGGCGATTTTGGAAGGCTGCTTGAAATCATTTTGAAGCTCAAAAGCCAGATATATGCCTTAGGATGCGAATTCCAGACTCTGCAAAATGAGAATCATGCCATGTTCATTACCTTGCATGATCAAATTAAAGATGTTCAACTTCAGGTACAAGCCACTGCCAAAGGCACGGGTCTCACTCAACTGCAGGATGATCTGAGGAAATTGGAAGAATCTGTCAAGTCAATGGAAGACTTTCAACTTGTTTTCATTCCTCGCGCACATTAACTTTCTCACCTTTTTATGCTGACAAAAAGGGAGAGAAGTTGCAGATTTCCATTCCATTCCAAACTTTCAGTTTTTAAACACTCTCTTTGGATTTATTATTTTGTTTGGTTGTGATTGACGTTATGACTTTATCTTGAGCTTTTGATTGCTGGATTACTTGTTGCTTTTTATTGCATTACTTTAAGCTATTAAAGATAGTTGTTTAATGTCTGTACATGACTAATTTGTTTTCTGTGGATGCAGATCTGTGTACAGACAAATCTGTGTACATGACAACTTTTAAATATTTTATGAGATATCATTGCTAGCTTAAATGTTGTATTGCAGGGCAACAGTATTCAAATCTGCAGGAAAGTTTTGTCACCATCAAAAAGGGGGAGATTGTTGGAAAAATTCTCTTAAGGTATTTTGAAGTCGACAAAACATTTCCATCGCCTAGTCTCGAAGACTTGCAGACTCTCACCGGCAAAGTCTGAAGACCAAAGTCTGAAGATATCAAGACTCAAGTTTCAAAGCCTACTCTCATGGACAGTTTCCAGACCAACAAAGTTAAAACTTCTATTCTTATTTTATCTATTATGGTTTTGACTCCAACGGTTAAGGAATATCTCTCGACTGGAATGAGCACTACAAGATCTTATATTCGTATTCGAATAATTTAGATTCTCTAGATTCGCAACTTATATTTGGAAAGTTCTACTTATAGAAACCAAGATCCTGATTGTATGGGCGAGCAAGATTGATGGGCTATCAACACTTACCTTAAAGAGCTCGAGATCTCTCTAAATTGATTCTATCCAACGGGTTGATTGGAATAACTTCTTTGGAATGTGCCAACGGTAATGAAGGCATGAAGAAGTATTTAAAAGAGATGCTCAAGTTGTTTAAGCATGCCAGATAGAAGAATTCTAAAGTCTGAATCTCCTTGTTATTTTGTGATCTTATTTTTCGAGCTATACTTATAATCAAAAGATAGACTATATTGTGATGAGACCTTGAGGAAGTGTAGTAGAGACTCTACACTGTGGAATCAAGGGCGTGAGATTGTAAATTCTCTTTTTGATTCTTAGTGAAATCCAGCCAGAGAGTTGTCCGTACGGGAGAGTGGACGTAGGCTTGGTCTAAGCCGAACCACTATAAATCTGGAGTCTTGATTCTCTATCCCTAATCCTTTTACTTTACATTACTTTCTCTTGCAACGTTTATTGCTTTTCAAATCCTTAATCCTTCATCAAATAAATTGTCTATACATTCTGTTAATTTTATAAAAATCGTCTTAGTCACCTATTCATCCCCCTCTAGGTGCTCATACTAGTTCTAACAAACAATAGCTATCTAGCGTGGCACTTTACAATTTTAAACAAATTCCTTAAATATGAACGGGCTTATTGTTACTGCACACGACTCTGCTTTTCATGATAATGACAGCCCATGGTCATGAAAGGAATTGAGGAAGACAAAGGAAGAGCAAGAAGAACAGATTTTAGGGGAAGATTTTCTGTATAATTATGGTACATGATGTATACAAACGTAGGGAAAGAAAATATCCCAAGAATCAAATCTAATCTTTGATTGATATAATAAATCAATCACATCTCGAGCATATCTTCTAACATTCTACCTCAAGTTGGTGGCTTGTAGATATCCAAGATACCTAACTTGCTTAATAGATATGCATGTTGTCTCTGACATAAGGGTTTGGTGAAAACATATGCTAGTTGTTATGTGGTTCCAATCCGCTTTGTCTCAATTATTCCTTCTTAAATCTTGTCTCAAGTAAAATGGCAATCCACTTCCATATGCTTTGTTCTTTTATGCACTATAGGATTTGCTACAAGTTTGATAGCTACATCATTGTCAAAAAATAACTTGGTTGGTCCCTTTACTTGCACCCTAGAATCCCGAGGCAAACCTCATATCCACACTATCTCGCAAGTTGTCTTTGCCATGGCTCGATATTCTACTTCAGCTAAAGATAGTGAGACGGTTGGTTGCTTTTTTGTTTTTCACGAAAGTAGAGATTCCCCCAGTTTAATGCAGAAACTTGTGATAGACTTTCGGCGCATGAGATAAGTCGGATAATCTACATGACTATAAGCTATCATTTCCATGTTGCATTTCCTGGAAAGAAGTGTCCCAAATCCTAGGCATTTCTTCAAGTACTTTACGACCTTTGGAGCGGCATTCATATGGGACTGCTTCGGACTATGCATGAACTAACTAAGAGTTTGGACTGCATAACATATATCAAGTCTAGTCATGGTCAAATATATAAGTTTTTCAACGAGCTTCTAATAACTCGATGGAGCTCTCAAAGTATAGGATCATCATTTTGAGATATTCCCACATCGTAATCTATCGTAGTTAACTTTGTGTTTTGCTTAATTGGAATAATAGCCGATTTGCATCTTGATAGACTTTCTTTAGATAGAATCTCCAGTACAAACTTTTATTGGCTGAGAGAAATCCCTCGATTGGATCGGGTAATTTCAATTCCAATGAAGTATTTAGGTGATCCCAGATCTTTTCTATGAAAAGTGGAATGTAAATACTCCTTAAAGCTCTTTATGGCAGTTATGTCATTTCCCATAATAAGTATATCATCAAAATATATCATCAAGAAGATGGATGACATATATTTTGTCCATGTGAATAAGGCATAATCATATCTGGATTGCCTGAAACCTGCAACTACGAGAGCATTAAGTATATCATCAAAATATATCATCAAGAAGATGGATGACATACATTTTGTCCATGTGAATAAGGCATAATCATATCTGGATTGCCTGAAACCTGCAACTACGAGAGCATTGGCGAATTTGGTATACCATTGCCTAGAGGCCTCTTTGAGGCCATAAAGGGATTTCCGGAGACAACATACCCTATTCTCCCCTTGTCTCTATAATCCTTGAGAAAGTTCCATATAAATTTTCTCATTCAAATCACCATGAAGGAAAGCATCATTGATGTCTATTTGGTGTAATTCACAATCATGAAGAGTCGCAACTAATAAGAAAGAACAAACTGTGACATCCTTGGCCACTAGAGAAAAGGTCTTATGATAGTCGAAACCTCCCCGTTGTGTGAAACCTTTAGCCACCAATCGAGCCTTGTAACATTCAATAGAGCCATCTACTTGATACTTGATTTTGTACACCCACTTGCATCCAATTGGCTTTCGGTGAGTGCTCCCATGTTTGATTTTCTGCTAAGGCCTGTAATTTTGCTTCCATAGCTTTTTGCCATCGTGGATCAGTGGATGCCTCATCATAATTAGAGGGTTCTCGTTCTTTTGATACACAGCTGATGCAACACCTATGTTCTGGAGAAATTTGATCGAAAGAAACATAGGATAAGTTGGGTAATTAATACTTGGCGAGTTGAATGCAGCACAAACATAGTCTTTAGTCCACGTTGGTGGACGTGTGGGGCGCTTGGAACGCCATGGAGGATCTTGCATCGGTGGAGAGGATGATGGTTCATCATTAGAAGACCTTGGTAAAGAACTAGAAGCTTCTTCAATGGGCACATTAGCAATTGCTTGTTCTAATGTTGAAACTAGAGCAATATTCTCATCTGGAATTGGAGCGGGTGCTGAAGGCATAGTCAAAACATACTTTGAATTTGTAGATAGTGCATCCTCAAATAAAAATTGACGAGAATCCCCCCGATTGCTTGAATCTTGACAGCAGATTTTCACGAAACAAGAAGATGTCCTCGTGGAAAGAAACGGCCCTCCTTATGAAGAATTCACCTGTGGAAGCCTCAAAGACATGGTATCCTTTCTTTAAATTTGGATATCTCATAAATATACTACTTTGGGTGTTGGGACTCATTTCGTCTGTCGAGTATTTGAGTGGGCATGCGATTGATCAAGTAAGTAGCCGTAACCATACAGTCTCCCTAAAAGGTTTCTAGAATGGAGGCTTGGAATTTCAATGCACATGCAACTTCCAAAAGATGGCAATGTTTGCATTCCACTACCCCATTTTGCTGCGAGGTGTAGGTCCAGGAGCTCTCATGTAGGATGCCATGAGATAAGAAAAGAGAGGGACAATGATTGTTGAAAAATTACTTCTCATTATCAATGTGAATGCGCTAAATAGATTTCCCAAATTGGTTCTCTGATAAGGAAATGAATAATATTAAATGGGAGAAAGCTTGATGTTTTGACTGCATTAGGATAACCCATGTGGCACGGGAGTAATCGTCCACAATTGTCAGGAAAAAAAAAGACCCATCACGATGTGGTGTGTGATAAGGTCTCCAAACATCAACATGAATTAATGAAAAAACATCACTGGCACAAGTCTTGCTAAATGGAAAGCGAACACGTGATTGCTTTGCAAGCAGACAAATATGGCACTAAGGATAAGAAAATAAAGCACTATGGCCCATTCTAGCATGTATAAGAAAATTTCTATCCTTGGTAGTCAAGTTACACAATGATTGTTTATTCAAGGAAATGCAAGACAAATCTAAAGTGCTTGGAAAGCTATCCAAAAAAATAGTCCTTCAGAGAGACTACCTAAGCCCATTAATTTACTAGTCAAAAGGGCCTGAACGAAATAAGTATCAGAATCAAAAAGGACCTGGCATGAATTTTTTTTGCAAACTTTAGAAATGGAAATGAGGTTGAATTGGAATTCGGGGACATGAAGGACATTTTGCAGAGTGATTTGGGAATTGAGATTTAATGTGCCCATCTTTGTGACATGAGTAACATTTCCATTTGATAGTCGCACAAAAATAGGCAAATGTAATTATTCATGGATAACGGAAAAGAAACTTGTATCGCAAATAATGTGATCACTGGCTTCTAAATTAATTATCCAAGCATTTCTCAAAATAAAATTTATCAAGTAATGAGAAATACTTGAGAAATTTCCCCCTTTGTTGGAAGTGCCCAAATTCTATAATGCATGCATAAGCCGTTAATATTGTCCATACATGATGGGCCGATTGGCATTTGGACCGGTTGGCCCGGTGACCTGGTAAGCAGCTAAAATTTCTTTTTCCTTCTTTTCCTTCTCTCCGGGTTTACCATGCAATTTCCAGCAATTATCAATAGTGTGATGCGAACGTTTACAATATTCACAAAATAATTTACCTTTTCTCTTTGAGTTCTACCCAAAATTCTTGGATGACGTGGCAAAGATCTGGCCGTTGGACACCTTAATTCTACTGTCGTATCTACTGTCCGATTCTGGAGAAGGATCGGCCAACCATAAGCAGTCTAATCACTAGGTGCGATCTGAGCTGTCCATGGCTTGCCTTTTAAGGGTTCTTGTTTCAGCAAACCCTAATGCCGCACCCTTTCCTTCATTTAGGTTTTTGTACACAACCTCTCTCCGTTCACAGCAAGCCGCAAGCGCGATCCTATCGGCTCCTTTCGCATACTCTAGCAAAGTAAGCCATTGGCTTTCTTCCTGAATGGCCAACTGGTATATTCGTCCGAGCGGCAGTACCGAATCCATCACCAAGGTTTGAGATTGGAACATCAAGAAAAATTCATTCAAAATCAAAAGGAATCTTGTTGCCTTCTCTCTTTCTTTCATTGCTTTGTACTGCTGTAGAGTTGTCTTGGTTCCCTCAAGCTTCTCCTATGCTGCCCCCAATTCATTCCAAAGAGCTAATAGCTTTTTGAAGCACATTTTTGAAGCATGTCGTCATAGACATGTTTCCTTGCTTTAGATCTAAGAGTGCCTGGTGAGCGAGAAGATTTTTGCTTGGTGTAACTTCCCACACATCTCATTTATGTTGTCCCACATGATTTTTGAGTCCTTTGTGGGAGGTAAGCTGGCTGCAACTTCAGGGGAAACACAATGTCTGATCCACGTTCTCACTAGATGATTACATTTTCTCCATTACCGTATCATCCTTTCATCTGTCAAGGTCAGAATGGTCCCATTGATAAAACCATCTTTATCCTTCGTAATGAGAGCTCACTGAAGCTCTCATGCCCAAGTCAAGTAATTTTCTAATCCAGTTAACTGATGGGTGGTTAGTCGAATTTCTGGTACATCAGTGATGGAGACAAATAAGGGGTCGCTGGGCTCTAGGTGACCAGTCATGGCTTAGATCGAATACGGCAAGAACCCAGGTGGCAAAAATGGGTAGGGATTTCCTCCCATGCCTAGATTACTCGACTCAGTTTTTTGCCTCGCATTGTGAAAACCCGCATTCAAATATCTCGACCCAGTTAGTCGCCCCGCATTGAAGGATCCCGTCCCAATGGTTGGGCTTGCCTCGTTCACGGTTGGCAAGCCACCATTGGAGTGGGCACTATTTTTGTGGCTTTGATTTCCTAGCCATGAGGTGTTTAGGCTTGGCCCATAATACCAAGGATTGGGCTGCATCTGAATAGGCAGCCACTAGAATGTTTGGCCCATAAAGGGTTGCCCCAGATTCAGTTAGACCTGAGATGGTGGCCATTGCATATGTTGGGCCCGAATCAGCTGCTCTTGGCTTCCAACAACTCCAGTAGGTGGGTTTAAGGCAAGATCTTGAATGTTCGGAGCTTCTGGCATTATCTCTTCTAGGATATGTTCTTTAGAAGCCGATGGCTGATTTTGGGTCATTGTGATGGTTAAAAAAAAACTCTCCTTTTCTTGCTCGCTTTTGTGGTTTCAAGAAATTGATTCCTACACTGGAGTGCTAACACTGTTTTCAAGTTAGTATGTCCTTTACTGCAAGAACAAGGAAGACCTGCAGGCAATCAATTGATAAAGGGGCGGAAGCTAAATTAGGAGTACAATTGCTCTAATACCATGAAAGGAATTGAGGAAGACAAAGGAAAGGCAAGAAGAATAGATTTTGGGGGAAGATTTTTGTATTTCTTTCATTAATTACTAAAGTGTACAAAGCTCTGTAATTATAGTACATGATGTATACAGACGGAGGGAAAGAAAATATCCCAAGAATCAAATTCAATCTTTGATTGATATAATAAATCAATCTGAATCTGAATGGATATCGCACATCTCGAGCATATCTTCCAATAGGTCGGCTCTTTCAAGCCTAGCTTTTGTCGTAATGCTTGCAAGCATTTTTTAGTGTACGTTGTGCTGCAATACTATCATCCCAAGTAGCAGGAATTGTTGGGTATGTGACCCTTTACTCTAATATCACTTGTTAGGTAAGCAGAAGCGTTGAGGTGGTAACATGAGAAAATTGTAATAAACAACTAAAAACACACTCGATATGCTAGCATGTGTTACAAATATAGCACTCAGAATAATCAATCAAAAACAAGTACTACAATAGAGACTCTCTCACCATATAAAATACTCACTCAAAACAAACTAGCTATACAAGCACATGCACTCAACTATTCTATTTTCCCTTCTTGCTCACAGAGGGATAACTCGCTCACATAGAGCAACCTTCTCTTGGATGCGGTGCCTCTCTCTCTTGAAGCTCACCTTTGCACCTGGTGACTTCCCATTATGAAGCTCTCATGCGTGTGGCTTCTCTGAAGCTCATCTTTGCACCCGGTGGCTTCCTCTCTAGCTTGAGGTTTTCCGCCTGCGTGTGGCATGAGGTCCTCTCCCTAGCCTGAGGCACTCTCTCTGAGGTTTTTTGCCTGCCTTGGCTTGAGGCTGTTAAGCCTGAGGCTCTTTCCTAGCCTAACTTCAAATGCTTCACGTACTGCCATATTTAGAGTTCCGCCGCCTCTTGAAGTGCAACCGACTTCAATGTGAAAGAATCCAGCCACAATTTTTCTTCTCTTTCTTTGCCGCTTCTATTTGTTAACAGATGGCTAATCGAAGACTATCTTGGACTTTCCTTTTCTTTCTTTTTGACCAACGTGTTGCTCCTGCTTCTTGAAGACTCCACTCTCTGCTTGTGAGAGGATACAATATTATTATAACGTGTGCCCGTACTTTTTGACCAAAACTTCTTTCTCCTTCTGTTTCATTTTATGAAGGTTCCAGAGCCAAATTCCAACTGGGACAATTTTGTCTTCAACAGCTTCTCGTTGCTTCTTCATACTTGCGGCTTCTTGTTTTCATACTAAGTGTTGACCAGAAGTTACATTACTATCATCCCAAGTAGCAGAACCAGAAGTTACATCTTCCATATTGATTTCATTACATACATAAATTCTGTTTTCGGTGAATCTTTTGAGTTGTTATTACTTTCCTTGTGGACAGATGAATGTTGAGTGAATGAACGAATAGTCACCATAACTATAGTGATGTATGAACCAATGATCCCATTCCACCTAGGAATTAGAACTTACTCCGCCCTAGGCTTAGCCACTACCGAGTTCCATGCAACTGAGGACCGGATCGGCTGGTTAAACGGCACTCAACAACTAACAAAACCAAAGTTAAAAGCCAAAAACTGGTGCAAAACCATTGTTATTTTACTAGCCATGTTAAATGCCTGACAAATAAATGAAAGTTCCACCCAGAAAGAGCACAATGTATCATAAAATGCATCTCCATCATTGTCAACCTATTCTTGAGTTGTCTCTTCCAAAAACCAGAGTTGTCGCCCAGTTCACCGCGACATAGAATCTGTTCCTCCAGCTGATTACCCTTGTGAGATAAGCAGAACGCCAAACCAACCAACTCACGAATCCCGCATGCGATATTCCCTTTGTGTCCTGCATAAAGAATATTTACATAAGTGACAGTCATTAATTCAGCGAATTATAAAAGTACGTGCACATCAAAATCTAGGTACTAGGAAAGAAAACCATTAGTATGTCATGGTAGCATGTTATGTACCCTAGACTAGCGTAAATCGACGAGTGCCTTGTAATGACGCCCTACAAAAGCCATGCTTCCCAAATGTCTGTACACAAATAGGTCTCCTAGAGATATGTCTTTCGAGTAAAATGTTTTCCCTCCATTTTGCTTCCCTATCCTACGAAACAGCTCCTCCAAGAAATTCCCTTCCCTTTCCACAATCTGTTTCAGAAATTAGCATTCATGTTATTTCCAAAGAAAGAAGGAAACCGAGCCTTTATCTAATGAGAAAGCAATAGTAAATGACCACTTCCAAGTTCAAATGGAAGGATCATGCCACTTCTTATACAACATAGAGCAAGGAAATAAAGTTGAAGATTTTAGATCAAACCAAAAGCTACAATGAGACTTCTTTAAAGGAATTAGACAGGGTGACTGAACCTAAGCTAAAGCAGGAAGCACCGGCCTCCCTGTTTGTTCAAGAAAACCCGCACAATCTCCCAGCGCAAACACATCTTCCACTGAAGGTATCCTCAACCATTCGTCAACCCCGATCCTAAAATAGTTGAGAGGACAAATCATTCAATTGGAAGGTGGTGGAATGCTAAAATGAGATCGTCACAAAGTTCTTATCCTCACCTTCCACCAAGGGATTTGGGAAGATCAAGTGACTTGATAAACTTTGAGGGTCCAATGCCGGTGGACCAGACTAGGAGGCCATATGGAACATCCGTACCATCACTCAGTACAATTTTCTTTGCATGCACCTCTTTCACCACGCCTCTTTTAAGACGAACACCAAACTAGCATTGAAAGCATTAAATCAGCACCAAAATGAACTGTTAGAAAAAATGACAGTAACTTGAGAAAGAAAAACAACTTACCCTTGTTAGATGATTCATCGCATACTGCCTTAAGCCGATGTCAAACGCTGACAGGATTTCATTTGCCTATTAAATGGTGTACTTGTCATTGCATGTTATTTACAATTTTTCCGAATTGATGCTAGCATCTGTATGCAAGTGTGTCTGAGTACCTCAATAAGGGTGACTTGAACGTAATCCTTAACATGAGGAAAACGTTCACGGATGTCTTTCATGATAAAATCGCTTAATTCACCACCGAACTCCACCCCAGTTGGTCCACCTCCAATGACAATGCAGTGTAAAAGGCGTTTTCTCTCTTCTTCTGATATGCCTATAAGATACTGAGAAATGAAACCGTAAAATCTTGCTGATCATTAATGATTGAAAATGTGGAGGCAACAACAATGAGCATTTTCTTCTATTCCTGTGGCTTTGAAGGTTGCTCTTTAAGTGCATTTTCTTCTATTCCTGTGACAACTATTTCTTCGATGACTGCTGAGACAAAATCCAGAAGCCAACTTAGCTTGGGTCATCAACTGATGGCACATACAATGAGAAAATTTCTTGTGGTTTTCTATAAGCCAATAAAGGACAACAAAAAAGGCCTATATTTCTGGGAGGAAAGGCATGATTTGTAACTGACTCATTCAATCAAAGGCTTGTTCTTTTGTGCAACAGCCAAATTGATGATTTCGACAATCTCATTTGACAAGCTTCCAAACATCCACCAAATGCAAATCTCACCTAGTGTCATCATATGCCTGGATGTTTTCATGGGATGCTATGATCGAGAACAGTGAAAAAAGAATATCAACAGACACAGATGGTTTCCTTTCACCTGCTCTGTAACAGGATGAACACTTAGACAAAAGCAGAACAAAAGGAAAGAAAGGGAGTTCTTTTTACCTAGGAACTTTATCAGTTCCTCAAGGTGCATCACATAAAGGGTCATTAGCTGAATACCGTTTGAGAGTGCATTTCTAATCCCATGTAGAATAGTTAATAGACTAATTACAGACAGGTTAAATAAACTAACTGCAGATCTAACCAGGGAGCTCTGCATCTAGAAAAACCAACAATCAATCAATAGTGGCCCCCCTAACAATGTAAATGCGAATGGTCAGGAACACCGAAAGACAGCGACAAAGAAAAGTCGGCCCTTCTTGTTTAGTATCCTGTCCGTTGAAAATCCTCAATCGGCATAGAAAAACTCGGACGTTTCATCAGATTCGAGGACTTGTATCGGAAGCAACTCGCTTGTAAATATGCATCATCGACATCGACAAAGTCGCAAGTAAACAAGCATTCGCAACAACCACCTGGCAACACCACTACAAGGATCACTACCCGTGATCATTTTTAACAAAACAGAGAGCTTCTCTCCTAATGCGTCATCAAAATCCGATCTTTACCGTCTCAAAAGGTCAGATGGGTCTCTACATGGTTTAGCGAGGAAAGAAACAAGGATGGCTCAAACCTTGTCAGTTCCTGACAGCCACCACCTTATTCATCTAAAGCCATGTTACTAAGGAATTTCGCATGCCAAGGGCGGGCCAGAGGCAGCAGAGCGAATGCCTAAACCGCAAGGTGATAGGCAATGGAGGTTCCAGGTTCCAAGTTCAACCAAGACAGAGATTTCGAGCTTTCGAGCTTGAGTTGAGGCGGAGGAGAGAGAGGGTCCAATATCTCAGGAGCTTCAGACAAGGTGCAACAATCCCAAGATATATATACGAGGAAATATTAGGTTGCTGCCACGTCAGTTCCGCACAAGCGATTCACGAGGGTTAAAGTTGACGGCGAGTCTGAGTTGACGTACGTCTGTTGTCGTCACGGAGGAGCGACAGGAAGAAGGTGATGAGAAAAAAAAAATGAAGAAAAGAAAAAGTGAAAAATAATCAGAGAGAGAGAGAGAGAGAGGATGCAGGGGCTTCTGGTAGGTGGGTCCAACGTGACACGTGTCGGCTAGTTAATGGTTTTGTGTAGGATTGACGTGGCACTACTCGTGCACTTGAATGGTCTGAAACAACGAAGAAATGGCAAAACAGGGGAAAATCAAAGGAACCAGGGGGAGGGAGCAAGAGACAGATCGATCTTGGATTGTCGGTTTAGAAAATCAAGAAAAAGGGGGCAAAAGAAAAAGCCCTCTGATGCTAAATTTCCCATTTCTTCAAAATGTCAAATTAAATCTCAACATCATATGAAATCTTATGAAAAGAAGTCATGAATTTGAATTCGTTGGTTTTGTCTCACGACAGTTGAAGAAATTTTCCTCATAACCCGATAACAGATGCTCCAAGAGGCCAAGTATCAAGACCAAGCATGCATAGAAAGTCATCTTTTTTTTTTCTCAAGGTTATTTTATTCACTTATACTGTCAAGGAAAATATGATATACGGCTTGCTGAATTTTCATGTACCATTCATGAAAAAAAAAAAAAAAGTGGGAAATCTCTCTTTGGTCGAAACTTAGAGAATCAGGTCAAGGCTGAACAAGATATATTTTGTTAACCTATATTTAAATTTCACGTAATTAACAAAAATAAAATAAAAGATCTTGAAACCAAATGAAATATAATTACCGAATTACTACTTAAAAAAAGAAAAAAGAAAAAGGAATCACGCGACGAAGGAAAAGTCCATGTTTGCAAACGTCTGCGCTCTCGCGTTCCCCTTCCGCACGCGAAGGTCCAGAGGGCGGCACGGGGAACGTGAAGAGACCATTGAGCCCTCGGCTCTTGAACTCGGCCAGGAAGCCACCGGGAGGGTAATTATGGGATTTCAACCTCCCTAAGTTTTTATTATCGTCTTCTTCGATACAATACATTGGTGCATAATAAAACATTTTTCATTGTCACCCAAGATACCATATCTTATTTAGTTTTTTTTTTTTCGTAAGTGAGAAGTTTTTAACATGACAAACAATTTTTATTTGCTTTTGAGTATTAATATGTTCCCCAGATTTGCTCTAACGACTTACTTCGTATATTTTAACATAAAGTAATTTCATTTCGTGAATGAAAATAAACGCATTTCACATTCATCTGACGCGCTTGCTAGAGAGCATTGGCATATCCAATTTCATTGAAACATGCTTCGTTTCGATACGCATAACTTTCTCTTCTAATAACTCTGCTAGTTGAATTTTGTCTCATACAATGTTACAATGGCATTGCAATGCACTTGCAGCCACAGGCCTACGACACCAGAAGTCGCGAAGATAACGGCATGGTCATGAAGGAGGAGGAGGAGGAGAAGAATGTTTGGCCGGCAGTGGCGGGTGGCATAAAAAGCCTGCGGTTTTCAAGTATATTCCCCTGTTCAATGGGGCGGAAGCACACCGGCTTATACTGGATAGTGAACATATCGGCAAGATACCGCACCTTCCCTGATGTTGTCGTTGGCGTCATGACTAGAGAACAGCATGGATACAAAGTTCTTTTATAGCCATCGCCGGAGAGGAAGTCTGGTGCAAAATTTTATACATGGTGGCTGCCATCTGAAGCCGTTTTGTTCAGCGGCAGTGTCTGCTTGGTACCTTCTTGATGAACCCTCACATATCATTAGAAAAAGAAAAGCAAGTTTTACAGCAACGCAATGCTTTGCCCAATTGGATATATAGACAACACATGATATGAACACAAAACATACTCGATCATCAAAACCTACCTGCATCCTCAGGAGTGCTATTAGTCTATGCAACGCTTTGAGACCTATCTGTCGATTGCATTCATAAAGATCAATAGCAAAGTCACGGTAATGCAAAACAAAGTACGTATTTTTCTCTTTTTCTCCTAAAGGTTCTCTCATCTTCTCCCTACCAAACAAATAAAAAGTAAAAAAAGGAAAGAAGACAATTTACAAGTCTGGTGTACTCTGCAATTAGCAAATCCATTGGTCAGAGTTTCAAACAAACAGAGGAGCCACCTTCGGTGCACCGAAAACAACAATGCACTATCCCACCAATTTTATCTTGAAAACAAAGGCGGAGTGGACATTTACTCGATTTCAGTCAGACTTACAATGCCAAAATGTAAGAAGAGGAAGCCTTGGATCTTATTGCATGGGCACAGTCACATGTCCGACACAGACCACAGGTAAGCTTCTCTCTCTGATGCTCGTTTCTCGTTCGTCCTTTTGAATAGTTCCTTCTCATAACCTGCGTTAATGTGGGAGACAGGATTAAACAAAGTGAGCACCGTATGCTAAGCATGCTTCCATACTCTAAATCTACAAAAAAAAAAAAAAAAATCTCCTTCCTTCCCAGGGCAAGGACTGCAATAAATGTTTTCAGCCTTCAGGATTATACAAGAAGCATGAAGTGCAAAAATAAGAACCCACCAGAGCTACGATCGACTCCATCCCAGTGTCTTCCTGGTCTTATACCATATCGATTAGGGGCAGCGTCCAATCCCCTTTTCAACCAGCTGTGACTGGGAATTTCCTGAGGAACTACAAACCCCGATTCCTTCATCTTCTCATCAGCCCCAAAATCAGCAAGCGCTGGCTCCAAATGTTTTTTCTGTACCAGAGGAAAGGAAAAAACTTGTTAAATCAATAACTGTTTGAATTGTAAATCGTCGATGCTAGCATTTGTAACTCAATGAACTACCTTTACTAAGTGTGCCATTGGATCTCCCCATCTAAGTCTGTCCTTCAGCATATTATCAAGTTCTGGATCGTCTCTGCCAATTAAAAATGAAGTCAGAACCAAGATTAGCAATATGAAAGCTTGAAGAACTTCTGTTTTCAAGCATTATAACCTAGCAGCTTGCCCATCCTTTAGTCTAATGGATTATGTCTAAACAATATCTCCCCAGCTTTAATAAAGGCATGCCAGTGCCTCCAAAGAGAAACATGCCACATACAGCTTCCTATTTAAACAGTTAATGCAGTGGTACTCCTTGTAGACAGCAACAAGAAGCATTATATGTGAGCATGTTAAAGATGTCGTATGCTAAGGAGAAAAGGAAAAGTGTAGTAGAGCTAGTCATGGTGGTAGTGTTGGTGGCTGTGCCAGTGGTTGCGGCAGTGGTAGTGGTGGCGGCGGCGGCGAAAGTGGTGGTGGTGGTAATTGCAGTGGTGAAGGTGGCAGTGAAGGCAACAGATCTGACAGTAACTTGACAATGTCAGGTGATAACTTTATGCCACATGCAGTTTCCACCCAGTACGATTGGACAAAATGCACCACAGAAAGCAATGCACATATTACATAAATATGATATGCGGCTAAAGTCATTTGATGATCCATGCAAAAGATAAGAAATATCATCTTGGAAATTGTGAATTAGGAAAGAAGGTATGGTCCAAAGGGGAAGACTCCAGGACTAATTATGTTCCACTCTTTCCTCTACAAGTGTTGTCTGGCCAAATAGTCTCATATTTCCCTTCTCTACGTCCTCACCCTTTTAAAAGCAATTTCATCATTGTCTTTTTCCTAGAGAAAAGCAAGTTTGCCAAATTACAGATTGGTAGATTTTTAAGGACTATTTTCAACTGTTCATAACAAAAAATAGAAGTATTTAAAATGCTCTGTGTCATTATGCAGAGGAAGTGGAAGATAAAATCAGAAGTAATTCTGCGTTTTTTGGTCTTCATGAATATCTCGCCAGCTTTCCAGTGATAAAATAGGAAAGAGATATCAGAAACTCCTCATCTTTTTCTCTTTTGCTGTCTCTTACCTAGTCCGAGCAAATGGTTTGTCCTTTTCACTTTCTAGTTCATGCAGCCTCCCTTCTGCTTCCCGTTTTTGTGCCAAACCCTTGCCCCACTCCAGTTTCTTTTCCTGAAAAAGGGAACACATTAGAAGAACTAAAAGATCCACATGCAACTGGACCTTAACAGGGAGATATCTCACAAAATGAAAACAAACATGATTATTTAAATTTCATGATAACAGTAATAATTAATAAAGTAAAGCGACAGATTAATTTATCATGCCAGGTAATTTGTTTATTTACTGACTCTTCCAATTATTTACTGACTCTTCCAAGGTTTGGCCATGGTGTCAAACTATGATCCACATACCTTTTTCAAAGTCAGTTCACTTAACAATTTTGAAGAGAAAGGGAAATAACAAATTTTGTGGAGTTTACCATGATAAGAAGAATATCAATATAAGTAATTTGTAAGTTTATACACCCACATTTTCTGATATCTGCTATGACAGGCACAATAACAACCAAACAGGCATACAGCTATATTTTCAACATTTATGATAAAAGTTTTATGTTTCTGCTCACTTAAAAAGTCAACTCAGAACTTTGACATCAATCCACTACAGAAGATGACGAAATAGAAATCATGAACGCATTAGATTGCTGCGAGTGCCTCCTAAAAAATACCTTGGGCTTTTCTTCTACTTTCTGTTGTGACTTTAGGACCTCCTCCTTAGATAAGCGTCTTCCTGTAGAACCGTAAGTCAGGCCATGACTTAAGGCATGTGCACTGCTAAAAATTCCATTAATCAATATATACCTGTCAATTTATCCCGATATACAGCCTCAGCTCCTTTCCCGGTTTCAGAAGCATCCAATGCATTAAACCTGAGAGGGCATGCAAATATTGTTCTCAGAGAAGCTCCAAGCAGAAGCTACTTTGCTAACAGAAAAGATACTAAAAAGGTAAAGAAGAACGATATATGCTAGCAGAATAAATCTTGAATGTTGAACTCAATGGCTACAAAATGCATCATGTGAAAAATGCACAATAGCTACCAAAGTACCAACTATGAAGTTATTCAAAATAGAGTTACCGTGCATAAAGAATCAAATGGCACCCATGCCATAAAAACAGATGCACAAGTACTTTCTAGCTATTGACAATAGGTTATTACAACAAAACTGAGAAGAGTAAAATGCCAATTCGAAAAAACCAGGTCCACGGGAAAATTTTCAAACCAAAGAAGCTCCATGGATAAGAAATGCTAAAGTTCCAGTGAAAAATCTTCCAGTTGCTGCAGGAAGGCCAGCAATGGGTCATTATGGGATGAATTTGCTATTAAGGCCTCCAGCATCAAAATAATGGCAGCAATGCCTGAGATATTTTGACGCAGCTACCAGAGATGATCAAGTGAGCCTATGCATACAGGTAAATATTGTGCATCAGGCATCTCAGCTGCAACGAGAAGCTAATAAACACCGATGCATTTACATAGAAGCATCAGTTAATACTCTCCCTATCAAAATCATTCTCGAAAGCAGGAATTTTCCCTATCTACATTACAGAGTTCATGCTCACTGTGTGCCAATTAAAACAGAGAGAGAGAGAGAGAGAGAGAGAGAGAGAGACCTCAGCCACTCATCCTTCTTGATTTTAGTCATGGCCTTGCTGATGTCTTTACCAGAAATTAGTCCAGTTTGTGCTCCCTCTTTTGTGTCCGCTGAACCAGACAAATTCTTCCTACTTTTCCTTGGTGGAGAAAGATCAGAAGCAGAAGGAAGTGAAACATCAATTTCCTCTGATAGACGACCTGCAGGATGATCAGGTAACGATTGCTTCCCACCGCCCTTCCGGCTTTTCCTCCGCAGCACCAGATCTGAACCATCAAAATAAGGGCCAACAGAGGGTGAACTTCGTAAATCAGGATCAGGAGGAGTGCTATGACATTGCCGACGTTGCCTTGGAGGTGATAAATCAATGTCTTTTCCGCCAAAATCTGCATCATCTACATGTGGCTCAGGTGATGGTGCATCCGATGTAGCCCTCCTTCTACGAGGTTCTGGTAAGGGAGAATCATGGCGCACCCTCTTCCGACGAGGAGGGGACATATCAGACTTTATTGCATTTAAATCTGTAAGTTCTGCACCAGGTTCAGGTGAGGGAGTATCTTGCCGTCTCCGACGTGGTGGTGACAGAGCAGCATCAGCAGGATCTGAAGGCTCTAGTCCACGTTCTGGTGAAGGTGTGTCATTTCGAGACCTTAAACGAGGCGGGGACATGTCGGCATTTTGATTAACTAAGTTGGAGGCATTTGAAGAAAGTGAAACCCAACCGCTCCCATCATCAGAAATTGAGTGATAAGGACGTCTGGACCTGAGAAGTTCCAGCCTTCTCAGTCGCTTCACTTCAATGTCTTCATCAATCTGGGGCTTTGCTTCATCTATGAAACAGAAGATACAAGCATGAACATCAGTGACCATTAACTTTATTTCTTATCTCTTTCAAAGACCAAAAAAAGTAAATCTATTGAGACTTTAGACATCAAGAAGAGCACAATCACTTTTTTACCAGCTGAATCGTCACTATTTTCTTCTTCTGTGAGATTTACAGGCTTCTGCCAAACTGGATCTTCATCCACAACTAAAACCCCAGCAGCGTCTGTTCTCGGTTTCTTCTTTTTCTTCTTCTTCTTCTTTTCTTGATCTGCAGCACTTTCATACCGCTTTAAATATTCTTTGAGGGAGTTTGGACCTGAGGTTGAGGCTGCCATTCTTTTTTATACAAATGCTACTTCCTAGAGTACAAGGTTAAAGTCATGAAAAGATATAATGTTTATCTCCAAGCATTTATTTACATGAAATTATCAAGAGAATGAAGAGCAATCTCTAATCAGACTCCATAATAGTTAAAAGAGGAATTAGAATTCAAACACAAGTCATAAACGATAGAAAAGCATTTATACGAGCAATCTCTTACTGATTAATTTTCTCTATTTGGAACTAGAAACAGTCCAAGCGCCCACATGACCAATTTCGAAAAATTAGAATCAAGACCCACTCATTGATTTCATGGATCCGATTCGGTTCCGAATGAGTCCATGGAACCAATCTCCAATTCCATGGAACCATCCGAGTCACACGCTCAACCTACTGTTTATAATAAAGCTGCAAGCAGAATGGGTCGGTTCCCAGGGAAGATCGGTTTATATCACATCATTTTGCTATTCACCTTTAGGGATTCTCTCCCTCTCCCTTTCTCTCCCTCTCTCTCCCCGAGCTTCCATCTGGCTCGACAATGGCGAACCGTACGGACCCGTTGGCGAAGAGCATTCGGGGGACGAACCCCGAGAACCTGATCGAGAAGATCGTGCGGTCGAAGATATACCAGAACACCTACTGGAAGGAGCAGTGCTTCGGCCTCACGGCGGAGACCCTCGTCGACAAGGCCATGGAGCTCGACCACGTCGGCGGCACCTTCGGGGGCAACCGCAAGCCCACCCCCTTCCTCTGCCTCGTTAACCAAGCGCGACAAAGCTCGAAGAGGCATTAACCCAAACACCTTAAATGCACCTCCAGCGGGCATAACCGTACAAACCCAACCGGGGAAAAAACCCAGTTGGACAAGGACGATTCTGTAGCGGAATAAGCAGAAAAAACGAACAATCACAACGCGCCCTACTTCGATGCAAAGCGCATCGACAACAAGCCTCAATTGCCCTTGAACCCACGCAGACCGGCGTGCAGGAATCGATGAAACATCGGTGGAGAACAAGCTACGACTACATGCTTCAATCTACAGGGCGGAGAGAGAGGGAGACTTACGCAGGGAAGTCGGCAAGGGAAAGAGCGCTGACGAGCTTGGATTTGCAGAACCGGCTGCAGAAGCTCTTCGAGGAGGAGGGGGAGAGAGAAAAGCTTCAATTTGAGGAAAAATTCTTTTGCCCAAGTTTCTTGATTTTGCCTTCAAGCCCTCGCAACACCGGCCAGGCTAATCTCGCTCATGGTCATGGTAATGGACTGCGACCGCCATAGTTCGCACAACGATGGAGTCTCAATGAGAGCTAATCTCAATGGTTACGGATTTCCTTATTAAATGCTATGTCCATTTTAATCAAATTATTTTTTCAATCTTTTTTAAAATCGACTAACATCAAAATCATACTACCTTTGTTCATCACTTATTCAGATAATAATTAAATTGAGAGATTAAGGGCATGTTTGTTAATGTTCTTTTTTTTTTGTTTATAAAAAAATTTACATTTTTTTGTTAGGGAAAAAAAAAACGAAGCATGTTTGTTTGTTTGCGTTTTTGTGTCGAATCATTTTTTTTTCTGGAACACATTTGAAATAGAAACGAAATAAGAAAAAACGTATTTATTGTTTCTGAAACAATTTTTAAGAACAACTTTTCTCTCTCTTCTCTTTTCTTTTCTTTTTTATCTTCTTCTTTTCGTATTCTTTTTTCTTTGGCTGGTCACTGGCCTCGGCCATGGCTAGCGACCGACCGTCAATGAAAAAAATGAAAAATATTAAAAAATATTAAAAAATTAAAAGAAACAAAAAAAGAACACAAATTTACCAAACATTTTTATGTTCTTTTTTTATTTCAGGAATAAGTTTATCAAATGCGCTCTTTTGTTCAAAAACTATTCCCTAAAACAGAAATAGTTTTTTCTATTTTTGTTCCTTTGAACAAAAAAAGAACAAAAACACAAACAAACGCACCCTGAAAAACAAAGTAGCAATACACATTGAAGTCGTAAGTTGTAAAGTTAATGAACTCTTTTGTTTTTTGGTCGAAAAAGTTAATGAACTTTGTACCCAAAGATTTTGTTATGTTTTAGGTTCAAATTATATGGACTTTTAAACAGAATTATGCTCATTCATATTCTCAATTAAATTTCTTTGAATCATGTAAGTTATGTTCAGAATAAGTAGACTGTAAAAAGTAGGGAATAAGACTAAATATTTTGTAAGTAACTTGTGATTTAACTTAGTTTGTCACTTTTCGAACAAAAAAATAAAACATAAAATTTTGTTTGTCACTGTAAATGTATTGAAATTCGGCTCGGAATTACTTGCTGGCTTTTCAAAAAGTTCCTTCCTCTGATGATCTTCAGAGGCAAGCCGGATTTGCAGCAAAACATAGATTCAAGGTCGTGAGTCGAAGTAACCAGCACCCTTCACCAGCAATAATGCATTAATTGTGGTATCTCTTGGTAATTTTAAGTTAAAATCTGTTACTTGGCCAGTACTGAGCTCACTCTTTTTTTTTATAGAAAAAGACGGCTGGCTCTGCACTACGATCAAGGATCCAAGGTTGGCGAGCCTGTCAATATAGCATTGTCACGATACGAGCAACTAGAACGTCTCTTCATATATGAGATATACCAGAGCTAGACAACACAACATGATTTGTTCAGAGAATCAAGTGATGTTGTAGTTAGTGGGGCAGCAGTATGAATTGTTGGTCGCTGGCTGAACCTAGTGGTTGTAGACTACAACTTGTAGTAATGTGGGGTTCTTTGCTGGCATTAGCAGGAGTCGCTGTCTTTTGTCTGATGGCTAAAGCCCATTTCTTTGCTTGTGGTGATTGCATAACCTTAACAGAACACACAGCCTCTTTTTATAGAAGTTTCATACTATTTGCTACAAAATTTGTTATCTTAGGGCTTGTTTGATAATCGATCAATTCTTGATAATTTCTATTTTTTTATTCACCGAAACAAAAAAAGAACAAAAATATATTTGGTAACATCAGTTAAATTTTCTACATCTGAGAATAGATTTGTTTCCAAGAATAAATTTAGAACATAATCAAAGGTTCTTTGTTCTTGGAAATAATTCAAGAATCAAGCAATTTTATCTTTTTTTATCTTTTTTTTTCTTCTTCTTCCTTTGAGCCGGTCGCCGACCTTGGCCATGGCCGACGATCTCGTCGAAGCCTTGCCCAGCCGCGGCGAGGTCACTGGTTCTCGTTTGGCCAATTGTCAGCCATGGCCAAGGCTGGCAACCCACTAGAGGAGGAAGAAGAACAAAAAGGAAATAAAAAATAAATAAAAAAAAGAAAGAAAAATCTCATAAAATTATTAAATCTAAATCACAAAAATTTGAGAGTAGTACCAAACACATTTCTATTCTAGAAATAATTTTTTTTTTTTTGCAATTACGAAATGCCAACATAATAAAAAAATTATTTCTGAGCAGAAATTATTATCGGGAACATAATGATTACCATACAGGCCCTTAATCATTAAAATGCGAGTCAGTTATGGCCAGTCTACATGATATATCCAACAGTGGTCCTCAAGTCAGGCAAGCGTAATGAAGAACTATGATCCGTGCGTCCTTGCTCAAGGGAATTAAAGAGTCTGGGGCAAGATTTTGAGCCAAAGAAGAGAGTACATGGCAAGGACATTTCAAGCAAGCTGCATGCAACAAATCGCAGCGGGGAAGAAAATGGAAATGCATGAAAAGGAACTGTGCTGGTCTAGTACATCCTTGCATCTCAAACAACCTGACATTCGAGCAACCAGTAATAGATTTTCGTCTATATTCTGTACACCGAGAACCAAAAGTACGAAATTACAGTACTTCAAAACAGCACAGGCATGTAGACAAAAACATTAACCAATGACATTCTGCGCCTGTCTCTCGATTCATTTAAAAAATACTCTGATAATACTTCCTAATTGAACACAGTGTGCATGTATGTGGTCTGATGAAATTCAGGGTCCACTCACATCAATCATTCTTCTTTAGCTTCAGCTTGGATTCAGTCTCCCCACTATAAGGTGCAACATGGTACGCATACTGCTGGAGTACAGAGAACACAACCATCTCCATGCAAACCAAGACATTCTGAATTGCTTCTTCAATGTGCTCTACATCCAGCCAGAAATGATGCGATTTAAGGATTCCAACTGCAGCTAGTATTTCAAGCACCACTCCCTGCAAGAAATCAAACAATGCCAATGACAAACAAGTGCCGCTTTCCGGTAAACAGGATTGAAGGTTACTCACATGGAAGAGACAGAATGACCTTTTAATTTTAAAAGAGAGGAAGGGAAAGAAAAATCCAGGCTGAATTCTCAGGGAGGAGACTCCTCCTATGTGGTGAAATATAAATTAAGGCTTCAATTCTCAGAACCATACAGCCCAGGGACCAGAACCATGGGGCACTAATATTTATGCTCCTGGAACGACTTGGGAAAAACAAGATGTTTCATGGACATCTATCTAGGGTTTCCAATATGAACTTTGAATTTAATTAACTGTATATGTCGCATCCATAACTACATACTATGATCACTGTAGCTTCTTTAGTTCCCATTTCCAAGTCTTAAGAGACCAATCAAAGAGCCTTTTTGTGAAGCCAAATAACGTAAATCAGTTAAAAGATCAAGGCAAGTGGATAAAGTGGGAGAAGAAAGAGGATAAGGATTTACCTGCCAAAAGCAGAAGAAGACAATGCCCTTGATGCACAAGAATTTCGTAAGAGGCTTGTGTGGTGCCAGCTCCTTGTCAAACACGTGATAGAAGGCCACCAGGGAATACAAGGCCAGTGAAACAGAAACGTTAAGAATGATGGTGAATATCCAACTTAACCAACTGGGGTACATCCCAAGAACCTGGAGTGTAATCATTAAAATGGAACATGTAGGACGGATGACAACAAACTGCCATGTCCAGTATTTGAGGAGCTTAAGTACATGATGGTCTAACCGAACTGTGCGAGGCTGCAAGTTGAAGATAATCATGTCAACAAAATGTATTCTGTAAAAACTTAAAACTGGTTTATGAATATTCCAGTCACAGAGTTTGAACAAATATCTAAGAATTTGTCCCGTGTGTGCCGCCTTCTAAATATCCCAAGAAAAAAAGGGTCAAAGATCCTCACTTTAGCTCATAATTGGGATTAATGTATAACCATGAGAAGATGGTTGTTCAAAAACAAGAGGGGATTATAAAATCTCCATTAGGGGTCTTTTCCAACCAATTCTCAGTTAAAGCGTTATGCACAGGTTATGAACATTAAGTTGAATGCCATACTCTCAGCTTTGGAAAACCCAGAGCTAGAAAAAAGTCCTACTGTCGGCAGTTTACAAGCTGAACTACAGTGAAGAAGAAGAAGAAAAGGTCTGCACCTGGAAAAGTGTCATTGGGAAGGAATGGTGAATTTCCCTTCCCTTGATCCCATCAGGTACTATGTTTTTGCTAATGGAAATGTTCAAGTAACTGTACATCAGAGCCATGAACTTGGCAATCACCTGCGCATAGAAAGTCAAGCACTTGTCATGAAAGGAAAAGGCACATGGTAAAGCACCCATACCTGCAAGCACACCACACTCACCAGAGCTTCATAACATTCCTTAACTGCATCCAAGAACATGAAAAACGCTTTGCTCCCTTCTATATCCAAAAAGCCAATAAAAGAGTCAACTGCAAATATGGGCGCCATAAGGATGATAATAATTATGGCCTTTTGTTCCTTGGGGTTCTTCCAGTAAAAGAGATGCTGCGAGAGGAGCTGAACCGTGAAATGCAGGGTAAGCATTACGCAAAACGCAGATCCAAGGACAGTGATCTGCCCACGGTCTAGCGTGCTTAAATCCATTATTCAGCAGCAGTATCGGGTGCTAAAATCAGGACCTGCAAAATCAATCTCATAAGTCCTCCGATCCCATATTTGCAGATTATGGGTAAAGTACAAATGGTCAAGCCTATAGATGGGCACATCCCGAAATGCAAAACACACGCAGGAGACTCGGGGATCAACAGAAGCATTACAAATCGAATCAATGCATGCAGAAGTTCTAAGTGGACAATAATCACGGGAATGGGATGCATGTGAACAGAGCACCCCGCCAAATCAAGCAGAACCAGAACTGCTTTCTGCTTCTCATCTCATCTCAATAAAAGCAAGGCAGCCCAACATGACCCTTTGTAAGCACCCTCTCTTCATGTCATGTTACCACAAGATAAACACCGAGTCCTCTCCACAATTACAGAGAAACCGAAAAGAACAGAAATTCCACACGGCCAACAACAGCCCCTCCTCTTTAACATCACTCCAAGCCTCTTAAACTTCACATTGGGTAATGCTAGAACACCCAATACCAAGCATTAACACGTCTTCTACTTCCTGCTCGAGAAATGATTACACATACGAATTCAAGAACGGGACCGGTCGACCGAGCATTTCAGGGGCATGATCAACCCGCCACAGCCGATGCACGTGAAGATCGTGAGGCCCCGAATCAAATCCAACCCAATTTGGAGTTTCTTCAATCGCATCAAATGATAACAAAAAAAGCAAAAATTTGAACTGCACCGCACAGTGTGTTCGATCTCCATGAATTCGAGCTCGACGATTTCTAGGATTAATCTACGGAAGAAGGAGAAGAAGCTAGCGAAAAGCCACTCGAGGGAGCGATGGAAACTCACTAAGATCACGGAAATTAGAATCGAAATAGAGCGCGAGATCGATCGGAAGATCGGCGAGGTTCCCCGGAAGCCTCTTCCCGTTGCCTATCTCGACCAAGGTCTCGCCAGGGAAAAACAATGAAAGAGGAGCGCCGCCTCCAAGTTCTTCACGCGCCGCCGAGCACGGCTGAGTTTCGACACGGATCTGACGTGGCAACAGCACCCTCCGCTGGCAAGATATGGGGGGAATTACGGAGGAATCTGCCCGGCGCGTTTATAGACATACTTGGGTGAGCATGGGTCTAGAGTCGATCTGGACCGGCCCATCTGCTGGTTCAGTTCGGTTCCGGGGACTGAGTCAATTGTTGGTCCCGAATTCCTAAATCGGTCTTGTGTGGGGATTAAATTTTTATCCCGAAAATTTAGAGTGTGTTTGATAACGTTTATTTTCGAATAAATTATGATAAAAATATTTTTTTTATTTTACTCCCGAAAACCGATTACGAAAAAAAAAATACATTTGGTAGAATCGTATAAAATTGTTGATTCGAAATAAAATCGCGTTTTGTACCGTCTTATTGATTCTATTCCAAATCAATTTCTTTTAATTTTTAAATTTATAATTTTTTATTTTATTTTCTTTTTCCTTTTTTCCTTTTTTTTCCTTTTTTTCTTTTTTTTTTTCTTTATTCTCCTATTCTTCTTCTTCTTCGGATCGGTCGCCGGACCTCCGGCCGTCACCGAGGGCCGGGCGACCTCCCTCGTTGGCGTCACCAGCCCTCGGCGAGGTCGGCCCTCGTTGGCCGAGCCCTGCCGATGGCCAAGCCGGCATCACCAGGGTTGGGCGAGGCTCGCTTAGCCATCGACAAGGCTGGGCTTGCCTCCGGCGAGCTTGTCAGACCTCGCCTTGGCTCGGCAAGCTCATCGGACCGGTTGCTGACGGACGGCGGCAGGCAATGGTCACGGGATGGTAGTCGATGAAGAAGAAGAAAAGAGAAGAAGAATGATTTTGATTCTCGATTTTGTTCCCGGAACAAGAATCATATTTTTTATTTATTCTCAATTCTTGTCCAAAACTATTCCTAGAAACAAAAATTTTACCAAATGTGATTCTGTTCCCAAACTGATTCTGAGAATAAAAAATCAGATCATGTACTGTTTGGATGGTTACCAAATAGTGCTTTAGAGTCTGGTCTAATCCGAATCAACCCTGACTTTATATAATATATATATATATAAAATATCTAAAATATATTATATATCTAAGTATAATATTTATAGTTTTTTTTATATAGCATTTGACTTCAATAGCATTAAATAGCTCTTAGCGAAATAAGGAGTTCGAATAATTTTACATTGTTTTTTAATAATTTACACTTTTAATGTCTTTTATGGCATTAATAGTCATATTTACAAATGAGGAAAATGCCTAAATAGCTCATCATGATATTCTCTTCTAGTACTCATTCTATTATGTCTTTTTTGTCCTTTTAATCTTCAACTTACTAAAATCGAAAGAAACAACTTCTCCACTTGCCATACGACACTCACCTCCCTCGCTTCTGGTTGCTTGCACTACTCACCACTCACCACTCACCTCTCTTCGCTGACTTTGCTCATTACTGAACTCATTGGGTCAATCCGGTCATTGATCGCCTTTTTAGGAAATGCAAAAAATTAAACAAAAAAATTATTGATCAATCTTGGGTTGACCCTAGAATCGGACCGAATCCATTAGATAGGTCCGGTCCTCGGTAATAGGCTCAATAGGATCGATCCTCAATCCCAAAAATTGAGAATCGACATTATGCTGATTGGTCATAGGGTTAAGGGGTGGATCGACCCAATCCGAATCATGCTCACCCCTAAAAAACACATTCAAGTCTTGAACTTACATTGGAAAGTGCAATTTAATAGTGTCATGTTCATCTTTTAATGCGACATAACCAATTATAGATAATGATGGTTAGACGTAGGCAATCGCATTCTTAAACAAAAGTTCAGTTCTATTTACCAAAAAAAAAAAAGAAGTTCTAATTACATCTCGTACATAGAGTCTAGAGCTTTCTGTGCACTTTTTGTGAGAAAATCGATGCGAAGATATTAATTATAGTATGTACATAATGTGCATAAACACCAAATGTCATGGCTTTAACAAATGCAAAGAGTGTCCATTTAAATGTTAATATCTAGTTTAGTTTAGGTGCAAATGGACACAAGGCACAAAAGTTTGATTATCTCAATTTCTAATTGGGATAAGATTAGATAGAATCATATCTACTATTTAGTAAATCATTGTAATAAAGACAAACATATTTATATCATATCATATACATTTTTTGGTATAAACGGCATATTAATGTAGATAAATCTAAAAGTTCACAAGTGAAAATGGTGAAAAATTTTCACAACACTTTTGCTTACTTTATTTTTATTTATTTTTTGTTTTGTTTTTATCTATTTTTTTAAATTTTTTTAATTATTATTTATTTTCTACTCTTCCGTCATTTTTTAATAAAATTTTATTAAATAGTTTAGCATACTAATATACCTAAAATACTAAAATACCTAATATAGATAATAAATATATATTTATATATATTGAATTTATATTATAAGATATAATTAAAGTCGAATATATATAAGATTAAATTCAAAAAATTAAATTGTTATTTTGAATTTCTTATATTAGAATTGAAATATATTCTCAATTTTGTCAATTTAAAAAGTTTATTATTCGAGAAAAATAACTTTCTTATTTTAAATATTAAAATTCTTATTCACTTTTATCTCATCTTCCAAAATAATTTTACTGGCTTATATACCTCCTATATCTAATTTTGTTATGTCTCGGTCTAACACTAAATGTGAGATGGGTTAAATAAATTTTATCATGATTACTAAATCCAATCAGAGAGTCATCCTAGCGAAGCAAATTTGTCTTAGTCTGGCCCCATAAGATGGGGTGGGGCCAGGCGGGGCCGTCGTTAGTCTTGCCTTGTCTCGCTATCAAAGTAAAAGACTTTGGAAGATTCTCTTTCGAAGAAAGTATATGTGAAAGTGATATTACCCATCTTTTGGATATGTGATCACGACGTTGATCCAAATTTCAAGATTCAAAAATCCAATGTTACCCCACCATCAAAACATTGAGATTGCATCGGCACAGATGTCATAGTCACCGTCGATGCTCATCGACGATGATTTGTCGTTGTTGCATTGTGTTTCGCCATCATCGGTGACCGGCCGGGTTTGCTACCGTCACCTGCTGGCGGGCTTAGGGTCCTCCATGGACCTGTTGCTTTATTCGGGCTTCGGCATGGCGTCGGTTGCTCTTAGCCCGGTCGATCTGGTCCGGGAAACTTTATAGCGAATATGGTCGACGGAAGAAAGGTAAACGAACGTGATGACATACGAAAAGGAAAAGGAGAAGAAGATGGCAGCCGTCCAGAGAAAGAAGGCAACACGCGTGCTGTTTTCCCACTAGAAGAATAAAAGCACGGCAGAGTCAGCCCAGCCAGCCAATTTTTCCTCACCTCTCCCTTCGCCTTTGCCGCCTCCACGAGAGAGAGAGAGAGAGAAGAAGAGAAAATTCAAAGTGGACGAACCGAGATGACGGCAATGGCCCATGCTGTCACATCGACGCGTGTGTTCTTGTGAAGACCCAAGTTGTTGTTTTTTCTCAGAAGGAGGAAGAATCTTGACACCTCCGCCATTCACATCAAAGCTTGATCCCACCACGCAAAGACAGAGAGAGAGAGAGAATAAGTAGAAGTCAAACAAAGACGAAGGAAAAGAAAAGAACCCACTTTGCCATCTCTCCCTCTCTTTATCTCTCTTTCTCTGTGGGATTCTCATCAAGAACAGGGGACGAGTTCCTGCGCAGAAAGTGGAAGTTTGGTCGCAGGCATGAACGGGAAGGCCCGCGTTACCAAGGAGCTTAACGAGAAGCACAGAAAGGTTGGTCCTTTTGAACTTTCATCGGCTTTCCACGACGAGCTTTTTGACTCTTCGAAGCTTCTTGCTTTTGGGCTGGGTCGATTTCCTTCGTTCGTGGGTCTGCTGGTTTTGGGTCGGTTCTTGATTCTTTCTCGACTTTCTCCAAGGTTTCTTGTGATACAGCATGTAATGGAGGTTGAGTTGAGTTTTCAAGATTGGATGATCGCGACGTTTTGAGTTCTGATTTGTGTTTTCTGCTGATGAGTCTTTGATTCTATGTATTAGCTTGTTTTTTGCTCATTTGGGATGCAATTTCATGCTTCATATGATGTAGCTTTTTGCTCCAATCCGAAACCGTTGCGTTATGGCGTGGTTTTATCTGGTTCTTGGATTGCTTGTTGACTCTAACGGGGGCATTGGGTGCTTAAAGCAGAGATTTGCTTCAATATTTTCTCAGTTAATCCGGTTCTCCCAGAACTTTTGAACTTGATTGCAATTTATGATTACATAGTTTGTCTGTTCGGAGAATTGTTCTTTGACCAAAAGGCGAACCACTGAAATGGAACACCCTTTTTTTTCTTTTTGGATTTTATGTTGAGTTTCTTTGCTTGAACGAGTTGTCTTTTTAGTGGGGTAGTTCTCCGTCTCGTCTCGTTGTTCAATGGAGCTTCTAGTGCTGAGTTGTGAAATTCGTATCCAATAAGATTATATAAAAGTAGCTGTATTCAAGCGGTTGGTGACATTTGGTGATTCGATGGTCACTATTATTCTTCAGCATAGGCCCACGGTTTGAGCTGTGTGTCATTAATAAGTCAATTATGGGTATGTGGATGAGCTATTCTAATACGATACGCAGCTGTCTATTATAATTGACTTTCTGCTTTGTTCATTGTCTATTGACCAACTTGTGAAGAACCGCGACATCCTTCAGTCCTAATTGGTTGAACTGCCTGTAATCTGAATTTATTTAGGTTGTTCATGTTGAACTAGTTAGCTGGGTATAAGGTTTGAATCTGTTCTGCCGTCTGCATTTTTTATGCTCTTAAAAGTCAACAACATTTAATGTATATCTGTCCTGTTTGTGTAGACATCCTTGCAATTATACATACAAGTGAGAGTGTGTACATACAAATGCAACAGATACATCGTGTGTGTAAATCCTCACGTACATAGATGTGTCAGAGGATCAATCTCTGGTAAAATGATTTTACAACCACTTTCGTGTGCACAACTGGAGAAGAAATAATTTAACAACGTTCCTAGTACTTGTAGAAACCGGGCCTCATATGTGGATGTGATAAGTATCCTTTGAGCCAAACTGCCTTCTAGAATGTTTCAATTTGATTTGCTTACAGTGGGTAACTTTGAATAATCGGTCCATAGCTATATTCTATATATGGGGTTAATGACTAAACTAGTTAACATTAGACACCAAGGATAAAATAATTGGTTTCTTCTGTTCCATTTTGTTGTGAATGTGAGCAAATGATGCTAAAGTGTGCCCTTAAATGGGAACCAATTGGAATTTTTTGATGAGTGAAAACCCCTTTATGAAATTCTAGTGGTGAAATTGTATACCAGTAGCCTGAGATTACCTGATTGTTTGTGTGATGATACATTTTGATCTCTCTCTCTCTCTCTCTCTCTCACGTGCGAGAGCGCATGCCTGCCACATGTTGGTCTTATGTTGCTATCAGTGTTGCTCTTTCCACCTTCGGAACATTTTATTTTATTTTTCTTTGCAGCCAGACCCCTTCAAAATTTTTACTTGACTCATATTATATATAGCTTTCCATATACTTATGGAGGACTTTTGCTTCATGTGATTACAGATATTGGAGGCTCTGCTTAAATTACCAGAGAACAGGGAATGTGCTGACTGCAGAAGCAAGTAGGTGTCCTGTTTGATGGCTACTATGAAGTTGTGTCATAATGGTGCTCAATAAACGTTTGAAGGGAGAATAATATTTAGTCTTAATCTATGGGCACTAACTTGTCATTCATGTGACATCTGCCACTGTTTTGCTTGTTTCTGGCTAAGCGACGAATCTGACTTTTTTGATATGCAGAGCCCCACGATGGGCTAGTGTGAATCTGGGCATATTTATATGCCTGCAATGTTCTGGGATACATAGGAGTCTTGGAGTACACATATCAAAAGTACATACTCTTCTCATTGATATTTTGATGGTCATAGCAGTACACTACAAAGTCTTACTATGTTCATCAAAAGCATGTGTTCTTGCCAAAATGTAGGCCTCACAATCTAACTTACTTTGATTTAGGTGAGATCTGCTACTTTAGACACGTGGCTTCCTGAACAGGTTGCTTTCATTCAGTGTAAGCTTTCCTGATGATTTCACTCATTTTGTTCTATTACTAACTTTGTTAAAATAATGTAATGTTAATGGTGTGATCCTAAGACTTTATTTATTTATTTATCTAGCTATGGGAAATGAGAAAGCGAACAGCTATTGGGAAGCAGAGTTGCCTCCAAACTACAGCAGAGTTAGAAATGAGAACTTCATTCGTGCAAAGTATGCCTTCATAAAGTTCATGGGTACCAGATAATCGAGATTTTGCCTCATTTTGTAGGGCCTTTTTTCCATACATGTAAATGGCTGAAATCTCATTTGGTGATCCCTTTGGTCCAGGTATGTTGAGAAAAGATGGGTATCTCAAAATGAAAAAATGATATCACCACAAAATACAGGCGGAGCTAAAACACCTGTCTATGAGTCATCACCTGATAATGGTCGCCGAAGTGGCTATTCAAATAGGATAGAGCACCCTCCAGCTGAGAAGAAAATTTCTCATATATCTAATGGAGAAGCTAGAGCAACTGCCTCAAAGAATAATACTTCAGCACCTGCTAATGTAACACAACAGGTAAACTCAGTTTTGACACTTGGTTTTGTTGCATCTTCTTTTGAGATGTGCTTCTCTCGTTTAAAACAGTATGCCTAAGACATGATCCAGGGCTGATTCTGTGGAAAGGAAATTATGATGGGAATAATGATCCTCTTATTTTAAGGTTTGATCCATTCCTATATCTACCTGAAAACAAAGAGACCCTTATTTTGTATAATGAAATGGTTTTAAGATCATTGGCATTATGATTTTGGGCCTTGAAATTTTCCATTAGTAGTGTGAGCAAATCCTATTTGCTCTTCACCCTCCTTATGTCATATCAAAATTCGACTATCCTGTGGACGAGTAAAACATAATTTTACAGAGAAAGAAAACTAAAGAATGTGGGTACCTTTTTACTTATTATTGTCTGAGAATCATTACTTTCAAAATTGCTGAAAATGTTTTCTTATCTTGACACTTGAGCTGCATTTAGTACTCGATATTTGAGTAATATCAACACAAAATAAGCAATTCTAGGAAATGTACATGACATTCTAACTTAGCAATAGTCAAATTAAAGGAGTTTGGAATTATAGTGCTAAGACAACTGGTGCTGTGCATAGGTAGTTGCCAAAACCAAGCCACCAGAAGAGGTAGAGAAAACTAAACCAGAAGGTTCCAAGGTTGAGTCTATGAGAAAGGGGGCGGAGAAACCTAAATCAGAAGTTCCTGAGGTTGAGTCTACTGAAAAGCAAGCAAATCTTCCCCCAGTTGTTCCGCCTGCCAAAGTTGATTATGCTACCGAGCTCTTCAATTTGCTCTGCATTGACGATAGTAAATCAAATGGCTCTCATTTGGACTCTGCCAATGGCAATTCTTTAGCAGAAGCTCAATGTATGTTTCCTTCCCTACTTATTTGAGTAATGATGTCTGATGTTGTATGTCTTCCCTCAGTATATACCTTTGTACCCTGTTCAAGTTGCAGCGGCACCAGCAAAATCAGTACCCGGGAATGTTAATTCAACAGTAGCAGCAGAAAGAAATATGCCGGCAAAATCTGGTATTCAGCATCCACAAGTAAATTCCCAGAGAGCGACTTCATACCTTCCAGAGAAGGTAACCGCCAGTATTCCCTCATGTGAAAAGGAAAACTTATGGATAGATCTACATCATTTATTTGAACTCTTTTTCTCAAGCTGCTTAGGTCTGTTCATTTATTTGAGTTTTTTCTCGATACTATTATGCTTTCTATAGGAAGCGAGTTGGTTTTGGTTCTTAATGTCCTTGATTTTGTGCAGTCCAACCTAGTGTCTCCATTCTCTATCCAACAACAGCAACCACTTCCTATCCTACCTCAACAACAGTCCTTCCTCGGTAATGGAGTCCAATACCATAATGTGAACGTACCTCAGCCAAGCTTGAATGCTGCGCCAACGGCGTCTCCACAGTATAGGGGAATCATTAATCAAGCTCCTGGAATGATGTCGTTAGCCGAAACACAGAAACATATGCAGGTTTAGATTGTTTGATAGCAAGTTCTGCAGGATTCACTTTGGTTTTTAACCTTTTTGTCGAGAGGAAGCGTACTCACCTCATTATTATTCCCTGTACCAGATGGCAAACGGCCAACAGGCAAGGCTTGTGGGTTCAGTTGCTTATCCACCTCAGAGGTAAATAGACTCAAACTAAACCCCCCATGTGATCATTTCCTCTTTCATATATTTCAACTGGGTTCTTCCAGATATCTGTCTAGACAATATGTTAATTTTCGGATGATCGTGCTTGAAGTTGTGATTAGATAGTACAGAGTGCAAAACGATTTTCTTTGTGCCATTTTCACCCTAAAGATCAACTTTTGAAGTTGAACATCAGTCTTTTTCTTGTTCAAATAGGTCCTACGTTGGTGGGGCAGGAGCTCCAATAAATGGTGCTATGAGAACAAATTTTCCTCAGCCCATGATGCGGCCAAGACCATCCATCACCCCAACTCCATCCGGGCACGACTACGACTTCTCATCTTTGACGCAAGGACTATTTATGAAACCGTGATGAATACTTGCGCGTGTGAATATCGATTTCCTTCTCTTTTCTCCCTTCTCGTGTAGGATATATCGATTGGTTTACATGGAAATAGCACAGTAGATACTTTCTTCTAGGATGGGGTGTTCATATAATTTGGGGGGTAGATATCATTCTCTCGATTTGAGAGATAGGACGATTCATATTGGTATCTGCTGCAATAAAAGCGGGTTGGTGTGTTCTTCATTTTGTCGAGTAACATTGAGAGGGGGCATGATCTATTTCAATGCCTGTACCTTTTGTAAATTGACCAATTCATTTTGAAATTTCATTCTTCTTTATCTTATGTGGTGATAGAACGTTAACGATAGTTGTGGTTTCCTTTCAATGGTGATGAATGCGTGTATCGAAAACTGGAATACTTCATTTGATTTGGTAATTGTATATTAGGTTGCGTCGATATGGACATGTGGCACGACATAACACGTCGACACGTCATTTCTCAAAAGTAGAGAATTTCAACATTATCCTATTCAAACTTTGTGAAGACGCGATGGTTGCCGATGAGATTGACAAATATCGAAACTAGGAAGAGAAGACTCGTACCTTCGACGTGCGAGTTATTATTGTGGTTGCATGTTTTGTTGGGAGTTTGTGGCTGGAACAGCAGTATTTGGTTCAAAATCTTTAGAGGTGGCAATTAATATTTGAAGTTTGGGGATAAATGAATTTCATTTTGTTTAATTAACAATAATTTCACTTTATGTTTTAGCAAAAAACAACTATTTGACCTATCAACACAAAGGTCCAAAAAAAAAAAAAAAAAAAAAAAAAAAAAAAAAAACAAAAACAAAAACAAAAACAAAGCCAAACTCATGATTATTATCACTGATAAAATAATCCAAAACCTGCTTAAACTTGACTTCAATATAGGATATGTGTTTAATAGATGGCTAGTGGTAAGAAAAAAATGGTTCCTTAGAAAACATTGAAGAAAATTACTAAAACAATTTTAAACCTATTACAATTTTTCCAATTTAATCATAAAGGTTTTTTTTTTGGCTAATTTAGTCCTAAAACAATTATGTCAATTTAGTCCGTCCGAACAAATTTGGCTGGTTGGCAT
Organism: Eucalyptus cloeziana; assembly: GCA_014182715.1. Lineage (NCBI taxonomy): Eukaryota > Viridiplantae > Streptophyta > Magnoliopsida > Myrtales > Myrtaceae > Eucalyptus > Eucalyptus cloeziana. The sequence continues at coordinate 34,350,120 of CM024638.1, forward strand.
TGACATGGATGCCGACTGTTCAACCGATGCAGATGTTGCAAGTTTTTAAATAATATTTTAATTATTTGAATTATTTATTAATTTTTTTTCTTTTTTTCTTTCTTCTTTTGGCTAAATTGGCCAGAGGCTAAGGTCGGTGAGGCCTCACTGTTGTAGCGCTAGGCGAGCTTGCCCTCATCGCCGTTGCGACGCTTGGTGAGCTTGCCTGCGATGGCCAAGTCTCGCCCAGCCATGGCGAAGGCGAGCTTGACTTTGCCTATCGACAGCCAGGCCTCGCCGACTATAGCTTTTGGTTGGTCCGACGATTGACTAGAAGAAGAAGAAGATAGGAAGAAATAAAGAAATAAAAATTAATAAAAATCCGAAAAATAAAATATCATTAAAAAATTGCCATGTCGGCATCACTTAGATGGCTAGCACAGGCCAATCAAATTTGGCTAAATGAATTTAATTAACATAATTGCAAAAATGTTTAGCATTGAATTAACAAAAGAATAAAAATTAGGATTGAATTGGAAAAATTGCAATAAATTTAGGATTGTTTTAGTAATTTTCCTTGAACATATTGCAATGACGAATGTTAGACAATACTGCCTTGCTCTCTGACCCCAGGGGTTGTTGGCAGAAATGAGAACACAAAGTCAATGAGTTTGGTGATGCCACGTGATTATTCTATGGGAATTGGGATAAATGACTAGACTACCTCAAATGAGTTCTCTCTTTTATCTTATCTTATTTTATCTTATCTCAAATGAATCTTTAGAGGCTATTGTTGACCGACTTCAACCATGTCACGCATCACTAGTTGCGTAAGCAATGCTTAGATGATCGAGTCATTTTTGGGGACAATCTAATTATGAAATTTTTTGTGATTATTTATAATAAATTTGTTATAAATATACTAGTTCGAGACTTTTCATGATATCTATCCCTTATTATTTCGACCGATATAAGTTATTATATATAGAAAAATATATATATTTTTAAAATTATCCAGATTTTCTCAAGACAAGTGGAGCCCGTGCCCGTCCAGACTCAATGCTCCAATTTACTTAAAAAAAATTTCAAAGTCACGGCCGAAAAGAATCGGACCGAAGAGCAGTGACCCGACACATCTCCGACCCGACCCGAGACCGAGGCCAAGACCGACAGGACAAAAGGGCAAACAGACAAGGGCGGCCACGTCAGTGACGTCTTGATCTTCTCTTCCTCCTCCTCGTCCTCGTCCTCGTCCTCCTCCGCCTCCTCGTTTCGCTTCGCTCGCGCACCTCGTCCTCTTCCTTTTTATGCGTTATACAAAAAGACCCAATCCACCCTCTTCGGCCGCGAACAATATAGTAATGAAAAGCGGCCCACTTGATGAATCCCCTTTCCCAATCGCCTCACCTTGCGTGTCCCTCCCTCTCTCCTCCCATCGCGTTTCGGCGGAAAGTTCGTCCTTCTCCTCCGAGAGGTGAGACCGACGCCCTTCTTTTTCTTCTTGGGTTCTCGAGGGCTGGAGGGTTCGTGGGTAGGGTTTCTTGAAGCCGGGCGTTGGTGGGTTGGTGGGTGTGTGCGGGTTTCTTGATTCTTGCTTTGTGTTTTGAGTCCCGGTGCGGTTGTTGGGTGTTGAGGTTTCTGAGGAGCGGGCTTGATGGATAACGCTGGCTGGAGGCCGCTGATGCCGCCGGCAGGTGGGGACGGAGGAGCCGGGGGCGGCGCTGGAGTTGCGCTCGATGGGGACGACTGGAGGCTTCAGCTGCCGCCCGAATCACGGGAGAGGATCGTCAACAAGATGTGAGTGCCCGCTTCCTTTGCTCGGGTTTTCATCCTTTTTCGTAGGGAAAAAAATGTGGGGTTTTGCGACGGATCGTTGCTTGGGGACGATTCCGAGGGTTTTGCAAATATGGTCATGTTATTAGGTCGAGGCGCGACGTGGATTCTGGGGTAGCTTTAGTCTTGGTTAAGTTTCAATATGGGATTTAGTGGGTATGTAGGCCGGTAGCTCTTGTTACATTGGCGATTATGTAGCATAAGAAGATGGTTGTATTTCTTTCTTGTTTGAAATGGATCATCTTCTTTCACCAGCGGGGTTTATCATAGCATGTGGATGAACATAATTGCAGCAGTAATGCCGTGTGGCTTTCTGGTAGGAGAACAGTTACTGGATGATGGCTGTATGCTCATGACAAAAATTTACTTATCCGGAGCCTTTGGATTTTCAGGAGTCTTATTGCTTGTAGGTTGCGTAATTTTTTATTAATCTCGTTTATATTTAGTTTATATAAGCTCTTACTGGGAGAGATACATGGACGTATCATCTGATTTTCCCTTCTCCAATTCAATATTGTCACTGAAGTAGTAATAGGTGTTGGAGGCCCAAAGGTTTTCCGCAGGAAACCTTTTCTTCACTTACCTTGAGTTGCAATGGGTGAAATCCCACTTGTGCCACCTGTAATAGAAGCCACCTGTAATAGAAGTAGATGCTATTAATGTGTGTGGGTTTAGGTGTCACCAAAGTTTTATAGGTTTGTGAATTCTTATGTGTGTTATTTTGGATCATTTCTCAGTTTGCTTTCTTATTAGGGAGAAAACTATTCAGTAAAGAAAAGGTTTATGTAATAGCATCATTTCTCAGTTGGAACTGGAAGAATTACCGGTGTTTCAAACGTGTGGTGGCATTGTAGTGATGTGCAATGAGAACTCATTCAACTTAGTAGATTGCTTAGTGGGCCAATTTATTGTTTTCGTGCCTGTTTGGTGGTGCAGAGAACGGGGAAGAATGGGTGTTTACAGTGGTGTATGGTCCTGGAGAGGGTAGTGCTGGGAGTTCTTTTGGGGATTGGCTCTCTGATGTTAGATGTAAATGGGGAGTGCCTTCGGTGATTGGGGGAGACTTCAACATGGTATTATGTACACATGAACAGAACAGGATTGGTACTGACATAGCTCGCATCAAATCTTAGACACCATTTGCCTAATTGGCTTGTCGTTGGTAGGTCTAGGGATGGGGAGGGGCTATCCATTTCATGCATTGATTGGTTCCTAGTTTCAACAATATGGGAGGATATCAATCCGAGCTAGATTCAAAAAGTTGTTACCTTGAGTGACCTCCGTCCACCATCCAATTGTGTTAAGGGGAGATAGGTATTAAATGGGGCCCCTCTCCCTTCTGGTTTGAGAATATGTGGCTCACAGTAGAAGATTTCAAGGAGGTAGTTCTTAATTATTAAAAGAATATTTCTTTTATAGGGTATGCCAGCTTCCCTTTTGGTTTGAAGGTATATTCTGAAACAATAAAGTCATGAGAAGTTTGGGGTGGGAAACAGAATTAAAGAGACAATTTAAGAAGTTGAAAAGCTTGACGATAAGGAGACCGGATGACCTTAATGGAGGAGAGTGCTTTAGGAGAATGGAATTGAAAAAAAAAAAAGTCTTACTTTGTTGATTCTAATGGAAGAAACCTCCTGGATACATATTTCTCAGGAGATTTGGTTTGATGAGGGTGACAGAAACATGAAGTCCTTTCGTAAGATGGCCATCGCTCATAGAAGATATAACCTCCTTAGTAAGTTGGAAGTTTTTGGGATGGTTGTTGAAGATGTGGATGCCATGAATGCGTGGTTATGTAGAATTCTATGCTGATTTATACAGAGAGAGATGTTTTGGGAGACCGTAATTTTGGAGGCTTCCCTTGATCCCAATATGGTTGAGATGCTGCAGATGCCTTTTGAAGAGGAGGAGATTAGAAGTGCAGTCTTGGGGTGTAATGGAGATAAGGCACTAGGTCTTGATGGATTTGTGTTGAAATTGTTCAGGAGAATTGGAGAATGTTAGTGAAGACCTTCTAAAGGAGTTCTAGAGTAGGGGGGAAGTTTGTAGATAATCTAAATTGTACATTCTTAGTTATCATTCCTAAGGAGCCTATGGATGTTGAGGACTTTAAGCTAAAAACTTGGTGGGTAGTGTCTATAAGATTTTAGCCATAGTTCTTGCTGGTCATCTGAAAAGGTTCTACCTCACCTTGTGGGACATTTCCAAATTGCTTTTGTGGAAGCTTGCAGGGGTGAGCATTGGACCAGCCCAACCTGGTCGGTCTCGGTTCAATTCCCAAGGGAGTTGGGTTGCTCGTTGGTCCTAGAACCCCTGGACCCTACATTGTTCGGTTGGTCCTCGGTCTTGGGAGTCTAGGGTTGGTCCAACTGGGACCAACCTTGTATATAATATGTAATATATATAAAATATTAACATATTATATATTACATATTTTTGTCTACTCTAAACCCTAGCGTCTCTTTTCTTATGCAATTTAGTTTGCCATGTAAAGTAAAAAGCAGAAAGAAACCTAATCCTAATTCGACCGAGAAAAATAGAAACCCTCTTTGCTCGCCTTGGCCTTGTGGCTTGCCTTTGTTCACTCACCTCGCTGCTCAACTCACGTGCCTTTGGCCTCTCCTCGCTTGCCTCGTGTTCTTTTTATGGTCTATTACTTTTAGCAAGTGTGGAATTTCTATTATTACTTTATTTTATATTTATGTTTGATATATACTGACATTCATAGTTTGATTCTTCAATGGTGCATTGTTATTGGAATTGTAATTGAAATAGCATGTTTATCCTTTCCATGAATAAAATAAAAATAATCAGTTGGTCCTGGGTTGATCCTAGAACTGGATTGAACCAATAGGGTCAGTCCGGTCCTTGTTCCTAGGTTCAACAGGGTAGGTCCTCAGTCTAAAAAATTGGGGACCAAAACTATACGGGTTGGTTCCTGGATTAGGTGCTGGACCAGTCCAGCCCGGATTATGCACACTCCTAAAAGCTTGTCACACATTGGATGCTATTCTTATTGCTAATGAGGCAGATGATTGTCTTGAGGAAAGAAAAGCAGGAGTGATTTGCAAATTCGACGTGGAGGAGGCCTATGATCACGGATCATGGGAGTTTTTGATGTATGTGTAAAGAAGAATGGCTATTGGTGACCGATGGTGTAGATGGATTTTAAGATGCATTTCTTCATTGACTTTCTTGGTTATGGTGAATGGCAGTCAAAGCTGTTTCTTCAAGTGTTCTATAGATTTAAGGCAGTCCTCTGTCACTTTTATTTTTGTGTTGGATATGGAAGTGTTGAGCAAGATGCTGATTAAAGCTACCAGTTAGATTAGTGGTTTTACGGTTGACAATACTTGTAATGAAGATTCCATAATTCCTTTTTCATTTCCGGATGATGCCATAATTTTCTTGGAGGATGACATCAAACAAATTTTGCACTTGAGAAGCATACTGTTATGTTTTGAGGCTGTCTTGGAACTGAAAGTGAATTTGGGGAAAAAGTGAAATAACTCCTTTGAGCGAGAATGTAAATTTGCAAGAACTGTCTCGGATTCTTGGTCGTAAGGTTGCCAGCATACCTATAAAGTACTTGGGGCTGCAGTTGGGATCCACTTACAAAGCAAAAGCTGCATGGAATCTAATGATACAAAGATTTGGAAAGAGTTTAATCTGGTGGAAGATGGCTTATTTGTTCAAGGGAGGTAGACTTATGTGGACGAAGTGTGGGCTTTCTAATCTTCTGGTTTGCTTTCTTTATTTGTTTCCAATCCCTATTTCAGTGGCAAAAAGACTTGAGAGTGTACAAAAAAAGTATTTTTAGGGAGGGATGACAATCCGAGATTTCATTTAGTTAATTGGAGTATTGTAACACAATCATTTGCTTCTTTTCTTTTGGGGGGTTGGTTGGGGGTTAAAGTCATTGGTTCTTGTATATAAAGCTTTGCTTGTACAATGGTTGTGGAGATTTAATGGGGAGAAAACTAGCCCTTGGAAAGAGAAAAAGGGGGAGGGGGGGTTTTACTCGTTGCAAAGTTTGGCTTGGAAGATACTGAGTGGATAACAAAATCTAATGGAGGAACACATGGAGTCAAGCTTTGGAAGCACATTAGGTAAGGATGGGATGCTTTCGAAAAGACTTTCTATTAAAGTGGGAAGTGGTAGGCATACTATATTGCGGGGTGACATGTGGTGTGGAGACACTGCTTTCAAAGACTTATTCCCGGATGTGTGTGCACTAGAAACAAGAGAGCTAGGATGGCTGATTGTTGGAGGACTGACAACAGAGAAATGGTGTGGTAAATTAATATCTTAGATAGGGCTCAAGATTAGAAGCCCGAAGCTTTCTTGAATATTTTTGAGTTATTGTATCGAGTGATATTAGATGTGAGGATGATAGGCTGTGGAGGAATTGTTGTACCTCTGGAACTTTTTCTGTCAAAGCCTACTATTCTGATCTCTTTTCTACTCAGATGCAATTACAACAGAGCACACTCTGCCCATGGATATCTATTTGGAAAGTCAAGTTTCCATTGAAGGATTCATTTTGTGCTTGGCAAGCTACTTGGGGATGTATTCTTACTTCAGATAATCTTTAGAAGCGAGGAAAAATACTAGCTAATAAGTTTTTTTTGTGCAAGACTAAACAAGAGAGCATGAATCATTAATTTTTACAATATAGCTGGACTAGAAAGATTTGGGCTATAGTTTTTGCAATTTTAGGAGTAAATTAGTTGACCTTAGGCATAGTATGACATGAACTTTGGGCTTGGAGAGGGACTTTCAGTTCGTGTGTCATAAAGAAAATATTACTAAATTTATTCCTCTACTTGGTTTTTTAGCTCATTTGGAGATAAAGGAAAAAAAAGAGCATTTCAAGGAGTTGAATCCTCGTTAAAATTTTTTAGGGATGATTTTGGTATAGCGGGAAAGTTCAATGTCACACATGGTTTGGTGGAAATGCTAGAAATAGTCTTTGTGCATTATATTGTTTATGTGTGTCTTCTGTTTTTAGCCATTTTGTTAGGGGTGGTACCCCCTTGGTGCTTCTTAATGAAATCTTATTTATCATTGACAAGAAAATGATTGGCCAGAAATAATCGCAGCTGAAGTGCAAATCTCTTTTGATATGCAGAATGGAGACTTTGAAGAGACATCTTCCCGTTTCTGGTCCAGAGGGTTTGCGCGAACTCAATAAAATTGCCGTGAGGTTTGAGGAAAAAATTTATGCTGCTGCAGTAAGCCAGGTATTATATGATGTCCATGTCCACCATTTGCATTTCATTCTCTTCAATCTTATCTTTGATAGCATTTTATGAAGTTGCCCGGGAGGTAGTGCTTACTTATTCTGTATCAAGTATCTATGTGGATAGAGGATGCGTAAACAAACCAGATAGGCTTGTGCTTAAAATTTTTTGGAAAGCATTCTTTTATTGAGAATTTCTATGATGCGTGCATTTATATAGTAAGTGGAACTGTTTAAATATTTAAATTTAGCTTTGCACCAGAGATATCAGGTTTGTTCAGTGCTGTGATATTGTGCTGAGTTTTAAGTTATAGTTTCAAATCGAAATCTACTTTATTTTCTTTCTAATTTGATTATTTAATTAGTTGGTCTATTATGAAGTGATTTAGTGACTTCTGCTTCCTTTACCTTTTAGTCTGATTATTTAAGGAAGATATCTCTGAAGATGTTGACAATGGAGACAAAGTCTCAGAGTACCGTACCTAATGCTTCACCATCCAACTCTGCAGGGAATAGCAGTGAGGACTCCGGTACGACTTAAGTTCCTGTTACTTGATACCATTGATATGGGAATTGGAATTTCTGTTTTGTTATCCCTTTGTATAGTTACGTATATATATATTTCCTCTTACACAATTTTTCATTCATGTGCTTGCACTATTATTATTATTATTATTATTATTATTTTTATTATTATTATTATTATTATTATTTTGATTCATTGTTTTTGAGCGACTTAAGTCCTAAAATTTTTTATGATAGAGCATTTGAGTCCTAAAACTTTCATTGTGTGCAGTTAAGTCCTAAAATTTGTGATAGTCATCTTAGCTCTTTTATGTTTTAGTGGACGGAAAATCTACATGACGTTTTATTTATTAATGGCCACATAGGATTAAAAGATAATAAAAAAAGTCATGGCATCTTCCTTCCACTTAAAATTGACAGAGTTAATGGAATGAATCAAGTGTATTCAATTGCAAGTATTGTGACTTGAATGCACAAAATGAAAGTTTTAGGACTTAAGCACATTAGCATAACAAATTTTAGGACTGGCCCTGGAATTGTCCTCTTTTTGGGCTTTACATGGTACGCATTTATATACCCATGACAAGCCGTGCTGCTTATTTATAGGGCAAATGCTCCACTGGCACATGGAATTTTTGGTGGATTTTCATTTTAGTACCCCAAAGTTAATTTCTTTTTGCCATTCTTGCTCATTTGTAACCTCAAATACACATTAATACCATGGGCAGTGGCACATTTGAATTTCTTTGTTTCATTTCTAACTTATCGATTTAAGAACTGTAAGATCTTGGTTGTTTGCTTCATAGAATCAGATATGCATCTGTGAAGAACAAGTTCAACTATAAAGGGCCAAACACTTGCATATTTTGTAACTTCCTCCCACTTCTTTGCCTCAAAATTTCTTTTTTAAAAGTGAGTTTCTCCTTATGGCGTCAAAAGATGCATGTTTGCAAAAGATAATTCACTTTATTCTTCTTTTTTTTTTTAATAAGATTTCCAGATCAATTCAAGTACATGAACTTCACAGAGATTTTTATTTAGTACTTGCCGAAAAGAAAATGAGTGAGTGATTGTTTGTCTGTTTTTGCGTATCCATTATCCATCTAGTATCACTTGCTCAGAAAGTTTCAAGTTAAAGTAATTAAAGGTCATCGTCGGGGTGCATCTATCCCTCTTTCCTTCAATCTTTTTGTGCTATTTGCATTTACTGCTGCTATGCATGTATGATCCAGTTTCTTGATGCACTAACATAACTTATATATATTGTATGTCACGTTATGCATCCACAAATTCAAAGCCAAAGCCAACCAATTCCTAATTCCTTAGCTGTGGATCAGCCTCAAGCAAATCAACAGTAGTTAGTTTGAAATACTCAGAATAATTGTTCCTCCTGGAGTTAAGGCTTCAGCCTGGTTTGGCCTGCCCATTAATCAAATAAGTTAGCCTCCACTCCTCTAATCAAATCTCTCCCTCTCTCTCTTCCTCATTTTCTCTCCCGCTCGTTTCTCTTCTGCAATTTTTTCTGCAAATTCTCATACTCCAATGGATTTCATTGCTCTCTCGCTCTTCCATTCTTTGTAACGCCTCCGTTCTCTAAGTAGCTCAAGCTTTCCTCTAGGGTTTTCGATCTCAATCCTTCACATGCTATCTCTCAATTCGCTTTTCATTTTTTTTTTTTTTGAAGGAAAGCCAGGAGACTTTTTAGGGTTTAGTTACTTTCCTTATGTGTTGATAAGAGTTTATATAGTCCTCTTGTAACATTTGTTGCCAACCTTACTCTTCATCATCATCAGCAGGCAAACGTGCTCGATTACATGCTTCCAATCAAGTTGAAAGCCGAAACTCAGTGGATCACATCAGCCAATTGCCCGACGCCATAATCCTTCATATCTTCTCCTTCATGACCACAAAAGACGCCATCAAAACCAGCGTCTTGTCCAAGAGATGGCGTTCCACTTGGACTTCTAATCAGTATATGAGTTTCTCTTTGCCCCCCGGCAGTAGCCGGAAATGCAAGGGCTTCATCAATTTCGTTGACTCGGTGCTGTTACGCTGCACCGCAATTAAGGCAAAAAGATTCCTCTTTGATGCTCCTTGTCTCGCCTTGATGCAATCAAGTCTTGATAGGTGGCTCCAGTTTGCCATCGAGCACGGCATTGAAGAGGTATCAGTGAGTCTGCATGACTGGCGCCACAAAGTTTATGTGTTGCCACGAATCTTGTTTAGCTGCACAACGCTGGTGAGTTTGCGTGTGTCCCAATGCTGTTTTTCAGTGTTCGGCACTGTGAATTGGTGTTCGTTGAAGACATTGCGCATTGAACATACGGAGTTGAACGATGGTGCGATGGTGAGAGTTTTGAGTGGCAGCCCTGTTCTAGAGTTCCTTGAGTTGAAAAGTTGCCTGGGCGTCAAGCACATCGTGATTGAATCAAAAAGTTGTAAAGAGTTGGTGATTGATTCTCATGAGTTTGGTGATGATGAAGGTTTGACGTTGAAAATTTCAGCACCTCATCTTCTCAAATTGCGCCTGTTGGGCAATTCTCAAGGGGGAGAGTTCAGACTAGATGAAGTATCCTCCGTGATTGAGGCTGAGTTAAATTTCGACATGGAAGGCTTTGCAGCTGATGATGGTGATCTTGTTAGGGGGCTTCTCAAGAGGCTGCATCATGTCCCGAAATTGGTGATGGGGAGCTGGTGCCTTCAGGTGTGAGCTGATTTTTTTACCCCTGTTATTTCTGGTTCAAGTTGCGGACATACATTACACATTCTGCCATTTGCTTAGGATAAATCGTGATATTGTTCATTGGTGCTTGATGATACCGTGCTCATAAATTGTTATTTTAGAGAAACGATGTCATTGTATGGAGCTTTAAAGGAATTTTTGCTGGACAAGACTTTTTTCCTTCTCATAATAGAACTTTACACATTATAAGCTAATATTACCTTTATGAGTCCAGCATTACATTGACTTAGATAAGACTAAAATCCGATGTCCTCGTTTGCTCATTTGTTTGGTCCGTTGGCTATTGTGAGAGGCTGTTGGAATTGCAAGCATGTCTTACGTTTGATGTACTTTAGTGATTCAAGAAAGTAAAAGTAATCAGTTTCTGCTTCTTCCACCATGATGATGTGCTTAGGCGCTGTCGTTAACAGAGGCGAGAGAAGAGTTTCTTCCAACCTTAGAATGTCGGCATCTGATACTACTCGGCGCAGCAGGCCATGAGGGAGTTCCTGTTATAGCGGAAATACTCGAAAGTACGCCACGCTTGGAGAAGTTGTTCTTACAAATGACTCGCACACTCAATTCCATGGTACATAACCTAGAACTCTCTTGGTTAATTTACCACCAGATTTGCTTGAACATATGTAGATCCTGAGTCCCCATATAAACCTGTCTTTTCTGTTCTTCTCGTGATTGAAAATCATTTTTGTACCTTTATCCTTATAATTGACATTTTGGATTCTCAAAATTAATTTATATTTCTCTTGGTGTAGTAAATGCTATTTTATATTATTAAATCTTGATATTTGTCTCATCTAGTTCTACATGTGTATCTCCTCCTTAGTCATGATGTTCTATATCTGCAGACTGTGTCCAATGCGGAGAGTGTAGGCCGTGGTGACTTTGATGGAGAAGAATTTTGGAATTCTGCAAAGTGGAGGATCTACCAGTGTTTGATGCATCTCAAGCATGTTGAGGTTGTTGATCGCGGTAGCAATTCGCTGGCATGGGAACCTGTTCTTTCCCTGCTCAAGTTTCTCCTCCAGAATGCACTCTGGCTGGAAAAAATAGTGATCGATAGTACCAATTCCAAATCGTCCCAGGCAGTTGATCCATGGGGCCTGCTTGAAGTGGCCAGGATTCTTCTATCGCTCCCGAAGTGTTCCCCTAGTGCAAAGGTCATTCTAAGGTATCCTTCCCAAGGAAGTCCGTCTAAACATGTGCGTAAATCCTGATTATTTCATCGACACCAATGATGTCTTTTCCTCTGTTTTGTACCTTTACATTTATAGGAGATGTGATTGAATGCAACTCCCGGGGCAGGAATTTGAAATAAAACTTGCCCTTTCTGTATGTTCAACTGGAAACTTTTAGCTCAGCTTAATATTGTTTCATGAAGTTACAATGCATGTCTGTCTCAGAATGCAGCTAATGAGGTTGATTACCTAGGTGAATAACACAGGTTCACAGGCACTTAACTCTTGTCTTGCACCAACATCCCAAAAGTTTTACAAAGCGCAGCATCATCCTTTGAAATACACTGTCTTTGTGGACTGAACCAGAGGAATCCACATTCTCACTCAATGATTCATGGATGTGCGAGAGTTGGATTATAGTTGTGAGATTTATGTCATGAAAGAACAAGTTTGTTGGTAAAAGGTTGTGATTGAGTTACTAACATTAGTTTGACCAAAAGAATTACTAATTATTGTTTGATTATCCAAAAAAATTACTAATTAGTCTTTGATTATTTCCGAATTTTCAACTCCTGTAATAAGTTACCAAAATCTATATACATAATTTGCAGTTTTAGAGTTATATCTCCACTCTTGTATCAAATTACCAATTCTGATTTGAAAGATTTACCAACCATCTCCATTTGAGATACCGAATAATTTGAAGATACCAAATCTTATTGGATTGACTGATAAATATCTTTGTGATTGTTTTCAAATTATTAACTTTTAATTTCGTAACTTTTATACGATTGTTTACCTTTGCTTTATGTTATCAACTTTTTTCTTCGTAACCTTTATTTGATTGTTTCCAAATCACCCTCTTTTTTTTTTTTTTTTTTTATTTCCAATACATACCAATCTTTTAAGGCTAAAGTTTTTATCGAATTATCAATCTTCATTTAAGCGAGTCACCAATTTTTCTCCAGTAAGTTACCAATTTGTTGAAGGTTATTAATTTTTACTTGTTTGACTTATCAAAATTTATTCTTTTTTTTTTTTTTTTTGTTCGGTTATCTAAGTTTATTCGATCGTCTTGAAAATAAATAAGTACTTATTTGATTGTTTCTGAATTTTTATAATAACTAACTAATCTATTTGCGTAACTTACTGATGTTTTAAACTGAACAACTCTTATATCAAATTGCCAACCTTAAATTGAAAACCGAACCAAATGCATCACGTGTACTTGTGATAAGGGAGTCTGTCGAAACAATAATTTACTATAACTTTAGCATTTTGGGAAGATCTCCGACAGCCTTTTTGCAGCTGAATCACATCATGAAAGCCCCAAAGATCATGAGGGTCGGTGGGTACTCGTCGAGGCGATGTCCTTAATTCAATGTTGATTATCATCTTTCTCCAATCCAATTGCCTCCTGAAGAAGAAACTTAGCCAGATCGAGCAAAAGTTTTGATTTCTCATCGTCAAATTCCAACTCGACAAATTCAACCCTTTCAAGATGATTTGCCAGACAATAGAACTCCTTCTGTGAGCGCCAGAATTGCTTCTCATCAAAGGGGCAAAGCTTCGAAAAATCCCTGTTCTTGAACTGAAAACACACATGGACGGTGACTTTTTCGGAGCTAATTAAGAGAAATTATAACGTAGCAGTGATATTAAGTACAAGAAGAAAATGTAAAACACACAAGCTTGTTTGATCTGGTACGATACATCTTAAGTTCTCATAGACCCAAATGGATCAATGATCACATCCTTTGCTACTGAACAATCGACGTTTTTCTTAAGAGAAGGCCAGTCGATGATAGCATCCCCTGAAAGATGACATCCAGATACTGGCAAGCTCACCAGCGATGCGCAATCGCACGAGGTTCGATGTAACTCGTGAGACAGGCGTTCAGAGCCCAACGAAGCATCTTCAGCGATGATGACATTAGCATCGAGATGGAACTTCTCTGTCTTAGAAGCAGTGCAGAGACTCAGTGCCCTGTCGATCTCGCTGATGACAATAGCATCGAGTTGGAACCTCTCTATCTTAGAAGCAGTGCAGAGTCTCACCGCTCTGTCGATCGAAGGAACAACGCCCTAAGGGGAGAGAGATCGATGTATGGAGTGGAGGTCCGAGCGAAACGCCATTGCTCGGACAGCACGCTGGTCTTGACCATGTCTTTGAAGGGCAAGAAGTAGAAGATGCGGTGGATTATGACGTCCCGCAAGCGGCTGATGTGATCAACCTCCTTTGCCGCATACGCCATCTCCACGTTGATGTTTAAGGTGCCTATGATAAAATTTTTACTTCTCTATTTTTTCTGTTTCTTAAAACAGGTTTTTCTAGATTTTTATTCCAGAAAAGAAAGACCACCCTTCCATTTGGAAGGGGAGGTTTGATTTTCTATTTCTGGAATAGATTTCTATTCCAGAAATAGATTTGAAGAAGAAATCAGAGGTTAAAACTTCTCAATTTTTGAAATAGAAATTGAGAAATCAATTTTTATTTTAGAAATTTTGCCATGCGCATCCTTAGAGTCCTAAAGAAAATAAGACAAAGCGTTTGTGGTGGCCCAACCCTAATTAGGGTTGTATGATATATCTTTATAGGAGTGACTAATGTACATATAGACACATAATTATAGAAATATCTCACGATATATATAAATTACACATTAATACTTCCCGCCACGAATGGATTTTGAGGACCTGGAGGGGTTTATGAAGGTGTTGGTGGATTGACATGAAAGCCAAATCAGACCATCGAAATACATACAAATCAGATTTTGGATATTATTGTCATGAGATTTTGAACATTGGTCATAGTAAAATAAAGGAAAGATTTTAATTCTATGTTAATCTCTTTGTTAACCTTACTTGACACACCAACCGATAAAGCATACACAAACATGCACATGAACGTTAGATACATGAAAAAAAAGAAAGTGACTTGGGTTATTTTAGTAAATCAATCCAATTTATGGTAGTATGATAAAATTAGAAGTAATTTTAAATCTTTGAGAAACTTTGTGACGAGTGTATGATATTTTAAGTAATGGGGGTGACTTGTGTTATATGCGTATTAAAGTGCTATCTTCAAATGATCTTTTTGTCAATGATTTAGTATATACTTTTGCTATTCGTCTTGCAGTGGGCAAGTTTTTATACTCTTGGGCCGAAATATGAAATTGAAAAACGCTTTTAATGTCCTTTGTAGTATAGGGAGATTGAAGATTTATTTATTTAATCGAAAGTTTTAACTCCAAAGTAGTTAGCATTATCACACCCAATCAAAACAATCTTAGTTAGATTATATGCCTCCTCCAAGATCAAGCAAAACCAATAAAAAAGAAAACGGTGCGTTTTTTTTTTTACTATTATTATAATTGTAAAGGATACTGTATAGTCATTATTTGAATCCAAATTGATTAATATCGGTAATTTGAGGGGGGAAAATACTCAATATATAGTGCAGAAGCATCTACAACTTTTATTTATATGCGTGTGTTAGAATAATTTATGTACAGCACATTATTTCTTTGATACAAAAATTGAATATATATTTGCTTTCTTTCACACATTTTCTATTTCCTCCGCCATAACATTACTAATTAAGAATCATAACGAAAAATTTGTATTATTTGTTAATGGAAAGAAGTTATTGACAACATATGAAGAAACTTGTACAAATATATACGGAAATAAAGCAGTGTTGCAAATTTTGAATTATCTTTGCAAATTAACCGATTCGTTCTGACGTTTCATTCTTCTTTTCTTTTGTGGTTACCTGGAGAAAGCATGCTATGTAAAGCCGATATCGCATAGCACGCTTGCGTGGTATCATCAATGAATTGAATATCCTTATTCAGCTTACTTTCGAAGGTCATGAAGGAAAAATTACATAAAAATTCTAAATCTATAGAACTTCTATCAACTCTGTAATAAATATTTTAAAATGGACAATTTAGTCATTGAATTTTTTAAAATTCGTCAATGTAGTCCATCCAACAAATTTTGACTGAAAATTATTGGCATTGATGTCGCCTGTCCTACATGGCATAACCTGCATTCACGTGAACAAATATTTTAATATTTTTTTTTGAAATTTTAATTAATTTTATCATTATTTTGTTATATTTTTTTTTCTTTTCATTTTCTTTCTTCCTCTACCAATCACTAGGCCTAGGCGATGGCTGGCAATCGGGCACAAGTAATGACTAGCGAGGATTGCCCTTGCTGGTTTCAAGCTAGGTCGCCCTCGCTTGGATCTAGATGGGGGCTGCACGGAGGTGACCCGGATTCTTCTATCACACCCAAAAGTGTTCTCCAAGCACGGAAGTCATTTTTAGGTATCCGTCCCAAGGATGTTCGTCTAAATGTGTGCATAAATACTGATTTTTTCGTCAACACGGATGACTTTTCCTCTGTTAAGTACCCCCTCAGCTCAACATCCACAGGAGATGTGATTAAATGCATTAGAAATATTTAGGCATCTCCCATAGATACTTAGGATATTTCTTATGATTTTCTATATCTATTTTGATGTCAAAATTTATAGATTCGAGGGAAAATTCCAAAAAGAGCCCCAAGTGTCCTCATTTTCTTACATAAGAGTTTAAAGTAAACCTTATTTCAAATAAGGATATGTAGTTATACTTGTTTCAAATAAGAGCTTAATCAAGGATATTTTCATCATTTTTTCTTTTTTCCTTCCTTTTTTTTTTTTTTTCTTTTTTCCTTTTTTCTAGTTCTTCTTCCTTCTTCACCTATGGCTAATCGGCCATTGGCAATGCCCACAAAAGGCTAAGTGAGGGTCGCCCTCAATTGATTCGGCGAGGTTCGCCTCGCCTTTTGATGAGGGATGGCCTCGCCTTGGGGGAGAGGTCGCCCCTTGTGGGTGTCAGTGAGGTCGACCCTCTCCAGCCCCAGGCAAGGGCTTGACACCCATCGCCGCAGTAGTCGAGCCCTCACTAGCTCCTGTCGACGATGGGTGTCAAGCCCTCGCTGGCCTAGGCGAGGGCTTGCAAGCCGACCCTTGCTAGATTTGGCGAGGGTGGCCTTGCCCGTAGCCGGTGAAGGCTAACCTCATTGACGGCTCGCAAGGGTGGCCCTCGCTGGATCGAGGGAAGGTGACCCTCACCCAGCCCTCTGCAAGCATTGTTGGGGGCTGGCTGGCCACCGGCGAAGAAGGAAGAAGGAATAGAAAAAAAAAGGAATGAAAGTAAAAAAAAGGAAAATGACGAAAATGTCTTTACCAAGCTCTTATTTGAAACAAGTATAATCATTTCAGCCCTTATTTGAAACAAAATTCATTTTGGGTTCTTATTTTAAAAAAATGAAAGTATTTTGAACCCTTTTATGAAATTTTCCCTAGATGCTCCAATTTACTTAAAAATTTCAAACTCACGACTGAAAAGAATCAAGCCGAGGAGGTCAAGACCGACCCGACCCCAGACCAAGAATGACAAGACAAGGTGGCCATGTCAGTAACGGCCAATCTTCTTCATCTTCTCTCCCTCCTCCTTCTCCACTTGCTTTGCTCTGTACATTGAGTCATCGCCCACCTCGTCTGCTCTTTTTATGCATTAAACTCCAAAAACTTAGGCATTGTTTGGTAACTATTTAAACAGTGTCTAATTCTGATTTTTTGTTCCCAGAATTAATGTGGGAATAGAATCGCATTTGGTAAAATTTTTGTTTTCAGGAACAGTTTTGGACAAGAATTAAGAATAAAAAAAAAATGTGATTCTCGGCTTGGGAATCAAAAAAAGAATTAAAACAATGAAATTTTTCTTCTTCCCTTTCGCCATCCCGTGACCGCCGTTCGCTGCCATTCGCCGCCACCCGCCACCGGTTGCCGTCCGTCGGTCCGGCGAGCTCATCAGAGGCTCACCAGGCTAGAGTGAGGTCCGGCGAGCTCGCTAGAGGCAAGCCTAACCATCGGCGAGAGTCAACCGATGAGGGCTGGCCTCGCCGAGGGCTGGCGACGTTCCGGTGAGGTCTACGGCCCTCGTCTGCGACGACCGGCCATAAGATGAAGAAGAATAGGAGAAAAAGGAAAAAAAGGAAAAAAATTAAAAAAATTATTTAAAAATTTTAAAAAAATGATTTGGAATAGAATCAATAAGCGACGGTGCAAACTCTCCCTTCCAGAATCAGAAATTTTAGACAATTACCTAACACATTTTTTTATTTAGAATCGGTTCTCAAAATAAAATAAAAAATAATTATTTCTAGTCGGAATTTGTTCCCGGAATATAGTAATGAAAAGCGACCCACTTGATGGATTCTCTTGCCCAATCGCCTCACCTTGCGTCTCCCTCTCTCTCTCCCTCCCATCGCATTTCGGCGGAGAGTTATTCCTTTTCATCCAAGAGATGAGACCGACGCACCCTTCTTTTTGGGTTCTCGAGGGGGGGAGGACTTTTGGGTATGGGTTCTTGAAGCCGGGCGTTGGTTGTGCTGGGGTGGGTGGGTGTGTGTGCTGGTTGTGCCAGGTGGCGGGGGAGGAGGCGGGGGCGCTGGAGGCGCGCTTGATGGGGGCGACTGGAGGGCTCATCTGCCGCCCAACTCACGGGAGAGGATCGTCGACAAGATGTGAGTGCCCGCTTCCTTTGCTTGGGCTTTTACAGTTTCCGTGGGGAAAATGTGGGGTTTTACGATGGATCGTTGCTTAGGGACGATTCCCAAGGGTTTAGCAAATATGGTCATGTTATTAGGTCGAGGCACGACATGAATTCTGAGGTAGCTTTCGCTGTAATGTTTTCTAGTTGGATAGTTTAAGTCTTGGTTAATTTTCAATATGGGATTTAAAGGATATGTAGGCCGGATGCTCTTGTTACATTGGTGATTATATAGCAAGATGGTTATATTTCTTTCTTTATTGAAATGGATTGTCTTCTATTACCAGGAGGGCTTACCATAGTATGTAGATGAACATAATAGCAGAAGTAATGCTGCGTGGCTTTCTGGTAGGAGAACAGTTACTGGAAGATGGCTGTCATGCTCATGACAAAAATTTACTTATCGGAGCCTAAGGATTTTTAGGCGAGATACATGGACGATCATCTGATTTTTCCTTCTCCAATTCAATATTGTCAATAAAGTCGTAATAGGTGTTGAAGGCCCAAAGGTTTTCCACAGGAAACCTTTTCTTCACTTACCCTGAGTTGCAATGGTTAAACTCTCACCTCTGCCACCTGTAATAGAAGTAGATGCTATTAATGTGTGTGGGTTTAGCTGTCACCAAAGTTTTATAGTTTTGTGAATTCTTATGTGTGTTATTTTGGATCATTTCTTAGTTGCTTTCTTATCTGGTAGAAAGCTATTCATAATTTGTTGAACGATATGCAAATTCTACTGGATCTTTTTATCTGTTGTCCACTGGGTTTTTTTGACTATATTAGGATTATGTAATTTCAGCTCTGTTATTCATTGGATTTTGTGATCATCTCCGGCAAACCTTTTCTTTTGACCTTTCATCCTTTTCTTACCCTCTCCCAACTCCTGACCCTCTTCCAGCTCTTGACCCTCTGTTTTCCAGCTCCGGCAACCTCCTTAACCTCCATTGAGCACCATGAACTCTGGTGAGCCTTTGATGAAGGCCCCATTAGCTATGTAGGCTCTTTTCCTCTTCTTTTCTCCGCTGTTAGCTTTCTCTGAGACGTTGAAGACTCTTTCCCTCTTTATCTTCTTTGCCGTGTAAGTGTTGAGGCTGGTTTTGTCGTAAGAGACCTATAGGGGTAAAGGGGTTTTTGTGGAATGACAATCTTTTGAGCTTGTGTTAGAGGCCAAATAGGAGGACTTGTTAAGAGCAACGGAGTACGCCAGATGGAGGAGATTGTTGATATACCTCTCTATTGAGAACTTGAAATGGTGGATGGATTACCATGCAGTTGTAGAACCTGGTAAAATGGGTGTACGGGGAATTAGATGCTGTAGTTGGAACTGGAAGAATTACCGGTGTTTTAAACGTGTGGTGGCATTGTAGTCATGTGCAATGAGAACTCATTCAACTTAGTAGTTTGCTTAGTGGGCCAATTTAGTGTTTTGTGCCTGTTTGCTGGTGCAGAGAATGGGGAAGAATGGGTGTTTACAGTGGTGTATGGTCCTGGAGAGGGTAGTGCTGGGAGTTCTTTTGGGGATTAGCTCTCTGATGTTAGAAGTAAATGGGGAGTGCCTTCGGTGATTGGGGGAGACTTCAACATGGCATTATGTACACACGAACAGAACGGGATTGGTACTGACATAGCTTGCATGAGGGAACTTCAGCAAATCTTAGATACCATTTGCCTAATTGGCTTGTCGTTGGTAGGTGGGGGATATACTCAGTCCAGGGACGGGGAGGGGCTATCCTTTTCATGCATTGATCGGTTCCTAGTTTCAACAATATGGGAGGATATCAATCCGAGCTAGATTCAAAAGTTGTTACCTTGAGTGACCACTGTCCACCATCCAATTGTGTTAGAGGAGATAGGTATTAAATGGGGCCCCTCTCCCTTCCGGTTTGAGAATATGTGGCTCACAGTAGAAAATTTCAAGGAGATAGTTCTTAATTATTGGAAGAATATTTCTTTTAGAGGGTATGCCAGCTTCCCTTTTGCTTCGAAGGTATATTCTGAAACAAAAAAGTCATGAGAAGGTTGGAAATGTGGAAAACAAAATTAAAGAGACAATTTAAGAAGTTGAAAGGCTTGACGATAAAGAGACCGGATGACCTTAATGAAGGAAGAGCGCTTTAGGAGAATGGAATTGAAAAAAAAACTGTTACTTTGTTGATTCTAATGAAAGAAACCTCCTGGATACATATTTCTTGGGAGATTTGGTTTGATGAGGATGATAGAAACACGAAGTCCTTAGATGGCCAATGCTCATAGAAGACATAACTTCCTTAGTGAGTTGGAAGTTTTTGGGATGGTTGTTGAAGATGTGGATGCCATGAGTGTGTGGTTATGTAGAATTCTATGCTGATTTATACAGGGAGAGATGTTTCAGGAGACTGTAATTTTGGAGGCTTCCCTTGATCCCAATATGGTTGAGATGCTGCAGGTGCCTTTTGTAGAGGAGGAGATTAGAAGGGCAGTCTTGGAGTGTAATGGAGATAAGGCACTAGGTCCTGATGGATTTGCGTTGAAATTATTCAGGAGAATTGGAGAGTGTTAGTGAAGACCTTCTAAAGGAGTTTCAGAGTAGGGGGGAAGTTTGTAGATAATCTAAATTGTACATTCTTAGTTATCATTCCGAAGGATCCTGGTGCGACGGATGTTAAGGATTTTCAGCCAAAAACTTGGCGGGTAGTTTCTTGCTGGTCATTTGAAAAGGTTCTACCTCACCTTGTGGGACCTTTTCAAATTGCTTTTATGGAAGCTTGTCAAACATTGGATGTTATTCTTACTGCCAATGAGGCGGATGATTGTCTTGAGGAAAGAGAAGCAGGAGTGATTTGCAAATTTGACATGGAGAAGGCCTATGATCATAAATCATGGGAGTTTTTGTTGTATTTTTAAAGAAGAATAGCCATTGGTGACCAGTGATGTAGATGGATTTTAAGATGCATTTCTTCATCGACTTTCTTGGTTATGGTGAATGGCAGTCCAAGTTGTTTCTTCAAGTGTTCTAGAGATTTAAGGCACTCCTCTGTCACTTTTGTTATTTGTGTTGGATTTGGAACTGTTGAGCAAGATGCTGATTAAAGCTACTGGTTAGATTAGTGGTTTCACGGTTGACAATGCTTGTAATGAAGATTCCATAATTCCTTTTCATTTGCAGATGATGCCATAATTTTCTTGGAGGATGACATCAAACAAATTTTACACTTGTATGTTTTGAGGCTGTCTTGGGACTGAAAGTGAATTTGGGAAAAAAGTGAAATAACTCCTTGAGCGAGAATGTAAATTTGCAAGAAATATCTTGGATTCTTGGTTGTAAGGTTGCCAGCGTACCTATAAAGTACTTGGGGTTGCAGTTGGGATCCACTTACAAAGCAAAAGCTGCATGGAATCTAATGATACAAAGATTTGAAAAGAGTTTAAGAGGGTGGAAGATGGCTTATTTGTTCAAGGGAGGTAGATTTATGAGGATGAAGTGTGGGCTTCCTAATCTTCTGATTTGCTTTCTTTATTTGTTTCCAATCCCTATTTCAGTGGCAAAGGGACTTGAGAGCATACAAAAAAGTTTCTTTGGGGAGGGATGACAACCCAAGATTTCATTTAGTTAATTGGAGTATTGTAACACAATCAGTTTCTTTTTTTTTTTTTTTTTTTTTTTTTGGGGGGAGGTGGGGTGGGGTTGTGGGGAGAGGGGGAGGGTTGGGGGTAAAGTCATTGGTTCTTGTATACAAAGCTTTGCTTGTACAATTGTTGTGGCGATTTAATGGGAAGAAAACTAGCCCTTGAAGGGGGGGTACTCGTTGCAAAGTTTGGTTTGGAAGATACAGAGTGGATAACAAAATCTGATGGAGGAACACATGGAGTCAGGCTTTGGAAGCACATTAGGCAAGGATGGGATGCTTTTGAAAACAGACTTTCCATTAAAGTGGGAAATGGTAGACATACTATTTTATTTTTGTGCAAGACTAAAGAAGAGATCATGACTCATTAAGTTTTACAATGTTGCTGGACCAGAAAGATTTGGGCTACAGTTTTTGCAATTTTAGGAGTAAATTGGTTGACCTTAGGCACAGTATGACACGAACTTAGGGCTTGGAGAGGGACTTTCAGTTTGTGTGTCATAAAGAAAATATTACTAAGATGATTCCTCTCCTTGTTTTTTTTAGCTCATTTAGAGAAAAAGGAATAAAAGAGCATTTCAAGGAGTTGAATCCTCGTGGGATTTTTTTAGGGATAATTGTTTGTACACTCTCACTTTTGGTGTAGTGGGAAAGTCCAATATCACACATAGTTTGGTGGAAATGCTGGAAAGTCTTTGTACATTATATTGTATAAGGGTGTCTTCTGTTTTTAGCCATTTTGTTGTGGGTGGTACCCACTTGGTACTTCTTAATGAAATCTTATTTATCATTGATGAGAAAATGATTGGCCAGAAATAATTGCAGCTGAAGTGCAAATCTCTTTTGACATGCAGAATGGGGACTTTGAAGAGACATCTTCCTGTTTCTGGTCCAGAGGATTTGCGTGAACTCAATAAAATTGCCGTGAAGTTAGAATGAAAAATTTACACTTCTGCAACAAGCCAGGTATTATATGATGTCCATGTCCACCATGTGCATTTCATTCTCTTCGATCTTATCTTTGATAGCATTTTATTAAGTTTCCCAGGAGCTAGTGTTTACTTATTCTGTATCAAGTTTCTATGTGGATAGAGGATGCATAAACAAACCGGATAGGCTTGTGCTTAAAAAATTTTGAAAAACGTTATTTTATTGAGAATTCCTATGATGTGTGCATTTATGTAGTAACTGGAACTGTTTAAATATTTAAAATTAGCTTTGCACCAGTGATATCAGGTTTGCTCAGTGCTGTGATAGTGTACTGAGTTTTAAGTTATAGTTTCAAATTGATATCTACTTAATTTTCTTTCTAATTTGATTATTTAATTAGTTGGTCTATTATGAAGTGATTTAGTGATTTCTGCTTCCTTTCCCTTTTAGCCTTATTATTTAAGGAAGATATCTTTGAAGATGTTGAAAATGGAGACAAAGTCCCAGAGTACCTTACCTAATGTTTTGCCATCTAACTCTGCGGGGAATAGCAGTGAGGACTTGGGTATGACTTAAGTTCCTGTTACTTGATACCATTGATATAGGAATTGGAATTTCTGTTTTGTTATCCCCTTGTATATTTACATATATGTATATTTCCTCTTACACAAATTTTCATTCATGTGCTTGAACTATTTTTTTTTTGGATTGATTCATTGTTTTTTGGGGACTTAAGTCCTAAAAATTGTTATGATAGAGCATTTGAGTCCTAAAACTTTCATTGTGTGCACTTAAGTCCTAAAATTTATGATAGTCATCCACTTTAGCTCTTCCATTAGCTCTTTTATGTTTTAGTGGATGGAAAATCTACGTGACTTTTTTATTTATTAATGGCCACATTGGATTAAAAGATAATAAAAAAAGTCATGGCATCTTCCTTCCACTTAAAATTGACAGAATTAATGGAATGAATCAAGTGTATTCAATTGCAAGTATTGTGACTTGAATGCATGAAATGAAAGTTTTAGGACTTAAACACATTAGCATAACAAATTTTAGGACTGGCCCTGGAATTCTCCTTTTTTTGGGCTTTACATGGTAAACATTTATATACCCACGACAAGCTGTGCTGCTTATTTATAGGGTAAATGCTCCACTGGCACATGGAACTTTTGGTGGATTTTCGTTTTTGTACCCTGAAGTTAATTTCTTTTTGCCATTCTTGCTCATTTGTAACCTCAAATACTCATTTATACCATGGGCAGTGGCACATTTGAATTTCTTTGTTTCATTTGTAACCTATTGATTTAAGAATTGTAAGATCTCGGTTGTTTGCTTCATAGAATCAGATATGCATTTGTAAAGAACAAGTTCAACTAGAAAGGGCCAAATGCTTGCATATTTTGTAACTTCCTCCCACATCTTTGCCTCAAAATTTCTTTTTTAAAAGTGAGTCTCTTTATGGCGTCAAAAGATGCATGCTTGCAAAAGATAATTCACATTACTCTTTTATTCTTTTGTTTCTTTAAGATTTCAAGATCAATTCATGTACATGAACTTCACAGAGATTTTTATTTAGTACTTTTCGAAAAGAAAATGAGTGAGTAATTGTTTCTGTTTTTGCATATCCATTATCCATCTAGTATCACTTGCTCAGAAAGTTTCAATTTAAAGTAATTAAAGGTCGTCCTCGGGGTGCATCTATCCCTCATTCCTTTAATCTTTTTTTGCTATTTGCATTTGCTGCTGCTATGCATGTATCAATCCGGTTTCTTGATGCACTAACATAACTTGTATACATTGTATGTCATCTCAAGTTATGCATCCAAAAAATCAAGGCCAAAGCCAACCAATTCCTAATTCCTTAGCTGTGGATCAGCCTCAAGCAAATCAACAGTGGTTTGTTCAGAAAACTCAGAATAATTGTTCCTTCTGAAGTTCAGGCTGGTTTGGCCTGCCCATTAATCAAATAAGTTAGCCTCCACTCCTCTAATCAAATCTCTCCCTCTGTCTCTTCCTCATTTTCTCTCCCGCTTGTTCCTCTTCTGCAATTTCTCTGCAAATTCTCATACTCTGGTGGACTTCTTTGCTCTCTCGCTCTTCCATTCTTTGTAATGCCTCCATTCTCTAAGTAGCTCAAGCTTTCCTCTGGGTTTTCGATCTCAATTCCTTCACATGCTATCTCTTGATTTGCTTTTCATTTTTCTTTTTTTCTTTTTTTGAAGAAAAGCCATGGGACTTTTTAGGGTTTAGTTACTTTCCTTATGTGCTGATAAGAGTTTATATAGTCTTTTTGTCACATTTCTTGCCAACCTTACTCTTCATCATCATCATCAGCAGGCAAACGTGCTCGGTTACCTCCTTCCAATCAAGATGAAAGGCAAAACTCAGTGGATTACATCAGCGAATTACCTGACGCCATAATCCTTCATATCTTCTCCTTCATGACCACAAAAGACGCCGTCAAAACCAGCGTCTTGTCCAAGCGATGGCGTTCCACTTGGACCTCTAATCAGTATATGAGTTTCTCTTTGCCCCTTGGCAGTATCCTGAAGAGCTTCGTCACTTTCGTTGACTCGGTGCTGTTACGCTGCACCGCAATTAAGGCAAAAAGATTCCTCTATGATGGTCCTTGTTTCGCCTTGATACAATCAAGTCTTGATAGGTGGCTCCAGTTTGCCATCAAGCATGGTGTCGAAGAGGTATCAGTAAACCTGCGTTACTTGCGCTACAAAGATTTTCTGTTGCCGCGAATCTTGTTCTGCTGCACCACGCTGGTGAATTTGCATGTGTCCCAATGCTGTTTTTGGGTGTTCGGCACTGTGAATTGGTGTTTGCTGAAGACATTGCGCATTGATTATGCAAAGTTGAACGATGATGGGATGATGAGAGTTTTGAGTGGCAGCCCTGTTCTAGAGTTCCTTGAGTTGAAAAGTTGCGTGGGCGTCAAGCACATCATGGTTGAATCAAAAAGTTTTAGAGAATTGGTGATTGATTCTCATGTGTTTCGTGGTCAAGCTTCGATGTTGAAAATTTCGGCCCCACATCTTCTCAAATTGCGTCTATTGGGCAATTCTCGAGGGGGAGAGTTTAGACTAGATGAAGTATCTTCCTTGATTGAGGCCAAGTTAAATTTCAACATGAAAATTGCACTCAATAAGGTTAAGGCTCGTGCCAATCTTGTCAAGAGGCTTCTCAAGAGGCTGCATCATGTCATGAAATTAGTGATGGGAAGCTGGTGCCTTCAGGTGCAAGCCGATTCTTTTAGCCCTATTATTCCTGGTTCAAGTTGCAGACATGCATTACACATTCTGCCATTTGATTAGGATAAATTGTGAGATTGTTTATTGGTGCTTGATGATACCATGGTCAAATAATTGTTATTTCAGAGAAACCTTTTCATCTTATCAATGGAATTTTTGCTGGATAAGGCTCTTTTCCTTTTCATAAAAGAACTTTTCACACCTAAGCTGATATCACCTTTATGGGTCCAGCATTATATTGACTTTGATAAGACTAAAATCTGATGTCCTTGTTTGCTCATTCGTTTCGTCTGTTGGCTATCGTGAGAGGTCTTTGGAATTGCAAGCGTGTCTTATATTTAATCTTCTTTAGTGCTTAGAGAAAGTAAAGTGATCAGTTTCTGCTTCTCTCACCACAATGATGTGCTTAGGTGCTGTTGCTAATGGAGGCGAGAGATATGTCTCTTCCATCCTTAGAATGTCGGCATCTGATATTACTCGGCGCAGCAGGTCATGAGGGAGCTCCTGAGGCTATAGCCAAAATACTCGAAAGTACACTGCTCTTGGAGAAGTTATTCTTACAAACAACTTGCACACCCAATTCTGCGGTACACGGCTGCTAGAACCCTCTCAGTTCACTGGGTTAATTTAAGACCAGATTTGCTTGAACATATACAGATTGTGAATTTTAGCCTTGGGCTGCATATAAACCTGTCATTTCTTTTCTTCTCATGATTGAAAATTATTTTTTTCCCTGTCTATTTAATTGACATTTTGGATTCTCAATAGATTTATATTTCTCTTGGTGTTGTAAATGCTATATTATACTCTCAGAGCTCGATATTTGTCTCATCTAGTTCCAAATGTGTATCTCCTCCTTAGTCATGATGTTGTACATCTGCAGATTGAGTTGAATGCGGAGATTGTAGGCCATCGCGTCTTTGCTGGAGAAGAATTTTGGAATTTGGTAAAGTGGAGGATCCATCAGTGTTTGATGCATCTCAAGCATGTTGAGATTGTTGATCACGGTGCCAATCTGCTGGCATGGGAACCTGTTCTTTCCCTGCTCAAGTTTCTCCTCCAGAATGCACTTTGGCTGGACAAAATAGTGATCAACAGTACCAATTCCAAATCATGCCAAGCATTTGAACCGTCACCGCGGCTTGAAGTGGCCCGGATTCTGCTGTCGCACCCAAAGTGTTCTCCAAGCGCCAAGGTCATTCTTAGATATCCTTTCCAAGGATGTCCGTCTGTGTAAATCCTGATCATTTCGTCTAACACCGGTGACTTCTTTTTCTCCGTTTTGTACCCCTGAATTTTAGCTTAACATTTTCAGGAGATGTAATTGAATGTACCTGTCGTAAATTAACCGATTCGTTCTGATGTGTCGTTCTTCTTTTCTTTTGTGGTGGTAGAACTTTCAGTCCTCTTACTGGGAGAACTTTCGTTCTCAAGTGTCGTTCTGACGGCCCTGGCCAGATTTGGCGAGGGCAACCCTCGCCCGACGCCGGCGAGGGCTTGGCGAGGGCACCCCTTGCCAGACTCAGGTGAAGGTGACCCTCGCCCGATGCCGGCGAGGGCTGCCCTCGCCTGAGTCCGGCTTCCCTCCACTGGCCGTGGCAGAAGGAAGAGAGAAGAAGAAAAAAGGAAAAAAGAAAAGAAAAGGAAAAATAGAAAAAATAAGACAAAAATGTCATTGGTGGAGTAAATGTGTCATGGTTAACAAAAATTTGAGGTTTTTATATCACAAAAAAAAAGTTTGGGGTAAATTTGTCACTTTGATAAAGTTTGGGGTTTTTGTGATATTTTCATAACTTTTTAATTTGGCCAATTTAGTTATAGAACTTTTAAAAATTTTGTCAATGTAGTTCATCCGGCCAATTTTGATAAAAAATTATTGGCATTGATGTCACCCATCGTACATAGCATGGTTGCACTCACGTAAACAAAATTTTTAAATATTTTTTTGAATTTTTAATTAATTTTATAATTAATTTTATAATTATTTTTCTTTTCTTTTTCTTTTTCTTCTTCCTCCGCCGATCATTGGGCTTTGACAATGGTTGGTAACCGGGCACAAGCGATTGACAAGGGTCACCCTTATTGGTCTCACGCAACGTCACCCTCGCCTGGATCTAGATGGGTGCTGCTTGGTAGTGACCTAGATTCTTCTGTCACTCCCAAAGTGTACTCCAAGTATGAAGGATGTTCATCTAAACGTGTGCATAAATACTGATTTTTTCATCAACCCCTGAGTTTTGGCTTAACATCCATGGGAGATGTGATTAAATGCGTCCTTTTTTAACCCATGCGTTCATTAAATCCACCATTGACCCTCCATCTATTGCGATCCCAATAGTGAAACCTCCATATGTAGTCACCTGTAATTTGTCTTCAAAGTTAATTATGTTTCAATAGAGAATGTAGAACATGTAAACATGTGAAAACATTTTTGTCGTGGATTGAGTTTATGCACTTTATGTTCATATGTCGTCTTACATTCAATGGGAGCAAATGGAATTGGAACGAGTGTTCTTGATCCATGCCATAATATCTTGTTTATTTGCACTTTATGTTCATATGTTTAAGAGGGGCGTCTTCAAATCACCTTGAGTTAAATGCATTCAATGGGAGCAAATGGGAGATGGTGGCTGAACGAATAAGGAGGAGGAAGAAGAGAAAATCAATTTTTTATTTTTTATTCCACCTCAACAGGAACAAATATGTAAACAATGTAGTTTAGGGACTGTTAGTGCTAACTAGGCTAGGCAAGCTGGTGTCAAGTGGGTCGGAAAAATTGATAAAAAAAAATTGCCATGTAATGATTTAAAAAAAAAATGACACTTTAAGTCAAGTGGGTCGGAAAAGAATTGATTTGAAAAATTGAAGCAAGGTTTAGTTTTGGGGTTTCTGGTCATTTTTATTATGGCTTTGGACTCGACTACTTAAATCAAAAACCCTAATGAATTCATAAGATAATGATTTAAAAAAAAAAAAGAAAAGAATGACACACTTAAATAATTTTTTTTTTTAAAAATAAATGAAAATTTTTTTTTTTGACCGTGTACAACTTTTGGCATCTCCTAGTGTCCTTCCCTTTTTTTTTTTGTAGAGAATTATGGCTCATTTGATAGTTATTACTTCCATTGAAGCTTATAAAAGAAGAGGAAAAGAGCCTGCATAGCCAATGGGGCCTTCGTCGATGGCTCGCCGGAGTTCACGGTGGTAAATGGAGGTTAGGGAGGTCACCGGAGCTGGAAAAGAGAGGGGGTGAAGAGCCGGAAGAGGGTCAGGAGTTGAGAGTGGGTAGAAAAGGATGAAAGTTCAGAAGAAAAAGGTTCGCCGGATGGTCACAAAATCCAGTGTATAACAGAGCCGAAATTCCATATTCCTAACATTGTCATAAAATCCGACGGATAACAGATAAAATAATCCAGTGCAACTTGCACATTGCTCAACAAATTATAAATAGCTTTTATAGCATTTTCAATAATTTATTGGCCCAAGTGATTCCATTTATATTATATGATAATTGACTTTGCCATGAAAGGCATATGCAAATCTTTCTATGTGATAAAAGGAATGTGAAGGATGATTTCAATCTCGAACTTTTACTATTAAATACCAGAAAACATCCATTGGCAACTTATAATCTCATGATACTAAAGGTGTGATAAAATCTTAATCTATTTTATATAATTAAGACTGGAGATGAAAGAATGCTTGCTCCTATGTTTCCCCACGTGGCATCTCACCTTTCCTTTATTAACACCACATGGCAATACACCTACATAGTTTTGCCACATGGCTCGAAATTCAACTGAAATTCGATTGATAAGCTTTTAACTTATTTATTTAGGGCAACGTTACTCTACCCTCAAATGACTAAATCGACTCCCATTTACACTAAAAAGATAAAATTGCCCTCAATCTTTCGATTGTAGTTTAAAGAGATGACACTACTCCTCCTTTTTTCTATCTTTTCTTTTTCTATTTAGATGATCTCCCAACTTTCACATCTTGAACATTTTGAAGTATGTAAGAACTTATATTTCTTACTAACCATATTTTGCACACTCAAATTTACTTGATAGCATCCTTAAGTCATAAAATATAAAATGAAAATTACCAAAAAATCATAAATCTATTGCGATTGTATTAATTCAATTTTAAACTCTTTTTTTCCAATTGAGTCTTAAGCATTTTACATTTGCGCTAGATCAATCAATCTAACCAATTTTAGCTGGAAATTGCCAACATAAATGCTGGCCATCTTACGTGATACTACCGACATTGACATTGACATTAACAATTTGTAATAATATTTTGATATTTTTTAATATTTTTTCTTTTTCCTTTTTTTTCTTCCCTTCTTACACTACATCCACTATTGCGCCATTCGTTGAACTTTTTGGGATCAACAAAAACCTCAAACTCGTACCGATATGACAAATATACCCTTCATCATAGTTCCATCCAAACTAGTAGTGAAAACTCTACAAGGAAACTAATCTAGATATTGGCTGGCAAATAGAGCTGTGTGAATCCAATATGGCTTTATTGAAAATATATGGTGGTATCATAGTATCACGTTAGCAAATTGATCAAGCAAACACTTATTTACTTAAATCCACTTACAAATTGACATTTGCCATCGACTTGGAATCAAACAAAAAAGTATTAAAAAGTAATATTTTCCTCTCTTCCTTGTCCATCACATTGCTTTCCTGAAATGACATCTCAATCATTTGGGTCGGGCTGAACCATAACAAACAACGCTCGGAAGTGCACCCTTTTGGGTCCATGCAAGCTAAAGGGCTCGGCCCACTAAACCCATGAGAAGGCACAATACAATCCACTAGGATCTTGTTTGGTAACCAGTAAATTCTTGATTATTTTTATTTTTTTCTCATAACAAAAAAAGAAAGAAAAAAAAGAAATCCATTTAGTAATGTTAGTTAATTTTTTCAATCCTGAGAGTAAATTTGAAACATAATTAAATAGTAAAAAAAAAAAAAAGTTTCTTCTTTATTCCTCGAAACAAATCTAGAATCAAGTCATTTTCTTTTCGTTTCTTTTCTTTTTTCCCCTCTTTCTTTATCTTTATCTTTTCTTTTCTTTCCTTCCTCTTCCCCTCTAGCTGGTTGTGGGGCTTGGCAATGGCCGGCGAGGTCGCCGACTCTTGTCTAGCTTATTGTTGGCCATGATTGAGGCCAAGTGACTAGTTAAGAAAAAAAGAAAGAAAGAAAGAAAGAAGAGAAAATAAAGAAAAATCTCATAAAATTATTTAAAAATTAAAAGAAATTCCGCGTCATAAAAAAAATTGCAGGGTCATATCAAATACATTCTTTTTTTTTTTTTTTTTTCCTATTTTGGAAATAAAATTTTTGCATAGTTAAAAGTGGGACATAAAAAGACCTTTGGTGTAATAGAAAATTGGTTTTGAATTAGAAAAAGGTTCCTTCCATTTATTTTGCAGACAATTTAGGGTGTGCATGGTAACGCTTCTATTCCGAAGAATAGTTTCTTTTTAGAAATAGTTATTCTCTATTTCTATTCTAAGAAACAATTTTTAAGTAAAATAATGTGTTTGATAATTTTACAAAATTTATATTCTTGAAATAGAAAAATAATATAAATATGTATGATATGATTTATAAATTTTTATATATTTTTTTCTTACTTGCAAATCGTTGACTGTTGCTCGCCACTGCATAATCACCGATCGTCGTCACATGATCGCCGCCCACAGCCCATCGGCCGACGGAGGTGGATGGGCGATCGCCTCCAGCAACTAATGGGTTGTGGGTGGCGGTCGTGCGGTGGCAAGTGGTGGTTCTATGGTGATGTGCGGTGGCAGCAGTAGGCTGCCGACGGTTGGTGGTGGTCGTCGGCTAGCGGGGGTGACCGGTGGTTGGCGAGCGGTGGTGACGATGGTTGGTGGTGATGAGGTGGTGGCAATTGGCGACTTGTGGTTAGTTGATGGTGGCTGTCGACGACCAAAGGTGGCCGGCGGGTTGTAAGCGGCCAGCGGTGGCCAAGCAATGAAGAAAAAAAAAAAAAAAAAAAAATTGGCTTATTTTAAAAATTATTCTCCGGAACAAGAAGTCACCTTTTTTTTTTTTTTTTTTTTTTTTTTTTTTTTTCTGTTCTAAATCTATTACTTGGCTACTTTTCTAAATGGATTTCTATTTTTTTTTTTTGTTTCGTAGAATAAAAGAATAAAAATTAAGAGGAAAAAAAAGGTTACCATATAGGGCCAAAGCGTGTGATATAGGGAAAAAGCCACAAAAAACCCCAAGCTTTGCTCAAAGTAATAAATTTACCCTAAACTTTTTTTTTTTGTAATATGAAAAACCTTCAACTTTGCAAACTGTGACACATTTACCTTATTAAGGGCATTTTCGTCTTTTTTTTTTTTTTTATTTTTGTTTTTATTTTTTTTTTTCTTCTCTCTTCCCTCCACCGGCCATGGCGGAGGGAAGCCGGTGAGGGCGGCCCTCACTCGACACCGGCGGAGGGAAGAAAAAACAAAGAAAAAAAGAAAAAGAAAGTAAAAAAAAGTAAAAAGACCAAAATGCCCTTATGATTCGAGGGTAAATGTGTTACACAAATGAAAGTTCAGAATTTTTTATGTCATAAATAAAAGTTTTGGGTAAATGTGTCACGGTTAGCAAATTTCAGGATATTTTATGTCACAAAAAGAAGTTTGGGATAAATTTGTTATTTTGGGCAAATGTGGGGTATTTGGTGCTTTTTTCCCGTGATGTATGATTTACAAATAGTGACGTTACCGTCTTGAGGCAAAGTACAGTAGCAATGAAAGAAGACCCACTTCACGGTTCTCTTGCCATAACCTCTTCCGTCTCCTCCCACAGGTGAGATCGACGCTCTTCTTTCGCCATCCATCGACTGTTCCTTTTGGGTTTTCGATGGGCTCTTGTGGGAACGTGGGAGGATCGTGGGTTTGGGTTGCTTGAAGTCGGCGTCGATTGTGTTGGTTTATGCCATTCGAATCTGCTTGTGGGTGGGCGTGTGCTGATTGTTTTGTTTCTCTTATTGCTTGGCTAAATCCCCCTGCGGTTGTTGGCTGTTGAGGTTTTTGGCTGGTGGGTATGATGGTCAACGCTAACTGGAGGCCTACGCGGCCGGGTCCTACGCGGCCGGGTGGCGGAGGAGGCGGGGGCACCGAAGCTGCACTTGATGAAGGCTGTTGGAGGGGTCAGTTGCCGCCCCGATCACGGGAGAGGATTGTACAAGATGTGAGCGCTCCTTCCTTTGCTTGGGTTTTTATCGTTTTCGAAGGGAAAATTGTGCAGTTTTATGATGGATTGTTGCTTAGGGACTATTTCCAAGGGTTTAGCAGGTTAATGAAGTAATGGTTTTACAATATCGTCTTGTTATTAGGTCGAGGGGCAACATGAATACTGGGGTAGTTTTCGCTGTTGTTTTTTTCTGGTTGGATAATTTTTAGTCTTAATTAATTGTCAATATGGGGAATTAGATGTTGTAGTTGGAAGAATTACTGGTGTTTCAAACATGTGGTTGGACTGTACTGATGTGGAATGAGAAATTAGTCAACTTAGTAGATTGCTTAGTGGGCCAATTTAGTGTCTCATGCCTGTTTTGTGGTGCATACATCTCTCTGCATCCAAAACTTATTATGGAGAGCACAAGTTATCCAGTTTCTCAAGGGACAAAACCTCTATGCCCATGTCGATGAAACCAAACGTGTCCCTCTGATGTAGCCATTGCAGCGATCTGGCAACAACAAGTTGCTTCCATCATGAGTCTTCTAATTGCGTCTCTCTCAGAATTGGTTTTACCTTTGATTATTGGTAAACCAACTAGCCTAAGCTTAATGGAAATACATAACAATTTTTGTCTTATTAGACTTGAGAGCATACCAAAAAAGTTCCTCTGGGGAGATTGGGATGATGATCTGAGATTTCACTTAGTAAATTGGAGTATTGTAACACAATGAGTTGCTAATGGGGAGGGGAGGGGGTTGGGGGTAAAGTCGTTTGTTCTTATAGATAAAGCTTTGCTTGGACAATTGGGATGCTTTCAAAAACAGACTTTCTATTAGAGTGGGAAATGTTAGGCATACTATGTTGCAGGATGATGTGGTGTGGAAACACTGCTTTCAAAGACTTATTCCCGGATGTGTGTGCATTAGCAAGAAACAAGAGAGCTAGTCTAGCTGATTGTCGGAAGACTGACAACGGAGAAACAGTGTCACAATTTAGTAACTTGTGTAGGGACCAAGATTAGAAGCTCAAAGCTTTCTCAATTTTCTTTTCTTTTTTGGGGTGGGGGGGGTGTGTTGTATCAAGAGATTAGTTAGATGTGAGGACGATTAGGCTACAGTAGAATTGTTGTACCTCTGGAACTTTTTCTGTCAAATCCTACTATTCCAATCTCTGTTCTACTCAGATGCAATTACAACAGAGCACACTCTTCCCGTAAAAATCTATTTGGAAAGTTCAGATTCCATTGAAGGTTTCATTTTTTTTGTTTGGCTAGCTGCTTGGGGATTTATTCTTACTTTGGATAATCATTAGAAGGGAGGAAAAATACTGGCCTATAGGTGCTTTCTGTGCAAGATTGAAGAAGAGATCATGAATCACTAAGTTTGACATTGTAGCTGGACCAGAAAGATTTTGGCTATGCTTTTTATAATTTTAAGAGTAAATTGGTTGACCTTAGGCATAGTATGACATGAACTTCGGGCTTAGGGAGGGACTTTCAGTTTGTGTGTCAGAAAGAAACAGATGACTAAGATGATTCCTCTCCTTGTTTTTTTGGCTCATTTCAAGAAAGAGGAATAAAAAGGCATTTCAAGGAGTTGAATCCTCATGGGATTTTTTTTTTTTTTTTGGGGATAATTGTTTGTACACTCTTCACTATTGGTATGCGGGAAAGTCCAATTTCAAACATCTAGTTTGTTGGAAATGCTACAGTCTTTTTGTGCATTATTTTGTATGGGGGTGGCTTCTATTTTAATCCATTTTGTAGGGGTGGTACCCGCTTGGTACTTAATGAAATTTTAATTATCATTGTGAAAAAAAAAATATCTATATATATATATATTGGCTAGAAACAATTTCAGCTGAAGTGCAAAATGCTGTGAGGTTTGAGGAAAATGTTTATGCTCTTGCAACGAGCCTGGTATTATATGATGTCCACGTCCACTACGTGCTTTTCATTCTCTTCAATCTTATCGTTGATTGCTTTTTACGAAGTTGCCTGGGAGCTAGTGCTTCCTTATTCTGTATCAAGTTTCTACGTGGATAGAGGATGGATAAACAAACTGGATAGGCTTGTGCTTTAATTATGCGTGCATTCATATTGTAAATGGAACTGTTAATATCTGAATTTAGCTTTGTGCCGGTGAAATCAGGTTTGCCCAGTGCTGTGATGTTGCACCTAAGTTTTAAGTTATATTTTCATTTTGATATCTGCTTCACTTTCTTTCTAATTTGATTATTTAATTTGTTGGTCAGTTACGAAGTGATTTAGTGATTTCTGCTTCCTTTCCCTTTTAGTCCTATTATTTAAGGAAGATATCTCAGAAGATATTGTTAATGGAGACAGAGCGTCAGAGTACCATACCTAATGCTTTGCCATTTAACTTTGCTGGGAGTAGCAGTGAGGACTCGGGTACGACTTAAGTTCCTGTCATTTGGAACCATTGATGTAGGAATTAGAATTTTTGTGTTGTCATCCGCATATATATTTGTAGATATGTTTATTTCTTTAAACAAGTACTTTCATTAATGTGCTTGTACTTTTTTATGATACATTGTTTTTGGGAACATATAGAGCATCTGAGTCGTAAAACTACTTTCATTTTGTGCACTTAAGTCTTAAAATTTGACATTCATCCACTTTAGTACTTCTGTTAGCTCCTCAGTGCTTTGAGGTTTTAGAGAATGGAAAATCTATGTGGCACTTTTTTTCTATTAGCGGCCATGTATGATTAAAAGAAAATAAAAAATTCATGCGGCATCTTCCTTCCACCTAAAATTTATGGAGTTAATGGAATGTCTCAAGTGCATTCAATTGAAACTAGTATGACTTAAATGCACAGAATTAAAGTTTTAGGACTCAAGCGCATTAGTGTGACAAATTTTAGGACTTGCCCCGGAATTGTCATTTTTTAGGCTTTACATAGTACACATTTATATACCCACTGCAAGCAGTGCTGCTTATTGACAGGGTAAATGTTCCATGGGCACATGATTTTTTCGGGGGATTTTTGTTTTAGTATTCCGAAGTTCAATTTTTTTTGCCGATCTTGCTCATCTGTAACCCCAAATGCAAATTTATTCCATGGGCAGTGGCACATTTGAATTTCTTCGTTTCATTTGTAACTTATTGATTTAAGAACCAAAAGATCTCGGTTTTTTCCTTTTTAGAATCCGATCTAACTAGAAAGGGCCAAACGCTTGCATCTTTTGTAACTTCCTCCTACTTCTTTGCCTCAATTTTTTTTGGTTAAAAGTGAGTCTCTCTTTTGGGGTCAGAAGATGCATGCTTGCAAAAGATGATTCACATTTCTCTTTTATGTTTTTGTTTTCTTTTAAGATTTCAAGTACATGAACTTCACAAAGATAGTGAGTCATTGTTTGGCTGTTTTTGCGTATCCATTATCCATCTAGTATCACTTGGTCAGAGAGTTTCAAGTTGGAGTAATCACATAGTGCTCTTAATGCGGTACTCGTGTGGCATCTATCCCTCATTCCTTTCATCTTTTTGTGCTATATGCAGTTAGTGCTGCTATGCATGTATTGATCCAGTTTCTTGATTAACTTGTATATATTGTATTTGTATGTCATCTCAAGTTATGCATTTACAAATTCAAAGCCAAATCCAACCAAATCCTAATTCCTTAGCTGTGGATCAGCCTAAAGCAAATCAACAGTAGTTGGTTCAGAATACTCAGAATAATTGTTCCGCCCCCCCCCCCCCCCCCGGGGTCCTGTGGGCAGTTCCTCTGCAATTTTCTCTGGAAATTGTCATACTCCAGTGGACTTCACTCGTTCTCTTGCTTCCATTCTTTGTCTTGCTCTTCAACCGTCTCTGTTGCCTAAGTAGCCTCAAGCTTTCATCCAGGGTTTTTTTATCTCTAACCTTCACAAGCTCTCTCGCAATTCGCTCTTTGATTTTTATTTTATTTTTAATGAAAAGCCAGAAGACTTCTTAGTGTTTAGCTATTTCCCTTTTGTGCTGATCAGAGTTTATATAGTCTTTTTGTCACATTTCTTGCCAACCTTACTCTTCATCATCATCAGCAGGCAAACGTGCTCGGTTACTTCCTTCCAATCAAGATGAAAGGCGAAACTCAGTGGATTACATCAGCGAATTGCCCGACGCTGTAATCCTTCATATCTTCTCCTTCATGACCACAAAAGATGCCGTCAAAACCAGCGTCTTGTCCAAGCGATGGCATTCCACTTGGACCTCTAGTCAGTATATGAGTTTCTCTTTGCCCCCTGGCGGTAGTCAGAAATCCAAGGGCTTCATCGCTTTTGTTGACTCAGTGCTGTCACGCTACACCCCAATTAAGGTGAAAAGATTCCTCTTTGATGCTCCTTGTCCCGCCTTGATGCGGTTTAGTCATGATCGGTGGCTCCGGTTGGCAGTTGAGCATGATGTTGAAGAGGTATCGGCAAGTCTTGATAGGTGGCTCCAGTTTGCAGTTGAGCATTATGTCGAAGAGGTATCGGTAACCCTAAATAATCGCCGCCACAAAATTTATGCATTGCCTCAAATCTTGTTTTGCTGCAACACTCTGGTGAGTTTGCGCATATCCCGATGCTGTTTTCGGGTGTTTGGCACTGTGAATTGTTGTTCATTGAAGATATTGTGCATTGAACTTGCGGAGTTGAATGATGATGGGATGATGAGAGTTTTGAGTGGCAGCCCTGTTCTAGAGCTCCTTGAGTTGAAATGTTGCGTGGGCGTCAAGCACATCATCGTTGAATCAAAAAGTTTTAGAGAGTTGGTGATTGATTCTCATGAGTTTGTTCAAGCTTCCATGTTGAAAATTTCAGCTCCTCATCTTCTCAAATTGCGCCTATTGGGCAATTCTCGAGGGGGAGAGTTTAGACTAGATGAAGTATCTTCCTTGATTGAGGCCGAGTTAAATTTCGAAATGCGCGATGAGGTTAAGGCTCGTGCCGATCTTCTCAAGGGGCTTCTCAAGAGGCTGCATCATGTCACGAAATTAGTGATGGGGAGCTGGTGCCTTCAGGTGCAAGCCGATTCTTTTAGCCCTATTATTCCTGGTTCAAGTTGCAGACATGCATTACAAATTCTGCCATTTGATTGGGATAAATTGTGAGATTGTTTATTGGTGCTTGATGATACCATGGTCAAATAATTGTTATTTCAGAGAAACCTTGTCATCTTATCAACGAAAATTTTGCTGGATAAGGCTCTTTTCCTTTTCATAAAAGAACTTAACACACCTAAGCTGATATCACCTTTATGGGTCCAGCAGTACATTGACTTCGATAAGACTAAAATCTGATGTCCTTGTTTGCTCATTCGTTTGGTCTGTTGGCTATTGTGAGAGGTCTTTGGAATTGCAAGCATGTCTTATATTTAATCTTCTTTAGTGCTTAAAGAAAGTAAAGTGATCAGTTTCTGCTTCTTCCACAACGATGATTCAGGCGCTGTCGCTAATGGAGGCGAGAGATATGTTTCTTCCATCCTTAAAATGTCGGCATCTGATATTACTCGGCGCAGCAGGCCATGAGGGAGTTCCCGAGGCTATAGCGAAAATACTCGAAAGTACGCGGCTCTTGGAGAAGTTGTTCTTACAAACAACTTGCACACCCAATTCTGCGGTACACGGCTGCTAGAACCCTCTCAGTTCACTGGGTTAATTTAAGACCAGATTTGCTTGAACATATACAGATTGTGAATTTTAAGCCTTAGGCCGCATATAAACCTGTCATTTCTTTTCTTCTCGTGATTGAAAATTATTTTTTTCCCTGTCTATTTAATTGACATATTGGATTCTCGATAGACTTATATTTCTCATGGCGTAGTAAATGCTATTTTATACTCTCAAAGCTTGATATTTGTCTCATCTTGTTCCAAATGTGTATCTCCTCCTTGGTCATGATGTTGTACATCTGCAGATTGAGTTGAATGCGGAGAGTGTGGGCTATCGTGTCTTTGCTGGAGAAGAATTTTGGAATTTTGTAAAGTGGAGGATCTGTCAGTGTCTGATGCATCTCAGGCATGTTGAGATTGTTGATCACGGTGCCAATCTGCTGGCATGGGAACCTGTTCTTTCCCTGCTCAAGTTTCTCCTCCAGAATGCACTTTGGCTGGACAAAATAGTGATCAACAGTACCAATTCCAAATCATCCCAAGCATTTGAACCGTCACCGCTGCTTGAAGTGGCCCGGATTCTGCTGTCGCACCCGAAGTGTTCTCCAAGCGCCAAGGTCATTCTTAGATATCCTTTCCAAGGATGTCCGTCTGTGTAAATCCTGATCATTTCGTCAACACCGGGGACTTCTTTTTCTCCGTTTTGTAGCCCTGAATTTTAGCTTTACATTTTCAGGAGATGTGATTGAATGTACCTGTCGCAAATTAACGGATTCGTTCTGACGTGTCGTTCTTCTTTTCTTTTGTGGTGGTAGAACTTTCAGTCCTCTTACTGGGAGAAAGCATGCTATGTAAAGCTGATATCGCATGGCATGCTTGCGTGGTGTCGTTCCCTCGATGAATTGAATATCCTTATTTAGTTTACTTTCGAAGATAATGAAGGGAAAATTACCAAAAATGTTCTAACTTTATAGAACTTGTGTCAATTTAGTATACTTTTTAATTTTGCCAATTTAGTTATAAAACTCTTAAAAAATTTATAAATATAGTCCATCCCGGTCAATTTTGACAAAAATTATTAGCATCGATATTGCCTGTAGTACGTAGCACAGCCTGCACTTATGTGAACAAATTTTTTAATATTTGTTTGAATTTTTTTATCAATTTTATAATTATTTTTCTTTTCTTTTCTTTTTCCTTCTTCTTCTGCCGATCATTGGGCTCTGACAATGGGCTTTGACAATAGTTGGCAACCGGGCACAAGCGACTGTCGAGGGTCACCCTTATTGGTCTCAAGCAACATCGCCATCATCTGGATCTGGATGGTTGCTGTTTGGAAGTGACTTGGATTCTTCCGTCACACCCAAAGTGTTCTCCAAGCATGAAGGTCATTCTTAGGTATCCGTTCCAAGGATGTTTGTCTAAACGTGTGCATAAATACTGATCTTTTCATCAACCCCTGAGTTTTGGCTTAACATCCAGGGAGATGTGATTAAATGCGTTAGAAATATTTAGGTATCTCCCATAGATACTTAGGATATTTCTTATGATTTTCCATATCTATTTTGATGTCAAAATTTATAGAAATTCTAACTTGGTATCAAAAGCAAGGCAGTGCTATTCCCTTCGTGGAATGTGCATCCACCCCCCATTAGTCAAAATTCCACGCCAAGGGAAGATACTCGAAATAAAAACTCCCTTTCTGTTTGTTCAACTAGAAACTTTCAGCTCCACTTAATATTATTTCATGAAGTTACAACGCGTCAGTCTCGAAAAGCAGCTAGTAAGGTTGATTTCCTAAGTGAACAGCACAGGTTCACAAGCCCTCACTCTTGCCTTGTACCAACATTCCAAAAGTTTTATGAAGCACATCATCCTTTGAAATATACTCTCTTTGTGTGCACTGAGCTAGAGGAATCCACAATCTCACTCAAAGATTCATGGAAGTGCAAAAGTTGGATTATGGTTGTAGGATTTATCTGTCATAAAAGAACAAGTTTGTTGGTAAAAGGTTGTGATTAAGTTACTAACATTTTTCTACAAAAAAAAAAAAAAAAAATTACTAATTTTTATTTGATTATTTCCTAATTTTCAACTTCTGCAATAAGTTATCAAAATTTATTTACATAATTTGCAGTTTTAGGGTTATATCTCCACTCTGGTATCGAATTACCAATTCTAATTTGAAAGATTTACCAACCATCCCCATTCAAGTTACCAAATCTTATTGGATTGACTTATCAATAATTTGTGGTTGTTCCTTACCAAAAATAAAAATAAAAAAATAATTTGTGGTTGTTTTCAAATTATTAACTTTTAATTTAGTAGCTTATTATGTTGTAAATTAACAAATTCTTACATAAAATTATAAACCATAATTTCAGTAACTCACAAGCTTAATTTGAGTGACATACAAACTTTTTTTTTTGGTGATTGATTTCCATTTATATTTGAGTAACTTATTGATATTTACTTGGTTTACTTGGTTGTGCCGACAAAAGCGCATTATTTTATTGTTTTAAAATTTCAAACATTTATTTGCGTAAATAATTTAACAGCGATTTAGAGGTACAAACTCTTATATCAAACTACTAACTTTGATACCAAATTTATGGCCTTAATTTGAATAATAACCGACTTTTATACGATTGCTTTACCTTCACTTTGTATTATCCACTTTTTTCTTCGTAACCTTTACTTCATTGTTTCCAAATTACCAAATTACCAATTTTTTTTTTTTTGGTAAAGCCAAATTACCAAATTTTATCTCCAATAGATACTAACATTTTCAAGCTAAAGTTTTTATCGAATTACCAATCTTAATTTAACTGACTTGCCAATTTTTTTCTAATAAGTTACCAACTAGTTTGAGGTTATTAACTTCTACTCGTTTGATTTATCTAAGTTTTTTCGATTGTCTTTATAATAAATAAGAATGCATTTGATTGTTTCAAAATTAGTTCATAATAAGTAACTTATCTATTTGCATAACTTACTAATGTTTTAAATTTAACAACTCTTATATCAAATTGCCAACCTTAATTTGAGTGGTTTAAGAGGATTTTCTCGATTATTTATTACTAGATTTTGGTTGTCAATTCTTATTTGAGTAACCTATCAATATTTATTATGATGTTCTGACAAAGCCAAAAAGGAAAAAAGAAGTATATGATTCCGACTCTTGTAATAACTTATCAACTTTTATATGTATAAACAAAAAAACGAGTCCTACCTTGTGGTATCTATGAACCTATAACTTCTTGGGAAGAGATAGATGTACATGATCATCTCAATCTTTTGCAAATTTGATCATTCTATTTAGGGGATAGCTATAGGATTATTAATTTCTGCTTGCCCTAGCAATGAGTATTTCCTCGAAGCCTGGCTAATAAAACTTAATCTCACTGGCTATCTTTTCAAAGCTTTGATGTTAATTTGCGTTAGATGAGAGAAAGAGCACACATTTTGCGCATTAAAAGAATGTAAACAACAAATGAAATGTGTCTAATAGAAACATAATTATAAAATAATTTCGTCAGTTTACAAAAATAATCTTAAATTATTCTATGATAAGAAAGATTCATATTCTAATTTAAAAATATTAAAGATTGAAGAAATTATCTTGTTTTAATCGTGTTTTACATTTGGATGGCGATTTGGACATCATTCGATATTGAGTGATTGTGATTTATCTTTACAACCTAAATGGGTTTTATATGGAATTTACTTTTGTTTGGAAACGGCCTTTGATTTGCTTTATACTATGCGGAGATAACCAGAAAGAGCACACTCTTATGCATGTTGAAAATGACAAGGGAATTCATATATTTTTTGGGGAGAAAGAGAGTTTTAAGATGCAAATTAATTTAGCAGAGAATATGTCTTTTTTTTTTTTTCGTTTTATTCTATCTTTTTTTTTTTTTATTATTGGTTAAAGAGAATTTGTTGAAATAAAAGATAATTTCATTTATATTTGAAGACAATTTCTCTAATTTATCCATTTTTCCAATTTTAAACTCAAGAAAAAACAAATTTTCTATGAACTGTTGCTTTATCCACGTTCTGACATTTAAATTAAAG
Source organism: Eucalyptus cloeziana (assembly GCA_014182715.1). NCBI lineage: Eukaryota > Viridiplantae > Streptophyta > Magnoliopsida > Myrtales > Myrtaceae > Eucalyptus > Eucalyptus cloeziana. Next base: position 34,392,934 of record CM024638.1, read on the forward strand.
ATAAAAGTTAAGAGATGATAAATAAATAAGCTAAAAAGCTTACTAGTCAAATTTGGGCCACATGACAAAATAATGTCATGTGTCTTGCCATGTGGCAAATGTAGATGAAAAAAGATGTGTCGCATGACGATCACAAAAGCAAGAATTCTCTCGGCTCTGGCCTTAATTATATATAATAGGAGAGGATTCCACGTCTTAATCAATATTACAAGATTGTAATGCACCGAAGGATATTTTATGGCATTTAATGGTAAAATTTTGATATTGAAATCCTCCTTTGCATTCTTTTTTTATTGTATAGAGAGATTAGCATATGTTATTATATAATATAAACATAGTTAGAAGTGTTTGGGCCCATTACATATTGCTCGGTCTAGTTCAACCTTTGGAACATGTGCTTTGCATTTTTATGCTCTCATTGGCTCGATGCATCTTTTCAAATTGAATAAAAATTTTATAGATCTCCGTGTAGTAAAATAAAAAAGAGAAATCAATTTGAGTCGAGGTAAATCCCTTTTCAATTTGCCTTATAATCTCATCATTTAACCCAAATTTATTGAAATGATTCATGGGCCGCCTCACATTTAGCGGGCCTAGCCATAATGGGTTTAAAAATGAAAAGCCCAAAACAAATCGATTTTTTTTTTTTTTTTTTTTTTTTGTCTATAAAATGAATCAATTTAAATGGATATGTTATGAATCCATTTCCAACTCACCTGATAAACAAGGCTCTCTTCATTCTTCATAAAAACTTCTACATTCTTCTAGACTTGACTCTCTTGCCCGTCTCCCTCATTGGTTCCACAGATTTGACTTGGCAGTGGTTGCGACATTAAAATTAAGGATTAATATCATAAAAATCTAAAATTGATATCCATGTGATAAATTTATCTCAAATTAAATTTTTAATTACCAAAAACTCTAAATTAATACATTTGTAACATAGTTACCCTCGGTTAATTTTTATTAAATTTGATTAATATCACCAAAAATCATAAATTGATACGTATGGGACGAATGGAGGTTAAAAATCCCAAACTAGAATACCTATCAAGCGTCATGTGTCATTGAATTCAGCAATTTGATGATAAAATTTAATAAAAACTAGGGCTCCGTTCGTTTCGTGGAAAATAATTTCTAGGAAAACATTTTCCGGATTTTTCGGCGTTCGTTTCACGAAAAATGAATTCATTTAAAAAATGAAAGTCATCTACATTAGGGGAAAATGTTTTCCACTTTTGAAAATTGGAAAATATTTTCTTCACTTGATCTCTTTTATCTCACACTATAAATCCTCATTTTTTCCTCCCTTTTCTTCGTATTGTTTTCTTTTTTTATTCAAATTATTTTTTAATTTTCTTTTTCTTTTTTAATTCGAATTATTTTTAATTTCTTTTTCTATTTCTATTTCTATTTATTTTCTTTCTTTTCTTTTTCTTTTCTTTGTTTCCCATCTTCTTCTTTATTGGCTAGTCACCGGTTGTTGCTAGACAAATCTCGAGCTCGCACTCTGCACTCTTACTTATCCTTTTCTTTATATTCTCTACTTTACAGGTTATGCATTCTTTCAAGAAAGAGCTCTACGTGCTTTGCTTATTTTTGCTTTTGTTTATGAGAACACAAAAGACGTAGGGGAAAACATGCCACTCAATAAGAAAATTCTCATTAAAGTTGTACATGCTTTGCTTCTTTTCTCTTGTGCTTCTTTTTAAAATTTTAGATGAGCGTTTGGCGACAATGAATGAACAAAGATATGAAGTAAGTTTGCCTGTATTTAAAGGCAAGTTCATATTTGATGGATTTATAGGTTGATAAGTGATGTATGCCTGAGTGGTGAAGTTTTAGAAAACATTTTTCTTACAAAATATCGGAAAATATTTTCCTAAAATATTTTTAGATTTTAGCCGAAAACCAAAAAATATTGTCATTTTCGGAAAAATGATTTCTGGAAAAATATTTTCCTAAAATTACTCATTTTCCGTGAAACGAATGGACCCTAACTAAAAGTAAATTTGTCACGGTGTATTAATTTGAGGTTTTTAATAATATTAACCCTTATGATTAATTTTATATTTCTTTTATTAAGATAGAATCGAGCCGAGTTCGTGACCGATCCATCTCGTTACCCGACCCGATAAAGCATCGACGACGGGAAACCTGCTTCTCTTTCTTCTTCTGCTTTGCTCTGCTTTTTGTATCCAGTCATCGACCACCTGGCTAGCTTCTAACGTTAAACAGATGGTCTGTCTTGCCCAATCTTCTCAGCTTGCGTCTCTCTCTCTCTCTCTTCCCATCGCTATTCGGCCGAATCATCGACTGTCTCTTCTGGGTTTTCGAGGGCTCTTGTGGGAACGTGGGAGGATCTGTGGGCTTGGGTTCTTGAAGTCGGCGGTGGTTGTATTGAGGGGGCGGGTGGGTGTGTGCTGATCGGTGCTTATTGCTTGTGTTAAGTCCCGTGCGGCCGTTGGTTGTTGAGGTTTCTGAGGAGTGGATACGATGGATGATGCTAACCGGAGGGCGATGCCGCCCGGTGGTGGAGTAGGCGGGGGCGCTGGAGCTGTGCTTGACAGGGGCGATTGGAGGGCTCAACTGCCGCCCCAGGCACGGGAGAGGATTTTCAACAAGATGTGAGTGCTCTTTCCTTTGCTTGGGTTTTATCGTTTTCGTAGTGAAAATGTGGAATTTATGATGGATCATTGATTAGGGACGATTGCCGAGGGTTTAGTATGTTAAAGTAATGGTTTTACGATATGGTCATGTTATTAGTTGAGGCACAACATGAATTCTGAGGTAGCTTTAGCTGTAATTTTTTTCTCGTTGGATAGTTTAATTTAGTCTCAATATGGGATTTAGCGGGTATGCAGGCTGGTAGCTCTTGTTACATTGGTGATTATATAAGATAAGACGATGGTTGTATTTCTTTCTTAATTGAAATGGATTATCTCCTATTTTTGTACACAACCAGGAGGGTTTACCATAGTATGTGGATTATCATAGTCGCAGAGGTAAGGCCATCTGCCTTTCTGGCAGGAGAACAGTTACTGGATGATCGCCTATTATGTTTGTGACAGAAAAGCTACTTATCCAGACCCTAAGGATTTTTAAGCATCTTATTGCTTGTTAGTTGTGTTATTCTCTTTTAATCTTGAATTTGTTTTTCCCCTTTCCAATTCAATAGCATCGCTATAGTCGTTGTAGGGGTTGAAGGTCCAAAAGTTTTCCACAGAAAACTTAATCTTCACCTACCTTGAGGTGATATGCTTGAACTCCCACCCATACCACTTGTAATAGGAGGAGATGCTGTCGATGCATGTGGGTTAGGTATCGCCAAAATTTTATAGGTTTGTGAATTCTTGTATGTGTTGTTTTGAATCATTTCTTAGTTTGCTTTTTCATCTAGGAGAAAGCTAATCGTAATTTGTTGAACAATATGTAACTTGCACCGGATTCTTTTATCTACTATCCATTGGATTTTATGACTATGTTAGGATTACGTAATTTCAGCTCCGTTATACACTGGATTTTGTGACCATCTCCGGCAAACCATCTCTTCTGAACTTTCATCCTTTTCTTTCCCACTCTCAACTCCTGACTCTCTTCCAGCCCTTGACCTCTCTGTTTTCCAGCTCTAGCGAGCTCCCTAACCTCTATTGACCACCCTGAACTCTGGCGAGCCATTGATGAGGGCCCCCCATTGGCTATGTAGGCTCTTTTCCTCTTCTTTTATACTGTTGTTTGCTTTCTCTGAGATGTTGAAGACTTTTCCTCTCATCTTCTTTGCTGTGTGCGATTATTGAGGCTGGTTTTGTCGTGAGAGACCTACAAGGTAAAAGGGCTTTTTGTGGAACGAAAATCTTTTGAGCTTGTGTTAGAGGTCAAAAAGGAGGACTTGTTAAGAGTGACAGAGTATGCCAGATGGAGGAGACCTTTATATTGACTTTAAAATGGTGGGTGGATTACCATGCAGTTGTAGAACCTTGTAAAACAGGCGTATGGGGAATTAGATGTCATAGTTGGAAGAAGTACCAGCCTTCCAAACATGTGGTGGCATTGTAGTGATGTAGAATGAGAAATCAGGCAACTTAGTAGATTGTTTAATGGGCTAATTTAGTGTCTCATGCCTGTTTTGTGGTGCAGAAGTGGGGAAGAGTGGGTGTTTACTGGGGTGTATGGTCCTGGAGTGAGTAGCGCTAGGAGTTCTTTCAGGGATTAGCTCTCTGATATTAGAAGTAAATGGGCAGTGCGGGGAGAGTTCAACGTGGTATTGTTTCCACATGAACAGGATGGGATTGGTACAGACAGAGCTTGCATGAGGGAATTTTGGCAGATCTTAGACACCTTTTGCCTGATTGGCTTGTTGTTGGTAGGTTGGGAGTATACTTGGTCCAGGGACTGGGAGAGGCTATCCTTTTCACGCTTTGATGGGTTCTCAGTTTCAACAACATGGGAGGATATCACCCAAACTCGAGTCAAAAGTTACCTCAAGTGACCTCAGACCACCATATCATTGTGTTAGAGGATAGAGTTATTGAATGGGCCCCCACTCCTTTCCAGTTTGAGAGTATTTGGCTCAAACTAGAAGATTTCAAGTAGGTAGTTATCAATTACTGGAAGAATAGTTCTTTCAGGGTGTAGGCCAGTTTCACTTTTGCTTCAAAGCTCAAGGGGCTAAGATATATTCTGAAACATGAAGTCATCAGAAGGTTGGAAATATGGGAAACAATGTGAAAGAGACAATTCAAGAAGTTGAAGAGCTTAAGGATAAGGAGATCCAGATGACTTTAATAGAGGAAGAGCATTTTAGAAGAATGGAATTCAAAGAGCTTTTGTCTTGTTGATTCAAATGGAAGAGAACTCCTGGAGACATATGTCTTGGGAGATTTGGCTTGATGATGATGAGAGAAACATGTAATCCTTTGAAAGATGGCCAATGCTCATTGAAGATATAACTTCCTCAGTAAGTTGGAAGTTTTTGGGATGGCTGTTGAACATGTAAACGCCATGAGTGCGTGATTATCTAGAATTCTATGCTGATCATGCAGGGAGAGATGTTTTGAGTGACCGGAAATGGAGGCTTCTCTTGATCCCACTATGGTTGAGATGCTGCAAATGCCTTTCCAGGGGGAAGAGATTAGAAGGGCAATCGTGGAATGTAAATATAAATTTACATTTAAATTTTTCGCAAGAATTGGAGATTGTTAGCAATGACCTTCTAAAGGAGTTACAGAGTAGGGGGCAAGTTTATAGATAATCTTAATTGTATATTCTTAATTCTCATTCCTAAGGAGCCTGGTGCGACGAATGTTAAGGATTTTCAGCCTATAAGCTTGGTTGGTAGCATCTGTAAGATTTTTGCCATAGTTCTTGCTGGTCATTTGAAAAGGTTCTAGCTCACCTGGTGGGATCTTTTCAAGACAGTTTTGTGGAAGCTCATCAAACATTGGATGCTATTCTTACTGCCAATGGTCTCGAGGAAAGAAAAGCAGGAGTGCTTTGCAAATTGGACATGGAGGAGGCCTATGATCAGGGATCATGGGAGTAATGTATGTGTAAAGAAGAATGTATTTCTTCTTTTGTTGTTTGTGTTGGTGACCAATGGTGGAGATGGATTTCGAAATGCATTTCTTCACTGATTTTCTTGGTTATGGTGAATGGCAGTCCAAGAGGTCTCTTCAAGTATTCTAGAGATTTAAGGCAGTCCTCTGTCACTTTTGTTGTTTGTGTTGGTTTTGAAGGTGTTGAGCAAGATGCTGATTAAAGCTACTGACGAAGGTTAGATTGGTGGTTTCACAATTGACAATGCTTGTAATGAAGATTTCATATTTCTTTTTTCATTTGCGGATGGCGTCATATTTTTCTTGGAGGATGACGTCAAACAAATTTTACACTTAGAAGCATACTGTTATGTTTTGAGGCTGTCTCAGGACTGAAAGTGAATTTGGGAAAAGAATGAACTGATTCCTGTGGGCAAGAATGTAGATTTGTAAGAAATGTCTGGAAGTAGTGGTTATAAGTTTACCAGCATACCTATAGAGTACTAGGGTTGCAGTTGGGATGCACTTACAAAGCAAAAGCTGCATGTAATTTGATGGTACAAAGATTTGAGAAGAGTTTAAGTAGGTGGAAGATGGCTTATTTGTCCATGGGATGTAGACTTATGTAGATGAAGCATGCGCTTTTTAATCTTCTGGTTTACTTTATTTCTTTGTTTCCAATCCCTATTTCAGTGGCAAAAAGACTCGAGAGCATGCAAAAAAAAGTTTCTTCAGGGATATTGGGATGACAATCCGGGATTTTGTTTAGTTGATAGGGGTATTGTAACACAAGCAGTTTCTAATGGGGGAGCTGGGGGTAAAGTCATTGGTTCTTGTATGTAAATCTTTGCTTCGACAATGATTGTGGAGATTTAATGGGGAGAAAACTAGCCCTTGGAGGATGGCACTAGTTGCAAATTTTGGTTTGGAAGATTCAGAGTGGATAACAAAGCCTAGTCGAGGAGCACATGGGGTCGGGCTTCAGAAGCACATTAGGTAAGGATGGGATGCTTTCAACTACAGACTTTCTATTAGAGTGGGAAATGGTAGGTATACTATGTTGCATGATGACATCTGGTGTGGAGACACTGCTTTCAAAGACTTCTTCCCGGATGTGTGTGCACTAGCAAGAAACTAGATAGCTAGGGTGGCTGATTGTTGAAAGACTGACAATGGAGAAACAATGTGGTAAAGTAACATCTTATGTAGGGCTCAAGATTAGAAGCCTGAAGCTTCTCAAATTTTTTTGAGTCGTTAGATGTGAGAACGATAGGCTATGGTGGAATTGTTGTACCTCTGGAACTTTTTCTGTCAAATCCTACTATTCTGATCTCTCTTCTTGCAATTACAACAGAGCACACTCTTCCCATGGAAATATATTTGGAAAGTCATGGTTCCTTTGAAGGTTTCATGTTTTGCTTGGCAAGCTGCTTGGGGATGTATTCTTACTTTAGATAATCTCTAGAAGAGAGGAAAAATACTGGCCAATAGGTTCTTTTTGTGCAAGACTGAAGAGAGAGCATTAACCATTTACTTTTACATTGGAGCTGGATCAGAAAGATTAGGGCTACAGTTTTTGCAATTTTAGGAGTAAATTGATTGACCTTAGGCACAGTGTGACATGAACTTTGGGCTTGGAGAGGGACTTTCAGTTCGTGTGTCAGAAAGAAACAGATTACTAAGATGATTCCTCTCCTTGTCTTTTGGCTCATTTCTTCACTTTTGGTATACCAGGAAAGTTCAATTTCATACATCTAGTTTGTTGGAAATGCTACAATGTCTTTTGTGCGTTAATTTGTATGTGGTTTGGCTTCTATAATAAGCCATTTTGTAGGGGAAGTGCCCCCTCGGTACTTCTGGATGAAATCTTATCTATCTTTGAGAAAAAAAATTATTGGCCAGAAATAATTTCAGCTGAAGTGCAAGTCTCTTTTGGTACGCAGATTGGAGACTTTGCTGAGGCATCTTCCTGTTTCTAATCGAGAAGGTTTGCAAGAACTCAATAAAATTGCCTTGAGGATTGAGGGAAATTTTTACGCTGCTGCAACAAGCACGGTATTATTTGATGCCCATGTCCACTATGTGCATCTCATTCTCTTTGCTCTTATCTTTAATTGCTTTTTATGAAGTGGCTCTGGAGCTAGCGCTTGCTTATTTTGTGTGAAGTTTCTATGTGGATAGAGGATGCATAAACAAACTGGATACACTTTTGCTTAAAAAAAATTTAGAAGCTTTCTTTTATTCTTGTAATCTGTCGAGAATTTCTATGATTTGTGCATTTATATAGTAACTGGAACTGTTTAAATATTTAAATTTAGCTTTGCACCAGTGAGACCAGGTTTGCTCAGTGCTGTGATATTGTACTTAAGTTAAGTTTTAAGTTGCAGTTTTCAATTGATATCTGCTTCATTTTCTTTCTAATTTGATTATTTAATTTGTTTGGTCTGTTATGAAGTAATTTAATGATTTCTGCTTCCTTTCCCTTTTAGTCTGATTATTTAAGGAAGATATCTTTGAAGATGTTGACAGTAGAGACAAAGGATCATAGTACCAGACCTTATGCTCTGCCATCTAATCCTTTGGGAATAGCTGTGAGGACTCAGGTACAACTTAAGTCCCTGTTACTTGATACCATTGATGTAGGAGTTAGAATTTCCGTTTTGTTATCCCTTTATATATTTACAGATATGTATATTTCTTATTACACGTATTTTCATCTATGTACTTGAGCAGGAGTCCTAAGAAATTTTATGATAGAGCACTTGAATCTTAAAAATTTCATTTTGTGCACTTAAGTCCTAAAATTTTTGACAGTAATCCACTTTTGCTCATTAGTTAGCTCTTTTAGGTTTTAGTTGACGCAAAATCTACATGGCATTTTTTTTTAATTAACGGCCACGTTGGATTAAAAGATAATTAAATGAGTCATGTGGCATATTCTGTCCCCTTAAAATTGATGAGTTAACAAAATGACTCAAGTGCATTGACTTTTCAAAATTTGTTTTGACTTAAATGCATGAATAGAAAGTTTTAGGAGTTCAAGCACATTAGCATAACAAAAATAGGAATTCACCCTGGAATTGTCCTTTTTTGGGGCTTTACATAGTACACATTTGTATACCCACTACAACCCGGTTGGGGGGATTTTGATTTTCTACCCTGAAGTCAATTTCTTTTTCCAATCTTCCTTATTTGTAACCTCGAATGCACATTTATACCATGGGCAGTGGCACATTTCAATTTCTTTGTTTCATTTGAAACCTATTGATTTAAAAATGGGTAGATCTCTGTTTTTTTTTTCTTTCATAGAATCAGATATGCATTTGTGAAGTTCAAGTTTTTCAAAGAGTGGTAGCAAGCTTCAGTTTAACTAGAAAGGGCCATATGTTTGCATCTTTTGTAACTTCCTCCCACTTCTTTGTCTCAAATTTTCTTTGTTAGAAGTGACTCTCTCTGATGGCCTTGGAGGATGCATGCTTGCCAAAGATGGTTCACTCTTCTCTTTATGTTTTTGTTTTCTTTAAGATTTCAAGATTAATTCAAGTACATGCACTTCACGAAGATTTTTATTTAGTACTTGCTGAAAAGAAAAAGAGAGTAATTTTTTGTCTTTTTTTGCATATCCATTATCCATCTAGAATCACTTGCTCAGAAAGTTTCAAGTTGGAGTAATTACATAGGGCTCTAAAGGTTGTCCTCGGTGTGCATCTATCCCTCATTCCTTTCATCTTCTTGTGCTATTTGCAGTTAATGCTGCTATGCATGTATTGATCAGTTTTTTTGATTCACTAACATGTAGATTTTGTATGTTATCTCGAGTTATGCATCCACAAATTAAAAGCCAAAGCCAACCAATTCCTAATGCCTTAGCTGTGGATCAGCCTCAAGCAGGTCAACAGTAGTTGGTTTGGAATACTCAGAATAATTTTTCCTTGGCTTCCGCCTGGTTAGGCCAGCCCATTAATCAAATAAGTCTGCCTCCACTCCAAATCAAATCTCTCTCTCTCTCTTCCTTATTTTCTCTCTTGCCTCTTCCTCTTGGGTAATTTTCTCTGCAAATTCTCTTGGGTAATTTTCTCTGCAAATTCTTACACTTTAGTGGACTTTGTCACTCTCTTGCTCTTTAAATTTTTGACTCTCTTCAACCGTCTCCATTCGCTAAGGATGCGTTTGGTAATATTTCTGTTCCTGAGAACAATTTTTTTTCAGAAATAGTTCTTTTTTATTTCTACTCTTTGGAATAGTTTCTAAGTGAAACAACGCATTTGGTAACTGAAAAAATTTCTATTATCAGAATAGAAAAAGAACATGAATAGTAGAACATACAAGTTTTTTTGTGACGTAAAATATCTTTTAATTTTTTAATATTTTTTGATATTTTTTTTTCCCTCTCTTCTTCTTTCTCCACCGGCCGGCGGCAGGTTGTGAGGAAGAAGAAAAGAACAAAAGGAAAAGAAAGAAAATAACTTATTTCTAGAAATTGTTTCTAGGAAGAAGAAGCTACTTTTTTCTACTTCTGTTACAAATCTATCCCCGACCACTTAGAAAAATTAACTGACGTTACTAAATGGATTTTTGTTCTTTTTCCATTCCAGAAATCAAAAGAACAAAAAAACAGAGGAATATAAATGTTACCATGCAGAGCCTAAGTAGCCTCAAGCTTTTCTCTAGGGTTTTAGATCTCTATCTTTCACAAGCTCTCTCTGTTTGCTCTTCAATGTTTTTGTTCTTGAAGAAATGCCAGAAGACATTTTGGGGTTTAGTTAATTTCCTTTTGTGCTGATCAGAGTTTATATAGTCGTCTCCTCACATTTCTTGCCAACCTTACTCTTCATCATTATCAGCAGGCAAAGGCAAAATCTTGAAGACTCCTCCATCTATGGCCAGTATTAACAATGGACTTCGCCATCAGAAACGTGCACGATTACCTCCTTCCAATCAAAATGAAACCCAGAATCAAGTGGATTACATCAGCCAATTGCCCAATGACATAATCGTTCATATTTTCTCCTTCTTGACTACAAAAGATGCTGTCAAAACTAGTGTCTTGTCCAAGCGATGGCATTCCACTTGGACCTCTAATCCGTACATGAGTTTCTCTCTGCCCCCTGGCAGTAGCTCGAATCTGAAGAGCTTCATTGCTTTTGTCGACTCAGTGCTGTTAAGCTGCACTGCAGTTAAGGTGAAAAGATTCCTCTTTGATGCTCCTTGTCATGCCTTCATGCAGTCGAGTCTTGATACGTGGCTCCAGTTTGCCATCATGCATGACATCGAAGAGGTATCGATAACCCCACATTATTGGCGTTACAACATTTATGAGTTGCCGCAAATCTTGTTCCTCTGCACCACGCTAGTGAGTTTGTGCGTGTCCCAATGCTGTTTTTCGGTGTTAAGTGCTGTGAATTGGTGTTCACTGAAGATATTGCGCATTGAATATGCGGAGTTATACGATGAGGGAATGGTGAGAGTTTTTAGTGGCAGCCCTGTTCTAGAGTTCCTTGAGTTGAAAAGTTGCCGGGGCGTCAAGCACATAATGGTTGAATCAAAAAGCTTTAGAGAGTTGGTGATTGATTCTCATGAGTTTCGTCCTGATCAAGGTTTGATGTTGAAAATTTGGGCTCCTCATCTTCTCAAATTGCGCCTATTGGGCAATTCTCAAGGGGGAGAGTTCAGTCTAGATGAAGTATCTTCCTTGATTGAGGCTGAGTTAAATTTTGACATGGAAAGTTTCGCACTCGACAAGGTTAAGGCTCATGGGGATCTTGTCATGGGGCTTCTCAAGAGGCTGCATCATGTGACGAAATTGGTGATGGGGAGCTGGTGCCTTCAGGTGCGAGCTGATTTTTTTAGCCCTGTTATTTCTGGTTGAGTTGTGGACATACATTACACATTCTTCCATTTGTATTGTCTATTGGTGCTTGATGATACCGTGCCCATAAATTGTTCTTTCAAAGAAACATTGTTAGCCTATAAAGCTTCAATGGAATTTTCGGTGGATGGGCTTTTTTTCCTTGTCATAGTAGAACTTTACACATTGTAACCTGTTATCACATTTATGGGTTCAGCATTACATTCACTTTGTTAAGGCTAAAATATGATGTCCTTGTTTGCTCATTCCTTTGGTTTGTCTGCTATTGTGAGAGGTCGTTGGAATTTCAAGCATGTCTTATGTTTGATCTTCTTTAGTGCTTGAAGAAAGTAAAAATGATCAGTTTGTGCTTCTTCTACCATGACGATGTGCTTAGGTGCTGTCGTTGATGGAGGCGAGAGAAGTGTTTCTTCCATCCTTACAATGTCGGCATCTGATATTACTCGGCACAGCAGACCACGAGGGAGTTCCAGCTATAGTGAAAATACTTGAAAGCATGCGGCGCTTGGAGAAGTTATTCTTACAAACGACTTGCACACTCAAGTCTGCGGTACTTAACTGCTAGAACCCTTTCAGTTCATTTGGTTTCATTTAACACCAGATTTGTTTGAACATATTTAGATTGTGATTTTTAGCCTTAGCCCGCATACAACCTGTCATTTCTTTTCCTCTCGTTATTGAAAATCTTTTTTGTACCTCTGACCTTTTAATTGATATTTTGGACTCTTCGATAGATTTATATATTTCTTGTTGTAGTAAATGCTATTTTATACTGTCAAACCTCGATATTGGTCTCATCTAGTTCCAAATATGTATCTCCTCCTTAGTCATGATGTTCTATATCTGCAGTTTGAGTTCAATGCGGAGGGTGTAGACCGTCACAACTCTGCTGGAGAAGAATTTTGGAATTCTGCAAAGTGGAGGATCCACCAGTGTTTGATGCATCTCAAGCAAGTTGAGATTGTTGATCGTGGTGCCAATTTGCTGTTGTGGGAATCTGTTCTTTCCCTGCTCAAGTTTCTCCTCCAGAATGCACACTGTCTGGACAAAATATTGATCAATAGTACCGATTCCGAATCGTCCCAAGCAGTTGAAGTGGCCCGGATTCTTCTGTCGCACCCAAAGTGTTGTCCAAGCACGAAGGTCATTCTTAGATGTCCTTCCCAAGGATGTCCGTCTAAACATGTGCGTTAATCCTGATTATTTCATCGCCATCGGTGACTTCTCTTTCGCCGTTTTGTACTCCCGAGTTTTAGCTTAACATTTACAGGAGATGTGATTGAATGCAACGCCCAGGGCAAAAATTTGAAACAAAAATTCCCTTTGTGTTTGTTTAAATGGGAACTTTTAGCTTAGCTTAACATTGTTTCATGAAGTTGCAATGTGTCTTGTCTTACAAAGTAGCTAATAATGTAGACCTCAGTGAATAACACAGGTTTATAAGCACTCCCTCTTGTCATAAAAACCAAGTTTATGGGTAAAATGTTGTGATTAAATTATCAACTTTTTTTTGATTATTTCTGAATTTTCAAATTTCATAATAATTTACCAAAACTTATTTACATAATTTGTAGTTTTAGAGTTATATCACCGCTCTCATATCAAATTTCCAATTTTATTTGAAAGACTTACCAAACATCGCCAGTAGAGTAACTTATCCAATTTTTTGTGATTGTTTTCAAATTATTAACTTTTAACTCCGTAACCTATTTTGTTTTAAGGTTACGAACTCTTACATCGAATTATAAACCATAATTTTAGTAACTTACAAACTTAACCCTAATTTGAGTGATTTGCAGACTCTTTTTGATTGATTTCCATTTAGTATTTGATTAACGTACTGATATTTATTTGATTGTCTTAACAAAAAAATAGTACTTTTATTGTTTTCAAATTTCAAACGTTTATTTGTGTAACTAATGTAACAACCATTTAGAGGTACAAACTCTAACTTAATTTGAGTACATAAACAACTTTTATACAAATATTTTATTGTTACTTTATAGGGTTAATACCACAAAAATCTAAATTTAGTACAACTATAACAAATTTACTCAAAATTAATCTTTTGACCACCAAAACCCCAAATTGGTGTATTTGTGATAAGTTTACCATTTATTAATTTTCTTTAAATTTTTCGGCAAATTGGTAAGTTAGATAATAAGTGGTAGTTGATGGATATACTAGTTTGGGAATTTACCTCCGTTTATCATAAATGTATTAGTTTGTGATTTTTCTTGATATTAATTCAATTTAAAGAAAATTTATTGATAGTATTAGTATGAGATAAATTTGTCACGAGTAATACCGGTTTGGGGCTTTTTGTAATGTTAAACTTATTTTATATTACCAATTTTTTTCTTCATAACCTTAATTTGATTGTTGTGAATTTGTGTGACTCAACTTTTTAGGGTGCATTTGGTAACTATTATATTCTTGGAATTAATATTTGTTATGAAATAGTTTTTTTTTTCTAATTTTGTTTTCTAAACGAATATCTAGCATTTAAACGCATTTGGTAAATGCGTAAAATTTATATTCTCGAAATAAAAAAAAAACATGAATGCGTTTTGTAAGACCTTTATTTTTTTTTTTTCATGACACAAATTTTTTTTTTTAATTTTTAATAATTTATGATATTTTCCATTTTTTCTTTTCTTTTTTCCTTCTCTAACTGGTTGCCAAGCCTTGGGCATGATCGGTGACCTGCTAGATGAGAGTCAGCGACCTTGACCTTGTTGATTTCGAGGGAGCCTCACCAACCTTTACCAAGTTTAGGCCTTGCCTAGCCACAACGAGGTTGCTGGACCTCATCTTTGGTCGGTTGTCGGCCATTGTTGAGCCTAGCAACCTACCAAATGAGGAAAAAGAAGAAAAGAAAAGATAAAAAAAAATAGCTTGGTTCTAGAATAGTTCCCAAGAACAATGAAGGAATTTTTTTCTAATTTTTGATTATTTTTCAAATCTATTTCCATAAACAAATATGCCCTCCGGTATAGAAAAATTAGCTAACGTTATTAAAATGATTTCTATTATTTTTACGGAAAATTTCAAATAGAGGCTTGAAGTGCCTTCATTTTTTCAAACAATGATTGGATCTTATTTCAAACAAGAGCTTGAAGTATCATCATTATCTTAAATAATGACCTAAAGTGATCTTATTTCAAATAATTACCAAAGTGGCTATGTTTGTTTTACATAAGGGCTTGACTTTCTTATTGGTAAGGGCTTTTTCATCATTTTCCTTTTTCTTTTTTTTTTTTTTTTTTTTGGTTTGTCTTCCTTCTTTGCCGGTGGGCGATTGGGCAACAATTCCTAAGAGGTCTTGGTGAGGGTTGCCTCGCCCGATCTAGTGAAGGCCACCCTCATTGGCCAATTGCGAGGGATGGCCTCGCCTAGGTGAAGTGACCATTGCCTTGGGTGTGGCTGCTCTGCCAAATTTGAGGGTGGCCTCACTTGTAGCAACTGGCAAGAACTTGCAAGCCTTGGCCAACCCTTGCCCATGGCCGCCAACCCTCATTGGAAAGGAAAAAATGAAAAAGAAAAAGAAAATAAAAGAACAAAAAAAAATAAATTAAAATTATATTCGGATGAAAATGCCCTTTGATCTATTGGAATACTTAGCCAATCAATAAGGTCATATCTTTATTTGAAACAACCCTGGTCACTTTAGTCCTTATTTGAAACAACACTAACCACTTTATTTGATATAAGATCATTATTTAAAAATAAATATACGACCATTTTGAATTTTACCTTCTTTTTATGTTTCAGAAAATAAAAGAACAGAAATAATCAAGAATTAGCCCTATTTTGATAAAAATAAAGATATTTCGGGCCCTTATTTTTAATTTTCCCTTTTTTTTGTTTCCGAGAACAAATTTGGAATAGAAACAAAAAAACAAAAAAAACTTGTTTCTTGTTTTTGAAACACTTCCAAGGAAAATAAAAGAACAGAAATACTCAGAATTAGCCGGTTATCAAATAAGCCTTTAGAAATTGAGCCTCTCTCCTTTTTTTATTTTATTTTATTTCATGAACGCTAAATAGCCCTCTCTTCAATCGCCGGAGAGGGCAAGAAGGGAAACGAGCTACCGAGAGATGGGCCATTCCTCCTTTTCTATTTAATTGGGCTTTTTTGTTCTTTCATTCTGTTGGGCCTTACTTGTGTTCCGGTGGGCCTCAACTGACAATGTGGACTCAAATTCGTGGGTCTAATGAGCCCGCTCTCCGATTGAAATTTTGAAAGAACCAAATTGTTGGGCAAATGGGTCGGGCTAAAGTTACGAGTTGGGTTGCATGCATTGACCCGACCTTCTATTTTCTTTTTCTGTCTTTTTTATATTTTTTATATTTTTTTGTTTTTTTTTTTTTATATTTTTATAAGAACAAGTGCCTGAACGGTCAACGAAAATTCAGGTGTCAACATATGTGGAAAAAACAGTTAATTTGGATTCTCTTTATAAAGTAGTTTATAAGATAGAAAAATTCATATTTTGAAATTGGAATACATGAGAGATAAAATAGTTATTAAATTACACACTTTTCCGGACACATTTGTCCATTAATAGAATTGTTAACTTTTCAAGTCAAGAATTCCAATTCTGTTTCTCCTTGTCATAATAAAAAGTTACTCGTCATTAACACAATATTATAATCTTTTGATTAGGTAGCATTTTCCCTTTTTAATTTATATAGATATCTCCAGTCCTACTCGACGTGCAAGTTAATGTCTAGTTTAAAATATAATAATGAACTCACTCAATTAGGACCAATTGTATTACTTATTGCGAAAGTTAATTTATTTATTAGTACCAGTAAAAGAGAATTGACTTTCAGTGTGAGAAAATTGTTAAAATAAATAAATGTATTGAGGAATACGGATTGATGTCTTCTTCCTCTAATACGGTGATAATTGCCAAACTAGTCGGCATCAATTGCTTGGTTAAGAAAATCCCTATGCAGGCGAACCCTAACTAGGAAAAAAAAAAGACCTAGATTCCGGTGGCATCCTGTGAATTAATCTTAGATACTTGGAGGGAGCTCTATCGGATGAGCTTAGGTTTGCGATGAGCAAACTCGAAGCTAGTTAAAAAGCATGAAAGATTGAAATTGTTTCTTTGTACACGCGACAATTATTACTAGAAAACATCGAGATGAACGTGTTCCATTGCGTTCTTTTTCGAAATCGGTCCAGCTGCAACAGGCTTTGACAAGAATAGTGATTTTCTGAGCCATGAGTTCTCTACAGAACATAACTATGTCGTTGTATACCAGTTAAAGAATCGCAGCTTCTTGCTCTCACCTAAGAGGTAATCATCAAGCTGGTTGGCGGTGAACGCCTAGTTGCCGATATGGATCGTATCTATGTCGGAATGATAGTTAGAAATGACCTGCATCAAAGTAGCACGTCAAGGACCTGTACTAGACACTTGCAGAGTGATTAATTCATCATGTGTTGCTTTAGATTAGTACCATGTTGGTATTCCTAATCTAGGAGCCTTTGATTCTTGTTGTAGATTCAGCTGCTTATGTTTTTTTGCCTTGAAGTCCTGCAGTGCGGAGGATTTGAAGTCCATCACTTCTTTGTCTTTTGAATGCGGGGTATTGAAATACAAATTTTTATGAAAAAGACAAAATTGCCTTCTATTATTCGGTTGCAATTAAAAAGGATGGTCCCAAACTTATTCACTTTTTCTTTTAGTTTTTTATATTTATGTAGGATCTACTTATCATAATTAAGAATTTCATATGTTTAACTTTTATTTATTGCAGATGTCCATGTATAGTGAAGGCACCATGTTTGTTTTTCTATTGTTAGATATTACTTCCATAAAAATTTATTTGAAAAGAGAAATTTCCAAGAAATTTAGTCCCTTTCTATGTTTTCAATCTAATCTATGGATAAATTGTTAAGTAGATGAAATTTAATTAAATCAAACATTATATGACGTAAGATTTTTTTTTTTTTTTGGAAAATGCAAGTGAAATATCACTACTTTGGATTGACAATTAATATCATCTATGAACTACTTATGAAAAAAATATTAAAGATGCCTTATTGTGCATGATATTTTTAGTATATATCAAAGAATGTATTTTTTCCTTAACTTAAGCAACATAATTTTTATATAGACAAAACATGTGAAACTTTTAATTATGGTAACTATCCTAAATAGAAAAAGAGAAAATAGAAAAGAGGAGGAGTAGGGCCATCTCTTTAAACTGCAATTGAAAAATTGAGGGCAATTTTATCTTTTTAGTGTAAATGGGAGTGGATTTAGTCATTTAAGGGTGGACTAATATCAACCTAAATAAATAAGCTAAAACCTTATTGGTTGAATTTCAAGCCACATGACAACTATGTATGTGTCTTGCCGTGTGGTGTTAATAAAGGAAAGGTGAGATGCCACGTGACGAACATAGAAGCAAGCATTCTCTCATGTCCAATCTTAATTATATAAAATAGGTTAAAATTTTATTACACGTTTAGTATTATGAGATTATAATTTGTCAAAGAATATTTTATGGCATTTAATGGTAAAAGTTTGAGATTGAAATCCTCTTTTGCATTCTTTTTATTACATAGGTTTGCATATGCCTTTTGTGGCAAGGTCAATTGTCATATAATATAAATAGAATTACTTGGGCCTATTAATTATTGACAGGCTTAGTCCGTATAAACCAACACCATCATAGCTAATGATCATATAGGTTTCTTAGGGGCATGCTATGATAGTGCCAGTCTAAATGAACCAAGTCTATGTAATATTTTTCATGTATAAGTTGCAAAGGCACGAAAACTCCAATAGAGCATTCACCGTTGACCAAATCGCCTATGCTTTTGACACTTGCCACAAGGAGTCTCTCATTACCGCAACTAACTTGTGGCTTAAAGGAGGTCATGATCCAACATATGCGAGACGCTAACGGCTAAGCACGAATCATCAATCGTCTGCAGTCTAGAGGCTACCCCACAACATTTACATGCGAACTCCGACTTTACCCAAGAAGAAGGGAAAGTTGAACTGTCCTTGTAAGACAACAAACCATTTTCCCAACCTAATGAACAAACACAGTGGTCTTGCCATCTGGTTACATTAAACCGTCCGCATGATTGAACCATACATAATTTGAAATGTAATGGAAACTAAGGACTTTAGAGGAAAAATTGGAAATGGAAGTCAGAGAAGCTCGATCCAAAGGAAATCCCAAACTCAAGAAACTCAAAATGAAGCGATGTCAAAGCATTTGTTAAGCCCAACTTATTCGCACACTGTCGAAAGTGGCACAAAAAAAGACGAGCAATTTTATTTCTATACCAATACCTGTGATTTTGCTTATGCTTGCATTACTCATAAGGGAGTCTATTGAAACGATAATGGACTATAAATTCAGCAATTCCGGAAACTCTCTGACAGCCTTCTTGCAGCTGAATCAGATCATGAGGGTCAATGGGTACTCCTTGACATGATTTCCTTAGTTCGGAAGTCCGATTATCATCTTCCCCATCCAACTGCCTCCTTGAGAAGAAACTTAGCCAGGACCACCAAAAGTTTTGATTTCTCATTGTCAAATTCGAACCCGACAATTTCAATCTTTTAAGATGATTTGCCATACAATGGAACTCCTTCTGTGAGTGCCAAAATTGCATTTCATCAAAGTCACGGAGCTCCAGGAAATCCTTGTTCTTGAACCGGAAACACACATCGACGGTAGAGGCAATATCCTAGCAGTTGCATTAAGCACCAAAAAAATAATAATTGAAAAACAAACAGGCTTGTCAGATCTGGTACAACACATTATAAATTCTCACAAACCCAAATGAATCAACGATCACATCAGAACAATTGACTTTTTGTTGGGGTTTCATGAATAATGTGTAGATAAAATAAATAAATAAAAAATACAGCGGAAACAAAGACGATATATTTTATACATGATTCTCCAAAGGCGTTGTTCGTGCATTTTAATAAAAATCTGAATATAAAAAAGAGAAGTTAAATGAATTACCTCTCGAAGCGCGCTTTAAACGAATTTGTTCGGATGTTCTTCAGTTGGAGCCCTACAAATGTCAAACCTCTAGTTCAGACACACCAACAATGGATGTCGAATGGAAGAGAGAACTTTCGGATAATCACCATTATGATCATGCTAACAATCTTGTGGAGACAATCTGCCGTATCCTTGATGTTTTTAGTCACGACCCAAACGAGAGAGAATCCTTCTTCTTTCTTACGTCTCAAAAAACACAAGAACACGCACATGTTGTTTTCTATTTTCAACAACCGTTTTTTTTATATTTTTATTTTTATGTCCTCAATACATCATTTTAAATAAAATAAATAAAAAAATTTCTTGAATTAGCCACGATTGTTGATCGGTTGCTCATGCACGATCATTGTGCATGAGCGGTTGCTCAACAATTGCTAACCATTGCTTCATTCCCCCCTCCCCATATTTTTTTTTTATTATTATTAAAAGAAACGCACATGGTCAGCAACAATTGCTGACCGTGTGCACATTGATTAATTAATTAAATAAAAATAATTAATCCATATATATAGGACATACTCTTTATGTGTGCATTTGGAATACATTAACATATATTCACTTTGGGCATGCTTGTGCATCATATGCACGTAGGCTCATGACTATAATACAAATTAAATTAAATCTCATTTAATTTAATTTCAAGTAGACACAATTTGATTGCAATAATTGCAAACACATTTACAACATTATTTCTCTCTTGTTCTATGTTATCCTAATTATTTATGGTGTATGACATCCCTAGGTTCATCATTAAACTGGTATTAAGACTTATACTAACACATTTGTACTCCCAAAAGAATTAATTGTCCCGATTAATCTTTGGGTCCTACAAGTCATGATTGACATTTAGCAATATGTTATGGCTACCCAAATAGTGTGAATGCTTTAAGAACATAATGAACTTGTCAGTTTTGGTTACAGTGTAATTCATTCCCTCTGTCTTACTATGTCCCGATCAAATAACCATGGAATATTTGTCAAGTCAACAATTCGATCATATGTACAAATTTAATTGACATGCATTTTATTTGAGATAAACAATTTATTCTCGATTATAACCCCGGCCGAGGATTTCAATGCATTGTCATAATCAGATTGCATAGGACATCATTATTATACCTTGCATGTAACAAGGAGACAGATTTTATATTGTGTACACGTACAACTTCGTATATGAACAAACTATGACCATCAGGTATAAAGACGGATCAACGACCCGGCATTATGTGCACCCGTGAACCATAGTTGTTCGACACACAAGTTAACACTGTGCCTCATGTTTAATGATTATTTACACAAGACCAAAGCATGAACAATTAAATATTGACCATGCTAAAAGCTTCCATGTTGCTAATCGTTCCATATGCGTCACGTTCAGTGAATTTGTCTAATATAAATACCGGTATTCTAACTCAGGCATTATAATACCCAATGACATGCGACTCATCATTTCCTTAAGTATCCAATACTTAATAGTGAAGTTAAGAATACACCGGTCTCAATATGATTATAAATATCCACTCAATAATTCATTGACTAGGAACAATTTAAAGATTCAGCCTAACTATGAACCCGTCACATATATTATTGACATCTCAAGAATAGGTCTAGTTGCAACTGATCTTATGGAATCATTCATAAATATAAAATAATTAGACAAATGAATGAATACGTCATTGCCATTAATTAAATAATAATGATAGTACAACTGAAATCCCTAACATGTAACTATTACATAGTAGCTTTAGGGCATACATCCAACAATCTCTCACTTGCACTAAAGGCAACTTGTCTGGTATCTCAAACCCATTTTGTCAATATGCCTTTCAAAAGAAGACTGAGGTAAGGCCTTAGTGAAAGGATCTGTCACGTTTTCCGCTGAGGCAATTTTCTGCAAGGCGATATCACCTCTCCCAACAATTTCTCTAATGAGATGGAAGCATCTCTCAATGTGCTTGGACTTTTGGTGAGACCTTGGTTCCTTAGCTTGAGCTATCGCCCCATTGTTGTCACAAAACAATATAATCGATTGCTCAATTGAAGGAATGACTCTAAGTTCAGAAATAAACTTCTTCATCCAAGCAGCTTCCTTTGTTGCTTCATAAGCGGCTACATACTCTTCTTCAGTGGTGGAATAAGTAGTTATGCTTTGTTTAGAACTCTTCCAACTAACTGCACCACCATTGAATGTAAAAACAAACCCAGACGTAGACTTATAATCATTAGGATCCGATTGAAAATCAGAATCAGTATAAGCTACAACTTTAAATTATCCTTCTCCATATATCAATAATAAATCCTTAGTCCTTCGCAAGTACTTAAGAATATTCTTGACTGCTATCTAGTGCTCTTCTCCTGGATTAGACTGATATTTGCTAGTAATACTTACAGCATCCGCAATATCAGGTCTAGTACATAGCATAACATACATTATGCTTCCAATAGCATATGCATATGGTATCTTTGCCATCCGCTCTCTTTCTTCAGGAGTATTGAGACACATCTCTTTAGAAAGACGGATCCCTTGCCTAAAAGACAATAATCCTCTTTTGAAATATTGCATGTTAAACCGTGTTAACCCTTTGTCTATGTATGTAGACTGTGAGAAGATAATCAATTGTCTTGATCTATCTCTATAGATCTTAATACCTAAAATGTAGGTTGCCTCTCCTAAATCTTTCATGGAGAATTTCTATGACAAGAATAGTTTTATCAATGATATCATTGGTACATCATTTCCAATCAAAAGTATATCATCGGCATACAAAACTAGAAATACAAAACTAGGTTGCCTCTCCTAAATCTTTCATCCGGATTTTTGATGAAGCCAAACGATTTGACTACCTCATTAAAACAGATATTCCAACTTCTAGAGGCTTGTTTGAGTCCATAAATGGATCTTTTAAGCTTACACACCTTCCGTTTTTCACTATTGGATTCAAAACCGTGTGGCTATTCCATATAGATGTCCTCCTCGAGAAAACCATTTAGAAAAGCCATTTTGGCATCTATATGAAATATCTCATAATCTAGGTATGTAGCTATAGTCAACATAATCCGAATGGATTTTAGCATGGCCACGGGTGAGAAAGTTTCGTCATAATCAATTCATTCTTTCTGACAATATCCTTTCGCCACCAGCCGTGCTTTGTAAGTTCAAATTTGACCTTCAGCATTCATCTTCCTCTTGAAGATCCTTTTATAGCCAATTGGTATAATACCATCAGGCAAGTCAATTAAGGTCCAAACATCATTGGAATACATTGAATCCATTTCGGATTTCATGGCTTCTAGCCATTTACTAGAATCGATGTCTGACATCGCCTCCTCATAGGTTTTAGGATCGCCAGGTTGATCATTATCATTCACAATGAATAATGGGTCAATATGTTCAACCGAGTGTCTATAACAAGCAGGTGGGCGAGACGTTCTCGCACTTCTCCTAAGAGGTTGTGTATCAGAAGCTCCCACTGAATCAGAAATTGGTATTTGAACTCACTTGTTTGGTACTTCATTACTTTTTTCTTGTAAGACTATTTTCCGCCTAGCACCACCTTCTTGGATGAACTGATTCTCTAGAAAAGAAGCGTGCTTGCATACCAAAATTCTTTGGTCTGAATGAAAATAGAAATAATATCCAAGAGTTTCATTTGGATATCCAATGAAGCGACCTTATTCAAATCTTGCCTCCAATTTTTCCATTTTTCAGTTTTTTCACGAAAGCTGGACAACCCCAAATCTTAATATGATTAAGACTAGGTTTCCTACTATGCCATATCTCATAGGGCGTAGTTGGAACAAATTTGGACGGTACTCTGTTCAGTATATATATAGCTGTCTCAAGGGCATATCCCAAAGGGACATTGGCAAATTGGTGTAACTTATCATAGATCGCACCATATCTAATAAAGTACGATTTTTTCGTTCAGATACACCATTATATTCTAGAGTTCCAAGAGGTGTCCATTGTGATAAAATGCCATTCCTTTTAAGATAGTTCAGGAATTCAGTACTAAGGTATTCACCTCCTCGATCTGATCGAAGAGCCTTAATACATTTATTTGTTTGTTTCTCAACTTCGGCCTTGAATTCCTTGAACTTTTCAAAGGATTCAGATTTATACTTCATTAGGTATAAATAACCATACCATGACTGATCATCGGTGAAGGTAATGAAGTAATTATAACCACCTCTAATAGTTTCATTAATTGGTCCAAATACATTATATATATTAATCCTAATATGTCAGTAGCTCGCACACTATGTCCCACAAAAGACGCTTTGGTCATTTTTCCTAGAAGACATGCCTCACAAGTCGAGTATGACTCAAAATTTGATGGATCAATGTACCCATCATTACTCAACTTGTTAATTTTGTCTTCTCCAATATGACCTAATCGGAGATGCCAAACATACTTTTTATTTGGACTGTCTCTAGAGCATTTATTAGTTATGGCATTTATATAAATTATATTTTGCTTATTGACATCGGTAACCGCATTACCAGACATTGTAATGGTATACAGATTATTGATTAATAAGCTAGTACCAACACATCTTCTATTATGATAAATAGAACATACATCATCAGCAAAAGAAAATTCATAATTCTCTTTACCCAAATGAGGTATAGAGATAATGTTCCTAACAGAATTCTTATAATGCAAACAATTCTTTAAAACCAATACATGTCCAGAAGGCAAACATAAACGAAAAGTCCTGGACATTGTAATGGTATACAGATTATTGATTAATAAGCTAGTACCAACACATCTTCTATTATGATAAATAGAACATACATCATCAGCAAAAGAAAATTCATAATTCTCTTTACCCAAATGAGGTATAGAGATAATGTTCCTAACATAATTCTTATAATGCAAACAATTCTTTAAAACCAATACATGTCCAGAAGGCAAATATAAACGAAAAGTCCCTATAGCTAACGCAGCAACTCTTGCTCCATTGGCAAATGTTAGGACAACATCATTTCGTTCTAGCATCCTGCTTGTTTCTAGATTCTGCAAAGACATACAAATATGTGAAATTGCAGTAGAATCTAGAACCCATGAGCTGGATTTAGCACTAACCATAAGATTAGTTTTAATAAGTATAGACACCATACCTTCATAAGGTTGGTCAATGGGCTCGACCTTCAAGCTCGCGAGGTACTTCTTACAATTCCTCCTCCAATGCCCCTTGACACCATAGTAATGACATTTCCCTTTATCAATCTTGGGTTTTGGTTGCACAACAGGTTTGACAGGCCTTTCTTTCATTTCTTTTTCTTTAAAACAGTCTTTCCCTTTGAAGAAGAAGCCTTAGCCAAAGCCACTACATTTGGTCTCGTGTTGTGCATTTCCTTCTCATAAATTACCAGCATGCTATGTAACTTAGCGAGAGTTTTCTCCATTTTATGCATGTGAAAGTTTTGGACAAAACCAAAGAAGGAATCATGTAAAGATTGGAGGATCAAATCCACATCTAACTCGTTGTCCATAATGAGATTCAGCCTAACCAATTCTTCAATGTGTTAGATCATTTTCAAAGCATGATCATTAACTGATGATCCTTCAGTCATCCTCATACGGTACAATGCCTTAGATACCTCATATCTAGATGTTCGACCATTCTCATCAAAGTATTCCTTTAAGTGCAAAGTGATTGACCTAGCATCTTCCATATATTCATACTTCTTCTGTAATTCATTATTCATCGAAGCAAGCATATATGACCTAACTTTTAAGTCATCGTCACGCCACTTATCATAAGTGATATGCTCCTCTTGGGTCCCACCTTCAGGAAAGGAGTTTGGCATCTTTTCATCAAGCACATACCCATTTTTTTCTAAATTGAGAACAATTCTCAAATTCCTCACCCAGTCAGTGAAATTAGGTCTAGTCAAACAATTCTTGTCAAGTATAAAAGCGAATGGGTTTGTGGTCACCATTTTCAGAGTAATAATATATCTGTTGTAGAAGATAAACTGTTAATTGTTTGGCCTTTAAATGAAATAGATCCTCCACCAAATTTATATTCAAATCCCATACTCCTTAATATGGGAAGTAATAATCTTTGTTGGGTAAAGATTACTAGTGGGGATTGGAGTCCCACTAGCCCAAAGCCCACCTCACTTAACAGTTATTGGTGTCTTATGAACTCAGTGAGTGAACCAACTTGTTCAACGCATCATATGTGAGTCTCAATCATAACTTCGACCACTAGACCATGAAAGCCTCACCTAACAGTTATTGGCATCATAATCATAGTTAAGTCTAGGCCATCGTCTCATGCAAGTATTGAAAACACAAATGATTTCTTCACTTGACAATTATTAGAAATCATTTGGCTCCAACCCTACAACATCACATGCATAATGGAGTGGTCCAATATTATGAATGGTAATTAACCCCTTTGTATCCATAGCCGGTTTGTTAACCACTATAATATTGGATCAAACCACGACGATGGAAGACCACAAGTCCGAAATCCGTTTCGACTTAATATTATTAATAAGGAGATTTGAGTCGTTATTAATGGTCTCACTTTCCACATTAACCGGTTTAACATGCATGATAACATAAACACAATAAATAAATACATATCACATAAACATCTATCCTACGTGGTGATCATGGAATTATGGTTCAAGGGGTCATTTAGCCATTTTAATGTTTTAATAATAGAGACATGCCCTTCAATTCTTCTTGAATCTTTCAACTCTTCAAAGACTAGGCCCATAGAGCTCTCCGGCTTAATGGCTCCTCCAATGGCTCCTCTTCTCTCGTAGCATTTAGATCATCAATTGATATACTAAACTATGCTAAAATTACATTTCATGAAAATAAATATAAAAGGAAGGATGCAGCCTCCATTTAATAATTACAACCCCAAAAGAATACCTATAATCATCATACATTCATCCATACAACGATCATAATGATTAGGGATTTTTCTATGATCACCACCACTCCTTGCAAGCCATAAATTCAAAATTTAAAGCCCCGGAAGGCATAAATAAAATTCTGCATTTAATTAAATTTAAAGCCTAACAACGCAAACCACGTCAAGAAATCAAAATCGATGAAACAAGTTTCATGAGCATGATTTAGAACAGAAGTTGCGTTGTCAACTTTAAATTCACAATCGCAAATCATTCGCAGAATATAAACAAAAAGTATAATAAGTTTCGGATTTTTGATTCAAAATTGATTTAGTTCTAATTTTTGCTTAGTTGATTAAATTTATCACATAAATTAATCAACTTCTATAGGCCACATAAGAGCAAGAGATTCTCTTAACAAAAATAAATTGTTCATTAGAACGTAAAAATATCTTTGAACTATAAATCAATTAAACGCACGAAAAAACGTCTAAGGTTGGCTCTGATACCATTGTTGGGGTTTCATTAATGATGTATAGATAAAAAATAAAAAAATAAAAAATACAGCGGAAACAAATATGATATATTTTATACATGATTCTCCGAAGGCATTATTCGTGCATTTTAATAAAAAATCTGAATATAAATAAAATGAGTTAAACGAATTACCTCTCGAAGCGCGCTTTAAACGAATTTGTTCGGATGTTCTTCAGTTCGAGTCTTATAAACGTCAGACCTCTAGTTCAGACACACCAACAATGGACATCGAATGGAATAGAGAACTTTCGGATAATCACCACTATGATAGTGCTAGCAATCTCATGGAGACAATCCGCTGTATCCTTGATGTTTTTAGTCACGGCCCGAACAAGAGAGAGTCCCTCTTCTTTCTAGCGTCTCAAAAAACACAAGAACACACACGTTTTTTTTTTTTTTTCTATTTTCAGCAACCTTTTTATTTTAATGTCCTAAATACATAATTTTAAATAATATATATATATATATATTCTTGAATCAGCAACGGTTGCTCATCGAGGGACGATCAACAACCGTTGTTGATCGTTTGCTCATGCATGATCATGCATGAGCGGTTGCATCACCATTCATGCAAATGAAGTCCATCATCGTGCATGAGCAAATGATCGGCAACGGTTGCTGATCGTCCTCGATTCAAGAATATATATATATATATATATATATATTATTTTATTTAAAATACTGTATTGAGGACATAAAAAAAAAAAAAAACGATTTCTGAAAATAGAAAAAAACGTGTGCATGTTCTTGTGTTTTTGAGATGCGAGAAAGGAGAGGGATTATCTCTCGTTCGGCCGTGACTAAAAACATCAAGGATACGGCGGATTGTTTCCATGAGATTGCTAGCACGATTATAGTGGTGATTATCTGAAAGTTCTCTATTCCATTCAACGTCCATTGTTGGTGTGTCTAACTAGAGGTCCGACGTTTGTGGGACTCGAACTGAAGAACATTCGAACAAATTCATTTAAAGTGCGCTTCGAGAGGTAATTCGTTTAACTCTTTTTTTTTTTTTATATTCAAGTTTTTTATTAAAACACACAAACAATGCCTTCGGAGAATCATGTATAAAATATATTATCTTTGTTTCCACTGTATTTTTTTTTTTTTATCTATACATAATTCATGAAACTCCAACAGTGGTATCAGAGCCAACTTTAGGCCTTTTTCGTGCATTTAATTGATTTATAGTTCTTCGACACACAAGTTAACACTATGCCTTAGGTCTAAGGATTATTTACACAAGACCAAAGCATGAACAATTAATTGACCATGCTAAAAGCTTCCATGTTGCTAATCGTTCCATATGCGTCACATTAAGTGAACTTGTCTAATACAAACACCTGTGTTCTACCTCAGGCATCATAATACCCAATGACATGTGACTAATCATTCCCTTAAGTATCCAATACTTGACGGTGAAGTTAAGAACATACTGGTCTCAACAAGATTATAAATATCCACTTAATAATCCATTGATTAGGAACAATTTAAAGATTCAGCCTAACTATGAACCCGTCACATATATTCTTGACGTTTCAAGAATAGGTCTAGTTGTAACTAATTTTATGGAATCATTCATAAATATAAAATAATTTGACAAATGAATGAATATGTCATTGCCATTAATTAAATAATAATAATGATAGTACAACTGAAATCCCAAACATGTAACTATTAAGGGCATACATCCAACACTTTTTCCATGTAGCTTCAAGGCATCCTAGCTTTTTCGCAAACCAATTCATTTATGAAAGTAAGTGCAAACGTGTGTAAAACATAAATTGCAACGAGAGACTTGATTGTACTTCAACAACTTCATGGTAAAAGCTCGAAAGTAGATGATGGGCCCGTTTGGTTCAGCTTTTGGGGAATGCATTTGCAGAAATGCAAATACCTTTGGGTGAAGGGGTTTTCCGAAATGCAAATAACGTTTGGTAAAATTTGCATTGAGAAACAACTTTGGCCAAAATACCGTTTGGTAAAATTTACATTTACAAATGATTTTTATCAAATTAAAAAAACAAAAAAAAATATTTATATTTTTTTTTTGAAGTCTGGCCACCGGACCACCGGATTTGACCCCTGGCGATCGTCATATGAGGTCGCACGACCTCAAGCGGCCACCTAGGTCACGCGATTCAAGCCATCAGTCACCTAGGTCGCCCGACCCAAGTGTTACCTGAGGTTCGGCAACGGTTGCCGGGGTGTTGCTGGCGCGCACGACCCCTTGGCCAGCGGTCGTTGGCCTCCGATCAACGGTGGTTTGGAGAAGATGAACAGTACCGAAGACTTACATTCCCAAGATACAACTTCCCAAAGCACCTCCAGAGCTATATTGCGCTAAAGGCCCTTGGAGTCCTTTAGAGATGCAATTGCATCTTGCCAAAGCCGTCCAAAAAAACGAACCAAACGTGTTTGCATTTGGTCAAGGGACTTTAGAGTCCCAAAGCCCATTCCCAAAGCCGAACCAAATGGGGACGATATGAAGTTGACTGCCGAAAGCACATATGTAACTACGTCTAGATTCAAAGATAGAATAATACCGTGAATAGCGGAAAACTTTGCAGCAAGTATGCCATCCCTAGAAGGTCGCGTTTACAACCTGCAGTATGCCTTCCCTTTACCTCCGCAGCCGATAGAAGCTGAAAACAACTTGAATTGTGAGCCAAGTAGCAGAACAAGATACGACCATTGCTTTACTTTCTAATTCTACCAAGAAAAAAAGCTTTAATACGAAAACCGCTCATTTATTATGGACTTAGCTGTTGAGGTCCATATGTGTCTGATATAACAGGGAATGTCTTTTTCCACAAATGAGGAAGCACCTCGGTCACTACTCGACTGCTTTAGCATCGTTCGATGCTCGTGGAACAAAACATAACATCAAAAGGCAGAATAAGGTCCGGCCATTCAACTTACTGAGTGAAAAGATCATGCATACAATTTACCATCAAGCATAAGCTTTTACGAACATGCATGAGCATGAAAACTGCAACTGGCCACTTTGCTGATAAAGAAAAAGGGGAGTGGACTAATTTAGCTATAAGAAATACTAAGAATTTGATTGATTTGGTGGTTCTTAGCGGAGCGAACTGAAAATACATGAAACCGGATTGCTCTTTTCATGAATTTAACATAAGGGGAAATGAAAACTAATGCGCGCATGACAAGATTCTCTGCCTTCTGATACAAAGCTTAAAGAGAAAATGGATCAGCACCAGCTCACAAGGACAAGAAGGACATAACATACAGCAGCAGCCTTTGCTTTCAAGAGAGAGGGAGATCGGGAATACTCGAGGCTACATCTTTATTCAATAACTGATTTTCCTGTGTCGTATTTACAGGTATTTATAGCTGAACATTATGTAAAGAAAAGGAAGTAATCTGACTAATAAGGAATACTAGCTATCCCAGAAAATAACGAAATATAAAAAAAAAATAAAAAATGTCTAATGATACATTTTAATAGGGAATTCTCTGATATCCATAAATATACTTCAATAACATATCTAACACTTCAATAACATACTTAATGAAATGGAAAAAAGACTCACACCTTAAGGAACCCGCTTCCGACTGTGATTTTCGTGACATTTTGCAGCCGCTCAAGAAGGAACTTCAACCGGTCAGAAAAGTAGCCAAGAAAAGCGGTTGGCTTCTTAAAGTTCAACTCTGCCTCTGCTAATGAAGATACTAAGTTTAGTCTAAAGCCTGTGAGGACAAATCCGCCGGACAGACGCAATGAAAGCAGATTTGGAGCCAAGATATCGAGAATATAATCGGCTTCGATAACCAACTCTCTTAGAGATCTTGAATCAATCCGAAGGTCATGATTGCCGGGCAAGCAATGCAATGTAAGAGACTCGAGAACAGGGCTCCCGCTCAAGATTTTCATTATCTTCTTGTTACGCAACCGAACGTTGTGAATACATAATCTCTTAAGGGAAGGCCAGTTGATGATAGCATCCCTTCGAAAACGACATCTAGATACTCGCAAGCTTACCAACGATGCACAATCGCACAAGGTTCGAGGTACGGGGTGATACAAGCGTCCAAAGCCTAACGAAGCGTCTTCCACTTTCCTCGCCACGGCAATGCGAAACCACCAATAGAGTGGGATGTATAAACCAGACATAGAAGAAGCATCGAGATGGAACTTCGCTATCTTAGCAGCTGTGCAGAGACTCAGTGCTCTGCCGATCGAAGGAAGGACACCGTCTGACCGGGGAGAGAGATTGATGTACGGAGTGGAGGTCCAAGCGAAACGCCATTGCCTGGACAACATGCTGGTCTTGACCACGTCTCTGGAGGGAAAGAAGGAGAAGATGCGGTGGATTATGGCGTCGGGCAAGTGGCTGATGTGATCAACCTCCGCCGCCGGCGGTAGTGGAGAAATCAGACGCCGCCGTTTCCCCGCCACGAATGGATTTTGAGGGACTTGGAAGGTTTTAGGAAGAAGGTGTTGGTGAGTTGACCTAGAAGCCAAATCAGATCACCCGAAATCCACGCAAATTAGGTTTCGAATATTGTTTTCATTAGAATTTTGAACATTATAGCTTGGTCATAGTAACAAAATGGGGGAGATTTTTTATTTTCATTAAATACTTTTGTTAGCATTAATACACACGATCGAAACAAGCAATCTTAGATGGATTATATGCCCCCTCCATAATCCAGCAAAAACCAATAAAAAAAGAAGACGACGCATGTTTTTCTATAGGCGTCCGGCAAGTGGTTGATGTGATCAACCTCCTCCTGCACCTCTGGTAGAGAAATCGGACGCCGCCGTCTCCCTGCCATGAATGAATTTTTTTGAGGGACTTGGAGGGTTTATGAAGAAGGTGTTAGTGGATTGACGTAGAAGCCAAATCAGATCATAGAAATCCACACTAATCAGATTCCGAATATTATTGTCATGAGAGATTCTGAACATTATAGCTTGGTCTTAGTAACATAATGAGGGAGATTTTGACTTTTATTAAATACTTTTGTTGACCTTACTGGAAACACCAACCAATAAAACACACAAAGATGCATATGAACATTTGATACAAGAAAAAAAAGTGATTTGGGTTATTTTAGTAAATGAATCCAATTTATGGTAGTATGAGAAACTTATAAGTAATTTTAAATCTTTGAGAAATTTATGACAAGTGTGTGATATTTAAAGTGATGGGGTGACTTGCGTTAAGGACTATCTTCAAATTATGTTTTCGTCAATTATTTAGTATAGATTTTTGCTTTCCATCTTATAGTAGGCAAGTATTTTATCGAAATTCTTGGGTTGAAGTATACGCTTTTAATTTCCTTTGTAGTATAGAGAGATTGAAGAATTATTTATTTAACTGAAACTTTTAAGTCAAAACTAGTTAGCGTTATTACACAATCAAAAAAGCAATCTTAGATAGATTATATGCCTCCTCCAAAATCAAGCAAAAACCAATAAAAAAGGAAACGATGCATTTTTTTATTATTATATATAAATGTAGAGGATAGTGTATAATCATTATTTGAATCCAAAGTATAAATATTGTTGATGTGAGGGGAAAAAAAACTCAATCTATAGTGCAGAAACATCTATAACCTATAATATATGCAAATGTCTATATATAGCCCTTTGTTTCTTTAAATAGTTGTATTCAATGTATATGATTGCTTTCTAGGAGCCTTTAAAAACTTACTTTCGTTATCGTTTCATAACTTTTCTGTTTCCTTCACCATAACATAACTAATTAAGAATCCTAATGGATTTTCATATGGTGCGATTTAGTTTTCTTATTGCATATATGCGCAATTTTAGATGAAACTGTCCATTAAGGAATTTATTCTATTTATCTATTGTTACTAGCTAAGGCGCACAAGGTTGGTGTATGCAAAAGATTGAAATTTAAAAGATTTTACAAAACAACCTTATTACAAAAAACTTGAATTATTAATTAAAGGAAAGAACTTATTCACAAAATAATGAAGAAACTCGTCCACAAATACGTGGGAAGAAAGCAGTGCTGCAAAATTTGAATTCTCTTTGTAAGGTTGATTATCAAATAGACAAAATTCAAATTTTGGAATTGAAATAAAGTAACATGCACTTGTCAAGATTTATCAAATGACGCATTTGTCCTTGGTAATACTTTAGAGTTCTCCTACAATGTAAGGTAGAAATGAGTCAATAAAGTAACATGCAACTCACTCTTTGTATTTCAACACTTTGAATTCAAAGGAGGAAAAGAGTGATGGACTTCAAATCCTCTGCATTGCGAAACGTCAAAGCAAGAAATATGAGCAGTTGAATCTACAGCAAGAATCAAAGCTCCCAATTTTGTTTTGTTAGAAGGAAAATTTTTAATTCACACGAAAAAAAGTACATAACTTCAAGATAAAAATGCAAATCCACAAAATAAGTAAATATGCAAGATAAATCAATTTGGTAGGGTCGACAAAAACTTGCCCATTCCACAAAGACAG